>CM057449.1:1135575000-1136200000 GCA_016271365.2 Neoceratodus forsteri | reverse complement strand
GATTTGTTTTCTTTGTCTTTTTGGTAGGAACTGGGGAGCCAGTCAGTTCACCCACCCTTTTACTGGAAGCTGTTTCACACTTGTCAGGGGTGCTCAGTTTGGATAGTGAGGTTTCACCCACATGTTTAGAGGGTGTGGGTTGGTCAGAACCCGTAGCACCCTTCTCAAGTTTTCTTTGAAGCCTTTTCAGCCTCTTGTCAATTGCCTTTTGTGGACATGATTAGCAGATATTGCAATCTGTAGAAAACTATTCCATTTCCAAGGCAGACCACACATAAGCCATGCTCCTCTGCCTTGGCAAAAACATCCCCACACTTTTTTTTTTTTTGCTTTTATCTTTCTCCCCGGTCCTGGTTGTCTCCTCATCCAGCTGCCTTTCCCATGCGTCACTCCTTCAAGTCCTCACCCCTGCAACTCCCACAGCTTACTCCCCATGGCGGGGCTGTGGGGAGCCTCCTACTCACCCACCAAGCAGGATTCAGTTCAGGGAGTTACTTCCAGAGATGAAGCACCAGGGAACAGCCATCAAGCCACCATGACCAGCCACCAGGGTCTTCTTCCTCCATATTTTCTCCCTTGTGGGCATTCGCCATGCAGTGCCACCAGCAGCAGGCACATGCACACACCCACAGGTGTCCCCACCAAGTGTCTGCCGAGGTCCCGTTCCCCCTTACTTATGGCAGCATAGCGTCAAGCCCCAGCCTTCACTAGTGGTCAAATGTGCACCAACTGCAGATCACCACCCTCCCCGGAGTTGGAGAGCAGTCCGTTGGATGCTCAATCCATCTCCTCCCTGCCGACCCCTGGTGGCCCACACTCACTCCTGAATGTGGGTCACCAGCGTGGCGCAGGGTGTGGCGTACAGTGCCTCAGCCCTCAGTGCCACCGGGCCAGGCGACATCCCCAACTTAAGGCAGTTTTTAAACCCTGGGGGTCCAGTCTTTTTCTTAGGTTTTTCTGCCATCTTCAAACTGATTAAGAAAAACAGAACCGCAAATAAAGTAAACTCTTTTTTTTTTCCATTTGCGGTCGGTTCAGGAACTGGTGAAGGTTCCAATACTGAATCGAGAACCAAACAACTTGAACCGGGTTAGTGGTTCACTGAACTGGCTTGGCAGCTAACAAAAGCAAGAATTTATTTGGAATAAAATACTAAAAATAGCTAAACTGAACCGAAGATAAAGAAATAAAAACTCTGGAAAGGGATCTAAGGCTTGGTTCCCCAACAGTTATACCGAACCGTGAGGAACCGAGAAAATTAAACCAAAAACACTAAAATAAGTGCTAAACTAACAGTAGGAATTTAAACAGAAATGAGGGCAGCAGTGGGAATAATTAAATAGTTATTTTCAGTGAAGAACCACACAACGAACGACTGAGAGGGAAGTCTTCAAGGCATCTTGACTTGTCAGGCGGAGAAAGAAATCCGATATGTTGGTGGAACGTTGCAGCAGATAAGGGCAGCAGTTTTGCATTTCAAGATGATTTCTGCTTATATATTCTACTTCAATGCGCCCCTTCTGTGCTGGTGCCCCAAGCAGCCACTTGGTTCACTTGTGCCTAAAACCGCCTCTGCTGGGGAAGGACGGCTTGAATGCAACTGCTCTGATTGGACCCCGTCCAGAAAGTCCGACTCCCCATTGGTTGCCTCTGTCCTTCAGCTTTCTCTGCTGGACTGTTCTCTCTCCCTGCATTACTTTTTAAATTGAATTTTCTTCTGCCCATCCACTTCTGCCTCCAGCCACTATTAAATACTCTTCCTCCCGCGAAAGGCTCTGCCCTAGATACATTCCCCCACTGGCTGGCATACCCTTAAAGTGACAGCCCTACCCTACTGTACTCCCACTCTAAGTTGGTGGCACTGCTGTATCTCAGCACAAAATCTACTGCCTCAGAAGCGTTGACAGCTGGCTGGCCTACCCCTACATTGCCAGTCCTACCTCTAGTATACTTCCATTCTAAGGGGCCCGCACCACTGCATCTCAGGGCATAATTGATTGCTCCAAGTGGCATTGTACCTTGACAAAACGAATTACCTAAGTTTACCCTTGGTCTCAGTTTACCCTTGGTGCCCTGTTTACTGTTGCCTCTAGTATACTTCTACTCTTAGGGGCCTGCACCACTGCATCTCAGGGTGTAATCAATTGCTCCAAGTGGCATTGTACCTTGGCAGAACGAATTACTTCAGTTTTCCATTGGTCTCAATTTACCATCGGTCCACTGCTTACTGCTTGGTCTCCTGCTAACCCTGTTTACTAATTGGTCTCCTGCTAACACCCCCCACCATACCCTGCTCCTTCACTCTCTCTCTCTGTGGAGATTGGACATAGGTACATCCTCACCATTGCAGGGTCTGCAACTCTCTCTCTGCTGCATACAGGAAGAGGGAATCGGGGACTCAGAGTGTAAGGATTGTGCTGGGAGATAATAGCACCTATAACAGTATATACCTCAAAATGAGTTGGCACCCTGTTCCAGGAGGTATTGCTATCCAATTGATCATACTCTTGGCACTAGCCTTGACACAGAGGCATCCAACTTTAGCCACCACCACCTGTAACTAAGACTATACTACCCTTCGATGTGGCATACCTGCACAGTGGGAAACTAGCAGTAGTGCGCCCCCTCATGCTCGTCCCGCGCAACTCCACTCCTGGATCTCTATTCCCGTGTGGATCCCTACTCCAGCCTTATGCTTATTTCCTGGCCTCCATAATGTGCTTGGCCCACTGCCTACTAAATGCGCTCCCCTAATTCTGCTGAGGTCAAGAATGAAATGCCATCCCCCAAAACATCTAGGAAACTCATCTTAATCCTACTGCTGATCTCGGAGAAACATTCACCCCAGCTCTGGTCCCCTGTCTACCCACACTCAGATTCCAGCACCCACGGGGTGCTTAATGATTGTGGCCATGAACATTGGTAGCCTCCTAGCTAAGCTGACACAGTTTGAGGCTTGGGTGGCACATATTCACCCAGATGTAGCGCTGACAGAGACCAGGCTCACCCCACAAACAACTGACTCAGTAGTCTCTATCCCTGGTTATTACCTGCATAGGCAGGACCATTCTGGGAAAAGAGGTGGCGGATGCACAATCTACACATGCAACCACCTACAATGTCATAGAGTCCAACTGGCTACTGCCAGTAATGACTGCGATTGCTTAGCAATAAAAATTCTGCTAGGCAAGGGGTGGAAAGGACTGATTGTTATAGCTGTCTACATCCCACCAGGGAAGAAGCAAGCGGGGCTTGAAGCCTTTGCTAACCACTACACCCAGGCCAGCCAGAACAAAGAAACCATCATACTAGGGGACTTTAACTCCAACTGGCTAGCCAGCTCCAATGCCTATCCCAGGGATCTGGTAACGAGACTCTACCTAACACATATGGTCAGGAGTTGCACTAGAACAAATTACCACATGGGAACTAGCACCCTGATTGACTGGGTGCTAACCTCGCACCCTGAAAGGCTAACTGATGTTAAGGTACTTCTGGATGCTCTGAGTGACCACTCACCCATCCAATGTGAGTGATCAGCAAAACAGATCAAGATTTCCCCAAGACTGGTGAGGAACAGAGCTATCAAAAATAGCTCTATGGCCAATTTCAAGAACCACCTTACAGGTATAGATTGGCGCTTCCTTGACTCCTGCCCCTCTGTCGACATAGCCCTTCAACTCTTCCTCACTCATTTCAACTCTGCAGTGGACAAGTTTGCCCCGTATCATAATAAGATGATAAAAGGTAGGGACATGGACTGGGTCACCCCTCAACTCCTCAGTATGATGTGGGAACGGGATCTCTTCTGGCACTGAGCCAAAGCAACAGGGACAACCGTGGACATCCAAAACTACAAACCTGCTCACAACAGGTGCACCTGGGCAATCCGGTAGGCCAAGGCCACGTTCCACAAAAATTGGCAGTCTCCGTGTTGGGGTGATGGGAGGAAATTCTGGGCCTCTATCAAGAATCTCCTCAGGACAGGAGGACAGGACCCCCCAGCATGCTTCACCACAATGATGAAGTCATACTTGGCGATGTTAGGATGGCCAACATCTTCAAGCAAGGCATTCACGGACTATAGCACAATCCCCCAAGACCTGCTACTCACGCTGATGGAATACTGACTACAGACTGACTGCCCTCCTATCCCAGCACCAGGTCCAGACCAAACTTCTACTTCCGACAGGTGGCCGTCAAGAAAATAAGAAAATACCTTGCAAGAGTCCTGGACAAAACAAGGATGGGAGGTGATAGAATCGACATTAAGCTGATCGCTATCGCTCTTCCTGAGGTCGTCATACCCATCACTAAACTTTCTAACCTGTCGCTCCGCTTGTCTACTTTCCCTTCAACTTGGAAAACTGCACTGGTCAACCCTGTGCTAAAAGGAGGTGATCGGTCACTAGTATCCAATTATAGACCCACCTCCATTCTGTCCCCGCTCTCCAAAGCACTGGAAAGGATCATAGTAGACCAACTCACAGACCATCTATATAAATACAACACAACCTCCTCAGCTCCCAACAGCATGGCTTCAGCAAGATGCACAGTACTAGCACTGCTCTAATTGATTTCATGAGCTACGTACATGAGGCACTTGACCAGGGACAACTGGCTGGGGTAATCTTTATTGACCTAACCAAGACATTCAACCTTGTAAATCACCAGCTGTTGTTCCACAGATTAACTTGCCTTATGCTGTCCCCCGATATGGTTAGGTGGTTCTCTAGCTACCTGACAGGCCACTCTCAGCAAGTAAAAATAAATGGAGCCATCTCCGAGTCCAATGAAGTCACAGTAGGGGTCCCTCAAGGGTCCATCTTGGGCCCTCTCTTGTTCAGCCTCTTTGTGAACAACCTCCCAGATGCATGCCCCACTTCCAATGTCCTGCTATACACAGATAACACAGTAGTATTCTCTCGTGACTCCTGCCAAGAAGCACTCACCAGGAACCTACAGCGCAACTTTGACCTCCTACAGGACTGGTTCAAAGATAGCCTACTAGTGCTCAACAGCAAAAAAAACAAGACAATGCTCTTTGCTGGATGTCAAAAGAGGAGATCTACAGCACACTTCTCAATAACCTACAGATTGGACTCCACCCTCGGACAGGTGTGCTCGTTCCGGTACTTGGGGGTCACAATCGATGAGTCCCTTTCCTTCGATGAACACATGCGCAATTTAACTTCTGCCACCAATAGGAAGCTAGGGGCCCTCTATAGACTACAGTTCTGCTTTACACCTTAGGCAAGGCTTCCTTTTTTTTTTTTTTATCATCGAACACTGTTCCCTAACGGAGCCGGCCCCACGACCTCTGGCCACTGGCATCCACACCCCCGGACCTGGTCTGGTGTGCGGATAATCACCCCATCACACAGAGTCGGCCACACCCCGATGAAGGAGCCTCTCGTGTCCGGTAGTGTGGGGCACGGCCATTAGCCGCAGAGGTCGCCCCACCATTTTCTGCTTTTCTAGTCCCCAGGGAGCCAGATGTGCAATGGTGTCCAAGCATGTCCATGCTGACACCCGCAGTGCTCCCTTTCCTTGCTAGGCACACCACTGCAGTGTGGCTGGCCTCTGTCAGTCGCCGCTGCAGTGTGATGTGCCTCCTGCCCACCTACCCCAGAGGAAGGACAGCAGTTGTGGGATGCTCACTACTTCCTCTCCCTTGCCAGCCCCTGGCGGCCCGAGTCCATTCCTGAACCCAGGTCACCAGTGTGGCGCAAGGTGTGGCGTCCAGCGCCTCAACCCTCAGTGCCACCGGGCCGGCCTGAGGCTAGGCTTCTTGCTATCTGAGGCACTATCCTACCTATCTTGGACTATGGAAATGTGGTATATTGCACAGCCTCTGATTCCAGCCTGCACAAAGTCCACACAACCCTCAACAAAGCCTGTAGATTTGCTCTGGATGCCGATCACCTTACGCACACTTGCGAACTATACATTAAGACTAAATGGCTTCTGTTCCTGGATCGAATCAAGCTCCAATCCTGCTTGCTAGGGAAGACGGCCCTCCTAGGATTTATGCCTCTGTCCTTATTGGCTTTATTCCAACCTGCCCCAGGTGAACATGCTATGAGAAGTGTAACAAAACACACTCTACCAGTGCCTTTCAGAAGAACTGCCCAGGGGAGACAAGCTTTCACAGTAAGGGCCTCCACCTGGTTAAATGAACTCCCCCACACCACCGCAAGCCTCACATGCCTTGGTCACTTCAAATCCGAACTTCGGAATTCTATCTCCCTGCCTGAATGCTGCTTCTGCCACACTTAATCCCAGCTGAAAGTATTCTTTCTCCTGCCCCGGACCACGTCCTGACTCACCTGGGACCGTCTAGATGCTCCTTCGATGCTCCCACTACACCCACTCTCCCCTACCCTATCTCTGCCCTTGCACCATCCCTCCCACTTCCCCACCTCCTCTTGTCACATTTCTCTATTATTTTATACCCTCACCCCCTACTTCCCCACCTCCCCCTGTCACACTCCCCCCCGCTTATTCCGTCTAGACCCTCTCTTCTGCTACCTGCTGCTGTTTCTTCCTTCGCACCCCCTTAGCCTGTAGCCTACTACTCCTGATGATTAAACTGGCTTCAATGGATGTATAGTATATGGGTGCTGTCTATTGTGAATGGATTTCAGCAACTGCTGAAATGTTGTTATAGTACAGTTCAAAGGTCAAAAAAGTTGTTGTACTATTGTTCTGACGTCACATCGATAGTACAACAACTTTTCACCCTTGACCTGCCACCTGATTAGCTCAGGCGAGGCTCTCTAGAAAAAAACAAAACATATGGCGCGATGAAGGAAATGAAAGTGAAAGAAGCCACCGACTTAGAAGTCGGGAATCAGGACACGGAGAGCCATACATGGCTCCCTTTCTGAAAATACAATTTCTTTTTTTTTTCTCCCTGATTTTAAAACTAATGATGTGCAGAGGAGAAACTGAGAAGCTGGACAGCGCTTAAGTGGGAATGGGCGTGAGCAGAAGCACCAGACGGAACGGGAGCAGCGCCTACAGCAAGTAACGGTAAAAAAAAATAATGCAAAACAACAAAAAAAAAAAAACCATATACTATACAAAACAGTGGATGGGTGAACATCCACAACTAAGGCTGTGTTCCCATCCACCTTCTCTGTGATGTCATCAACTCCCTCGATGGAAACACAGCCTTGTTGTGGATGTTCACACATCCACTATTCTATATATCCACATGTTGTAACCTTAAGGAAAATGACAATACTATATAGCTGCTACCTTGATTATCGACTACCTTGTACATTTATGCACTTTTTTTGCACTTTAACTATCTGTCCCTACCCTGGGGATTGTTTCCCCCAGAGTCTGTTGTACCTACAATATGGTCTATTCAATGTTCTCTGCCTGACCTTTAATGTGTTGTGGAATGATCTATGTCCTTTTTGTTGGATGTATTTCAGACAATTTCTGTTAGCTGCTAATGTTGCCTCTTACTCGTGTATTTGATGGTTTTTTTTTATGCTTGACGAGGATCCTTTGTAAATGAGTTTTTAGCTGAAAGGTTGTAATTCCAATTTCTCAATAAATAAATAAATAGTTTTCTGATACTTTTGTCTGTATTTCTAAAAGTTCCCTGAGTGCTTTAAAGGATCTGGTGATACAAAAAAGTGCGCTTAATTTATTTATTTTATTTATTTTTTTGAAAGTCGGGTTTGCAACCTTTGAGTCAAGGACTCATTTACAAAAGCACCTTGTCACAGGGAGGGCAGACAGCAGAACAGTGTGAGGTACAACAGTGGTAACATACAGGTGCAGTACATACTGTATAACAATAAGAACACATTTACCGTAATTATGCTGTCCTTTACATATATTCCTTCAAAACTAATGCTTAGATTAATGTCACATTAGACCACCATATAGTAGTGTGTTCAACTGTATTTTAGGATTTTGTTGGGAGTGGGGGTTGGCAAGTTTTACCAGAGGACAAAAATACTTCACAACAGAGCACCCTGTTATATGTAGCATGACTCTGCTGAATTTCATTACCATCATCACCTAACATGTACCTGTCCTCATTATTTTCGCCATATGAAAATACTGTCATTGCCTTTACACTGTTTGCAAGTGTCAATACATCGATCTGGCATGACATCTCCATTTTTCACAAAGAAGAATATTTTTTTTTTCACTATATATTTATGGAGCATTGTAATGTGCTGGGCTCTATCTCCCACGGTTCTATGTGATATCGGCGATCATGGAACAGCGATCGTGGTTTCGTCGAGTGCATTTTCAGTGATGTATAACTGCGGCAAATTGTGAGAGGGTGCCTGAGATCTATGGGTTTCTTTTTAATTGCCCCCCTTTCCCTCCCCACAGGGGCTTTTGCCCCCACACACACACCCTACTAAAGTTCTCAACTCAAGTGCATGTCAGGAGGGTGAAACTTAAAAAAAAAAAAAAAAAAAAAGACTGAGCGCAAAGCGGTATTGCATGAGCCGAACCTAGCACCTCAGCCCCAGCCACCACATGGCAATGCCACACAGCCACTCAGCATCCCACCGCCGCACTACACCCACAAACCCTCCTCCCTTCCGCTCGTTAACGGCGTGGTCCCCCCAACGTGCTTGTATACATAGCGACATCCCATCGCCATATTTGCCTACCCCCTATCTGGTCACCCCCGCTGGATAGACCTGTGCACAGGCACTGTGACTGAGTCACTCTTTTTGAAAGTGCTCAATCGCAGTCGCCCTGTACGTGGGATACCATCCCCCATACACCTCCTGTCCCAGCTAGCAGTAAGCTGGCTGGTTTGGATTTACATTCAGACCCACATTTGGTTCTAACACTTTAAGATCAAAATCCTTTTCATTTCAGCCCTATCTAGCCTTTGGATCCAGTCTCCACCTCTTGGAGGTCTGTGCACCACCTCAATGAAGGCCCCAGAACCTGAGAGCTGCTCCTACATGTCCAGCTGCTTTAAAGAGTTGCACTGCAGTGGACCTTTAGTCCAGCCTCCGTATGTCCCCTTTATGTTCCTGTATACATTCTTTGAGAGCTCTGCTTGTCTTCCCCACATATAATGAGGCACATGGGCATTGGCGGATGTAAATTGCCCTGTGTGTTACAGTCACTATGTTCTTTTGAAGGGTACTCCCTCCCCGTGTGCGGATGTCTAAATGTACTCCTTTTGCTGATATGGCCACAAATTGAACAACGTCCTCAACGGAACAACCCTGATTGTAAAGGTCCTAATAGGAGCTGGTCTCCTCCTTGCCTAACTCTTAAAAATTGTGAATTTACAATCTTTTTTTTAATATTTTCCACTCTCTTTGCTACTATGATAATTTTTTTCATGGAAGGCTCTTACCCCCAGTTCTCCCCTGCTTAATGCAAACCAGTGCTTATTAACTATTTTTCTGATATCCTTAAAGAGGACAGGAAATGTGTGCTATCTGGCAGCAGTTAATTATGTTCATATTTACAGAAATGAAACGCATACCTTCAAATGAACCATATTTTACTGTACCTGAATAAACACTGAAGTGAAAATTGTGTTTTGAATTGTTTTCTTTTTGTGGACAACATTCTGCACAGTTCTCTGCATTGAATCAGTAATTTGGAGTTTTCACTATGTCACAGTTTGTATATAGAATGCTAAACATGAGCTGTGGACCTACTAGAACTATAATTAGAGTTCTGTATGCAAACTGTGACATAGCCAAAACTCCAAATTACTGATTCCATGACGAGAACTGTAACAGAATAATGCCCATGGAAACAAAACAATGCAAACTACAGTTTTTCACATCACTTTTTATTAAAGAGCACCTTTCCTGGTGCTCACACCAAATAATGGGAAACACCCTTATCTGTCCCCAAGTCATGTGGTGCCAGTAGCATAGTGTTTATGTTCCCCTATTTCTGAAGAGATTGTGTTTGTCAGTGGAGCAGTGCCCTTGATTTATTCACAGTGCCCATCTACAGTATGAAAAACAGCTTTTAAAAAAGAGCCTCATTCATGTCTATGGAGCTTGCCGCCGCACTCTCCATATAATTACATCAGAAAAGTGGGCAGATCACATTATCAGGAAGTGGGAAGGGATCAGTGCCTCAGCTCCATGGAGCCAAAATACAATCCCTTCCCTGTTCCCTTCAAAAATAGGGGAACATAAAAACTATGCTATTGGCATCACATGACTTGGGGGCAGGTAAGGGTCCTTCATACCTCTTGGGGGGGGGCAATGTAAAAAAGAGCATGAAAGGCGCCCTTTAAGGTACAGTTAAATATTAATCATTTAAGGGTATGAATAGCATTTTAGGAAATAGGAAAACTATAAACAGCTGCCAATGAAAAATGACTTTCTGTCCTATTTAAATTTATGATTATACTTAGCTGCAAATACTAGATGGCTGGTCTACTCTGCTGTTCCCCTTCTCACTAGAAGCTCCTCCTTCTGTTTATGTTATATCCTGTGGTCCACATTCTGTAATGTTTTATGTCCATATCCCCTTGCCCTGAACCTATCAGTCATGTTTTTCTTCTCCTACAAAAATTCATGATTGTCAGTAGAATTACATCTTACTCTCGTGAATTGAGAATATGGGATAATATGCATCAGTCTCGGTTCATAGTAACTTGTATTGTGCAGTATGGTATTGCAGTCCCTTGGTTTCCCAGAAGTACTGTTGTAATCTTACCATTATTAAGGTGAATTTTTATGTTACCTCATTCTGGCTGCATGCCATACTAAACTTTAGATTTGGCTTTCTGCTATTCAGTTCGATTGTGCTTACGCAACTGGATGATATGATGCTTGTGTGGCTTGACTTATGTTGTGGATTTGATTTACAGTGTGGCTTTCCACCTCTTTATCCATGGGATATACCACCCTATTAGGGTTATGACGCGAGGAACCCTAGAGGAGGGTCCCCCCCATAGGTGCCACAGGAATGATTCCACCAGCTAAAGGTAGCTTAGGAAGAAGCCCAAAAAGAATACCCAATTGGGTGCTGAGCATTGAAGAGGTGAGGATGATGAATGAATGAAATCTGAGAAGATGATTAAGGCAGACTTCCTAAGGAGAGAGGGGAAAGCCGGGGCCACCATCCACCTCCATCCAACAGTGGAACCTAACTAATTAACCTAAGACAGCACATTAACCTAAGGAAGCACTAACTCTAACTAATATTATGACCATTGGCATGGAAGAGAGGAAAACCCTCTTTAAGGAGGAAATCTCGGGGGATCCAAGGCCTAGGTCACCTTCCCTACAGGCTGATGACATTTGATTTAAGGATGTAGGTCATTAAAGAGAAGGATCCATTAAAGAGAAGGATATGAGTAGGGAATATGACGACAGGATAGAGGAAACCGCAAAAGAAGCACAGATCGAAGAAGGAACATGAGGCAGCAGGAACCTGAGAAGGGATGCACAAGTAGTTGATGGGAAGGAGTAGATCCATGAAAAAGTCAGAGGAGCAAAGGGCATCCAGATGCGCTCATGAGAAGGCTGAGGATGAAGAAGACTGATGATGATCGCCGCACGATTGCAGCAGTCCAACTGGAGAAGACTGAGGATGAGAAAGACGGACAATGAGGGGCACTGCAGGTTCGCGGCTGGTCGAGGAGGTAGTGGAAGACCCCATGAGAGGTATGCTCAAGTGATCGATTGAGTGTGAGGAAGAGGAGATTGGAAATGAACTGGAAAAGGAACCTTGGATGACGGTGGAGAGCAGCCAGCAAACCCATATCAAAGGATGACGGACAGGAAGGCATGTTCTTGAGTGGAGATAGAATCGAATCAAGGTAGCAGTAAAGCAATGGATGATGAATGAAGAGTAGTGACGTCATGAGTGAATTGAATCCTGATGGGCGGTACAAGAAAGGCAGCTGGCACGAGATAAGGAGTCAGGAACCTGAGACATGCGACTGGAGGGCCACAGGTCGCAGAGTAAACGGACGATGGACAATGAGAAATGACGCCATGAGTGGATTGAATCCCGATGGCCGAGCAGGGACGGTATGGATGGGGGAATATCAAACGAAGTCATGAACCTGAATACATGTGGCCAGAGGGCCGCGGTTTGATGAGGTGGCATAGGAGCCATGATAGGTATGATGGAAGTCATGATAAGAGTGACTCCTGTATGGCTGATGAAGGAGTGAAGCTATGATTGGAGGCTCGATGAGATAAGAAATGGGTAATGATGACCGGAGTCAGGAACCTGATACATGCAGCAGGAGGGCTGCGGATCGATGAGGGAGCATATGATGAATAATAGATATGCCCAAAAGAAATAGTGATTGAAGGCCAGATGGAGGCAGCCGAGGCAGACAGAGTGAGCGATGGAAACAGAGGAGCAGGATGAGGCAGTACGAGGAGGGATAGTTGTCGATGAGAGGAAGGAGTAGTGGTAGGGCAGGAACCTCCAAAAGAAAACATGGACAGCGAGCTTGCTGTGGCCAGCAAACCAGAGGTGGAGTGCTTTATAAGCGTTTAGGTGGTACTAATTTAAGCAGTAGAAAGTAACAGCTATGCATGCTGAAGAGGGAGAGATGCAAAATGAGCACCATAACTCCAGAGGCCAAACTCAGGCACGTGAGTTGACCCTGGAGAAGCGCATGTACAAAGTTAGTGAAACAGCATTATGACCTGTATATCAGCAGCACACCCAGGCAGATTGGATAACACACTGACAAAAACATCCTAGACTATAGTGCAGGAAGAATTCTACATTGCAACTAGAAACCATGCAACATACGACCTGAAACATGTCCCAACCCTAATAGGGAACCACTAAAAGTCATGCGCAAGACCCTGAGACATATGACACACACATGCAGAAAATCAGCATATTACAATACCTAAACCCTTCAAAAGAACCCGGTAAAGGTAAAATTAGAAAGTGTGAGAGTCCCAAATCAATGTAAACTCTTCCAACTCCACTGCACAGGAGGCAGCATATGAAACTGGAGGGGCTGCAAACTCCTTCTCCGTATGGTCCAGCCATCCATGGACACAGCTGAAATGGAGCCAAGGTATCTAGAATGAATCCTGGAGAGCAGACATATGAGACAGGGTTCAAAAAGCATTTTTTTTGTTGTTCTTTTTTTTGTTTGATATGAAGAAATACAGAAATGAGGAAACTGGAACCTGATGGCTCTACAGTCAATCAGACGCTGTCATAGTGCAGGTAGAACTTGGTACACCATGTACCAGAATACCACAACTCCATGGCTGGCCTGAGGTAACCCGTGAAGTGGGCGCATGAGGAAGGGCACCGTCCATTACAGCGACACCTTCCTCGCGCAATCCAATCATGGCGACCGACAGGTAGGGCGACCGGATGAGGGGGTGGGCAAACTAGGCGACAGGATGTCGCTATATGTACGCGTGCGGTGGGGATGGAAGTGAGCACGGCGAGCGTGGGCTGCATGTGGCGCTGTGGTCGTCGGTCGAGCTGCAGCATGGCGTCGGGGATTGGGCAGTGGCTGGGGTGGCTGAGGTACTGGGTTCGGGTCCGGGCACTGGTACGATTTTGATTGCACCCGGCCCGAACCTTTTTATTTTTAATACTTTCACCCCCCCCGACATGCACTCCCCTGGAGTTGAGTATCCTTAAGTAGGGGTGTGTGGGGAGGCACAGCCCCTACAGAAAGTAGTAAAAATATTTCCTGACACCATTGTGCTGGTGCGCCAGGGTTGTCAGAGTGCCGAAAATGTGTTCGGCACTCTGACTGAGCGATAACAGCGATCGCCTTTAGGCGTTCGCCGTTATCACATAGACCCCTGGCCTGACAGCGTTGTACGGTGGCAGCAGGTGCTGCTAGCAATACCAGCAACATGAAGTATCTCCGGAGCATGGGATACCACAGCGGGCTGGCTGAAAGAGGACTGAGTGTCCCGAGGAATGGGCAAGCAACACCTTCACTGGCATGGAAGATCGGGACTAGAGTCGAGCACTGGTGCCAGCCGGAAGGAAGGAGCGAGCTACTGGGCTGCAGCACAGCTCACCACTGAACTGAGCCAGGAGAAGCATACATGACAGAGAGCAGACATGGAATGGGAGAACAGACAGGACACACCCCAGTCGGCAGGAGGGTGGGGGGGAGGCAAAGTCGGAGGCAAAAGCAGCAACAAGGAGCCAAGTGCCGAGCTCTCACAGGGGAGGTGAACCCAAGCACCAGCGAGGAGCAGAAGAGGAGGAGTGAGCAGTTGATTGCCCGGAGGGCAGAAGGCACAGTGGGGAAACAGGAACAACAGAATGAGGTAGGAGGAAGAAAATGAAGGCAGATGTGGGAAAAGGGGAAGCAACAGCCGGTTAGGGAACAAAACGAGGGAGCAGGCAGATGGAGGCGACTGCAAAAGCCCAAAGAACAATGAAAGGAAGGCGGATGGGCGGCATCTCCAGCCAGAAAGAGAAACAAATCCTGGGAAAGCCCAGGGTGAGCTACCTTTTAAAACCTGATGGGGGAGTGACGTAGTTGCTCCACCCAATCGAACCTCAGGCTTACCGCCTTCCCAATATGTTTCAGATTCCCTTAAGTGATTTTCTGTGCCCATCAATATAAAAAAGACACTATCTATATATCAGAGCCACGCTCCAAAATATTGTCTAAATCTATTTGTTTGTTCATTTAGAATGTATTCCTTCTCAAATTCATAAATATACGCATTTTTATATGCTGGGGCCATTTGTACTGTCCATGGCAGTCCTCGTGCCTTGTTCATAGAAAATACCTTCAGTCAAAGTAGTTTTTTTGTAATATAAAGATTGCCAACTCCTGTAATACTTGTATGCTTGGTCTTTGTTTATTTCCCCCCATTCAACATTTCACCCATACTCACCACACCTTCGTGGTGCAGTACTGAAGTGTATAAGTCGGCCACATCAAAGTGACTAGCTGGTTGTTCTCCCTCATGCCCTCATCTGACATATGTTGTAATTCTCCTGTTCATATCAGTGCTGTCTTTAACATATGTTGTCATCAGCTCTACTTGAGGCTGCAAGTGATAATTTATAAACATAGCTATGGGTTCAAAAACTGATTTCAGGCCAGATACGATGGGCCTACCTAGTGGCTCAGACTGATTTTTATTAATCTTTTGGATGCAATAGAAATTAGGCACCCTGGGAAAACTTCTCAGTCAATCAGTCAATATTTATTTCTAAAAAGTGCTTTTCCCATAGACCAAGTCAGATAAAAACAGACTTAAAAGTAATATCTGAAAACATGTTAAAAACACAAATCCGAAAGCTGGCCCAGTGGTGTGGAGGGCTGAGGCAGTGATGCCTTACCTCCTGCCATGCCGGTGACCCATGTTCGCGGTGTGAGTGGGCCGCTGGGGGTCAGCTGAGGAGAGAGAGGATTGAGCATCTGGAGGACAGCTCTCCTGACCCAGGGAGGGAGGACTGGTGCTCCCGCTGAATGACTGCCCCCAGGTGGTGGCTAGTGGGTGGTATGGGTCAGTTAGGTGCCTGAAAGGGGAGAACTTCCACTGATGTGCGCACACCTCCACACACGCATGTCTGGCTATGTGCGCCTCAGCAACAGGGAAAGAAATGGAGGAAAACCCCCTGGTGGCAGGATGACGTCTGACCTTCCGCAGGCTCTGCACCTGGCTACTGGGCTGAAGGTAAGTCCTGGTGATACCGGGGTGACGGGGCTGGGGGAGTTGGACAGAAGGGGGCAGCCAGAGATGAAGGAGATAAACACACGATGGAAAAACACAAATCAACAAATTAGTGCTCATCAAAATTCTGAAAAAGTAAGTTGGAAGAGATGAGTTTTTAATGCAGGTTTAAAACCTTTCATGGTCAGGCACTCTCGTACATGATGAGGTGGAGAATTCCATAGGATTGGGGCTGCAGATACAAATGCCTGAGCTCCCGAGGTCTTCACAAGAACCCTGGGAACTTCTAGCAATCCCTCGTCATAGGAGCAGAGTGGGCAGAGGGGGCGTTAGGGATGCAGACAATCTTGCAGATAATGCCGACCCTGTTCGTGTAGGGCCTTATAGTTCAGTAAACCAACCTTGAAGGTGATCCGCCACTGAGCAGGCAGCCAACGCAGACCACGGAGCACAGGTGTGATATGGCAGGATCTAGGTAAACCAGTCAATAGCCTGGCAGCCGCATTCTGCACCAACTACAAGCAGCAGAAATCAACCCCCGGTACCCCTAGGTACAAGGCATTGCAGTAGACAAGGCAGGAGGTCACAAAGGCATGGACCAACATCAGGAGGGTGTCAGGCAGGACAAGGTGTTTAATCTGGGCGATATTCTTCAGATGGTAAAATGAGGTCCTGATGACAGAAGACACCTTCTCCAGGTTGTCTACCTCCCACTCCTTCAACTTTCCCAAATTCAGATATTCCTCCAACATATCTCTATTCTGTTTTAATAAATCTGATGTGGGGCTTTATTAAGGACCTTGTCATTTGTCCTGTCCTGTAAAAGTTGTAAACACATCTCTGTATTGGGTCCTGTCCTGCACCACGATCCCTCTCCCCTTATTCACAGGTTTAATAATGATACTCTGATCCCTACTAAAGGTGTCCAATGTTTTTGTTTCTTCCCTGCTTAAGTTGTTATGTTTTGGAAGCAACTCTTGTTGATTTTTAAAGAAATCCATAATGTCCTTCTCAACCAAACTTGTGAATATTTCTACTGCTGACTGCTGCACTCTTCCGGGGGGGGGTAGGAGGACCCTACATTCAATGCTCTTTTGACTTTCATGCTTTCCTGTTCTATATCCTGCCTTTCATTAAATAAAGATTTTAATCTTAATGTGCAAGAAAGCTTTTGTTAATCCACTTCAAAGAGATTAAAGTAAAGGTGTGATTTAATTTTTACGTTTTGGGATTTATAGCCTGCTAGCCTGAGGTGGTGATAACCCCTTTGTGGTAAAAGTTTGAATTTTAATGCCCTGGTGTATGGAAGGGAAGGGAAGGGATCATAACAGTGGCAGAACTGCCAGCCAGGAGATCCCTTTCTACTTCCCAGTCTGCCTGCCCCACCCCCACGCTCCCACGTCTTGTGAAGTGTGTCCAGGGAAAGCGCATACTAATAGGTTCCTATTAGTTGAGCGGTGGCTTTCATTTATATTAAAACGCTGCTTAAAGTTCTGTAAAAACTATCTGAAAATAGGCCCCATAGACTAGTATGGGGTGCTCTCCCTGGGCACACGTTACAAGAGGTGGGAGAGTGGGGGAAGGGCAGGTAGACCAGGAAGTGGAAAGGGATCTCTGGCCAGTGGTTTGGCCACTGTTATGATCCCTTCCCTTCCATATACCACGGCATTAAAATTTAAACTTTTACCACAGAAGGGCTATTGTCGCCTCAGGCTAGTGGGTTGTGAAGCCCTATAGCAAATATCACACCTTTACTTTAACTTGGTGGGAAGGAGCAAAGGACAAACCCCTACTCAACACCAAAATCTCCAAACTGGTTAATGATCTTTTACTTACATTTAATGTCTCCATCCTTGTGCAATATCTCTCACTGGCCTCATTCAAGAAAAATTTAAAGAATTACCAGTGTAGTACTCAATCTTGTAAATGCTCTCATTTGTGATTGACGTGTAAATTTTTTCCTACACCCTGTTATAACTGCCAACTGTGATTGTTTTGTATATATATTTGTATGATGACACTTTGTATAGTCCTCAGTGTTTATTTTCTACACCCTTTCTGCACAGTTCCTTCATGTAAATCTTTGTAATGTTTTCTGTTTTTTCTATGTACAACTGGACGCTTGTGAAAATGGACAATTTTGCTCATATGCCTTTCCAGTATAAAAAATAAACTGAAACTGAACATGTCTGCATTCTTCAGCCCCCTGCTTTCTCCCTTTGGGACCTGGTCCTGTGGTTGTACTTGCCTGACCTCCTACTGCCCTCTATTCCATTTCCTGGTGTGTGCTGGTCTGGGGTTTGCTGCGTAACTCGTATCAGAGTTCAGGGTCCTTTTCCCTCTACCCTCTTGTTGCTGTGTGCCTTTCTCCAAAATGGCTGTGTTCTTCATCCCTGTGAGTTTTTGGGGTCCTGTGTTTAACTGGAGTCACTCTCAGTCCCACTGTCTGGAACATAGTTTTTCCTTTTTGGGTTAAATTTGTATAACTATATACTCGGTTATGGTGATAATCTGCTGTAGCTCTTTGAAATGTTCTGATTTTTGTCTGTTTAATATTTTTCTTCCTATTCCATTAATTTATTTTTTATAGCTTCCAAATTAGCTGTGAATTCAAACTCATCTAATCTAGCTTTAAGGGTGTCCTACTGTTTTGTCATTTCTGTTTCAAATTTTGTGCATTCCTCCAAAATGGCTTTGATGAGGGCATACATAAAGTCACAACTAGCATTGCTCCGAATTCCACCCCTTCGATTTTGTAATTTCTGTGTGTTAATACCAATATTTGTTTCAATATTAATCCTAAGACCCCTAGGAATCATCTGATGCTCCAGATATTTGGTTAGCAAGAGTCCATGCCACTCTCATTGGCAGTCTTTGAATCTTAAATTCTCTATTTTATTGCTCCACAATTTTTGTTGTTTCACCCATTTTTGTAGTTAGATCCCTCTCCCCCTCATCTGGAAAAACAAATGCTTTCTTTCATCTTCCGTGTATGACATAAAATGTAATGTGTTCTGCACACTCTGTCCTATGTCAGAAAAGGCATAACATCCCTGATCTTCCATGTTAAAACCTTAACAGATGCTGGGTTTATATTATAGACTGAACAAATTTGTGTCTTTTACTCTTTCCTAAGGAGATACAAACTCTTTCACAATCTGCAAGGTCTATTTAATGTATGGTTTAATGGTTCAAACCCCTGCTAAGAAACATATTTCTTTCTCTCTTCTGTTTGTTTGGGCTCCATATATGTGCATTCCACACACCCTTGTGTATGAAAATGTATATGTGCAGCACCAGCTTGTGCACTAGAGAAAGAGTAAGGTGGACTTCTGGTGACATCACCCTCTGAATGGCTGACTAGGTTTCTAGCTCTGCAATGACCTCCCAAGAATACTCCCTGCAAATAGCTTCAAAAAATGAAAAAACTTATATTACCTGTTAGGGGGCTTATGGCATGCAGGATGGGAAAGATTGACCAGTTCAAAAAAGACAATGGAAGGCAGGATGCCAAATGATTTGAAACGGATCCTGTGGACTCTGAGGCCTCATGAACATTGAGTGCTGTTATTTCTGTAGACTGAGAATTGAAAGCCAAGACCGAGACTCAGAAAAATAAAAAATCCAAACTGGACATTATCCTGCAAGAAATAAGAACATTCCGAACAGATGTAGTAGACATATTTGAGGAACTGGATACAGAGCTAGCTGCCTTCACTAAGAGAGTGGATGATGTGAACAAACAAATTTCGGTTACTGATCGCTGAGTGGACCACAAGAAAATAAACTGCAGCGACTTCAGAAGAACTACAAAAGGCTACAGGAGAGGCAGAAAGACGCAGAAAGCAGAACAAGACAGAATAACATTAGAATTTATTATTGTATACCTGAAAAGACAGAGGGGCAAAACATGGAGACATTTTTATTGGATTTCTTGCAGCAGGCACTCCAACTAGACCCTGCCAAGAACATTGAAACTGAGAGAGTGCATTGAGCGTTGGGCCCTTAACCCGCCAGACCAAACGCCCAACCCTGGTCTATAATAGTTTGTTTCCTAAACTACAAGGTTAAACAGAAAATACTAACTAGAGCATGGAGACTGAGAGATGTTCACTTTGGTACTGAAAGAGTATTTTTCAACAATGACTACCCTCCACAGACAATGAGGAGGAGGAAAGCATATGTGCCAATTTTACAGGAGCTGAAGTGTCACCAATTGAAGTTCCAGATGCCATACCCAGCACGTCTGGTTGTCTTCTTCCTGGATGGGTGGACTACACACAAGAGTGCAGAAGAGGCAGGAAAGGATCTTAAAAAAAGAGGCATCACAAAGGGGATGCTAGCAAGAACCTGGGCGGAGACCCAGATAACTGATGGAGTTTGGACTGAAGTGAACAGCAGCAGAAAGCATCATGCGGAGATCGCCAAACAAGATATAATAGCCTGCCTGCAAGAATCAACCACCACGGGTAACCCTACAGAAGCCGACAACCAGAGAACCTAAGCGGAACTGATAATCAGTTGTCTAACAAAATAAACATTGAGGGAAACCCACGGCAGCACAACAGGACTTGATCGCCACTTTCGGTATCCTAGTCCATTTATAAACTGAAAAACGTTTCTTCCAAGGGAGACTTTGAGTTTTTCTTTTCATCCTCGAGTGCACTGATATCCTGAGTGGCTGTAACATTCCTAGGGAAATAACAGAAGAAGGCAACAGGGAGCAGACTGAAGAAAATAGAAGCACTACAACTGGACAACAGGTAGGTGAGGGCCAAAATGGGAGCAGGGCCATTATTAACATACGAGGACTGGGATTTGCAAAATGGCAGCCACATTGTTTGCCTAATAGCTGAACGCTAACACCACACTGTCTTGATAGTACCTCAGGAAATGAGGTGAGGATTTTGGCATTCAGCATTGTGGAGACTAATGTAAACATATAGAAGTAAAAAAAACATCGCAGATCGCCAGATAGGATGGTACTGATACATCTTCAGGCCTCCCTCCAGCACTCTTTCAGTCAAACTGGAAACTGGTTCAACGACCGCAGGCTGGTCATTAACATTAAAAAAACAAAAGCCATGTTGTTTGTCCATCATCAAAGTAAGGCAAAAAACTCACCCCTCCATATACTATTCAGTTCACTCCACCCACTAGAACAAGTTAGTAGCTACAAGTAGTGGAATAGCAGTATAACTGCAGTATAATGTGGGGAGTGGTGCAATGCAGTGACTGTGGGGCAGCCATATTCAGGCAGACCTTCTGGACACTGAGGTGCTGCCCTATGTGCATGCATCTCTCTGAACTGCGGGATGAGGTAGCCAGACTCAGAGCGGAAGTAAACTGGGTTTAAGTACCATCACCCCTATCCAGAGACCACCCAGTCAATGCAACTGCCTCAAAGGATGCCGAGGAGGAGCACTTGGATGACAGTGGGCTCAGGGCGGGTTAGGAGCGGTCAGGCAGAGGCACTTCCAGATCCTATTCCACTCAAGAACTCATATGCCACACTGGCAAACAGGGACAACCAAATAGAGGTACCCAGAGAAGTGGAAGGAAAGGATGTGGAGGTTAGCCAAGGAGGTGACCTCAGCGGGGAAAGCAGTGGACCCCAGAGGAGGAGGAAGCAAATCCTGATGGGGGACTCCATCATAAGAGGGAGCCAGCTAGGAACACAGGAGGGGGAGGACAGGACAGTGAGGTGCCTACCAGGTGCCACGGCATGGAGGGATGGAAGGAAGATCCTGGGGATCACTGGGAAGGCAAGACGGGAGGGTGAGCTGGATGTCATTATCCACCTAGGTACTAATGACCTGGCAAATAGGGGAGCCAAAGGAAGTTCAGGAAGAGTTTAGGAAATTGGGGAGGGGTCTCAAGCAAGTATGCTACTTCTGTCACTTTCTCAGAAGTACTACCTATGAGAGGCAAGGGAGAGCATAGGGGTGCATGCACCAGGAACTTTAACTCATGGTTGAAGAACTGGTGCTGTGAGGAAGGGTTTGGATTCATTGGTGACTGGGGACCCACCTGGAGGGATGGAAGTTTGTTCAAGCCTGACGGCCTGCATCCATCCTGGAGGGGAATCCAAGCACTCAGTGATAAGTTAAATGCTACACTGACAAGCATTTAAACTAGCAATTGGGGCTGGCAGGCCAGCAAGGAGGGTACCTACTTGCTCACCCCCCACAGCTAGCAGTGGAACCAGTGAACCAGAGGAGTGGTTATCTCTACAAAGCAGTGTGCAAAAGATGGAGATTAGCGCCCAAGAGGTGGATAGGCAGAAAAGGGGCAAAATTCAGCAGAAGGGCAGACAGCAAGGAGAACCAGAGATAAAGTACAACCAAGGAAGGGGCTGGAGTAGAACAGTGAAACAGTCTAGGGAGGTCAAATCATGGAAAGCCATGTGTGCAAATGCCAGGAGCCTTAGCAACAAGATGAAAGATCTGGAGGCTGTCATGGTGCAGTCAGACCTGGACATTGTGGCCATCACTGAAACCTGGTGTAATGATAACCACGACTGGGAGATGGCCATACCTGGCTACAACATATTCAGAAGAGACAGGGCAGGCAGGAAGGGAGGAGGGTGGCACTGTATGTGAAAAATGACATAAAGGTCACAGAGATCCAGGAGGAACAAAATGGGGAGAGAGACTGTGGGTTAAGCTGGAAGAAAAATGGGAGACCATCCCGCACAGGTGTGGTCTATAGACCACCAGCCCAGGAGGAAGAAACAGATAGGGAGCTGATGCTAGCCATCCAAAGGACAAGGGTGAGGTAGTACTGGTTGGAGACTTCAATATTCAGGCGTGGACTGGAGCATCCCAGCAGCAGCATCAACTAGGAGCAGATTTATCCTGGACTCCTTCAGGGTGCCTTCCTCAAACAACTGGTCATGGAACCAACTCGGCAGAAGGCAATACTGGACCTTGTGCTCACAAACAGGGACAATGTGATGGGGGTAACAGTGGGGAGCACCTGGGAACAGTGACCACCAGTCATTGTGGTTTGAAATCACAGAAAGAGCAGAACCAAACCACACAAAACATGTATCCTGGATTTTAGGGGCAGACTTTGGGAAAATGGGAGATACTTGAAAAGGCATTAGGGGAATGGGGCAGGAATCAGGGTTGAGGAACAGTGGGCAGTATTTAAAATGGGGATTACAGAACAACAGAATTATGCATTAAGCAGGTCAGCAAGAGGAAAAGGAAGAGGAGACCATTATGGTTTTCCAAAGAGGTAGCAAAGAAAGTGAAAGCCAAAGAGACTGCATTCAGACAATACAAAAAGACACAGGCAGAAGGGGATAGGGAGAAGTACCAGGAGAAGCAAAGGGAGGCAGGGAGGTCAGTAAGGGAAACCAAAGCTCAGAAGAACACATTGCAAAATCAGTGAGTAGAGGGGACAAAACCTTTTACAGGTACATAAGTGAAAAATGAAAGGCAAAGGGAGGGACAGTGAGACGGAAGGGGGAGGATGGAGGCCACGTGGAGGATGACAACAGTAAAGCTGACATATTGAACATGCATTTCTGCTCAGTCTTTACTAAGGAAGAGGAGGGTAATGGGTCTGAAGGGAGTACAAGGGGTGAGAATGGTGCAGAAATGGACACAAGTCCCTTTACATGAGAAAGGGTCCTGAAGGAACTGGAAGTAATAAGAGTTGATAAAGCAATGGGGCCAAATGGGGTGCACCCCGGGGTCCTAAAGAACTAAGAGAGGTGGTGGCTGAACCTCTGGCTATCCTGTTTAGCTGATCACTGAAACAGGAGGTACCCAAAGACTGGAGGACAGCAGATGTAGTCCCCTTATACAAAAGAGGGAACAAAGAGGAAGTGGGGAACTACAGACCAGTCAGCCTCACCTCGGTAGTGGGGAAGATCATGGAAGCACTACTGAAGGAGAGTTGGTGGAGCATCTGGTTGTCAATGGACTACAGGACCCAAGGCAGCATGGTTTCACCAGGGGGAGGTCATGTCAGACCAACCTCGTTGATTTTTTGACTGGGTGACTAGGGAGGTGGATCAGGGGAGGGCAGTGGACATGGCCTATCTGGAATTCAGCAAGGCCTTTGACACTGTGCCACATAGAAGACTATTACACAAACTGGGGAATATGGGCGTGGGCAGGACAATAGTGTGGTGGGTAGGTAACTGGCTGGGTGGCAGGACACAAAGGGTGGTGGTAAATGGCTGTCACTCCACAGAGGGAAGAGTGACCAGTGGGGTACCACAGGGATCAGTGCTGGGACCGGTCCTATTCAACATCTTCATCAGTGACATTCGCTGGGACCTAGAAGGCAGAATTTCACTGTTCGCTGATGACACAAAGCTCTGTAACAGAGTAGAACACACCAGAGGGTGTAGACAGAATCAGAAGGACCTGCAGAAACTTGAAGAATGGTCAGGGGTTGGCAGTTGAAATTCAATGCAAAGAAGTGCAAGATAATGCATATGGGGCACAAAAACCCTGGCACAATATATCAGTTGGGGGTGAGGATATAGCATGCACCAAGCAGGAAAGGGATCTTGGGGTTATCATCTCTGATGACCTCAAGGTAGGAAACAGTGTGACAAGGCAGCAGGTAAAGCAAATAGGATGCTGGGATGCATAGGTAGGGGCATCACCAGCAGGAAAGGAGGTCATAATTCCACTATACAAGACACTAGTGAGGCCCCACCTGGAGTACAGTGTACAGTTCTGGAGACCTTACCTACATAAGGACATAGACAGGGCAGAGAAGGTTCAGAGGGGCAACAAAGATGGTGCATGGATTGCATCACAAGTCCTATGAAGACAGGTTGAAGGAACTGAACATGTACTCCCTTGAGGAGAGGAGGAGAGAGGGATATGATAAGAGACATACAAGTATCTTACAGGGAGGAACAGGGTGCAGGAATACACTATTTTTAAGTGAAAAAGATGTTCCAGGACTAGAGGGCATGGGATGAAGTTGGAGGGAGGACGATTCAGAGGAAACGTGAGGAAGAATTTCTTCACAGAATGGGTGGTGGACAAGTGGAACACCCTGCCAGAGGAAGTGGTAACATAGAAACATAGAAATATAGAATTTGACGGCAGATAAGGACCACTTGGCCCACCCAGTCTGCCCATTTTCCTACCTAATGGATAAGCTGCAGATCCTAGTTAACCAGCAGCCTACTTCTTCCTACCCCAACCCCCTAGAATTGCCTTATGACTGTCCCATGCATGCTTGAATTC
Source organism: Neoceratodus forsteri (assembly GCA_016271365.2). Lineage (NCBI taxonomy): Eukaryota > Metazoa > Chordata > Ceratodontiformes > Ceratodontidae > Neoceratodus > Neoceratodus forsteri. The sequence goes on along the minus strand of CM057449.1, from coordinate 1,136,175,147 downwards.
CACCACTGTTTTGACTCCACAACCTCCTCCGGAAGGCCGTTCCATGCATCCACAACCCTCTCTGTGAAAAAATACTTCCTTAAATTACCTCTGAGCCGCCCCCATCTTCAAATTATGCCCTCTTGTTCTTGCACACCTCTTTTTTTGAAAGATGCTACCCTCTTGGACTTTGTTGATTCCCTTGAGGTACTTGAAAGTTTCTATCATGTCCCCCCTCTCCCTCCTTTCCTCGAGGCTATACATATTCAGCTCCTTAAGTCTCTCTTCATATGTCTTCCAGTGCAGACCCTGCACCATTTTAGTTGCCCTCCTCTGGACAGCTTCCATCCTGTCTATATCTCTGCGGAGATTGGGTCTCCCAGAACTGCCGCAGTACTCAGATGGGGTCGCACCAGCTGTCTGTCTGGAGGGATAACAACTTCCTGTTTTCTACTGGTGATGCCTCTCCTATGCATCCCAGTATCCCCAACCCTCCTTGCTGCCCTCTCACATTGCTGGCCCACCTTTAGGTCATCTGATATGACTACCCCCAGGTCCCTTTCCATTTTGTTGTTGTTAGTATCTCACCCCCATTGTGTATTCTTCCCTGGTTTTTGTTTCCCAGGTGCATTACCTTGCACTTCTTAGCACTGAATCTAAGCTGCCATACATTTGACCATTCCTCTAACCTTGCCAAGTCCCTTCTCATCCTTTACACCCCACCTTGTGCATCAACTCTGTTGCAGATCTTTGTGTCATCTGCAAAGAGACATACTTTTCCTTCCAGTCCCTCTGCAATGTCGCTTATAAAGACATTAAAGAGGACATTGAATTGAATATTCTCCTATCCATAATTCAGCAGGAGCAGAGTGGATTTTTTTGGGCCCATCAGACCTAAGACAATATTAAATGCACCCTACATATCCTCTGCCATGCCACCTTGTCCAAAACCCCCTTTTTACTGTTAGGTTTAGATGCAGAGAAGGCTTTTGACTGGGTGGCATGGCGATTTTTGTTTCCAGTGCAGTGGCAGATGGGTGATTCTCCCTCTCTCTAGTGAACAGCCTCCTCCAGTCTAGCATTTAATGCCCTGATTCATTCCCAGAAATGGGAAACCAGTGTTGTAAGCAGTAGCCATACCTTTGCTCCAACAGGCCAGCATCGTGGGACCCTGTCTTTAGCAATATAGGCTTATGATTTGCTGCATTTTATACATTTATTTATTTTTTAAGCCTTTTACTTTGTGCAACCTATTCCTTCAGGCACTCTTTAGGGCACATTCCTTATTGGTGTGATGGCTGCAGGTGGAATAGCCAGCTGCTTTGAGGGGCTGGTATCATGGGTGGGGTGCCAGAGATGCTTCCCTGTAGGGTGTCCAGTTCAACTTATTTCTGCTTACAGTACCCCACCCACCACCCTCATGCAAAGATAAATCAGCATCCGGGGATATGCTTGGCTGTTTGTTTCCACCCACACAGTTATGTGGACTTTTGCAGAGCCATGACCAGGATCTGCTGTTAAAATGAAGTGTAACCACCCACCTTGCAATATAATGGTAAAAGAACTTCCGGTGGAAAACACAATTTAAAATTAATCTTGAGGGGAGTCTTGGGATGCAGTCTGCTTAAACAGATGGTGCCAGCTTCACCAGATTCACCCCTGAGCAAGAGGGCATGGATGAACGACCTGATCTTTGTTTTTGTTGCAGAAATGACTTTAATTAAAGTTACATTACTTGAAGTAGCAGATGATCTAAAGCAGTTTAAGCCAGCACTGGAGTAACTAATCATGCGGCTCAGAGATGCTGAGACATGGGTAAGGTCTCTTTTACTAACTCCAACAGAACTGGAACAATTGTCTTTAGAGTGTTCATCCATCAATCTCGAATGCTGCCTTAAGGGTTTGGGAAAATAATTATTCATTTTCACAGTCCTTGGACACTGGAAGCATTTGAGTATATCTACTGCTGTATAACAAAAGTATGTGTTAGTAAATAAAGTGTGTAAGAGTGTATTATGGGCAGCAGGGGCATAAGTTACACGTCCAAAGGAAAAATGTATTGTTAGGTTCTTTGGGGGATTAGTTTGTAGGTTTTATGGTAAAAGAGGTTTTCTGACTTCAAGGGTGCCTTGGCGGGGGAACTACTTGCAAATCCAAGAGGGTCCTGAAGATACTGTAGCATCTGAGATGCAGATTGTCAGATCAAGTGGATGTATGCTGTGTAAGCAATAAGGCATGACAGGGTGTGCGTTATTGTGTAATAATGTCACTCCTGGGGTCCAGACAATGGCTCATTTTAATATAATAAAAAGTTAAAAAACTAACTTTTTTTGTAATATTTGTGTTGTTTTTTGTATGACAGACATATTTCAGAAATACGAGAAAAAGTAGTCCAGTAGGTGGCACTGCTGCTAATACATGCCTTTCATGTGCATGGTCACCCCTGCCCCCCTCCCCCAACACACTCGTCATGTGGTATCTTTTGGTGGAGTATAACATTTAATCAGTGTGCTGCCACTGCTTGTTCTGGGAGCAGTTTCTTAACAATGACAGAAAGGCATGAACATTGAAAAAAAAAAACATCAAAGCCGAGCGGTTACTTCCAGTTTCCTGCTCCGCTCCGTAACTGCACATCAGCAGAAGCTGTAAGTTACACACCTTTTTTATTTTTGTAAAACTGTTTTTTTTGGAAAAGGTAACCGTTTGTGGGTTTGCTGAGAAGCTGGCAAGGGTTTAAAATGTAATTGCCAGTGTTTGGGTTTTGTTGAAATGGCCGAGCGCATGCAGTATCATAGTCAGAGGCAGCTACAGTGAAGTCAAAGATGGACAGCTGCCGTTTTTTTTTTTAAATATTGTTGGCTTCATTTAATTTAGTGAAGGAGTGAGGTAGTCAGGCAGAGAACGTGTGTTTGTTTTGGGGGGCGAGCTGATCTAAGCTGTGACGGCTTCAGGGACTGTTGACTTCCCGGTGGCTTGCGTGGGCAGGAAGGGATTTGTTTCATTGTTGTCCGGTCACTTTTGTGCCTGTACTTTATACAGTGATGTTATAGTTCAATAACATCACTGTGCCAGGCACACAGTGACCAATCAGGATAGGGGACATTTCCTTGCCATTGTATAATTGCCCACAATCCACTGCTCTAAAGTACCTGTTTTAAAACATATGTGAGAAATCAACCTCTTATAAACAATGCAAACAAAAAGGGGCCCCAGTTCACATCTGGCCAATTGAATGCCCAACAGTTAGATGTTTTTTTAAACCTAAAATAAAATAAAAATGTTTAAATATCCAAATTGTTAGTAGTGGAATATGAAATATAAGGATAAAAATAATCACTTAAGTAGCAGAAGAGAATGCAAGGTACACTGCGTAGAAATCCTAATTTAACATCATGGAGTGAGGATAGACTGTTAATTGTAAATTGTTCATTGACATGATTACTGCATTTCTAAGTTAGAAATCTACAGGTGATATTAGATATTAATTATATATCCCCTGTTCAGTACGGCAACAGCAAAGCATTTAACATAAGTGCGAATATGTGATCCTAGTCACATTTTCTTTGAGTTCTAAATTTCAGTATGGCAAACTGCTTACTAGCCTAGGAAAGATTACTGTTTCACTGTGTTTCCTTTTCTTTATATCTCCTTATTTCTGTCTTGCCCCACTATGCTTTCGGCAGCAAAACCTCCCTGCAGTTCTGTCTTCATTTCCATATCCTAAGAAAACGCAAATTCTCAAGTTGCTGGTTTAATATGTTACATATACAGCAGTTCCACAAATAATAACTCACAATGGAAAACATCCATGCACTTAAAACTAGACCTCTCTTCCGTGAGTAGTGGCTTCACATCTTACTGAAGGGGTGGGGGTGGGGTGGGGTGGGGTCTGTTGAACTGCATAGCTTTTATGAAACTAGTGGATTACAGAAACAATATTTAAAGAGAAAGTTCCTTCAATCTATTTTCTGTATACCTATGTAGTTTGTAGGCATGAACAATGATTCATTCTCTTGCATCCCCCTGATTTCCTTCTAATTTAAATATAAATGAGGTTGCTTCACTCTGTTTTACTCTGGTGTGAAACCCAGTTCATCTCCATTGCAAAGGTCATGATCCTACTCATGCGTGGCATCATGGGACTTGATGATGCATACCTGCACAAGCCAGCAGAGTTGTACTCTCATTCAGTTCTGTTACATGTCTTGTGAAGTCCCTGTATTCTCTCAAAGCATTTTTTTCTAACTCAGATACACTTTAAACTACAGAAAACAGCATGGCACTTCCAATGCCTTGACAAGTTCCATGGCTAACTACTTTAGCATTAAAACATCGTTAAATTCCAGGATGCCTTACATGAGTTGGGTCATGACCCTTGCAATGGAGTCAAGCAGATTTTCACACCAGATTTAAATACCTTCATTTACATTTTAATCCTGATGAAATTAGGAGGGTTTAGTAGTGGCAATCATTGTTCAGGCCTGTGGACTGCCCAGGCAAACAGAAACAAGGCTGAGGAGACCTTCCCTTTAAGCCTTATGTTGCACAGTGGACGCCCCATAAGCATTGCAATGGTTCCCTTGACTACCCAACCTTAATTTTTCAGATCATGATACATCTTTCTTAGTTAATACAATGATAGTAGATTAAATGAATGTTTTACTCTCAGTGTAGTTAACCAAAATTATTAGATGAGAGAAATGCATTAAATGTAAGCACGTTCTTTGTACCCATTTTTGTTAAAGAAAATTAAGGTACATACCTTTTCTGGTGGGTGCTAGTAAGCAGAAACATATTACACAAGTTTTTTTCAATTCAGGTAGGCAGAAAACTGCAACATGCCCTTTTAAGTGCACAGTGCTACCAAAACTCTTAAGTAGTCATGTGTCCTGATAAAAACAATGTCCTTCAGATATTTGAAGTGGATTGCTGATGTTTGTAGACCTAGCCTACGTATAACCATAGCAGTTAATGCTTTTCTGCACTTATATCTCCACTGACTGTCAAAAAGTATACAAAATATTCACTGTTGTGTAGGTCCATGTACATCAGTGCTTTGGAAATTGCCACCCTGTAACGCTGGTAATGATGACTCTTGTGCCCCAAATTACTGGCAAAAAAAATAGGCTCCTTCCATTTAATGCGAGAACTAAATAAAAACAATGCAATCTGCATTTCTAAAGAAATATGTGCTATGAGGTAATAGAAGAACATACCACCTTCCTGGATTGTATATACCTGGGCACTAATTGAATAAAAAAAAAAAAATTAACTCCTCATGCCATCTCCTACTGCTAAATCACCCCCCCCCGCACCCTCCCCGAAAACTCATTTTTCGATAAATCCACTACTGTAAATATGTAAACACACGCACTTGAAATTTAAGGTAATAAATGGTCTAGAAATGAAATGAAGAAATTCTTTTTGCAACCCTGCTGTTCATACAAAAGTGTAACCTCTCCACCAAACTCCATGTAAATGTACCATTCTGTATCACTCGTCTGTCACTTGATAATTGCTGTATGTATTTGTATTTATCTGTCTACCACCTTGTACTACCTATACCCAGGTCACACCTGGAAATGAGCCTCGGCTCAGCATGCTTTTCCCGGTCACCAATTTTAAATAAATAAATAATTGAGGTTTTCTGTGTAATTGTCGTTTAGTTCTTGGCTAGTATTGAAATCTTGAGTGATGGGTGAAACTTTTAGCTTCTCTCTCATGATTTAAGTAGCATCACACATCTTGGGTGTATCAAAAACAATTCATTACAAATAGTTTCTCGTGCATTGTTCTGTACATAATGTAGATGTAATTATGTATATTTGAAATGGCAGTTACACACGTGTTTCTGCCTGCTTGTTTCATCTCATTCCATTTTTGTTCAAGGAGGCAGGTTACATCCAAGAAGCAGAAGTTAGTGCAGGCAAGTGTGTCATCATTGCATTCAAGAAGATACAAATAAAGATATAAGACTAGTAGGTGGAAAAGGGAATTAAGTAATAAAAAAGCTATCTAAATCAGAGATGATACCATACAAACCAGGAATTAAGATTCAAACACATACTGTACCTCCACAAACAGTAATACAATGTTGCAGTGATACTGGAACTTGAAGCCATTGTTCATTTCAAGTGCTAAGACATGAAGTGTGTGTTCATTATAGGGGTCTGTGCACTGCATAACACCAGTAGCATGTTGCTGTCATGCACTGAGCCCTGCACTAACAGGGCTACTGCTGTGGTCTCCCCCAGCCATCCAACCCTTTCCTTCTGGCCTGCTTCTGAGCCAATGTTGAGTTGCGTTTGGCTGTTGGTCCTGCTTGTCTCCCTGGTGGTCCAGTGATGACTACTCCCTGCCCCATCTCGTCATAGTCTCTGGTGTCCAGCGGATCTCCCCTCACTAACCCTACTCCCCGCACCATTCATTTTAACGTGTGTCCTCACCTATCATTTAATTTATTTTTAATCAGAAAGTGGACTGGTACAAAGCTCTTTTGCAGTCACATGTGACATAAAATACAGATATCAACAGTACAAAAGCTCTTCAAAATTCAAGCAAGTAAACATTTAGCATTGACATATTTTAACCATCATGTTTACATGAACACAGTTACTACTTCATGTAAAAGTAGTGATTGACAATCCCCCCTTCCCTGAGCTGTGGCCACTTTTTAACCGCTCTGCCTCCTGTCTGCCACAAGCCAATTTGAAGGTGCTACAGAGAAGGGAAGACTGAGTCTAAATCAACCTGTGGCTGGGAGGGAGGATTTAAATGGCACAAATAAACAAAGCTCTGGCAAGAGGCAAAATAGCTGCTGATGCATTAACCTGATAAAGGATATAGAATTAATATGTTATATAGTTGTATTTTACCCCACATCCATCTAAAATGTCAATATTTGGACTGAGCATTGACAGACCGTAAACTTGATTTTGTCATTTTAAACATGTAGTCAGCCTTGTTGTTTACTGTGTCGAATGTGCATTGTTCTGTAATGGTGTCACAGAGGTAAACAAAGCTGACTGTTTTATTGAAAAGAATTAGAAGGCTGACCCATTGGCACTGAGGGTTGAGGCACTGGACGCCACACCTCGCACCATACCGGCGCTCCAGGTTTGGGAACGAGCCAGGGTCATTGGGAGTCAGCTGGCGGGGGAGGGTGGGAGCTGGATCAAGCAGCCAGAAGGCAGCTCTCCTCTCCCAGGGAGGGTCCTTGTTGCTCCCGCCACATGGCCACCACCAGGTGGAGGTCTGGTTATGGTGCAGGCTGGGATGCGGCACACACTGTGATGGTGTCACAGGTCCACGGTGTGCACATGCCTCCACATTCATGTGTGCAGCCGTGACTGGGGAATGGAGAGAAAGCAGGTGGAAAATGGTGCCGACTGGCAGGATGATGCCAGTCCTCCACAGACATTTTCAATAGAAGAGTCAGCTATGTTCTCTCAGTCACACCATTCCCAAATGCTGCACTTAAAACAGTGACTGCATGTAAGTAGGACAATGCTGCTTCCACAGTGTCTGCAGGCAGCTATCTTTTTGCATGGCCACTGAGGGCTATAGTGTAGTAATTAAACAAAGGAAGGAGCTGACAGATTTTCAGCATTTTTAAATAAATCCTGGGATGCTTATTCAATAAGAACAGACAGGGAAGACTGTTCAGAAAGAAAAAATGTGTTCAAAGGGACACTGTCTACCTTTTTTGCATCATATTATTTCTAGCTGAAAACTCAAATATTATGTGATTGCTTATCTTCTCTAAAATTCATTGATTTTACTGGTTATTTTATTTGCCTCCTTTCTTAGTAGACTTGCAATGCATGCTAATGGTGTAACTATACCCAGCCTTATTTTGTTTCAAATCTTTCATCTATTCTTATTGCATGCTTCCTGAACATTAGGAACACTCCCAAACTGTGCAGCCACTCGTGATGGAATAGCCTCCTTTCCTCCCACTGCTTTTTGAGTGGCTAGACTGTGTTGAGGGATGTTTCGAAGTCCAGGAAAGATACAGTGCAAGTCAGTCAAGGAATGTAAGCAAGATGTACGGTGGGCAGTCTGTTTTTCACTTTTAAAAAGAAAAAAGGAATCAAAATCAAACTATCAGCTATATCAGCAAATTCTACAGAATGTGGGCAATCATCAAATGTGTTTTTTTTTTAAACTAGAGACATTTTGAGGCCAAAGGGGGTTGACAGTGTCCCTTTAAAATGAAGATTATACCATATAGTCAAATTTCACTTATTTCCTTTTGAACATTCTTCCCTGCTGCCTGTTCTCATTAAACTGGTCTCTCAGGATTTAATTGGAGACAGTGATATACTGCAAAATAAATTGTACTTACTGGGGACTGGAGTTGCCAAGGGTAGTAGCGGAGGTCTAGCAGGCCAGTAGTCTTTTCACAGACTAGTGACAGGGACCTCTCCTCGGTGCTCCTAGACAGGTGTACACATTTCAGTGTTCCTCTGGTCCTTAGTCCACACTCCTGTTGTCTTAGATAAGGAACTGGATTGGGTCAGCCCCCCCGGTGACCATTAGAAACATAGAAACATAGAATTTGACGGCAGATAAGGACAGCTTGGCCCACCCAGTCTGCCCATTTCCCTACCTACTGGATAAGCTGCAGATCCTAGTTAACCAGCAGCCTACTTCTTCCTACCCCCCATCCTCCAGAACTGCCTTATGACTATCCCATGCATGCTGGTAGATTCCACCACTGATTTTGACTCCACAACCTCCTTCGGAAGGCGTTCCATGCATCCACAACCCTCTCTGTAAAAAATACTTCTATAAATTACCTCTGAGCCGCCCCCTCTATTTTCAAATTGTGCCCTCTTGTTCTTGCACACTCTTTTTTGAAAGATGCTACCTCTTGGACTTTGTTGATTCCTTGAGGTACTTGAGCGTTTCTATCATGCCCCCCTCTCCCTTCTTTCCTCGAGGGCTATACGCAATTAAGCTCCTTAAGTCTCTCTTCATATATGTCTCCGGTGCAGACCCTGCACCATTTTAGATGCCCTCCTCTGGACAGCTTCCATCCTGTCTATGTCTTTGCGGAGATTGGGTCTCCAGAACTGCACACACATACTCAGATGGGGTCTCACCAGCTGTCTGCAGCAGAGGATAATAACTTCCTGTTTTCTACTGGTGATGCCTCTCCCTATGCATCCCAGTATCCCCCAACCCTCCTTGCTGCCCTCTCACATTGCTTGCCCGTCTTTAGGTCATCTGATATGACTACCCCAGGTCCCTTTCCATTTTTGTTGTTGTTGAGTATCTCTACCCCCATTGTGTACTCTTCTCCTGGGTTTTTGTTTCCCAGGTGCAATTACCATGCACTTCTTAGCATTGAATCTAAGCTGCCATACGATTTGACCATTTCTCTAACCTTGCAAGTCCTTTCTCATCCTTTCCACCCCCACCCTGTGCATCAACTCTGTTGCAGATCTTAGTGTCATCTGCAAAGAGACATACTTTTCCTTCCAGTCTTTCTGCAATGTAACATAAAGACATTGAAGAGGACAGTCTAATACTGAACCCACAAGTGCCCCACTAGTAACCCTCCTTTCTTCTGGGTGGACTCCATTTACTATTACTCTCTGTGTCCTATTCTCCAGCCAGTTCTTTGCAGGCTGTCATCTTGGGACCCACTCCCAGGCTGGCTAACTTGCATATTAATCTTTTGTGTGGGACTGTGTCAAATGCCTTGTAAAGTCTAGGTAGGCCATGTCCACAGCCCCTCCTGATCTACTACTTTGGTCACCCAGTCAAAATCTATCAGATTAGTCTGGCATGACCTTCCCGCTGTGAATCATGCTGCCTGAGGTCCTGTGCCCTCTGGCCTCTAGATACTCGACAATTCTTTCCTTTAGAAGTGATTCCATCATTTTCCCTATCACTGAGGTTAAACTAACAGGTCTATAGTTTCTGCTTCTGCCTTGCTCCCACTTTGTGAAGGGGAATAACATCTGCCCTCCTCCAGTCCTCAGGTACCACCCCATCCTCCATGATTTGTTAAAAGGGTAGTCAATTGGTGTCCTAGTTCTACCTCAGTTCTTTTAGAATTGGGATGAATCCCATCAGGCCCCATTGCTTTGTCCACCTTCAGTTTTAAGAGTTCTTTCAGAACCCTTTGTTCTGTAAATGGGCCGTATCAACTTCTGTATCCAGAGTGTTACTACTGATTGTTTTATGTACCTCCCCTCTTCCTTTGTAAATACTGAGCAAAAATATTTGTTTAGTATCTCTGCCTTTCACAGTCTCCCTCTGCCACCCTCCTCCCTTTTATTAAGCCTCACTATCCCTCCCTTGGTCTTCCTTCGCTCCTGATGTACCTATAAAAGGTTTATCCCCTTCTTAACTGATTTGGCTATCTTTTCCTCGGTTTGGGCCTTTGCTGTTCTGACTGCCTTCCCAGCCTCCTTTTGCTTTAACTGATACAGTTCTCTGTCCTGCTCACTGCGATTCCTTGTACTTCCTGAATGCTTTCTTTTCTCTTGAACCTTCCTGCCACTTCCTTTGAGAACCATAGTGGTTTCTTCATCGTCTTGTTTGTTTATTTGCTTCACACAAGGCTTGTTACCCCTGTGATGGCAGTTTTATTATTCCCCATTGTTCTTCCACCCTCCCTTCCTGCCCATTTGCTAGTGCATTCTTAGGCACTCACCCATTTTAGCAAAGTCAGCCCTCCTAAAGTCCAGTACTTTTGTCTTTGTACAGCAAGCTCTATTGCTGTGTTTATTGTGAACCATACTGTTCGATGGTCGCTAGTTCCCAGATGGCTACCCTTCTACATCTGTAATCCTCTCACCATCTCCATTTGAGAGAATCAATTCTAATATTGCTCCTCTCAGAGTGGGCTCAGTACTAGTTGTCTAAGGACATGCCCCTGTAGGGCATCTAGAATAACTGCACTCTTCGAAGTGGCAGCTGCAACTGCACTCAGTTAACATCTGGCATATTCAGATCACCCATCAGCAATATCTCCCTTTTTCTGCCATTCTAAGTATACTTTCTATCATTTCCCTGTCCATTTCCTCCCCTGAGGAAGAGATCTGTGCTCTAACCCTGCGTGTTATTGGTGCCATTGCCTGTCTCCAAATTTACCCACAGTGCTTCTTCTCCTCCCTGTGTACCTTTTGTTCTGTTGCTTTTATTCCTTCCCTTATACTAAGAACTTCTCCTCCTCCTCTTTTACCCTCCTGTCCCTCCTGTACACAGTGTATCCTGGTATGTTTATGTCCCAGTCATGGTTTTGTGTGTACCATGTTTCTGTGACTACCCACGATATCAGATGTTCTTCCTCCATCAAGGCCACTAATTCAGGAAGCTTGTTACCCAGACTACGGGCATTAGTACTCATTGCTCTCCATTTTTTGATGGCTTTACCTTCCAGTGCAGCATCCCCCACTGACCGTTCTACCTCTGTCTTTTTCTCATTTAGTACCCTGTTTTGTAGGGAGAGGCTGGGATTTTCCTGCTGCTTGTCAGTGCCTCCCCCTTTGACTAGTTTAAATCTTGTCAATGAAGCATTTAAACCGATTGCTCAAAAGACTTGTTCCCTTCCTGGACAGATGCAGACCATCCTGCCAGTATAGGCTGGTGTCCCTCAGGTGGAACCCCAGTCCCCAATGAAGCCAAACCCCTGTGCTCCACACCATTTTTCAACCATTCATTAAACTGCATTGTGACCAGGCAGTGAGCATTCTGATGAGATGCTGTACAAGGTTGTCGGGGGGGATGCAGTACTAGTCACCACTCACTACTCACTCAGCCAGTTGGCTTGCAATGCCACTGTGGTACAGGCTGCCTAGGCAGCACTAGCAGAACAGGTCAGGAAAAAGTTGGTGAGTCTAGCTGCTGCAGTCTGCAGCTTTAGTGAGTGATCTCACATTTGTGTTTTCAATCTGGGAAAAAGTAAAAGGTAGCGAGTGTGTCCCAAGTCTCCCGACTGATTTAAATTTAATCTATGGCCTTTCTTAGCCTAAGAATGCTGCTGCACAATTCACTTCCGTGTTTGTGTTTCCAATCCCATACCAAACTAAGCACTAGGTGATCTAGTCCTTTATCCTGGGCCTTTTTGATTTAATTTAAAACCAAAGAGCTGTGAGATAGTTTATCAAGCTCTCAGAAGGAGCTTTAGCCAAAGTTCAAAGTGGACAAGAGGAGGAAGAACTGGTTGTTGGTGCCAGGGAGGCAGAGATGATTGTTGGGGTGGGAGCATGAGAGAGTTGCGGTGTTCAGGGAGGGAGGGAGGAACAGTAGCACCGGTGTGTGGGAGGAAGCTGAACGAGGCCAGCAGGCTTGGAGGGGACCAGCCAGGGAAAGGGATTTTTTAAATGTAGTGTATGGGGGTGAGAGGTTAGAAGTACATCTGACAAGAGTACAGGGTGGGGGGGGGAGAGAGAGAGAGAGACAAAAAGAGCAGCTCTGTTTCTGGGGAAGGGGGCAGAGAGAGAGAGACAGCACACTGACTCATGTGTACTCATGCATACTGATTCTTGTACACTCCTTATGTGCTTTAACACCACTCTCCGCAGAGCAAACACGTGATGCATTTGGTATCTGGTCATGCCTTTCCAGAGCCCTCTATTTTCTTTCCTCCTTCTGTTAGCAGTACGTCAGCATAGCTTTCTCTATGCAGCCATAAAAACTGACCCACGTGGAAAAATTAAACATAATTTGTCAGTGGGAAAATAAACATGGAAGTCTGAGCTCATGGGACAAACTTGAGTCAGCATCTTCTAATGCCTTCTTGGCCAAGTGCATGGACATGTTATTAATGTGTACTTGTCATATGATGCATATTGTTCTTTGTCATATAAAGCTGCTACAGGTTGCCCTGCTAATTTATTCAGTGGGGTTTGCTTAGTCCACATTCGATTACAAATGAACTTAGTGGTCCAGTATTAAATCTATGGGATCTGCCACAGTTCTCTGAGTGGAGCTTTGTTAGTGGAGGAGTGGGCTACTTGTGCATAGGTGCCATCTACAGTTCTTCTAGATGTAAATGCAAAAAGCTAGTAGTCTGCTGAGGAGTAGCAGAGACAAAGTGTGTTTAAATTTATATTTGTAATGCACAGAATACACATTTTGAGGTCTAATTAAAGCTATAAGTAAAATGGTTATGCAGAACAATATGCTTTAGCTGACTACAGTTACTAAATATGGAGCAGCTGCTGAATGTCTAAGTGACTCGGTTGCTGTGCAGCTGGATATTAGCAGACATTCCGGCCCCCTCACATTTCCCGTGCTGTGATGTACTGTGCAGAGTGGAGCTCTCAGCCCGACAGCAAGTCGAGTGAGTGACGCACAGCAACAAGGACTGGAGGTGGGAGGCAGCAGCTGGTATGCAGGAGACAAACTTAACAGGGACTGTGTTTTTTTTGGGGGGGTGGTCTGGGCATCTGGCCTGGTAAAGGTGCAGAGGAGATCACTGCTAGTGCCAGAAGAAGCATGTAAAGGTAAGAAAAAATGTGTGTATGTGTGTGTGTTGGGGGGCTGTGCATATGTTTGTGATGTGCATTGCTTTTTTTTTAAAATAAGTATGCTTTATTGAAAAATTAGCTAATACAGAACAGAAACCAAATGACATAATACACAATCACAAACATCACAAATCAAGGCAAAAGAAAAAAAAACATAAGTTCCCTATCCCCCCCTCCCTCTTTGAAGAGCATCCAGCAAATATGTTCATATGTATCAAAATCCAGGGCATGAGGAGACATAGTCCACCTAAACCTAAAGGAGTCGAGAGCTTATGTAGAGATTCAGATGGCAACTATTTACGAAAGTCATCATATTGTTGACAGTAGGGTATGAAGGGTTTCCCATCATTTTCTATACAAATGATAACAGTTACACTAGCTATCTGCTTTTTGGTGTTTAAAGCCATTAAAATTTCATTGTGCCACTCATTTCGGCTCAGTGTGGTGTTATCGAGCCAATGCCTCAAGATGGTCATCTTGGCTGCAGCCACAATCAAGACTATATGGCCTCTCCTTGGACTATACACCCATCCATGGTAATTCCCTATGACATAAACTTCAGGGTTAAAGGCATCAGTTAGGTCTAAAAAAGGGTCTAGAGAGTCCCTCATGCTTATCCAGAATGGGGACTTTTTCGCAGTCCCAGAGGACATGCATTAGTGTCCCTTCATCCTTTTCACAATGTGTACAGAGGGGCTATGTAAATGGCCTATTTTATGGAGTTTGGTAGGTGGAAAGTATAAATTGTGCAAAACTTTAAATTGCATTAAACAATACCTGTTCTGTTCAATGTATTTGTATAGATCAGCCAGACTCTTTGCCACTCCTCTGGACTCCAGTCCACATGAAGAGTCTCTTGCCAGTAATGACACTTGCCAGATAAGGTTCTCTGATTCTAGAGCTGGAGCTTCTTATAAAGTAATGAAATAACATGGGGCTGTGTCACCTTACTGACAAGAGTCTCTAACACATCCCCCTCCTCTCTCCCCCATGGTGGTGGACCCAGTAGTGGTAAGCACCGTTTTGTGTGTGTGTGTGTATAGTCGTTCACATCTGTCTGTGTCTCTTCAATATGTGTACAACATTTGTGCTGGTGTGAACATGTTATTGTGTGATGGCTGAAGGATGGCAAGTTGCCCAGGTTGAAGGTAAGATGGCAGTTCTATTACAGGAAGTTCCTCTGAGTAAGCATGCACAGAGATCACATGGGTATCCAGACAGGCTGCCAGGGTCACAGTGCTACCTATCACCTCATCTCCTGTTTTGGGGTATATATGCAGTAATATATGCATTTAAGCAGTTCACATATATAACATTCCTAACTAGCTTACCATTATATTTTTAACTTTACTATTTTTTTTAAACTGGTTTAACTTAAACATAGAACATAGAAACATAGACTTTGAAGGCAGATAAGGACTGCTTAGCCCACCTAGTCTGCCCATTTCCCTACCTACAGGATACACTGCAGATCCTGGTTAACCAACAGCTTGTTTCTTCCTACCCCTCACAAGAATTGCCTTATGTCTGTCCCATGCATTCTTGAATTCTCCCACAGTTTTAGACCCCACAACCTCCTCAGGAAGGCTGTTCCATGTGTCCACCACCCTCTGTGAAAAAATACTTCCTCACATTACCCCTGAGCCGTCCCCCCTCCACCTCTATCTTCAAATTGTGTCCCCTTGTTCTTGCACATCTCTTTTTCTGAAAGATGCTACCCTCTTGGACTTTATTGATTCCACTGATGTACTTAAAAGTTTCTATCATGTCCCCCCTCTCCCTCCTTTCCTCAAGGGTATACATATTAAGCTCCTTTAGTCTCTCCTCGTATGGCTTCTCTTGCAGACCTCGCACCATTTTAGTTGCCCTCTCTGGACTGCCTCCATCCTGTCTATGTCCTTGCAGAGATGGAGTCTCCAGAACTGGATGCAGTACTCCAGATGGGGTCTCACCAGCTGTCTGTACAGAGGGATAACAACTTCCCGTTTTCTGCTGGTGATGCCTCTCCCTATACATCCCAGTATCCCCCCAGCCCTCCCTACTGCCTTCTCACATTGCTTGCTAACCTTAAGGTCATCTGATATGATTACCCCCAGGTTCCTTTCCATTTTTGTTGTTGTTACTACCTCCACCCCATTGTGTAATCTTCGCCTGGGTTTTTGTTTCCCAGGTGAATTATTTAGCACTTCTTTGCATTGAATCCAAACTGCCATACTTCTGACCATTCCGCCAACCTTGCCAAGTCCCTTCTCATCCTTTCCATGCCTCCTTGTGTATCAACCCTGTTGCAGATCTTTGTGTCATCTGCAAAGAGGCATACTTTTCTTTCCAGTCCCTCTGCAATGTCACTTATAAAGACATTAAAAAGGACTGGACCCAGTACTGAACCCTGTGGTACCCCACTAGTAACCCCTCTTTCTTCAGAGTGGACTCCATTTACAATTACCTTCTGTGTCCTGTTGTGCAGCCAATGTTTTACCCAGGCTACCACCCTGGGACCTACTCCCAGATTGGTTAATTTAATTATTAACCTTTTGTGTGGGACTGTGTCAAATGCTTTGCTAAAGTCTAGGTAGGCGATGTCCACAGCCCCTCCCTAGTCTACTACTTTGGTCATCCAGTCAAAGAAATCAATTAGATTCATCTGACATGACCATCCCACTGTGAACCCATGCTGCCTTGGGTCCTGTGCCCCACTGGCCTCTAGGTACTCAACAATTTTTTCCTTCAGGAGTGATTCCTTCACTTTCCCTACCACAGAGATCAAACTGACAGGTCTGTAGTTTCCTGCCTTCGTCTTGCTCCCACTTTTGTGAAGGGGAATCACATCCACCTTCCTCCAGTCTTCAGGTACCACACCATCCTCCCAAGATTTGTTAAAAAGGGTAGTCTGTGGTGTCACTAGTTCTCCCCTTAATTCTTTTAGAATTCTGGGGTGAATTCCATCAGGCCCCATTGCTTTGTCCACCTTCAGTTTAGGAGTTCTTTCAGAACCCTTTCTTCTGTGAAAGGACTGGGATCGACCCCCCTATCCAGAGTGCTTCTGCTAATTGGATTAGGCACCTCCCCCCCTCCTCTTTTGGGAATACTGAGCAGAAGTATTCATTCAGTATCCCTGCTCTTTCACTGTCCCTCTCTGCCCACCCGCTGTCCATTCTATTCAGCCTCACTATCCCTCCCTTTGTCTTTCCATGCTCCCCGATGTGCCTATAAAAGGTTTTATCCCCCTTCTTAACTGAGTTGGCTATCTTTTCCTCAGTTTGGACCTTTGCTATTCTGACTTCCCTCCCTGCTTCCTTCTACCTTAACTGCTACAGTTCTCTGTCCTGCTCCTTCTGTGTTTCCTTATACTTCCTAAATGCTATCTATTTCTCCCTAACCCTCCCCGCCACCTCTTTTGAGAACCATAGTGGCTTTTTCTTTCATTTTGATTTGATTATTTGCTTCACACAAAAGCTGGTTGCCTCTGTGATGGCAGTTTTGATGTTTCCCCATTGTTGCTCCACCCCTCCTTCTAGCCTGTTTGCTAGTGCTTTTCTAAGGCACTCTCCCATCTTGCCAAAGTCAGCCCTCCTGTAGTCCTGTACCCTCACTTTTGTATGGCTTAACTCTGTAGCTGAGTTTATCATAAACCACACTATTTGGTGGTCACTTGTTCACAGATGGCTACCCACTTCTAGATCTGAGATCCTCTCACTGTCTGCATTTGAGAGTATGAGGTCTAAGATTGCTCCCTTATGAGTGGGTTCCAAAACTAGCTGTCTGAGGCATGCCACCTGTAGGGCATCGAGAACGGCCCTGCTCATGGATGTGACTGCAGCAAAAGTGCTCCAGTTAAGATCTGGCATATTCAGGTCCCCCATCAACAGTATCTCCCCTTTCTCTGCCATCCTAAGGATGCCTTCTGTCATATCCTTGTCCATTCCCTCCACCTGACATGGGGGTTTGTATACAACCCCTGTGCGGATTGTGGTGCCATTTCCAGTCTCTAAGGTGACCCACAGTGCCTCCTCTCCTCCCTGTTTTCTTTACTGTTACTTGATAACATCGGCTGTCAGTAAAGTTCAGGATAGAGTGCCTGAACACTTCTGGCTAAGTGGAAGGATTACTCTGCCTCTGGGTCACATGCACTGAAATTATTTTAACACATTCAGTCTTTTTATTTACATGTTCTGTCTTTGTGGTTGTACTGACACTCATCCAGATCTAGTCACAACACTGCATCTCACAACTACTTCTTCTGCAACTGGGCTCACTTTTGGCGACCTCTGCTGTAGTCTCAGTGGTAGCACTGAAATTGCTGGTGGTATCAGTTGTTTTCATACACAAGGGTGCAGTGTGCACATATATGGAACCCAAAAAAACATAAGAGCAAAAGAAATAAGTGCCTTAGCTGGGATTTGAACCCTGGCCACCCAGAATTCCATTCCGGTTGTACTACCAGCTGTGCCACCAAGGCAACTGGAAACCTGGGATTCCTAGATGTACCTTACTCTTTCTCTTTTTTCTTTTATAAACATATTTTATTGTGGTTTATAACATATCATACAACATTACATACATACAGAAATGCTTACTTAAACAATCTGTGTTAACTTATTGTCCTCTATTCAGATATATCTTTACTGTTATTGCTTTTTTGTCCATCTGATGGTTTGTGTCTTAGGGTTTTAGATACAGTATTTATTCCTGTGTAGCACTGTAGAGGATCGAGTGTACATTTCCCTTTATAATTTCCTTATGGTATGAAGGTGGGATCCTTCGCCATGGTGTACATTATCCAGCAGGTCCATCTATTTCTATCCTTCTCTACCTGGTTTCTTTGAAGGTCATGGTTTCTATACTGTATATGGACTTGACTATTGCTAACCTGTCATCCATCTTTGGGATTTTACTTGTTAGGGGTGAGTAATATATTTTTATAGCACTCACATAGATTCCCAGTAGGTATTTGGTGGTGGGGTCCCTAGCCTCTGGGGGGTATATATACAAAATAGTACCAATTCCTTTGTCAGGAATATTCGGGGGGAGAATATTTCCTGGAGCGCTTCCTACATCTCATGAAAAAGCAGTCCCAATTGTGGGCATTCCCACATTATGTGTAAGTGAGAGGCTCTAGCTTCTCCACATAGCCTCTAGCAGTGTGCAGTTGGAGAGGATATCTTATGTATGATCTGACATCCTATTTCCCATTGTCTTTGCTCTAGGAGGTACCCCTATCTCTTGTTCCCATTTTCAAAATGCAGTAAACAGTGGCGTTGCACTTAGTTCCTGTAAGACCTTGTGCAAGTTTGAAATAAGGTGTGTGTGGTCTTGGCCTAATATCGCTGTCTTGACCATTTGTATCAATAATGTGTTCTCATCTTTGCCCGACTTACTCTGACTTATTCTCATTAAATAAGCCCTTACTTGGAAGTATCTAAACTGTTCTCTGTTTGATAGCCCATATTCCTGCACCAGCGCTGGAAAAGTTTTGATATCCCTTCCATTGAATAACTGCTGTGGGCATCTAGTGCATATATGAGACCACGTTTTGTAGCCTATGTCTAGGGTGGCTGGGATGAAATCTGTGTGGAGATGTAAGGGTAGCAGTAGTAATAACCCGTGTGCTAGTTTGCTCTTCTGTATCTATTTTTTCCATATTTGCAATGTGGTGTGCATGTATATTGATTTACTTTCATATAGTGAGTTCAAGCTTCTTGTGTTCAGTGTACCTAATTCCAGAATTTGCTTATGTATGTGCTCTGTTTCTATCTGTACCCATTGCTGGTCTGGAGCCCCTCTTAACCAGTACAGGAGGGGTTGTAATTGGGCTGCTTCATAGTAGAGTGTTAAATTCAGGAGTGCTAGTCTCCCCCCCCCTTTTTCCTTTGGGCGTGTTAGTGTGGATATTGCAATCTTGGTCTCTAGCCTTGCCAGAAGAAATGCGATATCCATCTGCCCCATAGCCCCCAGGATTTTGGTGGGATGGGTATAGCCACATTCTGAAACAGGTATAACATTTTTGGAAATGTTATCATTTTTATAATTGCAGCCCTTCTTTCTAAGGTTAGTGGTAGTATTGTCCAGCCTTCCAGGTCCTTTTGCAGCTGTGTCTGTAGTGGTCCATAATTGGCCTCGTAAAGTTGTGACACTGTCAGGGTAAGTTTAATACTCAGATATGTAATCTGTGTTAAGTCCCACCTGAAAGGGAATTGATTCCACGTTGCTTGACTAGGTATATATTGAGAAGCTAAAACCTCTGTCTTACTCTTATTTAACTTATATCCTGACAGGGCACTAAATTTTTTTTAAACTGACCAGATTGTTGGAAGATCAGTTTCTGGGTTTGTCAGGAATAACATTATGTCATCCACGTATAATGCGATGCAGTGTGCCACAATCTCAGGGCTTCTAAAGCCTGTCACTTGAGGATGTGTGCAGATGGCTTGTGGCAATGGCTGTATGTAGAGGGCAAATAAAAGTGGGAAGAGGGGGCATCCCTGCCTAATCCCACATTGTAGTGGGAATGGGGTAGATAATTGACCACTGGCCTTTACTTGTGCTTTGGAGTTTTGGTATACATGGGCAAGCAGGTCTCTCAACTTTTGTGAGAAGTCAAATTGCAGCAAGATAGCCTGTAAGAAATCCCATGCTACCCTTTCAAATGCTTTTTCAATGTCTAAACTGAGTGCTGGGAGTGGGGTCTCTGTTCTGGCAGCTATCTGCAGGATGTCTAGGGATCTTTTCACACTATGCATTGTTTGTCTTGTTCTTATGAAGCCCATTTGGTCTGGGTGCATTATTTCATAGATTTCATAGATATATCAAGCTGTATATAGATGTAGTAGTCCTTAGAGCTTGCCACTCTAATTTGGGGAGTAATTAGTAGATATTAAATTTGTACTCATCACCAAGTGCAGAATCCAGATTTCTTTTAAATGTATCCATATTAGGGCTATTAACAACTTCAACTGGAAGTTTATTCCAAATGGAAACAACCCTGTTACTAAACCAGTGTTTCCTGCGTGGAGTATTCCATTTTGATACCAGTAGTTGTTTAGTATGTCCTCTTGTATTAAACTTCTTATTAACTGGAATAATTCCTAACTGTTTACTAAGGATAGGATCATTTAGTGCATTAAATACATGGCACATATCTCCCCTTAATCTTCTATACTGGAGTGTAAACAATTTAAGTGATTTAAGTCTAGTCTCATAGGTCTTACTTTCCATACCTTTAATATCTTTTGTAAATCTGCGCTGTACTCTCTCAATTTTTAATATATCCTCTTTATGGTATGGTGACCATACTTGTGCACAGTACTCAAGCTGAGGTCTAACCAAGGCAATGTATAGGGGGAACAATACCTCTTTCATTCGCCCAGATATGTGTCTCAGTATACAGTTGAGATTTTGGTTGGCCCTATTAATTTGGTTACTGCAGTGTGTTCTGAATTTTAGGTTGGGACTAATAATTATACTTAGGTCTCTTTCCTGTACAGTTTCTTGTAAGAGTATATTCCCTAGTTTATATTTATAATGCATATTATGTTTACCCAAGTACATAACTTTGCATTTAGTAGGGTTTAGCTCCAATATATTGATACTGGCCCAAATTAAGGTATTATCCAGAGCAGCTCGGAGTGCTAAACTACTTTCTGTTTTATCTAGTACAGTTCCTACTCTACAGTCGTCAACAAATTTTAGTAATCATATACCAGGGTTATTAATTTTTAGAGTAGACACATATATATTGAACAGGCATGATCCCAGGACCGATCCCTGGGGAACATCGCTGGAGACTGTGGCCCAATCTGAGTATTCCCCATTTATGATGACTCTCTGTTTTCTTCCCCTAAGCCAGTTAGTTACCCATTTAATTATATAAGTATTTAATTTAATTCTTCTTAGGGTATTTATAAGTTCAAAGTACGGCAGCTTATCAAAGGCCTTGCCAAAGTTTAAGAATACCAGATCCACTCTCTTACCCAGGTCACTCTTCCTTGTCACCATCTCATAAAAGGTCAAAAGACTGGACTGTCATGATCTTTTCTTAGTAAACCCATGCTGTAGTGAGTCAATTAGTCCAAACTTTTGAAGATGATCTTGTATGAATTCCTTAATTATACTTTCCAAGATTTTACCCATTAGGGATGTAAGGCTAATGGGCCTATAATTTTCATGGTTTGTTTTGGTTCCTTTTTTATAAATAGGCACCACTGTTGCTAAACACCAATGTTGAGGAACTTCTCCTGGGTTTAGTGAATGTTGTAGAATGTTAGTAAGTGGGAGATAAATACTTGGGGCAAGCTCTTTTAGTACCCTAGGGTGGATCTCATCAGGGCCAGGAGATTTATTTACATCTAGGATAGTTAACTTGTCCAAAACTGTACTGGATGTAATAATAAGTTCATCAGCAGGGGATGGTTCAACAATGTTTTCAGTTTTGTCATCCTGTTTGTTGAACACTGTACAGAAATATTCTGCATATTTGCAATTTCATGATTTGTAGCTAATGTCCCTTCTTTATTTGTGAAGGGTCCCATGGTATTAGCCATCCCTTTAATTTTTTTAGCATTTGCATAAAAGGCTTTCTTGTTGTCCCCTACTCTGTTGGCCAAATGTAGTTCGTACCTTGACTTGGCAGTTTTACTCTCCATTTTTCTTTTCCCTTAACTAATAGTCTATATTTGGGAAGGAGATGGACAAACCCCTTTCTTATTTTCCTGAATAATCTTTTTTTTTATTGATCATATGCTTGATGTGGAGATTGAACCACAGTGGGGTTATTTTGTGTGTATTATTATATTTGCGTATTATGGGAATATTTTCTGTAATGAGGCTATTTAGCCTTCCCGTCAGTAATCCCAATTTTCCCTCCACTGACAGGTTCATAAATTCGTTCTGCCAATCCCATAAATTAAGTTTGGATTTTATGGCTTCGAAATCAGCTTTTTGAAGATTAAGTATTTTGGTTACTCCGGTGCCAAGTGGTTTGTGTGTCCTTGATGTTTGAAAATATACCATATTATGGTCACTATTACCCAGAGGTGCTTCAATTTTTATATTAGAAATACCATGAGTAATGTTAGTTAATATGATATCCAGAATTTTATAATTTCTTGTGGGATATTGTACTTTTTGTTCTAGCCCTAGTTCTAAAAACAAATCCAGATATTGGCCCTCATTTTTATTAGTTGTTAAGGCCATAGGCCAGTCGATATTAGGTAAGTAAAAATCTCCAAAAATCATTAGATTATTTGCTGGATCCAGTTTCTCCAAATAGCTTAGTAGTGCTCTATTGTTCTCCGGGGTTATAGAGGGAGGCCTATAAACCAAGCCAAGAATTTTTTTTTTGGGGGGGGGGCAATCTGTGGAGAAAGTTTAATCCATAATGTTTCCAAATTAGGTATATCTACTTGAATCTCTTCACTTATTATATCATTTGATAGGTAGCTAGCCATACCCCCACCCTTTCTATAAGTTCTGCTTTTGGAGTATACATTGTAACCTGGAATGGTCTTGTCCTATGAATCATTCTCATCCCACCATGTTTCAGTGACCAGTGCAATTTGAATATTATTAGTCTCTAACAAATATCTGAATTCTGTAAATTTGTTAGTTAGACTTCTTGCATTAAGTAAAACTGCTTTCCAGCCTAGGTTATTAACACTGGATGATCTAACTGATTATTTGGGGGAGTATACTGTCTAGTCCCCATATGGAAAGGATCTATATTTTTTAATATCTTAAATATATCCTAGTGTCCTTAAATATATCTCAAATACATGTCAGATATTAGTCATAGTTTTCAGATATATTTTCAGATATATTCAAGATATTCACAGAATGATTCAAACACGTCAGATATTATTCATAGCTCTCAGAAATCGTTTCAGATATATTCAAAATATTCACAGAAGTGTCAGATAGTCACAATGTTCAGATATATTTTCAGATATATCTAAGATATTTACAGAATGATTCAAGATGTATCATAATTTGGAAGCATCTTTGATATATATGTTTGAAATATAGTTCTTTAAATTAAGTTTGCACAATCTGTTCATGTAGTTCTATTTTAACTATATATATATATATATATATATATATATCTGAATATGTCCAAGATATATATTATGATTTACCTGTATCTATTCACTTTTTTGAGGCCTTTATGGCAATTATGGTAGAAACCCTAAAATCATGTTAATAAAATATGTTTCAATTATAAAGACTTATTTGCAAAAAATACCCAACCTTTAAAAGAACAGTTTTGAACTTGGGTAAAGCAGCTTATACTTTTTTGGTTGTCAAAGGTCCAATCGCTCTGCCTCATGCCTAATAATATGCACATTATTTTCATGATCTATGTTATCACTGGTCTCTTGTGGATCACCAGCAATTGTTTCATATCAGCCCATATGGAAAATATCTACTATATATTTTTAAGTATCTGAAATATATCCTTGTATCCCCAAATATGTTTCAAATATGTGTCAGATTCATTAACACTTTTCAGATATATTTTGAGCTTTATTCTAGATATTTGCAGATTGATCCAAGATGTATCATATTTGGGATACATCTTTGATATATATATTTTAAATATATTTTTGCTGCTGTATTATTTCAAAATTAAAGTTTTTGTTCTTTCAATGTTATGTCCTTGAATAAAATAAAAAAATACTTATTTGTGCATACATATTATTGCAGTTTCTACATGTTTTGCATTTTAGGTAAACATATATTTTGAATCTATCCAACATATATATATTCTGGCCCAGATATTCAAACTGCGCCAGGCTGTGGTGCAAGCCTGGGCGCAGCGCAACTTGGCTGCGCGGGGGCGTTGACTGGGCAATATTCAACAGAACTGCACCATGGCTCAGCATCATTGAATATCACACCCTAGCCACCCGCAGTGTGCATGGCGCAGTGGCACTGCACCAGTGCAAGTGGCCAGAATGGAGCAGGGGGATGCGCTAGCGCAAGTTCCATTGCGCTAGGTGCAGCAACCACGATATTCAAAAGTGCACATGTAAATGGGGCCATGATGTATGCAAGGCACAAATGGGGCCATTTGCATATCATTATGGCCCTATTTGCATGCAAGTGCGCTGATCCCTGACGACTTGCACCTGGCGCCCTGCCAGGCAGCAGCCGTTGGGGGGACCGATGCTCCCTGCAGCACGGCAGTGTGCCCCACAGCCTGATTGCGGGCATTTGTAAAATGATAAAGAATCCAATAACCCTGGTGGTCCAGTGGACCGCTGTCAGCCCGGTTGCGGGCTTAAGTAAAGTAATAAAGATTCCAATATCCCTGGGGTCAGTGGACTGCTTTCAGCCCAATCACGCAGGCAAGTATTATAATAAAGAATCCAATATCCCTGGTGGTCCAGTGGACCTCCCCTCCCCACCACCACTGATCCCCACCACCCGCTCCTCCCGGTCAGCGGTGGGTAGCAACACCACCCGCCTGCTGCCCTGCTGCCCACTGACTGACACCATCGGTAGGGCTGTATGCCCATTGGTCCACAGCGCAAGCCAATGGGCATGCAGCCCAGTACTATACACATTCCAAATATGTGAATGGATCCATTTGCATATCTGAATGTGTAGTACGGGCACAGGCTGCACGCCTATTGGCTCATGCTGTGGACCAATGGGTGTACAGCCCTACCGATGGTGTCAGTCGGCAGGTGGCGGGGCGGCAGGTGGTGGGTGCTGCCATCCTCCGCCTGACTGGGGGCAGCGGGCGTGGGATCAGTGGGTGGTTGGGAGGGGTCCACTGGACCACCAGGGATATTGGATTCTTTGTTATTATACTAAAGCCCACAATTGGGCTGACAGCGGTCCACTGGACCTCCAGGGATATTGGAATCTTTTTTATTTTACAAATGCCTGTGATCGGGCTGACAGCGGTCCACTGGACCACCAGGGAGTTAGGATGTGAGGTTTTTGAACAGATGCCCGCGATCGGGCATGGGGGGCATCACCATGGAGGTGCAGCCGGAGCTTGGGTGGCCACCCACAGGTGGCAGCTGCCGTGTTGTGCCCTGCAATACGGTAGCTCACCTGTGGGTGGCCAGCCGTTGCTCCTTTTTTTTTGGGATCAACTTTGTGCGGCGCAAGTAGGGGTTGCGCATGCATGGCTCAACACATCCTGGGCTGAATATCAGGATGTGCAGAGTATGCATGGGCACACCCCCCCCCACCTGCGCTGCATACATTACTGATGTGATCCGGCACATTGAGATTTGTGCCAGGTGCAATTCCCGTTTGAATATCGCACCGGGGCACATCAGTGGGTTACGCATGGCACAACACTGTTGTGCCATGCGCAACTCTTTGAATATCTGGGCCTCTGAGTTACTTATACATTTCCATTTTTGGTTTTCCTTGTAAAATGCTGAATAAATACACACATATATATATATATATATATATATATATATATATATTAATAACCTAGTATTAATAACCTAGTTTTAAATGACACCCATATGGAAAAGAACTTAACTGTTTTTTGTTAATATCTAGATTATATTTGAATATGCCTAAATACATCACATATTTCTGATATCTGTGCATTTTCCAGCTATACTTTAGATATTTGCAGAATTCAGTGAGGTATGTCTTATACTTGGCATCGATATGCTAAATGTATATGTTTTGTTATACTGTCAGAGAAAATATTTTGTTTTACTTTTTAATGTTTGTATGGACTCTATAATGAAAAATCATTATAGTTTTATGGAAGCATAATTTTACCCTGGAATTTCTACAATAAGTGTATGTTAGCAAACATATTTTCAATACATTAGAGATTTATATTCTGAGATATATTTCATGTATGTTAAAATAGGTTTGGCCTGATATACATCTGGAAAGTATCTGTAATATATGTATTCTATATACTGTACTGATAATACATTTTAAATATATGTTTCACATAGCAAATAAATATGTTTTATAGTTTATAAATATGACTGGAATACATATTACATATACATTTAAAATATAAATAGGCTACATTTTGTAAATATATTTTGAATGCACTATTTCTACATAAAAAATAAAATGTAAAACCATAGTCAAAAGTAACAATTCACGTAGTAAAAGTCAGACCTCTCCACAGGACTGGCACTTTGTGCTGTTCTCATGCTTTTTCAAAAACAGTGTGAAATATTTGTGCTGTGGGAAGGTTTGTTTTTCACCATTGCTACTTTTGGCTTTCGTTTAACAATTTTTGTTTTACTGTACAAATACATTTTGTGATGGAAAATCCAAGAAGTGCCTTCTGGAGCTTCTGCTGTCAGTAAAATATGAATCTTATTTGCTTGCAATATACAGTATGTGTAGAATATATGCAGAATATATTTTTGTATATATATCAAATATGGGAAGGGAAAGGGAACATTGTGTAACCAGGAGTAGCAGACTAAGCCAAAGCTGGTTTCCAGATGCGACCTGGGAGCGCAAGGAAGTTAAGTGACTTGCTCAGGTATTTTTGCAAAATGCTTGCTATGGTACTGTGTACAGATTTACATAACTAATTTGCATATTTCAAAAGTACAGTTTATCCACCCAAAGCATGATAATTTCTATTTTTAAAATAGTTTTGAATTGACAGCATTAGCTTAAAAACCAGAGGGAAAATGTGTAATCTGTAAATATGTAGTAATGGTGCATTATTAAATAAGTGCTCTGTACTGTAGTTATCTAAGTGGTTGCTAATAAGAGGAATTCCAAATACACCGTTGTGGATATGCAACATCAAGATTAATCTATTGTTTGGTATTTTAAGACATTTTTTACAATGTGTATATGTTTTAAAAAACTATTTTACAAATATATCAACTACATAAAAAGTGTATCTATTAAATATTCAAAATATATACACATATACTATATATAAAATATACATCATGCACCTATAATAAAGATATCATGGAAATATATTTATGATATATCTGTTATATATCTGTCACATAAATTCTGCAAATAAATACACTTTTATAAATATATCTAAAACATACTTCTTTCCATGTGGGAGAATAAAAATTCACAGAATATTAACAAGATATTTCTATGAAATATACAAAAATAGTATCTAAGATATATCTGAAATATATGCATCAGATATATCTCAAATATTACAAAACCAGCCAATTTGAGATATAATGCATACAGTATGTTTGGAAACTACTATGAACATCTATTTATGGATGAAATTCAATAACTATTTCAAATATATTTTACAACATATATTCAAAATATATTTCTTTTCCATATGGGTCTTTTTGCTAGGATTGAGGGGAATATTTTATAGTCCATGTTCAGGACTGATTTGGGCCTATATGATTCACACCTGTCTTTAGGCTTCCCCTCTTTTGGTATCACTGAGATTGTAGCCAAGTTCTATGATAGAGGGAGGCTATTACCTTCTAGCAGCCAGTTTGAAACTTTAAGAAGTAGGATCTCTATTTCCGGTGTTAACTTTTTATAAAATTCTGCAGAGTAGCCATCTGGGCCTGGGCATTTGTCTGTTTTAAGGTGTCCTATTGCTGCTACTATCTCTGAGTTTGACATTTGTTTTTGAATTAAATCTTATCCATGGGCAGCTAACTTTGGCAGCTTTAAAAGGGCAAAAAAAGCAACCAGTGCTTCTGGTTGTGGGGTTGAGTCAGCCTGATACAGTTTCTTGTAGTAGGCAACAAATGCTTCTGCTATGTCATGCTTTTGTCCTGTTGTGGGATGTTGGATTTTAGTGGTTGTTGCCCTTCGTCTAAATCCCCTGACTCTGTGTGCCAGCATACAAGCAGCACGCGGTCCTCCTTCATAGTATTTTTGCTTTCGGTATCTGCGGGCCTTTTCTGTTTGTTCTAGAGTTATATCATCTAGTTTCTTTTTTATTTTGGTTATCTGAGAAGGGTCTGCCAGTGTTCCCTGTTGATGTTGTTGTTGTAAAACTATGAGAGTAGCATTAAGATCATCTCTAGTGGCCTTTCTCTCGCTATTCTTATGGGCTGTATAACTAATTAACCAATTTCTCAGGACTGCTTTTGCTGTGTCCCATCCAATTACATATGAACATATGAAGAAGCCAGCAGAAGAAGGCCATTTGGTCTATCAAGACTGCTCACATTGCAGGGTCCAGTTGTGGGCTGAATCTTGGGGGTATCATTCAGGATAAGGATACAGTATCTTTAAAATGTCCTCACACCATTTCCAGAAATTCAGCATTTTTTAGGTAAAAGAAGACCAGTCTCCACTGTCTTCTTCTACGTATCAGTCTCAGGTCCACATCCACTATCAGTGGGTCATGGTCCGAGTACGATATGGGGCCTATTCTACACAATGCTACTTTGGTTAGGTCCTCCCGATGCATAAATATGTAGTCTAAGTGACTGCGTGTGTGGTGTGGTGCTGAATAATGCCTGTATTCCTTTTTGTTTGGGTTCAGGGCCCTCCACACATCCGTCCACCTCATTTAGGCCATGTATCTGTGAAAAAACATGTGTGCTGTGGGTGGACGGGACTGTCTTACTGCACTGGAGTCCTTTCCCTGGTCCATCGAGAGATTGAAATTTCCAGCCATTGTAAGTGTCCCCCTTATATTATCTTCCACCAGGTTCAGTATCTTTCTAATAAAGGTAGTATCTGAACCCGTGGGATGTATATATTTGTGAGGGTGATCTAGGCTCCATCTATCTCCACCTGGACCAGGACTCCACATCCCTCTTTGTCTTTTATGACTCTTCTTAGAAATATAGATATCTGGCAACTAGAATTATTACTCCCTTTCTTTTACCCCGCCTATATGAGGAGGAAAAGACTGTTTCATACCCATATCAAGATAATTTGGTGGATTCTGTCTGGGTAAGGTGGGACTCTTGCATTAATACTATACCAGGCCATTCTTTATGGATTGTCACCATTATCTTAGTTGTTTTGACTGGGTTATTAAACCCATTCATATTCACTGAGTATACTGTAATCCCACAACTTGCCATCATTGAAATGGTAGGTATATATTGTTCCCGTTTGACCCTTGGGTATCCTTTCTGATTATCTCCAGTTGCCCAGTACCTTCTAAATCAAGACAAAGTTGTGGTTCCCCTTCCCTTTTGCTTGTGTTTTTTTTTATAGCTATTAACATCCCTAGACAGCCCTTGCAAGTCACAATTCCTATGGACAGCATGTGAAGCAGTATAACACCTGAACAAGACATCAAACCTAAAAAAGAACAATAACAGTTGGTTAACTATGTACAGTGTTTCAGTACATTCAACATGTGGTCTCCCTAGGCAGGGGCACTCCTTATTGGGGCTCTATGACTCAGGAGAAGGTCCACTGAGCCTGGAGGTAAGTGAAGTTGCAGAGACCTCGCCTTGTTTGAGACAGCTTGTGTCCCAGGTAAGTGAGGGAGTGCGGGGGAGGGGGAGTAGGGAGAGGTGACAAGAATTAAGCTCTTCTGGAACTGTACAATGGCACCGAGCTTGGAAGCAGCTAGCGGAGGGGGACGTGATTCTGACAGTCTTCTCACCAGATGTCAGTCCTTACAGCGACCATCCCAAATCATTACCATTCTGTTTACTTAAGCATACACATTATAGCAGTGGGGAGAGTTCTCTTAGCCTCTATAGGTTGGGCCTCCTTTGAGTGAGGGAAAGCAGTCAGTTCTTCTTTGGCTGTATCTATTTGCATGACTGAGGGGGGTGCAGGGGCAATTCCACCTCTGGCCCCCTCCCTCAATCCCTATGTCAGCCAGTTGTTGGGACTGCTAGGTGGTTCCAGGAGTAGAGCCAGCTGCACTAGATTTTAGTTATTATTCCCACTATCAGTGTCACCAAATTCCAAAGGAGCTGCTGTACTATTAGAAGCCTGTTGCTGTCCCATTACAGAGCCCTCGAAAATTGTGTCATTTTTCCACTGCCCCCTCCTGTACAGTTTTATGTTTAAACACATTTATTTGGGACCCTCATGTGGGCAATCTCATATCTGTAGGCAGGAGAGGGAGAACCATCAAGGGCTAGCCAGCTAAGGGAGACATATGAACATGTATTTATTTATTTATTTATTTATTATACATATCGGAATTACAACCCTTTGAGTCAAGGACTCATATCCAAAGGCTCCACATCAGTTCCAGTGGATTCAACACATAGACAGCAACACAAATGCAATATGATAGACAGAAGGTTACAGAAGTTTTTTGTTACATATCAAACAGCGAATAGCAAACAGTATTCATATATTTGCAGGTGTCAGAACAAACAACATAGAATACCAAGCCATCCAGTGCCCAGATAAGAGTTACAGTTTACACTAACAATACAGAGGTCTATACAGTGCAAAAGCTAGGCTCCAAGAACAAATACAGTAAATTCAGAATTGCAGCCTGAGATAAGGCAATTGTTGTCAAGAGTCTAGAAAAAGGGCTGGGGAGGGAGCGGGGCACCTATGGGCTAGGATCCTGCATGTGGAGCGCATTCGCAGCTGCGGGTAGAGAAAATGAGGCTCTTGAGCGCTGCCTTAAAAAGACCTATTTTAGTGAGTGAGGAGATCGAGGCGGGGCGGGTGTCAAACCAGTGTGATGCCCTGTAACAAAAGGTTATCTGGGCGAGTGATGTCTGCACCCTCGGGACTCTGAGAGTGGCTTTAGTGGAGCCATGGGTAGAGGCAAAAGGGGAGGCAGGATGGAGGGAGGTGGACACCCTTGGGGGGAGAGACCTAGAAGTATTTTTTTAACCAGGAGGCTGGTCTGTTATTGCAACCGCTCTCCTAGATTGAGTATGTTGGCCAGCGAGTATAGAGTGCATACATGAGTCCATTTGTCTGCACCAGTGAGGAGCCTACAGCCCTTATTTAGGGATATTTAGATTCTCCTGAGGGCAGTGGCATCAGCAGCAGCATAGACAGGGAGGCCATAGTCTACAAGAGACAGGACAGAGGAGGAGACAGCCAATATGAGGGCATCTGGTGGGAGGCAGTCCTTATGACAGTAGAGAAGGCCTATGTGCATGTTAATTGCTGAGGTGAGCAGGTTGATATGCAAGTGAAAGGAGAGGGCAGCGTCGAAGGTAATGCCCAGGTATTTGTACATAGATACATAGACAGTGTCAGCAGATAAGGGCCTATGGCCCACCCAGTCTGCCCATTTGAGCTTGTAAGTTCAGTTTATGTTTTCCTAGAAGTCTGTTGCCCCTTACCCCTGACCTCCAGAATTCCTTTATGTCTATCCCATGCATTCTTAAATCCCGTGATTGTTTCAGCCCCCACCAGTTTAGGCCCAACCCTTCCCACCCTCGCCCCACCACCTGGAAATAGTTCCTTTATACTGGGGGTTTTGACATCATTCCTCAAGAGTGCAAGGTGCATATCACTGTCATATCCTCTCTAGCACACTGCACTGACAATATAAGCATACACATTGTATAATATATATATTTCTATATAACAAACCAATCACACACACACACACACACACACACACAAAAGTAGATAAACATGTGGGGAGTAGTGCAGTGTAATGGCTGTGGGGCAGCAGTCTTCTGGGAGTCTTTCTGGAGGCTGAGATGCTGCCCTGTTTGCAGACAACTCTCTGCCCTGAGGGAGGAAGTTGCCCGTCTTCAGGCCACACTGGACAGTAGTAAGGGAACCTTCCCCCAGGCCACACTGGACGGTAGGAAGGGAACCTCCCATCCAGGAGCACCAGAGCCACCACCACTACCTCAGAGGTTGCAGAAAGCACAGCAGTTGGACCACAGTGGGCTCAGGGAGAGTGAGGATGGTGGAACAGAGGCACACCCAGTCAGTTGTTCCACTCCACAATCCATACACCATTCTGGGAGCATAGCTCCCCATGGATCACCTGCAGAGGAGACTAAGGAGGCTGAGGACAGCTGTCTGGAGGCCCACAGGAAGGAGCAGAGGACACTACAAGGAAGGAAGCAGCTCCTGGTGGGGTACTCAATTATTAGGGGGATAGAACTGGGGGGAGCAGGTAAAACTGAAGTAAGGTGCCTGCCTGGTGCCATGGCTTGGAGGGACAGGAAGCACATCCTCAGGATCACGAGAACAGCTGCACGGGAGTCTGAGCTGGATGTCATTGTCCACCTAAGGACAAATGACTTGGCTCATCATGAGATTACAGCAGTGCAGAAGGACTTTGTAGAATTGGGGAGGGGCCTAAGACAAGTAGCACACACAGTATCCTTCTCAGAGGTGCTGCCTGTCAATGGCATGAGTGAGGCGAGGGTACTTTGCACCATGCAGTTTAATGAATGGTTGAAAAAATGGTGTGGAGCACAGGGGTTTGGCTTCATTGGGGACTGGGGTTCCACCTGGAGGGACACCAGCCTATACTGGCAGGATGGTCTGCATCTGTCCAGGAAGGGAACAAGTCTTTTGAGCAATCGGTTTAAATGCTTCATTGGCAAGATTTTAAACTAGTCAAGGGGGGAGGCACTGATAAGCAGCAGGAAAATCCCAGCCTCTCCCTACAAAACAGGGTACTAAATGAGAAAAAGACCAAGGTAGAAAGGTCAGTGGGGGATACTGCAACAGAAGGTAAAGCCATCAAAAAATGGAGAGCAATGAGTACCAATGCCCGTAGTCTGAGTAACAAGCTTCCTGAATTAGTGGCCTTGATGAAGGAGGAACATCTGGATATCGTGGCAGTCACAGAAACATGGTACACACAAAACCATGACTGGGACGTAAACATACCAGGATACACTATCTACAGGAGGGACAGAGAGGGTAAAGGAGGAGGAGGAGTAGCTCTTTACATAAGGAAGGAATCAAAGCAACAGAACAAAGGGTAAACAGGGAGGAGAAGAAGCACTGTGGGTAAATTTGAGACCGGCAATAGCACCACAAGCCGCACAGGGGTTGTATACAGACTCCCTTCTCAGGGGGAGGAAATGGACAAGGAAATGATAGAAAGTATACTTAGAATGGCATAAAAAGGGGAGATATTGCTGATGGGTGATCTGAATATGCCAGATGTTAACTGGAGTGCAGTTGCAGCAGCCACTTCGAAGAGTGGAGTTATTCTAGATGCCCTACAGGGGGCATGCCTTAGACAACTAGTATTGGAGCCCACTTGAGAGGGAACAATCTTAGACCTGGTTCTCTCAAATGGAGATGAAGAGAGGATCACAGATGTAGAATTGGGTAGCAATCTGGGAACTAGCGACCATCGAACAGTATGGTTCACAATAAACACAGCAATAGAGTCAAGCCATACAAAGGCAAAAGTACTGGACTTTAGGAGGGCTGACTTTGCCAAAATGGGTGAGTGCCTAAGGAATGCACTAGCAAATGGGCAGGAAGGAGGGGTGGAAGAACAATGGGGAATAATAAAAACTGCCATCACAGAGTAACGAGTCTTTGTG
This sequence comes from Neoceratodus forsteri, assembly GCA_016271365.2. Taxonomy (NCBI): domain Eukaryota; kingdom Metazoa; phylum Chordata; order Ceratodontiformes; family Ceratodontidae; genus Neoceratodus; species Neoceratodus forsteri. Next base: position 1,136,141,288 of record CM057449.1, on the reverse strand, counting down.
TGAAGCAAATAAACAAAATGAAGCGATGTAAAAACCACTATGGTTCTCAAAGGAAGTGCAGTGAAGGTTCAAGAAAAAGAAAGCATTCAGGAAGTACAAGGAATCATGAAGGAGCAGGACAGAGAACTGTATCAGTTAAAGCAAAGGAAGCCGGAAGGCAGTCAGAACAGCAAAGGCCAAACTGAGAAAAGATAGCCAACTCAGTTAAGAAGGGGATAAAACCTTTTATAGGTACATCAGGAGTGAAGGAAGACCAAGGGAGGGATAGTGAGGCTTAATAAAGGAGAGGCGGGTGGGCAGAGGTGACTGTGAAAAGGCAGAGATACTAAACAAATATTTTGCTCAGTATTTACAAAGGAAGAGTGGGAGGTACCTAAAACAAACAGTAGAAACACTCTGGATACAGAAGTTGATACCAGCCCATTTACAGAAGAAAGGGTTCTGAAAGAACTCTTAAAACTGAAGGTGGACAAAGCAATGGGGCCTGATGGGATTCATCCCAGAATTCTAAAGAACTAAGGGTAGAACTAGTGACACCACTGACTACCCTCTTTAACAAATCATGGGAGGATGGGGTGGTACCCGAGGACTGGAGGAGGATGTGATTCCCTTCACAAAAGTGGGAGCAAGGCAGAAGCAGGAAACTATAGACCTGTTAGTTTAACCTCAGTGGTAGGGAAAATGATGGAATCACTTCTGAAAGAAAGAATTGTCGAGTATCTAGAGGCCAGAGGGGCAGAGGACCCAAGGCAGCATGGATTCACAGCAGGAAGGTCATGCCAGACAAATCTGATAGATTTCTTTGACTGGGTGGCCAAAGTAGTAGATCAGGGAGGGGCTGTGGACATGGCCTACCTAGACTTTAGCAAGGCATTTGACACAGTCCCACACAAAAGATTAATATACAAATTAACCAGCCTGGTAGTGGGTCCCAAGATGACAGCCTGGGTAAAGAATTGGCTGGAGAATAGGACACAGAGAGTAATAGTAAATGGAGTCCACTCTGAAGAAAGGGGGGTTACTAGTGGGGTACTGCAGGGTTCAGCATTAGGACCGGTCCTCTTCAATGTCTTTATAAGCGACATTGCAGAGGGACTGGAAGGAAAAGTATGTCTCTTTGCAGATGACACAAAGATCTGCAACAGAGCTGATGCACAGGGTGGGGTGGAAAGGATGAGAAGGGACTTGGCAAGATTAGAGGAATGGTCAAATGTATGGCAGCTTAGATTCAATGCTAAGAAGTGCAAGGTAATGCACCTGGGAAACAAAAACCCAGGGGAAGAGTACACAATGGGGGGTGAGATACTAACAACAACAAAAATGGAAAGGGACCTGGGGGTAGTCATATCAGATGACCTAAAGGTGGGCAAGCAATGTGAGAGGGCAGCAAGGAGGGCTGGGAGGATACTGGGATGCATAGGGAGAGGCATCACCAGTAGAAAACAGAAAGTTATTATTCCTCTGTACAGACAGCTGGTGAGACCCCATCTGGAGTACTGTGTGCAGTTCTGGAGACCCAATCTCCGCAAAGACACAGACAGGATGGAAGCTGCCCAGAGGAGGGCAACTAAAATGGTGCAGGGTCTGCACTGGAAGACATATGAAGAGAGATAAAGGAGCTTAATATGTATAGCCTCGAGGAAAGGAGGGAGAGGGGGGACATGATAGAAACGTTCAAGTACCTCAAGGGAATCAACAAAGTCCAAGAGGGTAGCATCTTTCAAAAAAAGAGGTGCGCAAGAACAAGAGGGCACAATTTGAAGATGGGGGGGCGGCTCAGAGGTAATTTAAGGAAGTATTTTTTCACAGAGAGGGTTGTGGATGCATGGAACGGCCTTCCGATAGGAGGTTGTGGAGTCAAAATCAGTGGTGGAATTCAAGCATGCATGGGACAGTCATAAGGCCATTCTAGGGGGTGGGGGTAGGAAGAAGAAGGCTGCTGGTTAACCAGGATCTGCAGCTTATCCAGTAGGTAGGGAAATGGGCAGACTGGGTGGGCCAAGCGGTCCTTGTCTGCCGTCAAATTCTATGTTTCTATGTCTATGTTTCTATGTAATATTGTCAAATCCAGTTGCATGAAGGAAGGTAAAAAATTTATAGTCAATATTTAACACAGAGATCAGCCTGTATGAGGCACAAAATGCATCATCTTTATTTGGTTTTGGGATTGCAGAGATGGTGTCAAAAGTATGTGATGGGAGGGACACTTTCCAGTGGCTACAGTGGAGTAGACTGCTGTCAGGTAGGGAAGCGGTTGTTTCCTAAACTTCTTATAAAATTTAGAGGTGTAGCCTTCTGGCTCAGGACTCTTGAGAGTTTTTAAGTTGCATGATAATAGAGTTGACCTGAAATTATCCAAGCAGACCACTAAAGCAGTAGGTAAGGCTAGGGGGATGTTGGGGTGTATTAGTAGGGGTATCACAAGTCATAAGAGGGAAGTAATAATCCCTCTCTACAAGATACTGGTTAGGCCCCATCTGGAGTACTGCATGCAGTACTGGAGGCCACACCTTCACAAGAACATTAACCAAATTGAGGCAGTCCAGAGAAGGGCAACCAAAATGGTGCAGGGACTGCATCAGAAGACATATGATGACAGATTAATGGAGCTCAATATGTATACCCTAGAGCAAGGGAGGGAGAGAGAGGTGATATGATCAAAACATTTAAACACTTTAAGGGCATTAACAAGGCGAAAGAGTCTAACATGTTTCAATATAAGAAAAATAGCAGGACAAGAGGACACTGAATTGGGTTAGAGGGAGGCCGATTAAGGGGTAATGTGAGGAAGTTCTTTTTCACAGAAAGGGTGGTGAATGCATGGAACGGCCTACCTCAGGAAGTGGTGGATATGAATACAGTGCGGGGCTTCAAACAGTCATGGGATTGGCATAAGGGAGCAATACAGATGAGTATGAATAGATAGGCCATTGACAGAGCAAAGACCGATAGCACATTCATAAGGTAGAAAAAGAAATGGGCAGACTGGATGGGCCTTGCTGTCTTATCTGCCGTCAACTTCTATATTTCTATGACTTCATCAGAAGAAAATGGGGCAGTCAAACGTTCAATATGGTTTTGCTGTAGGGAGATGCAGCAGCTCTAAGAAAGCATTAATCTCGCATAGATCTGAAGGTTGTTCAAGGGTATATAGTTGCTCATAATATTTAGAAAAAAAACTTGAGGATACAGTCCTGTGACATATGCAATACTTGAGTAGTCGGATCTCGAATCTGGATGACTGCTGCTGAGGAGATCTGATGCCTCAGGTAGAATGTTAAGACTGTCATAGCTTTAGGTTCCCCTTCATAATATTGTTGCTGGAGGTGCCGTAGGGCTGCCTTGGTTTGGATACTCAATCATTTTTGAATTTCCTGTCTGGTGGTAGACAAGGAGTCTTCAATGGTTTTATCCCCTTGTACATGTTTAATCTGTAACTCCAGCAGGGTAGTTTGTAACCTATCAAGCTTTTCTGCTCATTGTTTTTTAAGCCATGAGGCATATTTAATCAACTCCCTGTGAAGGACCACTTTAAGTGTGTGCTACAACATACACGGTGAGACATCAAGGGACTGATTTTCCTCTACAGTTTGTTTGCTCTGATCCCATGTCAGTGTTTGACATTCCTCAGAGTTTAACGGTGAGTTCTTAAAATGCCAAAGCGTATTCAGTTTAGCTCTACCTCACGTCAGGGTCAGTATCAGTATCAAGGGAGCATGATCAGAAAGCTTGATGGGAAGAATCTCACACTTAGTCACCATCTGTTGGTGCTCTTTAGAGATGTAGAAGAGGTCTATCCTGGTGTATATTTAGTGCAGGGCCGAGTAATTGGTGTATAGGCGAGTGTGAGGGTGTAGTAAACACCAGGCGTCTATCCAGGCATACATTTTGAGAACGGTGAGGCTACGTTTGGTAGATCCACAAACCTTAGAAGGAGAGGATTAGAACTATCTAGGGAGTTATAGACCATATTATGTTCTCCAACCATGATTTGGATACCTTTCTGCAATGTTAAAATTTTTCAAGCACAGTGTTTACTGCTGTGGAGTCAGTGCCTGGGGGGAAGATATAAGCTAACTAAGGTAACCTCATGATTGAGGTATACATGGCTAGCAACTGCCAATCTTCCCTGGGGGTCCATATAGGAGTCCATCAATTGTAAAGGGGTGTCTCTAGAAATAAGGATTGTGGCACCCTGCCTCTTACCCTTCCCATAAGAGGATGCAGTCATGGAGCTGAATCCAAATTTCTGCATTTTTAGCATGCCTATCAGGTGACAAATCAGTCTCCTGAAGAAAGATAAATGTTGGGTGGCTTTTTTGGTATCAGTCAGTACTTTTTTCATCTTTACAGGGTTATTTGATCCACTAACATTTAAGTAATAAACATTAGTGGGTAGTGTATCAGCCTTGATTAAGAATTATAGGGTGGTGGGAAGCAGAGTGGGGGAGCTCCTTCCCTCATTGAACCAGCAGGAGAGGATCGTAATCATCCCAGCATGTGGTCCCGCAATCCCAGATGATCCTCCAGGGGGTTCCCCGCTTCAGCACTATGACACAAAAACAGTGTCAGAGAATGGTGTCACACTGGCACAGCATCCACTTAAGTTGTAAATCTGCAACCAGCAAGAACAAACTATAATAGAGAACACAGACATAACATCAACTCTTCAAACATATAACAATCTATAGGAAAGCTTGCAACCAGCAAGTTAAAAAGAAGGTGAGAAAGGACAATTACATGACTTCCAAGGCTGAGGAGCCACAATGCTGGCTCCTTATAAGTGCCACACTCCGCGAAGTTGGTGGAGTGAGCACTGTTGGCTAAGAGAAGGGATGCGTCCTGGAGGGGAACCAGGTCTCCTACAGGTGGGCAATGCTCACACATCCAGGGGAGAGGGATAGCAATCAGGCTGTTAGGAAAAAAGGTGTCACACATCCCCAAGAGGGTGGTAGCGAGCAAAGCAAGCTTGAGTAAAAGCAGTAACATCAGTTGAAGTACTACAATCCCTGTAAGTCTGAGTTCTAATTATTTCAGGGATCAGGATGATAATAACAGACCAGTGTAGCAGTTAAGGAACCTAAACAATAGGGCATGGGGACAACTAACAGCTGTTTTGCACCCACTGATCTAGGGGCCTCATGTTGCGACTGATAAACTGCTGGCAAAAACAATGAGACCGTAAGTTCATCGTACTAAGAAGGCTAGATAAGCTGCAAGGGCTGTTCAATGTACCAATAGTGAAATATGCCCCCTCTGCAGTCCAAAGTAATGCCAAGTTCCTAAGTTCCCACAGTCTCGGTAGTAGCTGTGGACAAGATTTTCCTGCTGTCAGAAGCAAGGAGTGCCAAATGGGAAGTTAGACAAATGATGCCCTTTTGAACAGTTTTACTACATCTGAAGGAAATATTCAAGGATTCATGCTGTCCAGTAATCCTAGTAAGTCTTCCCACCAAGAGGTCTGCATCAGGCGGGGGCTGTGTGCTGGGTCAGGGCTGAGGGAGCAACGAAATCACTAAGAGGAGCCCCAGCCTGATCCCCTAAATGCCCATACATACAATACAATGCCACTGAGGTAGGTGTTATTTCTAGTCTACTAGGAGGAGCAAGGAGAACAGCCAGTGGGAAAACCAATCCCCCTTCCCCTGAGGCACCAAGCAACCTGAAGGCAAAGTTCCAAATCCAGCTAGCAACAACTCCCTTGCTGTTACTGCACTGATTCAGGAGTGTCTCCTAGAAGCATAAGGCTGAGGACCAGACAGCCTAAAGCGGCTCCTTGAGGCTATGGTGAGGGGCGCAAGAAAAGGATTATGCTTGTATGTGGTGCTCGTAAAGGTACAGGAGGTCCCCCACCACAAACCCACCACCATCAGTTGTCAGGAAAGAGTATACACTAGGAAGGTTTGTAGTTGTTTCAGTTAGTGGGCCATGGATGAACATCAGGCAAGGGCTCCCCTCCCTTCCAATCGCCAGGCACAAAATCAACCCGATTAGGAGCATCTCAGGCAGGATTCCAAGGCTGCAGAAATTATGGCTCTTCAGTCTTTAATGACCTGGGTGAGACTCAGATTTAAAAAAAGGTGTGGAGCAGATGCCTGTACATCCTTCATAGTCACTGCTGACTGTGATTTTCCATCTTGAAGCTGTGCATAGTTCAAGGTGGGAATCATGGCTGCAGTTGACTTAGTGTGAATGTGCTGCGGCTTTGTGAGGGTAAATTGTAGCTTATCAAGATCTGCGGTGGCCTCCTCAGGGGTTTCATACAACACTGGGCCCTCCATGAAAAAGCCCTGAACTTTGGCCGGGAACAGGTGTGAAAGCGCAGGTTCTTAGAATGGAGGGTCACGAAAAGTGGTGTATGTTTTCCCTACAAAGCCATAATGGTCTGGGAGTAATCATGGTCGGTGCCTTCAAAAAAGGTGTTTTGTTTATTTTTGCCATAGACCTATCAGGATTTTTTGTTTTGTGGCAAATGACATAAATTGCATGACAACTGAGCACAGACACTGTTGTGAGTGGGTTGGAGCCAGACCCAATGCTTGGTGAGCTCGTTTGATATGAAAGGGAAAATCCACCTGGTTCTGAAAGAAATTTTCCAAAAAGACTATTATGTCTGCACATTCTGCCATCTCCCTGATGCCACTGTAGAGTTCAAGATTTTTACATCATGATCAAGGCCCTCGCACTGGGCCATCAGCTGTTGGATTTGTTTCATTGATTCGAGGAGTAGCCTGTTTGTGCAGTCAACTCAGGAGTCAAGGTTGGAAATTGCAGCCTGGTGATCGATGGAGATCTGTGATTTCTTGGTGGATTTTAGCAAAATCAGATTTGGTATCTGAGCAGAATGCTCACAATTCGAGAGGATAAGGTCTAACTTCTGTTTGTTATTGTTGAGAGTCATAGCTGGTGTTCTCAGCTGGAAGGGTAGTGTTACTTGAGAGTTGGTAGAGGCCTCACTCTCAGACTCCACTGATTCCCATCCTTCGGCATTGGATAAACTGGGCTTCTTGGTGCTTCTGTTCCATTTACCCATAGGTCTGCAACAGCCCGAAAGGTAACTATCACAGGATTCTGAGGTGAAATGGTCAGCATAAAGGGTTTAGTAAGGGGTTGAACAGGAGCAGTACGATCAGCCATCCATCTTGGGTGGTGACGTCACCAGAAGTCAACAGTAAATTTTTAACACTACATAACTAAATATTAGTTTGAATGATCTATAGGGGCAAAGCCCCTGCCTGTCTGGAGTATATGTTTTCAGGATCATTGGGCATGTGCCCATTCAGCATATGAGCTGATATCCATGTTATCTGCCTTTTCAGGAGGGGCACCAGGGTGTCACCTGATGTGGCAGTAATCTGCCTATCAACAAGTGCTGGTCCATGAGGCATTCACCATCTGGGGTTGCTGGTATGCTCCAGCACAAGAAACCCTGGCAATACTGGTGTGATTGCTCTAGGTAACCTGCCTTCCCCTATGACTAAAAAACAATGTGAAATGAAAGGGGTTATTCCAGGCAACACTAGTCATAGCATGACAGAGCACTGAGAGGGGATACAGAGATCTTCTCAGTCCACTCCTTAAGATGGGCAAGGCATATTAAGCTAAAAACAGCATTTTGTTTGTTTGTTTTCTTCCCTACTACCCCCAAAAGTCTCCTACTAGGTCCAAAAAGCCATTTGGATTGCAGTAAATTATCCTGTGATCTGTGTGTATTCAGCTCAGCGCTGAGTTAGATGCATGGACCAGTGTATGTGTCTAGTCATTATTCTGGATAAATATCCATGCTGCTGCAATACCATTGACTGTCCCTGACCTCTAGTTACCTTGACAGCACTTTCCTGATTGGTTGGTTCTAGTCTTTCGACTGTTTGGAATCTTTGAGCAGGTCACAGTTTTTTGCAAGGGAAATTCATTTGTTCGAGCACTGAGAAAAGGTAAGATCAGTGCAGTATGTGAAGGTGGGAAAAGAGCGAAAACTTGGGGTGGGGGGCAGAGAAGAAGATGTTGTTCTTTGTCTCACATGAGGTTTTGAAAGAACCCAGTGCCATTTTGTAGACTCCAAATCTCTCAACCTAGGGGAGCATTTAAAGTCCTGCTCTGTACCACAGTCAAATTAAACTGTCCCATAAAGCCCTTCTGCTTTTAGTGAACACCAACTATATACAAAGGTAGGCCAACCTGTCAGTGCGTTGAGGCTGTAATATCCAACAGTTCATGCCTGTTGCCAAGTTATCTACTGACTTTAGCAGTTTTCTCTGCAGCTGGGTCAGAGGGTAGTTGGAATTCAGGGAACAGTTTAGGAAGCTCTGCATTTGGAAACTGTACTGAACCTTTATTGGTATAAACGATGAGTCGGGCTGGGTATAACATTTGAAATTTGACTTGAATGGAATGCAGTGTTTTCTTTACTTCTTTATAAGCAATCTTCCTATCTTGAATTGCAGGGGTAACATCGCTAAAGATATAACACTTGTGTCCATTCCAAGCGAGACTTTGTTTTTCTCTTGCTTTAAATTTTGTACTGGAAGTTCAGGCACTTGATAATGATAGCCTTGGGTGTGCTGGAAGGTAGTGGTAACAGTTTGAGAGAGCGGTGCGCTCTTTCAACGATGTATGTGTCATCATATGATGGGGGGCCAGCAACATCAATCAGAAGTAATTGAATGAAGCCCATCATGTCTGTTCCCTCCACTTTTGGGGGGAATCCGCATAAATATTAAATTGTTTCTGTGGCTCCTCCCCTCCTTATCTTCAATGCTGTCCTCTAACTTATGGATCTTTTTCCTTAGATTTTGGAGCTCTTTTTCCCCTTCTGGACTAGGTATCGTCAAGAGATCTTACCCATGTCTCAGCATCTCCAAGCAGCATAATTAGTTACTCCAGTGCTGGCTTAACCTGCTTTAGATCATCTGCTACTTCAAGTAATGTAACTTTTACTAAAGCCATTTCTGTAACAAAAAAAAAAGATCAAGTCGTTCATCCATGCCCTCTTGCTCATTAGTGAATCCAAGCTGGCACCATCTGTTTAAGCGGACTGCATCCCAAGACTCCCCTCAAGATTCATTTTAAATTGTGTTTTCCACCGGAAGTTATTTTACCATCATATTGCTAGGTGGGTGGTTGTGCCCCATTTGAACAGCAGATCCTGGTCATCACTCTGCGAAAGTGCACATAACTGTGTGGGTGGCAACAAACAGCCAAGCATACTCCACCCCCCCCCGGATGCTGATGTATCTTTGCATGAGGGTGGTGGGTGGGGTACTGTAAGCAGAAATAAGTTGAACTGGACACCCTACAGGGAAGCATCTCTGGCACCCCACCCATGATACCAGCCCCTCAAAGCAGCTGGCTATTCCACCTGCAGCGGTCACACCAATAAGGTTAAGTAAGATTCGCATGCAATGAAACTGAATTACCAGAGGCCTAAGGGAAAAGTCCAGAACTACAGGGTGAGTCTGGGGGCAGCAGGAATGTGCCCTAAAGAGCGCCTGAAGGAATAGGGTGCACAAAGTAAAAGGCTTAAAAAATAAATAAATAAAAAGCAGCAAATCATAAGACTATATTGCTATAGACAGGGTCCCACGATGCCGGCCTGTTGGAGCAAAGGTATGGCTACTGCTTACAACACTGGTTACCTGTGTTTGGGAATGAATAGGGACATTAAATGTTAGACTGGAGGAGGAGGATGAAGCATCCTAGAGGACACTCTCGACCAGCGAGAGGGAGAGTCACCATCATCTACCTGGGTGATCACAGGTGGCAATGCAGCAGGGGATGTCGAGTGAAAGAGGAAGACGCTGGCTGGGGACCTGCACTGTGATTTAGGGTGGGACAAATCAGTCTCTGAGCAGGCGGTCAGTTCAGCTACTAGCTTTTAAAATGTGGTAGCCAAATCAATATTTTTAAAAGCCATCATTTTTAAGGATTCAAAAATGACTGCATTAGCAGGTAGCCAGTTGATCGGTAACTTTCAAAATGTGGTAGTCAAACCAACGTTTTTAGTGGCCACTGGCCACTTGAAGATGGTGAAGAAGAAGTATCAGAATTTACATAGCACTTTTCATACACACTGAAACTAAAAGTGTTTTACAAGCAATGAGAGACTGGTAGGGAAGTGACTGTGAAGGAGAAATTCCTTCATGCTTCCTGTAATTTCCTTTTCTGTACACACCAAAGTTGTCAATGGGGAGCTAATACACGGGTAATGAACACCCCTACTGGGGTAGTGGTACATCCCAAAGCTGTCAACCAGGAAAGAACCTTAGGCATGTGAGCATTCCGAGAGCACCAGTTACTCAGCAACTTTTGTCCACACAGTACCTGTATGCATCTATGCAACTAGTAACCTCCATATCACCAAGGCCAATGAACTCCCTCTGTAACCCAATACCAAACAACTTTTGACATGCCAATAATTTATGGCATTATAAAAGGATAAATGGATGACCTACCCATTTTGCAGATCTGGCTGAAGGAGTCTCACCGACAAATTTTATCAAGATTCTTAAGCACCAGCCAACTGATCTTTTGGCCGGGTTGGCATGCTGCTAATAACAGCTATAATATAAAAAGGCTTAAACATGAATAACATTGAATGTAACTGAAGAGAACAAGCACTAAACTGTAACAGTGGAGCACTGAATAATACTCAAAAACTGCAACCTGCGAACCTGGTAAGTCCAATAAAATACAAACATGTCCACTACTAGCAGACAGTTCTGGACATTCAGCTATACTCACAAATTGTCTTTGCTGAAATCCATAGTCCTTAGATATATTGGATAGTATTCTCCAGGAGAGGCCACACTAACAATGTTGGAGCTAACAGAAAAGGAAATTACAGTAAGTATGAAGGAATTTCTCCTTTCTGTATTGCTCCATGCTGTCAATGGGGTGTTAATACATATGGGTTCTAAAAAGCAGTACCCATTCCGATTCATAGTGGGAGAGAATACTGTCGTATATATAACCCATACATATGAACATACATACGAACATACGAGGAAGCCAGCAGAAGAAGGCCATTTGGTCTATCTAGTCTGCTCGTATTGCAGGGTCTACAGCTTGCTCTACTTTCTCTGCCCCTTCCCCCCATGCTTCCCCTCCTCCCTGCCCATGATCCTAACCTTACCCCTCTACCTATCCCAACCTTTCTTGAAGTTTCCCACTGTCTTCAACGAGACCACCTCTTCCAGCAGTGCATTCCAAGTGCCCACCACCCTCTCTTTGAAAAAGTGCTTCCTGGCCTCCCTCCTAACACCTCCCCTCCAGCTTAAGACTGTGCCCCCTTGTGTTGTGTTTGCTACTTATCTTAAAGAAACACTCCTTATCCATCTTATTTATCCTTTGCAAGTGCTTGAAGATCTCAATCTTGTCCCTTCCCTCTCTCTCTCTCTCTCTCTCTCTCTCGCTCCCTCTCTCTTGTCCTCCAGGGAGTACATGTTCAATGCCCTCAACCTCTCCTTGTATGTCTTAACCTGCTGACCTGCTATCATCTTTGTAGCCCTCTTCTGGACCTTCTCCAGCAGGTTAATGTCCTTTTTAAGGTGTGGGCATCAGTACTGAACTCTAGATGTGGCCTCACCAGTGACCTGTACAAGGGCTGTATAACCTCCTCTCCCCTACTACTTATCCCACTAGTTATGCATCCCAGCATCTTGTTTGCCCTTGCTGCTGCTTTCTTGCACTGCATGGAGTGCTTCAGGTCATTAGTGATCATCACTCCCAGGTCCTTCTCTTCCTCTGATGCAGATACCTAGACTCCATCCAGGTAGTACTCAGTCCTGGGATTTGTGGCTCTAATGTACATAATTTTGCATTTCTCGGCATTGAAGCTAAGCTGCCAGACCGCAGACCAACTCCCCAGCTTTTCCAGATTGTCCTGTAGGTCCTGCATTCCTTTAGCTGTGTCCACTCTCCCACACAGCTTAGTGTCATCCATGAATAGGCATATTTCACCCTTAATGCCATTCCCAATGTCATTGATGAAGACATTGAACAACAACAATATTGGTGGCAAGTAATGCTGATCTTCTAACCACCGCCTGCATACCTCTACGTCTGAAGGCTGAATCAGCAGAACTTTGGATATCCAATCTGTAGTGCTTAGTAAATGTGTGAATGGAGGACCACATTGCCCCCTTGCATAATGCCAATACAGATACCTCTCCTCTCTCTGCCCAGGATGTAGCAAGAGCCCTGGTAGTGTGGGCCTTGATGACAGCAACATCATAATTGATGAAAGGGCAATGCAAGTCCTTACCCACCTGGCTAAGGTGGCCTTAAAAGTCTTCTGACCCCTCTTTGCTGCTCCAAAGAGAATAAACTCTTTGGTTTTCTAAACTCTTTTGCTCTTTCTAGATACATCTTCACTGCCCTGGCAAATCCGGCTTGTGGAACTCATTCTCTTTTGGATTTTCTGGATTGGGACAGAGGGACACAGACAGAATTACTGATTTACATGGAAAGCTGCAGGGACCTTAGGTGTGAAGGACAGAACCATCCCCAACACCACCTTCTCCTTATGTATTAAGGTATATCTCTTTTTGGACAGTGCTGAAGCTCACCAATCCTTCCGGCTGAACAGACTGCAATTAAGAAACAAGCCTTGTAGGATAGAATGTCCAAAGGAGCAGACAAAAAAGGTTCAAAAGGTGCCCTACAGAGCATTCAATACCAAATTCAGGTCCTATGTTGGCACCATGGAATGAAAAGATGGTCAGCTTCTGCGGACTACCTTGAGGAAATGGATAACATCCAAATTATTTCCTAGGGAAGTGCCCATGGATGTTCCCAGGGCTGCCCCAAAGCAAGCACCTTGCCTCCCAGGGTGCTCAACGCTAGACCTTTGTCTACCTTTGCCTGCAAGAAATCCAATATCTGCAGAACCATAGCCTTTGATGGATGGATACCTCTCCCTAGCCCCACTGGAGAAGGCATTCCATACACTGTTGTAACCTGCAGATGTAGAAACCTTCCTTAAGGCCATCAGGGTATCAGCCACTCTCTTAGAGTAACCCTGTTTCAATAGTCTCCTCATCTTAGGAGCCAGGCTCTTAACTGCAATGCCTCTGGATCTGGATGCAGAATGGGACCTTGAGAAAAAAGATTCCCCTGAAATGGGAGCCTAAATGGAACCTGCTTGGCTAGATTCATTAGGTCTGAGAACCCCTGCCTGCTTGGCCACTCTGGGGCTATCAGTAGGAAGCTTTCTTTTGCCTTTCTTACCTTTTGAATTACCCATACCTTGGGAACTGAAAGGAGTGGAGGCAACAAGTAGACTGAGAAAATCCCACTGCTGGGACAGGGCATCCACTACCTCCACACAGGGACACCAGTACTGGCTGAAGAAAGTACAGTTACGTAAGAACTTGCCGTAACAGTAGATCTTCAAGAGAGGTTCCTGCAGTAGGTCATAACATGTAGGACTCACCTCCTGGCATCAGGCCCACACGGCAAATTTTTGCTAGCAATGTCTGGCGGGGAACCACCCACCCAATGTCACGTGACCCTATATAGTGGGCTGTCCCTGCGCCCGCCTTCCAGTTCTCCCGCCGGAGATCCAAGAAGGATGAGACAGCAGAAGAGAATGAAAATCCTGGAGCCCAGTTCAGAATAATCTGTAAGAAATGCAGAAACTGGGGGAAGAAATGAGGGAAAGTGTGACATACTGCAGGAACTCTCTCGAAGATCTACTGTTATGGTAAGTTCTTACATAACTGTACTATCTTATTTCGAGAGGGTTCCTGCAGTAGGTCATAACATGTAGGACTGAATCCCAAGCAATCATTCTGAGAGAGACAGAGAGAATCAGGGGAGGAGGAACAACAGAAACAGACCAGGACCGGCCTAAGACAGTAGGCCTTGCAGGATAGCGAGGCCAAACCTGGCCCTATGCCAAGAGGCAATGTCCAGACTGTAATGCTTCGTGAAGGTATGGACTGAACTCCAGGTTGCTGCTGCACAGATCTCCACTGCAGAAACATTCCTGAGGAACGCTGTAGAAGCAGCCATGCCTCTGGTAGAGTGACCTCTGACCTCCCCCCGGAAGAGGTTTATTGTACTTCTTGTAGCAGAAGCGGATGCAGTTGGCCAGCCATTTGGAAAGACACTGTTTAGAAACTGCCGATCCCAAAGATTAGGGGGCGAAGGAACCAAAAAACTAGTCTGACTTGCATGTGTCTTTGGTCTTGTGGACATAACTATGCAAGATTCTGTGTACATCCAGTGTGTGAAGTAGAGTCTCACCCTTGTTTGAATGAACCGGATACTATATCAGGAGTTCAACTGTTTGATTTAAGGTGAACTCAGAAACCACCTTGGGAAGAAACTTAGGATTTGTATGCAGGACCGCCCTGGTCCATGTGAAAAATCAAATAAGGCTCCTTATGCATCAGGGCCTGAAGCTCGGAAGTTCTTTGAGCAGAAGTAATAGCAACCAAAAACAGTGCTTTCCAGGACAGGTAGCGCAAATCACAGTTTACCGCCAGTTCAAAAGGAGGGAGTGTAAGTTTTTCTAAAGTAAAATTTAGATCCCAAGGTGGGGTGGGGTTACGGATAGGGACTTTCAAATGGAGGATCCCTTTCAGAAAGGTTTTCGACACTTCCAATTGAGCGACAGGTTTCCCATCCACAAAGGAATGATAGGCTGAAATAGCCAACAGGTGGACCTTAAGGGAGGAATAGCTTAGACCAGAGTCAGACAGGTGCAACAGGTACTCCATGACCTAAGGAACTCAGCAAGTGAAGGGGTCCCAGCCCTTGGATGCGGCCCAGATGGAGAAACGCTTCCATTTCATCGCAAAGGTGGACCTGGTGAAGGGTTTCCTAGCTTCCACCAGGACCTGAGCAACCCTCTGGGAAACTCCAAAACATGACATAAACTTTTGTCTGAAGGAGCCACACATGAAGATGCAGGGTCCAGAGTCCCGGATGCACTAGTCTGCCCTGATCCTGCATCAACAGATCATGTTGAAGAGGGAGGGGTGTGACACTTGGACAGCTGGTTCTGATTACTCCATGATTTTTGTAATATAAAAAATGTAATGTGATTGTCTGTCATGAGAAATCCTGTGCTCCTGGGATGAACCCCAACCCCCCCCAGGTATCACTTCAAAGGACAGGATATGTTAAACAGCAGATCTCTGTAATGTGATTAACTTCCAAAGACTCGCATTTTATCATCTTGTTGTTCAGCTGTGCTTCTTTGAAGGCCAGGAACTAAAATATCCATTTTATGACGTCTTCAGAGGAAGCCCAGTTAAATTTCACCTGGTGTTACAAAGCATATTACACCTCAGTGAGATCTGGTAGCGTTAGTCATAGAAAGTCCTTTGATGTCTTTGCAAAGCAGGAAAACACACTAGATCAAAGAGGAGCAGGAAACCACTCCAGATCAAAGAGTCATATTGGAAATGAGTTTTTGCTTATGTCAAGGAATTGAAGCAAACTCTGTAGATAAAATTGAAAATGTGATTCTGTTAGAACAGTTTTTCTGGGCATGCCCAGCAAAGCTGAAAACCTGGCTGGAGGACCGAGATCCCAAAACAGTGCAAGAGGCTGCTGAACTCTCGGACTGCTATGCCAAGAGCAGACATGCTCTGAGAGTGAATGGGGCGGGCATGGCAGCGCAGAAATGGAAAAGCGCGCCTTCAGAGCAGCTAAAACCCTATTTGCCTACACTGAAACCAGTTAGCCCTAGGTTTCAAAGAAAAGATTTCGTTGAAAAAAGAAATGAATGTTGGTTGTGTAAAGAAACTGGGCATATTGCCCGACAGTGTTCCAAAAGGGTTAGCAATACACAACCGGGGGCTAGGAAAGAAGTGGGTTGTTTGTGTGTCCCTGGAAGAATGCCTGTGAATGTGAGGGAACACATGCACCCAGTCATGGTGAATGGTGTACAGACACAAGGGTTAAGGGACACAGGGGCAATCCATGACATTGGTAAAAGGGGATCTAGTAAAGCCTGGTCAGCATATACCCAATAAATACATCACTGTACAGGATTTTACTGGTGAGGAGAAAACACTGCCCCTCACTAGTGTTCTCCTGGACTGGGGTGAAACAGGGGGAATTGTGCAACAGGTTGCTGTAGCCAAAACATGAGCAGTGGATGCCATCCTTGGCAACAATCTCAAACAGAGGATGGTGTGTGCAGTTACCTGAACCCCACAGAAGCCATTGTGGAAACCACTGGAAGGCTGGTTCCCCAGCCTGTGTCTCCTGATATGGAGACTAAATAAAAGGGGGTAGAAATGTCCCCAGTAGCAGTTAACCACACAGCTAAGGAGGGTTACTCCAAAGACGGAGGGGTGACCCATTGTCAGAGGGTTAGGAATGACAGTGATCCAGAGTACCCTGACGCTAGTGCTAGGGACCCTAGTTTAGCAACTGAAGGGGACCTGTCCCATGCCTTGGGAATGTGTGAGGAGTTTGCAGCTGCTCAGAAAAGTGACACTAGTCTAGAGAAGCTGAGGGCTTGGGCAGACTCTGATGGAGCACAGGGAGGTGACAGCAGACATAAGGTTTATTGGGAAAATGGACTGATGTATTCTCAGGCTCTGCAGACAGAGGAGGGAGGGAGGAGGGGTGTTAGGTAGGCAGTTTGTCATTCCCCAGGAGTACTGTGAGCAGTTGCTCAAGATTTCACATGATATTCCCTTGTCTGGTCATCTGGGAATTGTGCGCACTATGCAGCAGTTGGCCCAGAATTTCTACTGGCCCAACTTTCACCCAGCAGGTGAAAGAGTATTGCAGGTCTTGTCACCGGTGCCAAGAAATAGGGAAGGCAGGCAAGAAAGCCCAAGCCACCCTGATTCCATTGCCCATAGTGGAGGAGCCATTCCAGAGGGTGGGAATGGATATTGTGGGGCCTTTAAATACCCCCAGCTCCTCAGGGAAGAGATTCATCCTGACTGTAGTGGATTATGCCACCTGGCACCCAGAGGCAGTCGCCCTATCCTCACTGAGGACAGACAAAGTGGCAGATGCCCTACTTGGGATTTTTTCCTGTGTTGGGTTTCCGCAGGAGGTTATCACTGATCGAGGGGGTTCCTTCATGTCGGACCTGATGAAATGTTTATGGGAGAAGTGTGGGGTGATGCAGCGATGCACAACACTGTATCAGCCACAAGCCAATGGGCTTGTGGAAAGATTTAATGGTACCCTGAAGTCAATGCTCCAGGCATTTGCTGAACAGCATGGGAGGGACTGGGAGAAATACCTTCCCCACCTGTTGTTTGCATACAAGGAGGTGCCCCAAGAGTCGACAGGATTTCCCCCTTTGAACTCTTATATGGATGCCGGGTACATGGGCCCCTAGACTTGATCTGGGAGGACTGGGAAGGCAAGCATGCCACCCAGGGAACTCCCATAGTGGATTACGTTCTTAGGTTTAGGGAAAGGCTGAAGGAGCTTATGGGGACAGCCCAGAGCAACCTGGCAGCTGCCCAACAGAAACAAAAAGTGTGGTACGACCGCACAGCCAGAGCTCGCTCATACATGGTGGGTCAGGAAGTCATGGTCCTTATTCTGGTCTGGAAAGACAAGCTGCAGGCTGAGTGGGCAGGACCGTACAAAGTAGTTAGGAAGGTAAATGACATGAACTATATTATAGAGTTACCTGACCAAAGACAGACAGAAAGGATGTACCATGTCAACATGATGAAGCCATATGCTAATAGGGCTGACATGGTGTTTGCAGTGTGTAGTCCTAGGGAGGGAAAAGATGAAGGAGACCCCCTTCTGGACTTGCTGGAAGAAAGTAAGTGGGAGTCCTCTGTGGAGGCAGTTAAATTGTCTCCCCAGCTGGCCCCGGACAAGATCCAGGAAGTAAGGGAGGCTTTAGCAGACTTTGCTCCATTTCTTAGCGCCAAGCCTGGACTAACCCACTTAGTGACGCACGATGTAGAGACAGGGACACAGATGCCCATACGGCGGACAGCATATTGGGTGTCCGAGGCTGACCAAAAGGACATTAGGAGGGAAGTGGAGGAGATGCTGGATTTAGGGGTAATGCAGAGATCCCACAGCCCCTGGGCCTCACCCGTCGTCCTTGTGCCCAAGCCAGATGGTGCTACTCATTTCTGTGTGAACTATCGTGGACTGAATGCAATCACGAAGTCAGACACCCATCCGATGCCCCGGATGGATGAACTCCTGGACAAGTTGGGAGGGGTGACTTACCTTACAACCACTGACGTGACCAAGGGGTATTGACAGGTAGAGTTAATGGACAGAGCTAGGGAGAGGTCAGCCTTCATCACTCTAATAGGCTTATTTGAATTTAAAGTAATGCCTTTCAGAATGAAGAACGCCTCGGCCACTTTCCAAAGGTTGCTGAACCAGGTGTTAAATGGTGCTAAGGAGTATGCCGTGGTGTACCTGTATGGCACTGCCATCTTTAGTGCCAGCTAGGAGGAACACCAGTCCCACCTTAGGGAAGTGCTGGGCAGGATACAGAGAGCTGGGCTCACTGTCAAAGCTGAGAAGTGCCAGGTGGCCATGGGAGAAGTGGCATACCTCAGGCATGTGGTCAGCCGGGGACAGCTCCGTCCTAACCAAATAAAAATAGAGGTGATCCAGGCATGGCCCAGACCAGAAACACAGAAGCAGGTCAGGAGTTTTCTAGGGACAGCAGGGTACTATAGGAAATCTGTACCCAATTACAAAAGTGCCCTGGCTGCTCCCCTATCTGACCTGGTAAAGAAACGGATACCAAAGAAAATTACCTGGGACCCAGCCTGTGAGAAAGCCTTTACCAGACTGAAGGAGGCACTGTGCAGTGCTCCTGTTTTGACAAGTCCTGACTATAGCAGACCCTTTATAGTTCAGACTGATGTCTCAGACATGGGTATTGGGGCAGTACTGAGTCAGACATCCAACCAAGGGAAAGATCACCCGGTAGTGTACCTGAGTAAAAGGTTACTTCCCAGGAAGCAGGCATACTCTACTGAGGAAAAGGAGTGTCTTGCCATAGTGTGGGCCCTAAAGAAGTTGGAGCCATACTTGTATGGGCAGCATTTTGTGGTTCAAACTGACCACAGCCCCCTGGTTTGGCTGATGCAAATGGGAAAGACTAATGGTAGATTGTTAAGATGGAGTCTTGCTTTGCAAGGGTATGACATAACAATCTTACATAGGGCTGGAGCGAAAACTCAGAACTCAGATGGCTTGTCTCGTGTCTATGAGGAGTGAACTGATTTGGAAAGCTCATCCCATGCAAAGGATAGAGCCCCCAAATTCAGTCTAGGTAGGGAGGACTGTGACACTTGGATTGCTGGTTCTGATTACTCTATGATTTTTGTAATATAAAAAATGTAGTGTGATTGTCTGTCATGAGAAATCCTGTGCTCCTGGGATGACCCCCCCCCAACCAGGTATCACTTCAAAGGACAGAATATGTTAAACAGCAGATCTCTTTAGTGTGATTAACTTACAAAGTCTTGCATTTTATGGTCTTGTTGTTGAGCTGTGCTTCTTTGAAGGCCAGGAACTAAAATATCCATTTTATGACGTCTTCAGAGGAAGCCCAGTTAATTTCACCTGGTGTTACAAAGCATATTACACCTCAGTGAGATCTGGCAGAGTTAGTCATAGCAAGTCCTTTGATGTCTTTGAAAAGCAGAAAACATACTAGATCAAAGAGGAGCAGGAAACCACTCCAGATCAAAGAGTCATATTGGAAATGAGTTTTTGCTTATGCCATCTTATTTAAAATACCTCCTGAGTGATAAGACATCCTGTTTGTATAATGTTTAATAAACAAAGGAGGAGCTGGGTGACATCATGGAGGAGGCAGGTTCAAAGACAGTTTGTAATTATGCTGTGGCTGACCTTTAGACACATTTCTTGTTTGGACTCTCTGAAGCAACAACATATACTTCAAGCACTGTTAGAAGATATACATTAGATAGACAAGTCTAATTGTCTGGTGGTAGGAATTTGTTTGCACTTTTTAAGCCTTGTTCTTTTAAGTGATTGTATGCATTTGTGATATATTGTTCTGTGTTTACATTTTACATTTTTATCTATTTTAAAGTAAACCTCTATTTTAAAGATACTGCTTGGTGTGCCTTTGAAATTCTTTCTTTGACAAGTGAAGCATATATGGGTAAAGTTGACACTGTGCATAAGCTTAATGGTATACCAAACTGGGAAAAGGTAAGAGTTTATCTGAGGTCTTTCATAAAGTTTTTAAGGGTTCATTTTGTACACCTGGTTAGGTGCCCGTAGGCAAAAGATATCTGGCATCCCCCTGAAGAGCAGAATTATCTGAGCCTGTACATTGGGTATGCTTGCAAGAGGTTCACAGTTTGAATCCCTCCAGAACTTGAGACCAAAGGTGATTTGAACCCACAAACAGACAGGAGGGTTACCCTGTTCTGTTCCTGTTCACAGTATTGCACTCGGAGGTTGGCACTGTGGGAGCAGAGGGCCTGACCTGCTGAGTTGGGTTGTGACAAGGGGAACTAGGGGTTTTACTGCCAGCTGCTGCAGGAGTGGGAACCAGATCTGCCTTGGCCAGAGGGGGGCTATGAGGATCATCCAAGCCCCCTCTGCTTGAAGTTTTAGAAGGACGTGCTGTAGAATGAGAAAGGGTGGGAAGGCATACAAGTACTTCCCTGTCCAGCAGAGTGACAACGCATTGTGCCAGAAAGCACCGGGCTCTGGAACGAGTGAGCAAAAACTGTGAAGTTTTGCGTTGTATGGGGAGGCGAAGAGATCTACTGCTAGTCATTCCCATCAGTGGAACAACAGACTGGCTACTTCCTGACTCAATTCCCATTCGAGAGCTTGAGACGACATCCAACAGAGGCTGTCTGCCAGGATGTTGTGGATGCCTGGGACGTGCACGGCCGTGAGAAACAGACCGTGCTGTACTGCTCAGAACCACACCCGCATTGCCTCCCTGCACAGGGGGTACGATCGGGTGCCTCCCTGCTTGTTGATGTATCAGACCACAGACATATTGTCTATCTGGACTAGCAGTGTTCCTGTCAACAGGATGGGCTGTAACGCCTGCAGGGCATACAGCACAGCTCTCATCTCCAATATATTTATGTGGAGAGACCTCTCCAGCTGAGACCACAATCCCTGTGTTCTGTGAATCCCCAGGTTGGCTCCCCAACCCGGACCAGAAGCATCCATGGTGAGGGTCCATGAGGGAAGGGGTGTCCTGAAAGGTAACCCCTGAGACAAGTTCTGAGGATCCTGCCACCATACAAGGTCTTTCCTGAGTGCGCTGGATACTAGGACAGGATGATCTAGGTCATCCAAGCACTGATCCCATTGGACGCATAGTGTCCACTGGGTGATTCTCATGTGTAATCTGGCCAAGGGAACTGTGGAGATTGTTGCCACCATGAGGCCAAGAAGGCGTAAGAATGCCCTGGTGGGAATATGCCTGGAGGAGAGGACTAGACTGACCTGCTCCCGTAGAGTGTCTGCTCTGTCCGGGGGCAGGAAGACTCTGCACTGGACCATGTCCAAGACTGCTCTGATGAATTGAAGCCTCTGGGAGGGGATCAGGGATGACTTGGGGAAGTTGACAGTAATCCTCAGTCTGGGAAGAAAGGTCCAGCGTGAAGGAAAGAGATTCCTCTAGGCTGGCCCTGGATGTGGCTGCTAAGACCCAGTCATCCAGGTAAGGGAACACTGCAAAATCCCAACAGTGTAAAGCTGCTGCCACCACCACTAGGCACTTGGTGAAGACCCCGGGTGCCGAGGAAAGGCCAAAGTGGAGGGCTGTAAACTGAAAGTGCTCCCCCTGGAAAAGGAAACACAGGAAATGGTAGTGGCCCGGGAACACTGGAATATGTAGGTAGGCATCCTGCATGCCCAGTGCGCAAAGCCAGTGGTCCTTTTGCAGAAGGGGCAGAAGACCCTGTACAGTCAGCATGTGGAACCTTTTGTACTCCACTGAAAAGGTTCAGCTGGCTGAAGTCCAGGATGGATCTGAGGTCACCCGTCTTTTTCGGGACCAGGAAGAAATGGGAGTGGAATCCTTTTCCTCTCTGGGATGGAGGGACTGGCTCTATAGCTGACTTCTGTCCTAGGGCCAGGATTTCCTCCTCGACCAGCAGTGCCTGGTTCAGAGATTACTGGGAACGACTTGGAGGGGAGTTTGGAGGGAACTCCAGAAATTCTATGGTGTGCTCTCTTGAAATGAATTGCAGGAGCGATGCATCTGAGGAGATGCCCTTCCACTCCTTCTTGGACTCCAAGTCCATCTTCTTCCAAGTTGTGTACTGGGTGTGCTTTGAAACAACTGAGAAGCTGCATGGGATATACTATATTGGACTAGATGTCTGTAACTAATCTCTCTCTCTCTCTTGCTTACATCTGAGAGAAGTTTTCCTTACCTTTACATTGGTATTGCTTTGTGTTTAATTATTTTAGTTTTTAATTCAGGAAGGGGGTTTTCAAAACTGCTTATCTTGTCAGCATCTTCAGAAGGGCTGAAATAACTGCATATCTGATTTTCCTTTGTGGCTAACAAACCACCAGGCTGCTTTGGGGCTGGAGAGGTTTACCTGTGTCTGACTTGGATGTCTGGGTTTTTCTCTGTTTGATTAGCAGGGTATTTTCTCTGACAAATTGTTGTGTAGGGTATCTTGCTGACATGAAGGCACTCCTCGCAGCGGTGGATGAGAGCTTTTAGCTGATTGTTTTGTGAAGGCACAGTTTAGGCCCAACCTTCCCACCCCTCACCCCACCCACCCCTGGAAATAGTTCCTTTATACCTGAGGTTCTGACATCATTTCTCAAGAGTGCAAGGTGCATATCACTGTCATATCCTCTCTAGCACACTGCACTGACAATATAAGCATACACATTGTATAATATATATATTTCTATATAACAAACCAATCACACACACACACACACACACACACACACACACAAAACAAACAAAAAAAGTAGATAAACATGTGGGGAGTAGTGCAATGTAATGGCTGTGGGGCAGCAGTCTTCCGGGAGTCTTTCTGGAGGCTGAGATGCTGCCCTATTTGCAGACAACTCTCTGCCCTGAGGGAGGATGTTGCCCATCTTCAGGCCGCACTGGACAGTAGTAAGGGAACCTTCCCATCCAGGAGCACCAGCGCCACCACCACTACCTCAGAGGTTGCGAAGAAAGCACAGCAGTTGGACCACAGTGGGCTCAGGGAGGGTGAGGATGGTGGAACAGAGGCACCCAGTCAATTGTTCCTCCACAATCCACACACCATTCTGGGGAGCATAGCTCCCTTATGGATGCACCACATGAAGAAGACTGATGACAACTGTCACAAGGGAGGCCCACAGGAAGGAGGCAGAGGACACCACAGGAAAGGAAGCAGCTCCTGGTGGGGACTCAATTATTAGGGGATAGAACTGGGGGAGCTGGGAGAAACTGAAGTAAGGTGCCTGCCTGGTGCCATGGCTTGGAGGAACAGGAAGTGCATCCTCAGGATCACGAGAACAGCTGCAAGGAGTCTGAGCTGGATGTAATTGTCCACCTAGGGACAAATGACTTGGCTCATCATGAGATCAGAGCAGTGCAGGAGGACATTGCAGAGTTGGGAAGGGGCCTAAGACAAGCAGCACACACAGTATCCTTCTCAGAGGTGCTGCCTGTCAATGGCATGGGGGAGGCGAGGGTAATTAGCACCATGCAGTTTAATGAATGGTTGAAAAAATGGTGTGGAGCACAGGGGTTTGGCTTCATTGGGGACTGGGGTTCCACCTGGAGGGACACCAGCCTATACTGGCAGGATGGTCTGCATCTGTCCAGGAAGGGAACAAGTCTTTTGAGCAATCGGTTTAAATGCTTCATTGGCAAGCTTTTAAACTAGTCAAAGGGGGAGGCACTGATAAGCAGCAGGAAAATCCCAGCCTCTCCCTACAAAACAGGGTACTAAATGAGAAAAAGACCAAGGCAGAAAGGTCAGTGGGGGATGCTACAACAGAAGGTAAAGCCATCAAAAAATGGAGAGCAATGAGTACCAATGCCCGTAGTCTGGGTAACAAGCTTCCTGAATTAGTGGCCTTGATGGAGGAAGAACATCTGGATATCGTGGCAGTCACAGAAACATGGTACACACAAAACCATGACTGGGATGTAAACATACCAGGATACACTATCTACAGGAGGGACAGGGAGGGTAAAAGAGGAGGAGGAGTAGCTCTTTGCATAAGGGAAGGAATAAAAGCAACAGAACAAAAGGGTAAACAGGGAGGAGAAGAAGCACTGTGGGTAAATTTTGAGACAGGCAATGGCACCACAATCCACACAGGGGTTGTATACAGACCCCCTTCTCAGGGGGAGGAAATGGACAAGGAAATGATAGAAAGTATACTTAGAATGGCAGAAAAAGGGAGATATTGTCTGATAGGTGATCTGAATATGCCAGATGTTAACTGAAGTGCAGTTGCAGCAGCCACTTGAAGAGTGGAGTTATTCTAGATGCCCTACAGGGGCATGCCTTAGACAACTAGTATTGGAGCCCACTTGAGGGAGCAATCTTAGACCTAATTCTCTCAAATGGAGATGGAGAGGATCACAGATGTAGAAGTGGGTAGCCATCTGGGAACTAGCGACCATCGAACAGTATGGTTCACAATAAACACAGCAATAGAGTCAAGCCATACAAAGGCAAAAGTACTGGACTTTAGGAGGGCTGACTTTTGCCAAATGAGTGAGTGCCTAAGGAATGCACTAGCAAATGGGCAGGAAGGAGGTGGAAGAACAATGGGGAATAATAGAAACTGCCATCACAGAGGTAACAAGCCTTTGTGTGAAGCAAATAAACAAAACAAAATGATGTAAGAAACCACTATGGTTCTCAAAGGAAGTGGCAGTGAAGGTTCAAGAGAAAAGAAAGCATTCAGGAAATACAAGGAATCCAGAAGGAGCAGGGCAGAGAACTGTATCAGTTAAAAGCAAAAGGGGCTGGGAAGGCAGTCAGAACAGCAAAGGCCCAAACCGAGGAAAAGATAGCCAACTCAGTTAAGAAGGGGATAAAACCTTTTGTAGGTACATCAGGCAGTGAAGGAAGACCAAGGAGGGATAGTGAGGCTTAATAAAGGGGAGGCGGGTGGGCAGAGGAGACTGTGAAAAGGCAGAGATACTAAACAAATATTTTTGCTCAGTATTTACAAATGAAGAGGGAGGTAGATAAAACAAATAGTAGAAGCACTCTGGATACAGAAGTTGATACCAGCCCATTTACAGAAGAAAGGGTTCTGAAAGAACTCTTAAAACTGAAGGTGGGCAAAGCAATGAGAGCCTGATGGATTCATCCCAAATTCTAAAAGAACTAAAGTAGAACTAGTGACACCACTGACTACCCTTTTAACAAATCATGGGAGGATGGGGTGGTACCCGAGGACTGGAGGAGGACAGGTGTGATTCCCTTCACAAAAGTGGGAGCAAGGCAGAAGCAGGAAACTACAGACCTGTTAGTTTAACCTCAGTGATAGGGAAAATGATGGAATCACTTCTGAAGGAAAGAACTGTCGAGTATCTAGAGGCCAGAGGGGCACAGGCCCTAGGCAGCATGGATTCACAGCGGGAAGGTCATGCCAGATGAATCTGATAGATTTCTTTGACTGGGTGACCAAAGTAGTAGATCAGGGAGGGGCTGTGGACATGGCCTACCTAGACTTTAGCAAGGCATTTGACACAGTCCCACACAAAAGATTAATATACAAGTTAGCCAGCCTGGGAGTGGGTCCTAAGATGACAGCCTGGGTAAAGAATTGGCTGGAGAATAGGACACAGAGAGTAATAGTAAATGGAGTCCACTCAGAAGAAAGGAGGGTTACTAGTGGGGTACCGCAGGGTTCAGTATTAGGACCGGTCCTCTTCAATGTCTTTATAAGCGACATTGCAGAGGGACTGGAAGGAAAAGTATGTCTCTTTGCAGATGACATAAAGCTCTGCAATAGAGTTGATGCACAGGGTGGGGTGGAAAGGATGAGAAGGGACTTGGAAAGGTTAGAGGAATGGTCAAATGTATGGCAGCTTAGATTCAATGCTAAGAAGTGCAAGGTAATGCACCTGGGAAACAAAAACCCAGGGGAAGCGTACACAATGGGGGGTGAGATACTAACAACAACAAAAATGGAAAGGGACCTGGGGGTAGTCATATCAGATGACCTAAAGGTGGGCAAGCAATGTGAGAAGGCAGCAAGGAGGGCTGGGGGGATATTGGAATGCATAGGGAGAGGCATCACCAGTAGAAAACAGGAAGTTATCATCCCTCTGTACAGACAGCTGGTGAGACCCCATCTGGAGTACTGTGTGCAGTTCTGGAGACCCAATCTCTGCAAAGACATAGACAGGATGGAAGCTGTCCAGAGGAGGGCAACTAAAATGGTGCAGGATCTGCACTGGAAGACATATGAAGAGAGACGAAAGGAGCTTAATATGTATAGCCTCGAGGAAAGGAGGGAGAGGGGGGACATGATAGAAACGTTCTAGTACCTCAAGGGAATCAATAAAGTCCAAGAGGGTAGCATCTTTCAAAAAAAGAGGTGTGCAAGAACAAGAGGGCACAATTTGAAGATGGGGGGTGGCTCAGAGGTAATTTAAGGAAGTATTTTTTCACAGAGAGGGTTGTAGATGCATGGAACGGCCTTCCGGAGGAGGTTATGGAGTCAAAATCAGTGGTGGAATTCAAGCATGCATGGGACAGTCATAAGGCCATTCTAGGGGGTGGGGGTAGGAAGAAGTAGGCTGCTGGTTAACTAGGATCTGCAGCTTATCCAGCAGGTAGGGAAATGGGCAGACTGGGTGGGCCAAGCAGTCCTTATCTGCCATCAAATTCTATGTTTCTATGTTTCCTGCACCTGGAGGGCAAACCTTCCTCCCACTGGCTCCACACTGGAGAATGGAGGAGGGGGAGGGCTGGACAAGTCAGAAAGCTGAGGGATGGAGGGGGGGAGCCTCCCGGTCGCTCTCTAGATTTTTGATGCGGGGGAACAGGAGAAAGAGGACTCCAATGCTTTTCTTTTATTTTGGCACCTGTTAAAGGGCTGTTTACCCTGCCTTTTGTTTTGGTGCTGAAAGGCCGGTTTCTTCTGAAAGCACATTTGGTACATTGACTTGATGGATCTCAGGACCTGGCCGCAGTCCTGGAGACCCGTAATTATGTCCTTAGTGTCTCCCCCAAAGAGGACTGAACCTCTGAAGGGAGCATCCTGGACAGCTGACTGGACATCTGCAGAGAGTCCAGAAATGCGTAGCCAAGCATGTCTTCTGAAAGAGACAGCTGTGGCGGAGGAACGAGCCACCGGATCCACCAAATCGTAAGTGGCTCTGAGCGCATGTCTGCATGAGATTTTGGACAGGTGCAAGTCTTTGGTTAGTTCCTCCTTGAGGTCCGAGGCCTCCATAGATTGGATACGGGCCTCAAGCCTGGCCATAGTTGCCTTTTGAAAAGAAACCATGTGCACCACATAGTTGAGTGAATGGAGGGCACACGTATAAAGTTTCCTTTCAAACTGATCAAGCTGCCGAGATTCCTTATCTGGAGGAGAGGTGCTCATGTGTTTCAGCATGGCCAAATGATTGTGAGCAGCCGCTACAACTATAGAGTCACATAGAAACATAGAATTTGACGGCAGATAAGGACCGCTTGGCCCACCCAGTCTGCCCATTTCCCTACCTACTGGATAAGCTGCAGATCCTAGTTAACCAGCAGCCTACTTCTTTCTACCCCAACCCCCCAGAATTGCCTTATGACTATCCCATGCATGCTTGAATTCCACCACTGATTTTGACTCCACAACCTCCCGGAAGGCCATTCCATGCATCCACAACCCTCTCTGTGAAAAATACTTCCTTAAATTACCTCTGAGCTGCCCCCTCTATCTTCAAATTGTGCCCTCTTGTTCTTGCACACCTCTTTTTTGAAAGATGCTACCCTCTTGGACTTTGTTGATTCCCTTGAGGTACTTGAAGTTTCTATCATGTCCCCTCTCCCTCCTTTCCTCGAGGCTATACATATTAAGCTCCTTAAGTCTCTCTTCATATGTCCTCTGGTGCAGACCCTGCACCATTTAGTGCCCTCCTCTGGACAGCTTCCATCCTGTCTATGTCTTTGAGGATTGGGTCTCAGAACTGCACACAGTACTCAGATGGGGTCTCACCAGCTGTCTGTACAGAGGATAATAACTTCCTGTTTTCTACTGGTGATGCCTCTCCTATGCATCCCAGTATCCCCCAGCCCTCCTTGCTGCCTTCTCACATTGCTTGCCCACCTTTAGGTCATCTGATATGACTACCCCAGGTCCCTTTCCATTTTGTTGTTGTTAGTATCTCACCCCCATTGTGTACTCTTCCTGGTTTTGTTTCCCAGGTGCATTACACTACTTCTTAGCATTGAATCTAAGCTGCCATACATTTGACCATTCCTCTAACCTTGCCAAGTCCTTCTCATCCTTTCCACCCCACCTGTGCATCAACTCTGTTGCAGATCTTAGTGTCATCTGCAAAGACATGCTTTCCTTCAGTCCTTCTGCAATGTCGCTATAAAGACATTGAAGAGGACTGGTCCTAATCTGAACCCTCATGTGCCCGCTAGTAACCCTCCTTTCTTCTGAGTGGACTCCATTTACTATTACTCTCTGTGTCCTATTCTCCAGCCAATTCTTTACCCAGGCTGTCATCTTGGGACCCACTCCCAGGCTGGCTAACTTATATATTAATCTTTTGTGTGGGACTGTGTCAAATGCCTTGCTAAAGTCTAGGTAGGCCATGTCCACAGCCCCTCCCTGATCTACTACTTTGGTCACCCAGTCAAAGAAATCTATCAGATTCATCTGGCATGACCTTCCCGCTGTGAATCCATGCTGCCTTGGGTCTTGTGCCCCTCTGGCCTCTAGATACTCGACAATTCTTTCCTTTAGAAGTGATTCCATCATTTTCCCTATCACTGAGGTTAAACTAACAGGTCTATAGTTTTCTGCTTCTGCCTTGCTCCCACTTTTGTGAGGGGAATCACATCTGCCCTCCTCCAGTCCTCGGGTACCACCCCATCCTCCCATGATTTGTTAAAAAGGGTAGTCAGTGGTGTCACTAGTTCTACCCTTAGTTCTTTTAGAATTCTGGGATGAATCCCATCAGGCCCCATTGCTTTGTCCACCTTCAGTTTTAAGAGTTCTTTCAGAACCCTTTCTTCTGTAAATGGGCTGGTATCAACTTCTGTATCAGAGTGTTACTACTGTTTGTTTTATGTACCTCCCCTCTTCCTTTGTAAATACTGAGCAAAAATATTTGTTTAGTATCTCTGCCTTTCACATTCTCCCTCTGCCCACCCTTCCTCCCTTTATTAAGCCTCACTATCCCTCCCTTGGTCTTCCTTTGCTCCCTGATGTACCTATAAAAGGTTTTATTCCCCTTCTTAACTGAGTTGGCTATCTTTTCCTCAGTTTGGGCCTTTGCTGTTCTGACTGCCTTCCCGGCTTCGTTTTGCTTTAACTGATACAGTTCTCTGTCCTGCTCCTGCTGCGATTCCTTGAACTTCCTGAATGCTTTCTTTTTCTCTTGAACCTTCACTGCCACTTCCTTTGAGAACCATAGTGGTTTCTTACATCGTCTTATTTTGTTTATTTGCTTCACACAAAGGCTCATTACCTCTGTGATGGCAGTTTTTATTATTCCCCATTGTTCTTCCACCCCTCCTTCCTGCCCATTTGCTAGTGCATTCCTTAGGCACTCACCCATTTTGGCAAAGTCAGCCCTCCTAAAGTCCAGTACTTTTGCCTTTGTATGGCTTGACTCTATTGCTGTGTTTATTGTGAACCATACTGTTCGATGGTCGCTAGTTCCCAGATGGCTACCCACTTCTACATCTGTGATCCTCTCTCCATCTCCATTTGAGAGTATCAAGTCTAATATTGCTCCCTCTCGAGTGGGCTCCAGTACTAGTTGTCTAAGGCATGCCCCTGTAGGGCATCTAGAATAACTGCACTCTTCGAAGTGGCAGCTGCAACTGTGCTCCAGTTAACATCTGGCATATTCAGATCACCCATCAGCAATATCTCCCTTTTTCTGCCATTCTAAGTATACTTTCTATCATTTCCTGTCCATTTCCTCCCCTGAGAAGAGTCTGTCTAACCCTGTTGGATTGTGGTGCCATTGCCTGTCTCCAAATTTACCCACAGTGCTTCTTCTCCTCCCTGTTTACCCTTTTGTTCTGTTGCTTTTATTTCTTCCCTTATGTAAAGAACTACTCCTCCCCTCTTTACCCTCCCTGTCCCTCCTGTAGATAGTGTATCCTGGTATGTTTCGTCCAGTCATGGTTTTGTGTACCATGTTTCTGTGACTGCCACGATATCCAGTTGTTCCTTCTCCATCAAGGCCACTAATTCAGGAAGCTTGTTACCTAGACTACGGGCATTGGTACTCATTGCTCTCCATTTTTTGATGGCCTTACCTTCTGTTGCAGCATCCCCCACTGACCGTTCTACCTTGGTCTTTTTCTCATTTAGTACCCTGTTTTGTAGGGAGAGGCTGGGATTTTTCTGCTGCTTGTCAGTGACTCAGAGTGTCAGAGTCCACCCTGGGATGAGAGTCCAGAAAAGAAATACCCTCAGGTGCATGGTATATCTGGTCTGCCTTCTTTAGGATGGCCAGAATAGAGTGTGGCAGCTGCTAAATAGTAGTGGTGAGGTTCTCGTGGGGGCTGTCCAAGGGGGACAGGGATAGGGGAAACAGTCTCCAAGTCTAGTTGCTCTGCTAGACGTTTCCTTTATGGGTCCTGCTCCTCCACATTCCAGCAGTTGGTTTGTTGGATAATGCAGAGGAGCTCAGTAAAAGAGGGATCCTCCGGAGGGGATTTGGGTGATTCTTTGCCCTTGGCCACAGAGGATTGCTCACCTGATGAGACTTCTGAGGAATCCTCCTCAGTCTAATGAATCTTCTCCCTTGGGGGTTCCAATACCCAGCAGAGTGACCTCCTGGAGGACTGTGCCCAAAACGTGCACCATGGCAGAGTGAATAGAGCTGGCTGGTGACATGGAACGGGAAGGAGGAGAGACTACTGGGCCCGGCAGTCGTTGTTCCAAGTCAGAGACCAGCTGGGATCTCACGTCCTTCCACCAGGACAGTATAAGGGTTTGAAAGTCCTGTTGAGGTGGAGGCAGAGGAGGCAGAGGGTGGTAAAAGGGGTGCGCCCAACCCTGAATACTGAGGAGGAGGATACCCCTGATAATAGGGGTAGCTAGGGATCTGATACCCAGGGTAGAAAGTCTGGGGAAAAGAACCCATCGTCTGACCAGACAGTGGATAAGACGGCATCTGGAACCCTGAATAGGAATTTTTTATTTATTTATTTAGGAAATCGGAATTACATCCCTTTGAGTCATGCACTCATTTCCAAAGGCTCCACGTCAGAATATAACATAGACATTCATACAGTACATACATAGAATAAATGTGGGTGAGCAATCATACAGAGTATAAATACAATGAGTACTGGTTAATGCCTATACATTTGGTAGTTAAAACAGGGCAGAGCTATCGACATATTTACCTAAGTGGTTAAGACCTATACAATTGGTAGCTAAAGCAATGCATGATATGAGATGGTAGTAAGCCGCCTCAGGGAGGCCTTGTCTTATACATAATATGGTGATACGCTGGTGGATGACCCTGTTCCGTCCGGGGTCTTGAAGAACCTGGAAAGGTATCCTGTGTCAGGTTGACCGACGTCAGAGGGACTGACATTGGGATGGTCAACGTCCGGGGATCTGGTGTCGGGCCTGGCGTAGCAATAGCCTATGTCAGGGGCAAATGTAAGGGCCCTGACAGAGGGAGGTTCAATAGAGTGTCCGGTGGTGTCCCATGCATCAGAGAGGGGGCACCCGGTGGAGGAGGCCCTGATGGTGGAGCTGTAGGTAGGACCAACAGAGGAGAAAGGAGGCCAGGAGCCCTCGTGAGAATCTGGTCTGGCATCGGTATCCCCAGTAGGGTATCCATGGGAGGGACCTGGGGCACAGCCACTGGAATGGGAGAGGAGAGGACCACATCCAGGGGGCCCTCTTCCTCCTCCACTCCAGATGTGACTTCTGGGGTAGGAGGTTCCACCGGGGGAGGTGGAGAGGAAGGCTCCCACCCAGGAGGGACCTGAGAGGAAGGCTGACCAAGGGAGGTCGGCAGGCTCGACCAGGCGTCGGGTAAGGTGGCGTCAGCCCCTGGCGGAGTGAGCTATGTCGGCAGTTATCCAAGCAGGCGACGGCTTAGCCGGACAATAGAGGACGGGCAGAGGAGGGAGGACCTCGACCGACTTATTGGTCTGTGTCATCACGGATCCCTGCCTGGTTTTGGGATCCGGCTTAACAAAACTGGGTGGGCCCTGGAGGAGCTGAGGACCGACTTAGCGGTAGAAATCGGGCATTCGCCAGAGGACAACTTACCTTTGGAGATAGGCTGGAAAGAAGCCGAGGAACCTAGAGAAATCCTGGACATGGCCTGGACAACCAATAGGGCAGGCAGTGAGGGAACGGCCTTGCTGGTCGAAGGCTTGCTGGAGGTAACTCGGTCCCGATCCTCCATGCGTTCCCATTCTCTGTGCTTTTCTTTGTCCTTCTTTTTCTTCTGTTTGGACTCCAAAGAAGGGGAAGGAGCGGTATCCCTCAATTTCTGCATCTCCTTTTCAAGAGTAGCCATTCTGGACTTTGGTAAATGGGCCTCCAAAGCCTGCTGTCTGCGTTTGTGTGTGGCCTGATTGAAGGGCTTGCAAACAGGGCAGGCCGCAGTGTCGTGGTTCAGGCCTAGGCAAAAGAGGCAGCAACGATGGCCGTCCTTGTGAGGGATCTGTGAGCTGCACTTCTTCTTGGTCTTTGAAGTCGGAGGTGGAGAAAACATAAAAGAATCAAAGAAAGCACTGAAAACTCAGTAAAATAAGATACAAAATGGCGACTGACTGAGCAACGTGTACCGCAAAGTTCCTGTGCAGGTCGACGGTGGGAAAGAACTAGAAGGTGGGCATGGGGACTGCCCACTTTATAAGGTCATGCTGACATCCGTCATGTGATGTTGGGTGGGCGGTCCCTCACCAGACATTGCTAGCAAAAGTTTGTTATACAGTCCTGACGCCAGAGGGCGCAGTCCTACATGTTATGACTTACAGCAGGAACCCTCTTGAAGTAAAATCCTTGGTACCCAAGCATTTTCCTTTGATCCAAAGAGGTCAATCTGAGGGTGACCAAACCTTCTGCACAGAAGCTCGAACACCTCCAAGTTCAAGGTTCATTCCCCCGGATGAACTCTCTCTCGACTTAGTCAATTGGCCTGCATATTCAGTTCCCTTGCTGGATGGACTGCTGATAGGATCAGGACATTCTTTCCTGCCCATGGTAGTACCTCAGTTGTTTCTGCAAGCATGCCCTGACTTCTCATGCCTCCTTGACTGTTCATGTATGTCATAGTGACAGCATTGTCTGACCTTACCTTCATGACCCTGAATTGCACTCAACTGTGAAAATGACACAGGGCAAGAAACACCGCCCT
This sequence comes from Neoceratodus forsteri, assembly GCA_016271365.2. Classification (NCBI taxonomy): domain Eukaryota; kingdom Metazoa; phylum Chordata; order Ceratodontiformes; family Ceratodontidae; genus Neoceratodus; species Neoceratodus forsteri. The sequence continues at coordinate 1,136,107,789 of CM057449.1, read as the reverse complement.
CATTTCTGACATGTTTATCTGACGCTGTTGCTCCTGGGAGTTCCAGACCCCCGAATCAGGACATTATCCAGGACTCCTCCCCAGCCCAACAGGCTGGCATTAGTCATCACAGTCAATTCTGTTGGGACCTCCAAGAGAGAGCCTTTGCTGTGGTTCTTGAGGTTCTCCCACCATACCAGCGACTGCAGTACCTATCGAGATAGCAGGGTAAGAGCCTAGTAATTAGTCTTCCGAGGCTGATGACCAGGCCTCCAGCATTCTGTTCTTCAGAGGCCACATATGCAACCGAGCCCACAGCACTAGCTCTACCGCTGCAGTCATCAGACCTAAAATCCGTAGAAGCCTGTGAGCAGAGACCACCAATTAGCTTCTCCGTCACTGAATCTCTCATTTCAGGGTCTCGCTTCAGGATGAGGAGAGTAACACTTTCCCCTTGTCCATCTGGAACACAGCCCCCAGGTGCTTCAACCTCTCAGATGGTATCAGGGAACTTTTCTTCTAATTGACAATCCAACAATGTGTCTTTTTTTTTTCAAATCAAACTTTATTATTTTACACACAAATAAGAACAGATCCAATCATGATAATCAGAATTGTACATGTAACCAGAAACAATCCTTCACTGCATACATTGGAACTGTTCTCCCACCATACCCCTTCCCCCCATACTAAAACCCCCTCCCCAATCAGCACAGGTCGAACTTATCAGATGATAGTCAAATCCAAACTTCGATAGTAAAGTAGAATATACTAAATGACAAGCAGCGTATACAAAGGTTCTCAAATTTTCTTATATCTATTCATCCTATTGCTTAAACTAGATGCCATTTTTTCCATCCTGAGATTAGCCAGTAATTCTTTGAGACATTCTGAATAAGGAATATCTCCATCATCTTTCCAGTGTCGGAGAATAACCTTCCTAACTGATAAGGAAATCAAAGCCGTATAATACCTTCTCGAAATCACTGGAATAAGGGCATAATCACCTAATAGGCATACCTCAGGAGTAAAGAGGTCAGAGAGGCCCAATAAGGGATCCATCCTCTGTTGAATATCTTCCCAGAGGGTGGAAGCCTTGGGACATGCCCAGAATATATGATAAAGCAAACCTTCTGCCTGCTTACATCGAGAGCAGGTAGGCGAATCAATAAGACCGTACTTATATAGTTTTTGGGGAGTATAATATATGTTATGTAGAATGTGAAACTGTGTAAGTCGTAACCTATCCTGAGTAATGTATTTATGACAATTCGACCACAATACTGCCCAATCTATCTCCGAATCTGGGAAGCATGAGGCCCAATATCTGTCCGGTGCAAACGCAGCCGGATATTTACAATTATATAAAATTTTATAAATGTTGGATACAGAATGAGGTCTGCCGAAGATAAGCGCGAGTATATCCATAAGATTACTCATACTTCTTTGGGACGGTGTCGGTCCAAACACCTTCATTATTAAGTGTTTTAACTGAAAAACTTTAAAAATAAGCTTACTGGGAATATTAAAGTTATCCAATATTCCAGTAATTGAAAGCCAAGAATTATCCAGGACAACAAACTGAGAAAGCTTAGCATTTTCTAGTTGAGGGAGCCACCTAGGCGAGATTGGCTTATTACCTATTTTTAAATTAGGGTTACCCCCAATAGGTTGAGCTAAATCTAGAGTATGACTGTATTCCATGAATGAACAAATCTGGGAGTGCACTCTGACCGATGTTGCAATGGGGGTTGATTTCAATGGTGGAGGGAGGGCACTCGGCCTGACATGAAATAGTGATGCTGGCGATAGACCACTCCGTTTAATTAGAGCTAGCTCAATTTTGAGCCAGATAGGTACACAACCAGTGGAGTTCGCTTCTCCCGTCCGCTCCATCCATCTGATGTATTTTGCCATATGACTCGCCCAATAATAAAAAATCAAGTGTGGAAGATGGATACCCCCTTTATCCTTGGGAGCCGCCAACTTGTGAAATGCAATCCTAGGTTGTCTATTAGCCCAAATAAATTTTATCAGACCATTAATTTTACGGAACCAGGTAATAGGTATCCAGTTATTGAGCAAATGCAAAGGGTAAAAAATCCTAGGAAAGACATTCATTTTAATTAAATTCACTTGGCCCCAGAGCGAAATAGATAATTTGGCCCATCTGTCTAAATCAGCTCCTAAAATATTTACTAGGTCATCCAAGTTCAACTTATGAAGCAAAGTAGGATTCCTGACAACTTGGATACCTAAGTATTTTAAAGAGTTCGGCGCCCAAGACATACCAGTCTCTACAACACTTGGTTTAATCACTTTATGGTTAAGTGGAAAAACAAGGGACTTATCAATATTTAATTTGTAATTGGAAAGATTGGCAAATTCTTCTATGATGGCTAACATGGCAGGTATTGACTTATTCGGGTGCGATAGCTGTATTAGTAAGTCATAGGCATAAGCTGATACTTTAACCTCATATCCCTGAATAGTAATTCCTTGAATCGTCGGTGAGAATTTTAAGCGGCGAATAAGGGGCTCCAAATATAAATTGAAAAGTAGAGGTGATAACGGGCAGCCTTGTCTAGTTCCTGAGTGCAACGTAAATCTTCCTGAAATAACCCCATTAGCCATTACTCTAGCCAAAGGGGTATTATAAAGGGCTTTAACCCAATTTTGAAAGAGTTCAGGAAATTTATAAGCATTAAGGGCCCTAAATAAAAAATTCCAATCTACCCTGTCGAACGCCTTTTCAGCATCGAGAGAAATCAAAGCAGCTGGAAATGAAGCGTCTCTAGATACCGAAAGGACATGCGACAGAGTTCGGAGGTGGTCCACTGAGGAACGCCCTTTCATGAATCCTACTTGCTCCAGACCAATAAGATCGGGCAACACTGATGTCATGCGATCCGCTAAAATATTAGCTAATATTTTGATGTCCTGATTCATCAGGGATATTGGGCGATAACTCACGGGTAATTCTGGGTTCTTCCCGGGTTTCAATATTAAGACTATTAAAGCCTCTCATAGGGTAAGATCCCCCTGGGAGCCCGATAAGATGTATTGAAATAAAGGAAATAGCAACGGCAATAACTGCTCTTGAAATATCTTATAAAAATTAGCTGAGAAACCGTCTGGGCCAGGTGACTTATCTGAGGGTAAATTTTTAATAACCCTAGAGATTTCATTGGATGTTATTGGGGACACGAACCATTTCTGCTGAGAGTCTGAAAGTGAAGATAAGCCGGATGCCCCTAAGTAATTATCTAAGCGGTCTTCAGATACTAACTTTATTTTAGAGTTATATAAGTTAGTATAGTACCACTGGAATTCCAGAGCTATATCCTCCGGAGATGTTTTTAGGATGTCATCTATCTGGGAGTGGATTGACGGAATATACCTGTTAGCTTCCAGTTGCTTAATCCGGAGTGTCAATAATCTGCCCGCTTTCTCTCCCTGATCTGAATAAGTTGCCTTAGCTTTGAGAATCGCGAATTCAGCCTTATCCCTTAGTATCTCCAAATAATCCTCTTTTAATTTAACCAGTTCCTGTTGTGTTAATTCCGAAAAGTTATGGGAAAGCATTGATTCCTTTAAACGGATTTGCTCAAGAAGAGAAATTAGTTTCTTATCTTTTTCTTTCTTTCTGTGTGTAGCTATACTGATTAACACGCCCCTAATAAAGGCTTTAAAAGCACCCCATAGTAGGTCTGGTCTGGAAATAGAGTGAATGTTGGTTTCAGTAAAATGCTCTGTGTGTTTACTAATAGTTTTAACAATATGGGCATCCTTTAACATTTGATTATTAATCTTCCACCTGGGAGATTTCTTAGGAAGAGTTGAGAGGGCAAGCTGACATGTTACCATCGCATGGTCAGAGGGAGGGTCCGACTGTATAAAGGCTTCTATCACTCCCGAAAGAAGAGTTTGGGAAAGAAAAATATAATCGATACGCGTAGCTGTTTTGTGTACTGGCAATAGAAAAGTAAATTCCTTCTCCGAAGGATGTAATACTCTCCAGACATCACACATAGCATAGTGCTCTACAAGCTCCTGAAGGGCCCTTTGAGCAGGGGAGCGGCCTCTTCTCATAGGAGAAGAACGGTCCATTAATGGATCCATAACGATGTTCATATCGCCCCCAATGATAATTGGCAAGGAGATATCGGGATATAGCAGCTCAGTTAGTTGTACAAAAAATTCGGGGGAATCTACATTAGGCCCATAAAGAGTTCCCAGGAGAACTTCGGTGGCATATAAAATACAACGAATAAACAAAAATCGGCCCTGAGGATCCTTAAGCACCTGCTTAGGGACAAATGGAATTTTCCTATTAATTAGGATCAATACCCCGGCCCTATTAGTAGCAATCTCTGCAGAAAATACATAACTAATCTGCTGCCGTCTCATGCAATTGGCTTCCGAATCCAGTAAGTGTGATTCTTGTATTACGGCAATGTCTATAGACAATAAGGCTAGGTGCTTAAGGACCTCATATTGTTTCACACGCTGTCTTAATCCTTTAACATTCCATGTTGCAATTTTTATAACATTAGCCATTATGACACATTCCTTATTATATGAAATACACAGGTATTAAACTCCTGAGAATACTCCGTCTTTAAAAAACCCACAAGAGCTGTGCTGATTCCAACTCCCCCAAACTTCACTTATCCCTCCCCCCCAACCAATTAGAGAAATCAACCATGAACTATCCCCCTCCCCCCCATCTATCACAGGTTTCGCTCTGCAGCATACCAATACCTTAGCCCCCTCCCCCCAGCCACCCTTAGATAACCCTCAACTTAAATATAAGAGTAATGGGCAAGGGATACACATTTTGGATGTCCTTCAGAGTAAATTTTAAACCAATATAGTCCGAAGAAAATCCATATATACTTGTTTCAACTCTTTCCCGATTGGTTGTATCTTTCTCAAAATTAAGTTTAGATATTTTGGTTCGTTTTACAATTTAAGAAGAATAAGCCCCCAACAGAATAAGATATATTGGAATGATCTACCTGCAACACCATAGAAATGAGGTCCCAAGCTAAGTCAGCATTATGGCCCACATATCTTCTGTCAGTTTGCTATTTAGAAGCTTAGTCTAGCCTGCTGGCTCTTATTGGGATCACAGTGAGCAAAACCCATTATGTTCCCCTACCTCAAGTGGTAAGAGAAAATCTGTTTTGCTTTGAAACTTAATCTGATTTACTTTTTAAGCCAGCCGTTTCTGAATCCATTGACATTATCCTGCCAGCCTTGGTATATTAGCCTTGAAAATAGAAACCGGAGCTAAATTTACTACAACATGGGTTGTTATAAATACATTTCCTTGAAAATTAACTTCGGGAAAGAAACCCATTAATAGCCCAGACAACAATTTGAATCCAATGCAGGTAGCTATCGACCATAGCTGAGTTTGAGTGCTGCAGATCCTATATAATTTACAAATCCCCCAGAGTCTATACTTGCCGGATTAATACGTCCACAATCCCTTAAGGGCTGAATTACAAATTAAATTTTATGTACCCAATATACGCGATGTCAGCCTACTATATAAACATCTAAAATAAAGCGCTGACACCCTCTAGCGATCGTATTAAGTATCACCAGGTATGCTCCCTTACTTCGGGAGTAAAAAGAAAAAAATGATTTCTTAACTACAAAGCTTAGCCTAACGTCTCTTTCAATCTAAGTCTCTTTTAACTTCTGATGGCATAATCCTGCCGGTTTTGATGCAAACTATTCGCCTACCAGAGAGTCAAATAGGTAAGCTCACTAATATTTCTTCAGCCCTCTGCTTTATTTCAAAGAAAAAATATGCAAAGCTCTGAAAGTGCTTTGGCGACCCGACTACTGTAGTATAATCTCTAATTTCAAAATACTAAGAATTAGGGGTATTTGTAATACAAGATAGTTTGACACAGTCATAGTCCCTTAACGATTAAAATTCAGGAGAAAAGTCTATTCAGCGCCCCCGTAGTCAATTTTAGCACATTGAAAATACATAATTATCAGGTAGCCAGGTATTCCCCTCTGAACATTAACATAAACAAAGCGAGCTATATTTCCTTCCTTCATCAGGAACTAAGCGCTAAATATGTCCTTTGTTGAAAGGATTTACACAGATTAACAACTCTGATGAAGTCCTTTTGATCTCTGATGAAGTTAGCGTGCTTCTTTCGCTTTCGCTCTGCGGAGGAATTAAGAAGCGAGCAGAGGGACCAGCTAATCTTACTCCGGCAAACTCTTCTCTCTAAATTATAAATGATATACAACCGAAGCTGATTTCAAAACCATAACACTGAAGATGCTTTTAAATTGAGAAATTAGCCATAGATGCAATTCAAACTTCCTGGAGCAGATCAGGGAGCAGTTCCTTCAAACCAGAACGAGCCATCTCCGGATCATTAAAGCTGTGCCAGACGCCCGAGATGGAGACTTGCAACCACACCGGATACAGCATTTTAAATCGGATTCCAGCTGCTATTAACTTTGATATGTAGGGATGAAAGGCAGAGCGCTGTTGCCAGACCGTAGCTGGTAGATCTTGGGCCACTCTTACTTTTTTGCCCTCCCAGGTGATGCCTTGCACTTCCCTGATTTTCTTCAGGAAGTGTTGGTGCTCAAGTTAATTAAGGAACCTGAAAATCAGGGGTTTCGGTGGTGATCCAGATGGGGGGGTGGTCTAAGGGCCCTATGCGCCCTCTCTATAGCATACTTGGCTCCATAAGGCAAGGGGCCAGCCACACGCTCCACGAACTTTTGGATGAAGATAACCGCATCTTGCCCCTCTTCAGCTTCGGGCAGTCCTATCAGGACTGCATTATTTCTTCTGCTTTGACCTTCAAGGTCCTCCAACTTAGATTCCATCTTAATAATCTTCTGCTTCGTAGCTATCAACTCCGACTCTACTTTGCCAACTCTTTTTTCCAGGGAGTGAACTTTCACTTCGGCATCCGAGGTTCGCCATGTTACTTCTTCTAAAGTAGACGACAATATTTTGATTTCAGTCATCAAAGACATGATTTCCTCCTTAAAAGGCTTAAATTCAGCAAGAAACCTAGCCAAGGTTAATGGCTCTTGCTCGGCAGGATTAGGAGTTACCTCACCCGGGTCAGCTGCACTTGCAGGCCTAGGCTTCTTAGGGCCTTTCTCGAGGTGGCAGGCAGCATTCTTTTGGGGAGACTCTTCTTCATCTCGACTTCCATTCATGCTAATGCACTAACTCAAAGTGTAAGAAGCCTTCTAAAAGTATTTTCTTCTCTTTTGCTGACTATTTATTTAACTTTAGGTGTAAAAATAAGCGTAAATAGCGATTGGGTGGCTGAAGCAAATGAGAGAGGCTTGCAATCGGTACTTACATCATGTGACCACACCCCAACAATGTGTCTTCAGAACCTCCAAGTTACACAGTTGGAGCTTGGATGAGCACGTCAGGTATCCCATTGTTAGGGCGCTGTGATTAGTGCTGTAATGTGGGTGCCACAACAAGGGCATGAGCGACAGGGGTGATCTGGATTTTAGATCATCCTGCACTCACACCCTGTTGGGCATCCCCAAAGTTTCTATGCCCTTCACTGCATGCCCACCTCAGAGTATGTTATATTTACTTTTGGGGGGTGCAGGGGCAAAGCCCCCCACAAAACCTAACTCATGGAATGGTCCATGGGCAAGGTAGCTTTTGGATGCTGGAATGTCAGCTGTGCTAATGCTGGGTGACATATTCCTTGCACCCTAAGTTACCTTGCCCACATTATCCATGCACCATCATGGGTGAACCAGCAAATAACCCTGGTAGGGGTATACGTGATGTCCCTCATGTCTCAGTTGCACCACTAGCATGATCAAGATTTTTGAAAATACCCTGAGCGCTGTCCCTGTTGCCAGGCTGAAGGGAAACACTCGGTATTGAAAATGCTGTCCCTCAATCTTCTGGAGCAACTGATGAATAGAAATGTGGAGATAGGCATCCTACAGATCTATGGACACTAAATAATCCCCTAGTTGGACTGCCTTTAAGATGGATTTCAAGGACTCCATCTTGAAGATTGTGTGGTAGACAAACTTGTTTTCTTGGAGACCACAAAATAGACCAAGTAGAATCCCAGGCTCTCTTCATTCTGGGGGACTGGAACTGTTGCATGGATCCACATCAAATGCTCCAAGATCTGACTCACTGCCTGCCTCTTCACCTGATTTTGGGGTACCAGAGATTGTACAAAATGACCCGAAGAAAACTCTATGGCATAGCCCATTGCCAGCATCTCCAGCACCCTCGTGTATGTTAGTTGGGCCTGTCACTGGTAAAAGTTCTGCAGTCTTCCACCAAGGAAAGTAGGGCAGAGACGGGCCCATGTACCTTCATCAGGATGTACCTCCTCTTCTTCTCACACCTCCATTATGTCTGTGGGTGAAGGATCCCTTTACTGTTACCTTTGAATCTGGAATAGGCTCCCCATTCCCCTGGTTTCTGAAATTCCAAAAGGACTGAAAACCACCTCTGTCACTGCCAAGCAAACCCACACCCTCTGGACATTGGGCTTGCCTTCTGTTGGTGTCTGGATACTGGCACAACAAACAAACAATGGCTTCACTCTGACTGCTCAGAAACAAGTAACACAGCAACAAAACAATTAGCATTGAGCATTGGGATACATGCAAAGTCTCAATCTATTTATAAACAGCAAAACAAAAGGGAGGGAGAGGATGACGCGGGATGGGGGGCAGGGTCATTGGAGTAAGTTATGAACCCTGCATCAGTTACCGAGCAGATGCACTAGACTAATAGGCCTTCTGCTGGCTTTTTTGTATGTTCTTACATTCGTAAATTGTGATTTTGCAAGTATCCCAGAGCTCAGTGCTGGTTGTCTTGTTGCTGTGACACTGGTAGTTGCCCCTTTTTATCCTGGATGTCCTTTATTATATAGTCCAGATCAGGGCTGAATAACAATCCTCCGGCAAAGAACAGGTCAAACAGCTTTGACTTGGATGCCTGGCCCACGACCCAGTGTCAGACCCAGACATCCCACAAAACTGCCACAATATGATAAGCGGAACATGCTGATATCTGCAAATTGTCCACTGTCTGACACCCCAGCAAAGTGGATGCTATGGACACAAGCTGCAAAATGTTTGCCCCATCTGAGTCCAGAGGGATGTAGCTGCCCACAGTGGTAACCCATGAGTTTAATGCTCTGGGAACAATAAAAGATGCATGTGACATTCGAAGATTTACCCCAGTCATGGCAAATGCCTTTCTACATGAAGTGAGCACTCTTTTATCGTTAGTGTCAGTTAGGACCACCTTAACCTTCAACAGGTATGGTTGTGTGCTTGACTGAATTATGCACACTGCCTTGTCTGCCAGTGGAGGACTCTCCCACTTCTTGGAGCTCTCCTCCAAGAACAGATAACTTCTCACCCTTGACCTAGGAAGCTGTTTGCACTTATCTGTCCCAGCCCATTCCTGTTCAATAATCTGGTTGTAGTACACAAAGTCTGGAAAACACTTTGGTGCAGAGATAGACAGGACAGGATTCATGTCTAAGGACTCCATGACCTGGACTGGAAGGAAAAGTATGCCTCTTTTCAGACAACACAAAGATCTGCAACAGAGCTGATACACAAGGGGGGGTGGAACGGATGAGAAGGGACTTGGCAAGGTTGGATGAATGGTCAAAAGTATGGCAGCTTAGATTCAATGCAAAGAAGTGCAAAGTAATGGCACCTGGAAAACAAAAACCAAGGGAAGAGTAAAAATTGGGGGGGGATGTATTAAAGACAACAAAAATGGAAAGGGACCTTGGAGTAGTCATATCAGATGAACTAAAGGTAGGCAAGCAATAAGATTAGGCAGTAAGGAGGGCTGGGGGGATACTGGGATGCATAGGGAGAGGCATCACCAGTAGAAAACAGGAAGTTGTTATCCCTCTGTACAGACAGTTGGTGAGACCCCATCTGGAGTACTGCATGCAGTTCTCGAGACCCCCGGCTGGATTCACAAAGACAGCTAAAAATCCCACAGCTGCGGGAAAAGGGCTGCAGCATTGTGGAAGTGCTGGTGCGGGATATTCTGAAAGAAAAATTGTGCACGTGCGGAAATCCGTAAAAAACAGCAGTTGTGGAAATTCCGCAAGTGTGGATCCACAGCTGCGGAAAAGGCTTAGGAGGCACAACAGGTGATCCATATTAGCTGGAGCAGTAGACTTTTACAGTCTTGCCATAGATGTAGCTGAAAGTACCCACAGAGAGACCAGCAACCATTCCCTCAACTGGGACCACTGCAGCACCACTGGTACCAGCAAAACCATGCACCAAAGTGACTATAACTGATGGTTATGTCTCTCCCTGGAGTGTATATGTTGCCTGCTACAGTAGCACTCACAGCAGGCTGTTCAGCTCTGTTGCCTGTGGGGCTCCTTCATGGGTTGCACTGGGTCTGGTGGTTGTTGTTTGTTGTCTTTAACAAGAGGACACAATTTGAAGATAGAGGGGGGCGGCTCAGGGGCAATGTGAGGAAGTATTTTTTCACAGAGAGGGTGGTGGATACATGGAACAGCCTTCCTGAGGAGGTTGTAGGGTCTAAAACTGTGGGAGAATTCAAGAATGCATGGGACAGACATAAGGCAATTTTTGTGGGGGTTAGGAAGAAATAGGCTGTTGGTTAAATAGAATCTGCAGCTTATCCTGTAGGCAGGGAAATGAGCAGACTAGGTGAGCCAAGCAGTCTGCCGTCAAAGTCAATGTTTCTATGTCTTTCAATAACTATGGTGTGCTAGTGTTGCTGTAACAACTGCCACTGTGATACACCCTGGTTTGCTATTACTTGTGCCTCACCTCCACTATAACTGTATTTCAATTGTTGGAGCACTGCATTTTGCTCAGGGAGCGTTATGCCTCACTCTCATGTGTGCAACATTTTTTTCCACAAATGTGGAAAAACACTGACTGAGAATAGCCTTTAAGGGGATGTGCCATACTTATCAATGACTTTTTTCCTTAGGAACTTCTGCAGCTGCACTTTTTCCCCACAGTCCGTAATGTATTTTTTTCCACAGCTGCAACATTTTGTGTATAGCATTCAGAGCAATTTCCCCTTTTTTACCACAGCTACAGAATGTTTTGGGACTTAGGGAAGGTTTTGCACCTTCAGATTGTTTTGTGAATCCCCCCCATCTCTGCAAGGACATAGACAGGATGGAGGCAGTGCAGAGGAGGACAACTAAAATGGTGCAGGGTCTGCACCAGAAACCATATGAAGAGAGAAACTAAAGGAGCTTAATATGTATACCCTCGAGGAATGGAGGGAGAGGGGGGACATGATAAAAACTTTCAAGTACCTCTAGGGAATCAACAAAGCCCAAGAGGGTAGCATCTTTCAGAAAAAGAGATGTGCAAGAACAAGGGGGCACAATTTGAAGATAGAGGGGGGATGACTCAGGGGCAACGTGAGGAAGTATTTTTTCACGGAGATGGTGGTGGATGCATGGAACGGCCTTCCTGAGGAGGTTGTGGGGTCAAAAACAGTGGGGGAATTTAAGAATGCATGGGACAGACGTAAGGCAATTCTAGTGGGAGGTAGGAGGAATTAGGCTGTTGGTTAAACTAGGATCTGGAGCTTATCCAGTAGGTAGGGAAATAGGCAGACTGGGTGGGTCAAGTGGTCCTTATCTGCCATCAAAGTCTATGTTTCTATGACCTGCCTCTCCTTCAGCTGCCATGTCTAACACGCTTCCATTATGAGATATGACAGGCTTCTGTATTAAACAAGTGAGATATCAGAATCTTTCTTAGGCACCGTCCACTCCCCCTCCTCCTCTGAGGGATCTTCTTCCTCATCTGACAGTGCTGTCTAGTCAGGGTTTCCACATGCTCATCTATATCTTCACCTAGACCTTCCATGATGTCAAGGTTGGGGGTTCCCTGCACATCTGGGAGAGCAGTATCACTCTGCTCTGGTGCACCTGGATGTGCTTGTATGGGCCCCAGTGAACTGACAAACCTGCCTTGGGTTCAGGTGTGTTGGTTGGAATGTCCTGCGGGACATCAGAATTCAGCAACTCATTTAAGAATAGCAAATATGATTTGCACAACTCAGCATTACCACTGCTAGCTGGTACCCAGCTGCATCCCCCCAACTCAGGGGCTAGACTGGGGGGAGGACTAATACAGACATGTTAGATTGGATTACACAGTTAAGACAGTGAGACCTTAAAGGCAAGTATCTTGACATCCTTCTGCAGGTCTTAAGTCTCTTAAATATGACTGGTCTCCATTAAGAACATAGAAGTTGACAGCAGATAAGGACCGCAAGGCCCGTCCAGTCTGCCCATTTTTTCTACTTTATGAATGTGCCATAGGCCTGTACTCTGTCAATGGCCTATCTATTCATACTCATCTGTATTGCTCCCTTATGCCTATCTCATGCCTGTTTGCAGGCCTGCACTGTATTCATATCCACCACTTCCTGAGGATTATTACATCCCTCTTATGACTTGCGATACTCCCCAGGGTGGAGCCATCAGGGAGCCTTCCCAGCATGACTTGCCAAGTGGTGCCTTACTTGGGGTTGTCAAACCTAATGTCCACCCCCCAGCCTGTAGCCTCCTGTCTGAAGCACAAGATGCAGCTCCAACCTAGTGCCTCATAGTGATACAGAAGGGGTCAACCTTAACTTTTTTTTGCACTAGCCAGCCGGACTAGTGAACCAAAGATTGCGCTAATCCACAGAAGTTTGCTGTAGCCCGCAGTCAGTATGGTTAACAGTGATTTGTTAAACGAAAGGCAAATAAAATCACATTTGTCCTGCCAACAGTCTGGACACCTACCAACTGATTTCACACTGTGCCTTTAATTGCAAATCGCACATACACTATTTCAGCTCCTGTGACTGAAGAGTCAGTGGTTCTGTCACTGATGACTGAAATTAACTTTGTTCTCATAATTCGTTCTCATAGCGTTATGTGTTCAACTTTGGCTACATAGTGGATAATGTTGCTGAACTGATATCTAGCTCTTTCATATCATCAAGGCTGCACATCCACACAAAGTTTGTGAAAGGACATCCTTTCTTAGCAATTGCATGGCATGTGCGAAACAGTTTATCCAGATGGTTAAGCGCTGCTTCATTCATGTTCTTCAACATTCCCTCTGCATTACTTGTCACCAGAGTAGCAGTGCTGGCATCCTCCTTTCCCTTTGCCCTAGCATGAGCTTCACTGATATTATGGGATGAGACAGAGTCAAGCCAGAAGTTATCTGTTCCGAAATGAAAATTATTATTATTGTCTGCCTTACCCAATTGTATTTCATCTTTGATACATGAACGGCAGAACATCAGATCTTTTTCACCATCATACCCCAACCAGCCATATTTTTCTAGTCAACACTGCTGGAACCGACGACTTTGCTTTGTCTCTTTGTACTCGTGAGCTTTTACTTGTTTGTCTTATGTTAATGTCAGCTGGGTTACTGACTTCTTTAATATATTTCCACATTTTCAGATTTGTAGTTAAAGTTGTGTCGTGAAAAGTGTGTGTGCCTTTTTCTTCCCTTTTTCCTTTCTTTTCACACCCTGGCCACAGATCCCAGAAATGCTTGATTGTCCCAGTTATATTAAAAAAATGTTCACCAAAAAAAAAGTAAGGATAAATTCAACAGCATCAACCCATACTGTTATTTATTTATTTTTATTCTTTGGCAACCAGGTAACTCCTATTGGGCACAAGACCCATTTACAGGGGTGGCCCAGGAACACAGGGAGGTTAAGTGACTTGCTTAGGGTTGAAAGTGGAAGCTGTGGAAATTTAAACCCAGATCTGCTGGATGTACAAAGCCCAGTCACAGCGTGTTGCTTTCTCTGTTAAACACTCTCCAGTTTTCCTTTCCATGACAGCCATGTATTCTGATATGCTTTGACCACTTTTTTGATAACTGAACTATCAGTACTTGTGGTATCCTCAATACTACATTGTGGTCCCTTTACCTCATCAGCTACTGCTGTTTCTTTTTAAATGTCTAAAACATCACATCCCACACTTTCAGACACACAATTCCATGCTGTTTATTCCAGTGGCCTGTAAAGGTGTAGCTAATCTCATGGAATGTTCAGGTTGGTGGTATAAAAAGTAAGAGCAGCAGCTGCCGAGGACTTAGGAGAGAAATAATCAGCACAGTGACAAAGGCAATACAAACGTGAAAACTAATTTGAAAAAGTGGATCTAAAACATATGAGAATATAGGAAAAACAAAAAGGAACTCATTACAGCATATAAAAGTGTAAAGGAGGGGCGCTAATGAGCAGCTAAAGAAGTAAGACACATTCTCCTCGAGCTCCGCACCCCGGAGACCTAAATATATTATTTTCTTAATAAAATCAAGGTAAATAGAATCGGATATTGTTGTGTAGGAGCCCTGTGCTGCATAAGGATGGATGACTACCTTGCCAATGCAACTGGGAAGCCCTCTAGAAGTGCTGGAAAGAATCTGAAGAAACAGACAGCTGGGCCCACAACAGAAGGTACAGGCCCAATCTCCTTCTCGGCGGCAGAACTTACTGTGTTGGGGCAAGAGGTGACAACACAGGTGCTGGCGGCATTGAATCCCCGATTTGAAAAGCTGGAGAACCAGATAGAAGCAAAGCTGCAGGAAATTGCGGAGAGAACCGCAGCACATGGGGAAAGATTAACGGAGGTGGAGGACCGTACAGCTAGGGTTGAGGATCTGGTGCAGCCCTTGCCGGAGAAAATTACCGCCCTAGAGAAAGAGCTAGAGGATTTGAGAGAGGCCCTAGATTATCAAGAGAACTATTACAGGCGTACCAACTTGTGTTTACGAGGGTTTCCGGAGGGGAAGGAGGAGCCGGACATACTGAAATTTTGTGCTGAAAAACTTCCAAAAATACTGAAATTGCAGCCTAAGGGTGGAAGGCATAAAATTGAAAGGCACACAGAGCTGTACTACCAAAGCCAGGTCCGGGCCAGCCCCCTAGAAGCATAGTTATCTGGTACCATAACTCCCAGGATAGAGAATCAGTGATTAAAGCTTTTAAAACAAACCAACCTGTCGAAATAGATGGGGTGAGAATTCATGTCACACAAGACTACTCGAATAGGCTTCTCAAGAAAAGGCAAGTGTTTACCACAGCGATGGCCCAGTTGAGAGAGATGCAAGTGGAGCATTATATGATATATCCAGCAACTCTTAAGACAAAGCATGAAGGTGCAGTGTACTCGTTCTGGGAGGTGGAGAAGGCGAATACATTTATAAAGGAGCTCAAGAAGAAAATAGGTTGAAGTTGGTGGTGACAGGATTGAAGGAGTGACAGAGACTTGAGACACTGACTTTATTTCTGGTTGGGAATATAACTCCCTGTTCAAGTTGTGTTGTTCATGTTTAGTATTACAAGTTCATGGACTCCGGAGATCTGTGGCTTAACCGATTGGGAATGAGGGCTGAATGGGTACGTTCCTGGAAGAATCTGTGTTGGAACTTTTGGAGGTACAGAGGTGAATGCTGGAAGGAACAGAAGAAGGCATCGGAAGAGCCCCGTGTGGAAGGTAGGCCGGAAGGAGCATCTGGTGGTTCGAGCCTAGCGTGCATGGTTATTGGTAATCACACGGCCTACCCCACCGGCCTCTGACTGGACCAGCGGCTGAATGGAAATTTCACGGATGGCTGAGTCTGTGGACTTTTGGTAACGGATGGAAGGAGGGACTGATATGGCTGTGGGCAAGATTTGAAGGGGGCCATAATGAGCTGATGGGGGTCGTAATTGTGCAGTTGGAGAAGGCTACTTTACATCTCATACATAGCATGTTATTATGATATCAATCAGATGGGGCAAAATTGGCCATTGCGGTTGTGGTCTCTGGGGGGGGTGAGGGGAGGTAGCTACTCAATCAGCAACGTTTGAGAGGTGCTGTCGGGATGGCAGAGGAAATTACTGGTGAGCAAAGGCTTAAGAGGTTGAAGGGGTGTGCGGGAGGAGATAAGATATGGTATAGGGGACTTAGTGGTAGTAGGTTTAACATGAGAAAGGGGAATGGAAGGGGGGATATAGTAGTAGGGAGGGTAAAGTTAAGAATAATCGAGATTCACATATAGGTGGTAAAAGCAGAGAGGTGTGTGAGGATAGTGAAGCTTCTGGAATGGCTGCTGGGAAGGTTAATATTGAACTTGGATGGAATATGGGGAGAACTGAAGGGAGGTTCAGAGGAAGGGTAAGGGCCGGAAGGGCTTGGAGAGGAATAGGAAAAGAAATAAGGAAGGGAGATAATGGTGGGAAGTGATCTGGTGGTGCAATCCTGGAATAAACGGAGTGCTGTGCTAACAGCGTTAAGGAGGGCACAAGTGCAGGCGGCTCTGCTGCAAGAAACACATTTGACACCAGTGAAGCATGGAAAGCTCAAAAGGGAATGGGTGGGTGCATGCTATGCAGCCTCTTTTAGCCCTCGTAAACAGAGAGTGGCAGTCTTGGTGCATAAAAATCTGCCATTACAGATCACAAAAGTCCTTGCAGATTCAAGGGAAGGCAGATATGTTTTTGTTACGGGGGTCCTTCATGGTATGAAAGTCATGTTCGGGAGTGTATACGCACCAACTAACTTAGACCCGGGGTTCTATAACAATATAATGTCTATATTGGTGAGAGAACAATTTGAGAACCTGATTATGGGTGGGGACTTCAACAGCACCCCTGATGCTGTCCTTGATTACTCGAAGGGGAAGGGACGCAGAGATCCATGCATTAGGAAATGGAGGGAGGGAGGGATTGGCAGAATTGAATATGGTGGATGCCTGGAGGACTGCATACCCTCAGGATAGAGAATATACATTCTATTCTAATCCACACAAAACATGGTCGAGGATTGATCATATTTATATAATGTTGGGTTGGTATGAGAAGCTCAGGAAGGTGACACATGGGCCCATACATATCTCAGACCATGCAGGAGTGGTTGCGTCCTTTCAGTCTCTGGGTGAAAGGGGAGAGATGTGGACATGTAGATTCCCTACTTATATGCTAGGCTCACAGGAAATCCAGGACTATGTGAAGAAGCAATTTAAATGTTATATGGAAGTGAATGCACCGACTGCCACCTCCAAACAAATGCTATGGGATGCTGGCAAAGCGTATATGAGGGGAGCAATAATAGGCTACATGGCGAAGTACAAAAAAAACAGATTGGAAAGACAGAAAGCTCTTCAGCAGGAGTTGAGGATATTAGAGGGGAGGGTAGCGAGGGGGGAAGGGGGTGAACAAGCAAGACAGGAGTTGGTAACAACCAGACAGACAATTAACACCCTACTGATGGATGAGGCCAGGAAAAAGTTATTTTGTCTGAAGCACAGAATATATGAGTGGGGCAACAAGCCAGGACCTTTGTTGGTAAACCTTGTGAGGGGTAAAAAGAATGATGGGCACATTCTCAGTATCAGAAACAAAAATGGGCAGACTGTCACTAAGTATGTGGAGATAAGGGAGACATTTAAGAAATATTATGAATAACTATATAGGGCAAGTGGGGAGGGAGGTGAAAAAGAAATGCATGAATTTCCGGGTAAATATAAATTGCCCCAAGTAACAAGACACCAACGAGAGCTGCTAGATAAGGAGATTACCAAAGAGGAACTCACTCGTGCCATTAATGCAATGAAACGGGGAAAGCTTGTGGCCCAGATGGCCTGCCTGCAGAGTACTACAGATTGTTGAGGGAGGAGGTAAAAGAGGTTATGTGGGAGGTATTCAGAGAAGAAAGAGAGTGTGGACAACTACCCAACACGTGTGGGGGTGCTTTAGTATGTGTGATTCCTAAACCAAATAAGGACTTATTGGAATGCTCATTATATAGACCTATATCCCTTTTAAATTGTGATGCCAAGGTGTTTGCTAAAATTTTGGCTAGCAGATTAGAGGGTATACTTCCAGAGCTGATCCACCCGGATCAAACTGGATTTATAAAAGGCAGGCATTCTTATCACAATATCAGGAAGGTCCTTAATGTGTTGGAGCAAGCCAAAAAAGCGGGGGGACGGGCAGCTGTACTGTCAATGGATGCCGAAAAAGCATTCAACAGGATTGAATGGCCATATCTGTTTACAATTCTAGAACGCTTTGGGCTAGGGGAAAGCTTTAATAAAATGGTAAGGGCATTGTACCGGACCCCCAAGGCTGCTGTACTGATAACGGGAACCCAACAGAGCAATTCACGCTTCACAGAGGGACAAGGCAAGGGTGCCCTCTTTCCCCTTGCTATTTGCAGTGGCGGTAGAGCCACTGGCTATTACCATTAGAGAGGATTTAAGGATACAAGGGATAAAAGGGAAAAGTGGGAGACAGCATAAAATCACACTATATGCTGATGACATGATGTTATATGTGATGAGCCTTCCACTGTCTATGCCTGCACTGTTAGAAATTATAACACAATTTGCTGTATTCTCTGGATACAAACTGAATCTGGGAAAATCAGAAATTATGTTCCTGGGTGAAGGGGGAGGCGGTACATGGGACCTGCGGAAGGTGGGTACACACTTTACCTGTTTGGGGATCAAGATAGGAAGAGACCTGAGATCACTATACAGACTGAACTATAACCCACTACTGAGATTAGTAAGAGAGGACTTAGGTAGATGGAGGAACATGCCAATATCATGGCTAGGACGTATCAATCTACTTAAGATGAATATTTTTCCTAGAGTTTTATACCCACTACAGATGTTGCCTATAGGGCTGTCAGGGAAGGATATAAAGGCATTTGAAAAATGTTGTTCTAGGTTTATATGGCAAGGGAAGAAGCCCAGGGCTAGCTTGAATAAGCTGAAAGCTGACCAGGTTATGGGAGGGTTAAACTATCCAGATATGAAGGTATATTTTTGGGCGGCACAAATGAGGATTATTAAGAACTGGGTGAGTAGGCCGAAAGAGGCCAGTTGGATGGATCTGGAAGAGAAGGGATATGGGGTTTGGATCTCTTCCCTGCTAGCGGAAGGAGGTAGAAGGGTACTGCGAGATAAGAGGGATTCGAGTATTTTAGTGAATGGTGTAATAGATAGCTGGGACCAGATTAAGAAGGCAATGGGGCATCAAAAGGGGGAATCTTGTATTCTACCGCTGGTTGGGAACCCATTCTTCACTCCGGGCATAGGAGATCCCTCATTTCAGATTTGGGAAGAGAGGAGGATAATGTGTCTTAATGATATAAGGAAGAAGGGAGTGGTTTGCCCATTTAATGAACTTAGAGAAGCACTGGGTCTCCCGGCCCATCATTTGTTTAGATATTTCCAGGCAAGGAAATACATTCAAGGTATTGAGAAACAGAGGGTCCCAGGAGCTAAGATCCAAGTTTTGGAGGAAATGCTGCAACAAATTAAGCAGAAACCAGTAGGTATTATAAGGAAGGCTACATCTCTTCTGTGACTTCAGTGGCCAGATATGACAACTAAAACTTAGCACCTATGGGAAAGGGACCTGGGAGGTATATTGTCAGAGGAACAGTGGAACTTAATGAAAGGGACACACCAGGGACTTTTACTTTGTAACAAATACAAGGAGGCAGCATATAAATTCGTACATAGGCTATATATTTCACCAGTTGCAGTGAACAGATACAACCCAACAATATCTGCTGTGTGTCAGAGGTGTGGGTCATCCTTGGGTACCTATATACACTCATTTTGGACATGCCCAATACTTCAAGTTTTTTGGGAGGAGGTAGCAAAAGAGTTGACAAACATGAAGGGGCAGCTGATCAGAGCGGAGCCAATCTTAATGTTATTTGGCATAGATGACACGCAGCAGGAGGAGTGGGGGGGCTGGAGAGATGGGTGAGAATACTTTTGGCATTGGCAAAGCAATGCATCTTAAACACATGGGTCTCTGGTGACAAACCCACAGTTAGACAATGGAGGAACCTTGCATGGGACGCACTGCAGCTTGAAAGTTTGACATATAAAGCTAAGGGGCGGGAAGGCCAGTTTATGAATATGTGGGCACCCTACTGGCACACTATGAACCCCATAGAACAGGAAGTGTGAAGATGAGGGTAAAATAGGATATAAGGAACAGAAGTGGAGAGATCAATAGCAAAAAGCTGAAATGTAGTAGAAGGGAACCCGTGTAGTGAGGGATGGGTTCCTTTGCTAGGGGATGATGGGCCTAAGGGGAAATACAAACAAAGGAAAGGCTATTGTTGGAGCAATGCATCAGATGCTATAGGTGAAGGCATAGATGCTCTTGCCGGTTGGAGTGAATTCTCGATTTCTCGGGGTGGGGAAGGATGGGGAAGGGAGGGTGGCATGGGGGTGGTTTGGGAAGGGAGGTAGGTTCCCCCTTTTTCTCTTTCTTTTGCTTTTTCCTTGGGGGTTTATCTCTTGTGCCTGTCTTTGGGTTTTCTCTTCTATTGGGTTTTTTTTTTTTTAGGCTGTAATATAGAAAAATCAAATAGTTGAAGCATGTATCTAATCTGAAAAGGTTGTACAAGGTCTGTAATAAGGATACTTAAATTAATTGGCAGAATATACTGTATGTTAAAAATGAGGCCTGTAAGATCTGAGAAAAGAATGCTATGTGTCTGCTGAGATGTGAAGCATTGTTTTTGCTTTGGTATGGAAAAGATAAATTAATAAAAAGATTATTCAAAAAACAAAAAAAAGTGTAAAAACTGTTTCCTATCATGGCAGTAAATGACCATACTTAAAATTCAGAGTTGAAAAGATTAGGTTGATTTACTGCTAATGGTCTTATTGGCCATACTTTACATCTCCTAGACAGACTGATTTTACAAACAAAGGCCTGTGACTAGTGATATCAGAACTTTCTTTGTAACCTGGGCATGCATGCAACAGTGAACGATTTGATACAATCAGTTTTAATACTATCTGAGCACTCAAAATGGCCCCAAAACTGGACTACATTTAATTAAAACTGGATGACCAGATAAGGACCCTGAAAAACAGATAATCCGGTCTACAACTGGACAGGTGGCAACCCTAGAACTGTGCTGTTCCTGGACACAGTCACAAATCTGCCTGCCATGAGTACTGAGCTAAACAAGAAAAGGAAAAGGGAGAAAGGATCTTTACCAGCAAAAAATAAAAGCAGTAGTTAGTATAAAATGAAACAGTTTGTAAATGCACTACACACAGACATCTATTTTTTTCATTTCACTAATGCTAAGGCAGAACAGCTAAACCTCCATGAAAAGGACCTGGCTTTTAATTAAATAACACTTATATTTGTGTATTTATGTATTTATTTGATACCCAGGTTGAGAATGGAACTGCAGCTTTCCACAGGAGGAATTGCCTTAACCCAGCTGTGCAAGTAACAGAGATTCTGCACTAGCCCGCGGCAATCTGCACTAGTACACGGTCTAGTAAATGAATATTAAGGTTGACCCCTGATACAGTATGGTCAACATAATCTGTCAGAACTTTCTTCATGCAAGGCCCCCTACGGGCCCTGCATGAAGACATCATATTTGACCTCATCTGATCTGGTTTAGGGGGTGGGCATTAGGGTTGACAACCCCAAGTAAGACCCCACCATTGATTCGCCAATACTCCGGAGACCCAAATCCCTAATGTTTTGTTTTTTCATTTCTTGTCTTTGTACACTTTGCATTTTTACAACTCTGTAATGTCTGCATTAACGCGGTTTTTTGCAAAGAATTTCACTTCTTTTTGTGACAGTTGAACTGTATCCTCATTTTCGCAGGTCCCTTCATGACCTGCACAATATGAGATAAATACAATAAAGGAGACAGTCCTGGAATTGTATCCACATTTGTGCAAGTCCCTTTGCAACCTACACAAAATGAGATAAATACAATATAGGAGACAGTCCTGGAATTGTATCCTCATTTGCGCAGGTCCCTTCGCAACCTGCACAAAATGAGATAAATACAATATAGGAGACAGTCCTTGAATTGTATCCTCATTTGCACAGGTCCTGAAATGAGCTAAATACAGTACAGGAGATAGCCATGATGCAGTGCATGGGCCCAGCAGACCCCAACACACATCTCGATACCTTGTGGGTGAGGTTCCCTGACCCACCACAGGGTGTGGCATCTGCACCAAAACACTGCTCTGTCCCTACCTAGGCCGTGACTGGTGCTGCATGCTGCAGCACCTTTCCCATCAGCCATGTCCCAGTAAACTCAGCTCACTGGCATGGTAAGGCAGTGTGTTACCCAGAGTTGCAATGGACATCCCTGCAATAAATGTTACTTAATAAATTCTTTGTTTTTTTAATATTTTGGCCCAAAACTTTGAACATATTCTTCTTATGACCCCACCTCATAAATCCCATAGGTGAAAATGTTCAAATCTGTGCTGAAATGCCATTCCATGTGACAGTTGCAAAAACACATTTCGGACAGGATGTGAAAAATGACAGCTGCACTGTTCATGAGGTGGTGTGAAGAAATGGGTATGTTGAAAATCTGTAGTCAAAATATTGTAAATTGCAAAAGTTATGTGCCTGCATAGAAACTGCGCAACGCACACTTATAATAAGGCCATATTTAGGAATTTTTGTTACCACATTTTCAACATGGGCCTTTTGGGACCCCACCTCATGAACACTGGCACTGTCATTTTGTTACTCGATCGCGAAAGGTGATTTCGCACAGCAACTGCAAAATTACCTTCCAGGTCCGAGTAACAAAACGACAATGATACTTGTTCATGAGTGTGGGTCCCAAAAGGCCCATGTTGAAAATTTGGTGAAAAAAGATCCAAAAATGGCAAAGATATCAACTTAAGTTGAAAACACCATTGAAATATATTGTATGGCACTTACCTTGTATCCTCAGTTTGCGGTTCAGCTTTGAAGAGTGCAGACATGTCCTGATCCACAGAAGATGACATCGGCCAACATCCAGAGCTAAGTACAAGGTAAGGGGGTGTATGGGGTGGTGGGTGCTCACTGGGAGGGTCAGGATGGGGGGAGGGGATGACGGGGATGATGAGGGACAGTTTTCTTTTTTTGCAGGTATTAAAAAGACGAGGGACTGTTTTCTTTTTTTACAGGTACCATACATTTACAGATCCTCAACGGGACTCTGGGGCAGGGCTCCCCAGTGTCACATACTGATGGGGAGATATACACCTTATTCTGACACTGGGATTGGTGCCCCTGATGTCCGGTAAGATGCAATAAACAAGGGGCTGCAGGGGAGGAGGGGGTACAATATTGAAGGTGGTGATTCTGGTGTCAGATTACATGAATTTTTTAATAAACTATTTCGGGACACTGGGGGTGGGCTCCCCAGGTGTCCCACACTGCAGAGGGGGTGAGATCTAATAAATGCTGATGCGGGGATTGGAACCCCCCATGTCAGCAACCATTCATTAAACAACTGGCTAGGGGGAGGGTGGCACCTTAACTTAGTGCCCTATAATGTATTTGGCGGATAGGAGCCGGTTGCACTATACGACATAGTTGTCATTTACTAAAGGACAGCTGTGTTGTATTATGCAAACTATATGACACAGCTGTCCTTTAGTAAATGACAACTATGTCGTATAGTGCAACCAGCTCTATCTGCCAAATACATTATACAGTACTAAGTTTTATTCCTCAGTTTCCGGTTCGGCCTTGAAGAGTTCAGATGTGTCCTGGTCCACAGACGATGACAGCATATGACCCCAGTAGGTAAGTATGGGGGCGGGGTGGGGCACTCAATGGGAAGGTGGGGATGGGGGGAGGGTAAGGCAGAGACAACGAGGGACCATTTTCTTTTTTTCAGGCTTAAATTTAAAAAAGAGACGTCAAAGGACTTTTTTTTTTTGCAGGTATACATAGAAAATTAATCCATCTCAGAACACTGGAGGTGGACTCCCCAGTGTCCCACTCAGCTGTGTGTGTGGGGGGGTGAGTTGCATGAAACAATGGGCTGCGGGGCATTCTGGTGTCGGATTGTACAAATATATAAATAGATAAATAAATACATACACTGGCATTGGGGATTGGGGCCCCCAGTGTGCAGATATAGTAGTACAGTCAGGCTGGTGGGGCTACAATGATAGTAGCCCCATCCCTGACTTACAAGTGGCAATGGCAGCAAGGGTTACATTATACAACACAGCTGTTATTTATTAAAGGCAGCTGTGTCATATAGAGCGGCCTGCTGCTTTTGTAAAAATTCAGTTATGAATAGAATGTTTATTTTTTGAACTGCACATGCTCAGAAACAGAACATTTTTATTAAATAATTTAAAAACGAATTAACAGTGAGACATTAAACCACAAAAGCACACACCTTAGACTAACCTCTATCAAACCTGAAAGTTTCAGATTTCAAAGCCTCCTATTATTTTAGTTATCGATCGGGTGGCAAAAAAAATCTTAACATTTTCAAAAACGGACTCTTTTTATGCACCTTTGTAACTGTGCCTCCCTGAACTGAGCTATGTGAAATATACAGAATCAAGATATCCTGGCACAGACACTGTGCTTTCCAAATTTCATGTAAATCGGTTGAACGGGGAAAAGTAATTATGGTGCAAAAATTTGGGTTTAACATAGAAGTGCTTACGCAACCCTAATACACAGGCATGATTGCACCGGCATAATATATCTATTAGTTGCGAAAACTTCATTAATGCATAGATCAGAGCTGTAAAAATGCAAAGCGTACAAAGACGGGAAATAAAAAGACATTAGGGATTTGGGTCTCCGGAGTATTGGCGAATCAGTGGTGGGCTCTTATTTGGGGTTGTCAGCCCTAAGCTTGGCAGAAGACACCAGGAGGAAGGAGTGCTGTGTGACTGGACTTCTCTACTGGGACTAAAGAAGTAGAACTCTTGTACTTGGACCTTTAATTTAGGGTAAAAAAACAAACTAACAAACAAAAAAAAAATAATGTGTTTGTCTGAGTTAACAACTGAATGGTTATCTGAACAGTTATCTAGGTGTAAATCTCAGGGGATTGAAAGGGCTTGATAGCTGTGCAGTTTAAATTACTTGTAGAAAGATCTAGTAAGTAGGGGGGGTGGCTTAGCTAGAAGGAAGCTAAATTTAAAGACTGCCTTAGAAAGATTCTATTAGTAGCCTGGCAGAAGACACCAGGAGGAAGGAGTTCTGTGTGACTGGACTTCTCTACTGGGACTAAAGAAGTAGAACTCTTGTACTTGGACCTTTAATTTAGGGTAAAAAAACAAACTAACAAACAAATCAAAACAAAAATTAGTGTGTTTGTCTGAGTTAACTGAACTGAATGGTTATCTGAACAGTTATCTAGGTGTAAATCTCAGGTGATTGAAAGGGCTTGATAGCTGTGCAGTTTAAATTACTTGTAGAAAGATCTAGTAAGTAGGGGGAGTGGCTTAGCTAAGAAGGAAGCTAAATTTAAAGACTACCTTAGAAAGATTCTGTTAGTAGCTAGGCAGAAGACACCAGGAGGAAGGAGTGCTGTGTGACTGGACTTCTCTACTGGAACTATATTGCCCTCCTTCCCTCCCCTCCACCCTCCCACTCAAAGCTAGTTCTACTTTTATAGGCACAGGATTTGACTGACAACAGGAACTTCCAGTTTGGGAGCAGGAAGTGAGTTATCACAGAGCCACCAAAGACCCACCATCCTAGAAGGGCAAGAGTAGCTCTCCAGCCCCCTCTAGCTGCTGGAGGTCTGCCTCTGAGCAAGTAAGGGGCCTACTGAGAAATATAGGATATTCTTGTCTCAGAACAGGACAATCGGGAGCTTAAATGGCACAGAGGCAGAAAGTAAGTAGAGAGAGAAGAAAAAGAAAAAAAAAACACAGAGGAAAGAGTAAGGATTCCAAACAACAGTTAAGGGGCCAGAAATAAGACATGATGGGAGTGGTGCAGTGCAGTGGCTGTGGAGCGGCAGTCTTCTGGGAGACGTTCTGGAGGTTGCAGTGTTGTCCCATCTGCAGGCACCTCTCTGAGCTGAGGGAGGAGGTTGCTCATCTTCAGGCTGAGTTGGCCAGGATTTGTGGGACCTCCTCTTCCATCCAGGGACCACCAGTGCCACTGCTGTTGCCTCAGAGGTTGCTAAGAAAGAGGAGCGGTTGGACCACAGTGGGCTCAGGGAGGGCGAGGGTGGTGGAACAGAGGCACATCCCTCCAGTTGTACCTCTCCACAATTCCTATGCCATACTGGCAAAGTGTGGTTCCTCTATGTAGGCACCTGCAGTGGAGACCAAGGAGGATGCTGGGAACCTCCACAAAGGAGACCCACAGGAGGGTGGCATGGGACCCCACAGGGGAAGGAAACAACTCCTGGTGGGGGACTCCATTGTTAGGAAGGTAGAACTGGGGGAGGAAGGGGAGAGGGAGGTAAGAAGCCTGCCTGGCGCCATGTCTTGGAGGGACAGGGATCGAATCCTCAGGATTGCTGGAGAAGCTGCACAGGGGAGGGAGCTGGATGTCATTGTCAACCTAGGGACAAATGACCTGGCTAAGAAAGGGATTAGAGCAGTGCAGGAAGAGTTTGTGGAATTGGGGAGGGGCCTTAGACAAGTAGCACGCACAGTAACCTTCTTGGAGGTGCTGCCGATCTATGGCATAGGAGAGGCTAGGGTGTTCCACACCATGGGATTCAATCAGTGGTTGAAAGACTGGTACAGAGCTCAGGGATTTGGCTTCATTGGGGACTGGGGGTCCACCTGGAGTGATGCAAGCCTATACTGGCATGATGGGCTGCATCTATCCAGGAGGGGAACCAGGATCCTAGGTGACAGGTTTAAATACTTCA
This sequence comes from Neoceratodus forsteri, assembly GCA_016271365.2. Lineage (NCBI taxonomy): Eukaryota > Metazoa > Chordata > Ceratodontiformes > Ceratodontidae > Neoceratodus > Neoceratodus forsteri. The sequence continues at coordinate 1,136,081,078 of CM057449.1, read as the reverse complement.
TTGGCGAACATTTAAAACTAGCCAAAGAATTGGCACTGGAAAGGAGCAGGGAAATCCTAGCCCCCCCCAAAAAAATCATGGTAGTAAGTGCGGTAAACACCAACATAGAGGTGGCGATAGGGAGAAGGGCAGGGGTAAATGGGGAGAGTGACAAAGGCAAGAAGGACAGGGGTGGGGCAAAAAGGAGTAAGGCCATCAGGAAATGGAGGGCAATAAGTACCAATGCCCATAGTCTGGGTAACAAGCTCCCTGAGCTGGTGGTCTTGATGGAAGAGGGATGCCTGGATATCGTAGCAGTCACAGAAACATGGTACACAGAGAACCATGACTGGGATGTTAACATACCAGGGTACATAACCTACAGGAGAGACAGGCATGGGAGAAGAGGAGGAGGAGGAGGAGTAGCTCTCTATGTAAAGGAAGGGATAAAAGCAACTGAACAAAAGAGTAAACAGAGAGGAGAGGAGGCACTGTGGGTCACCTTGGAGACTGGAAAGGGCACCACAATCCGCACAGGGGTTGTGTACCGACCCCCATGTCAGGGGAAGGGAATTGACAAGGATATGATAGAAGGCATTCTTAGGATGGCAGAGAAAGGGGAGATACTGTTGATGGGAGACCTGAATATGCCAGATGCTAACTGGAGCTCATTTGCTACAGCCACATCCAAGAGCAGGGCCATTCTCGATGCCCTACAGGTGGCAGGCCTCAGACAGCTAGTTTCAGAACCCACTCATAAGGGAGCAATCTTAGACCTCATACTCTCAAATGGGGTCAGTGAGAGGATCTCAGATCTAGAAGTGGGTAGCCATCTGGGAACAAGTGACCATCAAACAGTGTGGTTCACGTTAAACTCAGCTACAGAATCAAGTCATACAAAACTGAGGGTACTGGACTTCAGGAGGGCTGACTTTGGCAAGACGGGAGAGTGCCTCAGAAAAGCACTAGCAAACAGGCTAGAAGGAGGGGTGGCGCAACAATGGGGAATCATCAAAACTGCCATCACAGAGGCAACAAGCCTTTGTGTGAAGCAAATAAACAAATCAAAATGAAAGAAAAAGCCACTATGGTTCTCAAAAGAGGTGGCTGGGAAAGTCAGGGAGAAAAGATAGCATTCAGGAAGTATAAGAAAACACAGAAGGAGCAGGACAGAGAGCTGTACCAGTTAAGGCAGAAGGAAGCAGGGAGGGAAGTCAGAATAGCAAAGGCCCAAACTGAGGAAAAGATAGCCAACTCGGTTAAGAAGGGGGATAAAACCTTTTATAGGTACATCAAAGAGCGTAGAAAGACAAAGGGAGGGATAGTTAGGCTGAAAAGAATGAATGGTGGGTGGGCAGAGGGGGACAGTGAAAAAGCAGGGATACTGAACAAATATTTCTGCTCAGTATTCACAAAAGAGGAGGAGGAAGTGCCTAATCCAATTAACAGAAGCACTCTTGATGGGGGGGTCGATCCCAGCCCTTTCATAGAAGAAAGGGTTCTGTAAGAACTCCTAAAACTGAAGGTGGACAAAGCAATGGGGCCTGATGGAATTCACCCCAGAATTCTAAAAGAATTAAGGGGAACTAGTGAAACCACTGACTACTCTTTTTAATAAATCATGAGAGGATAGTGTGGTACCCGAGGACTGGAGGAAGGTGGATGTGATTCCCCTTCACAAAAGTGGGACCAAGACAGAGGCAGGAAACTACAGACCTGTCAGTTTGACCTCTGTGGTAGGGAAAGTGATGGAGTCACTTCTGAAGGGAAGAACTGTTGAGTACCTAGAGGCCAGTGGGGCACAGGACCCAAGGCAGCATGGGTTCACAGTGGGAAAGTCATGTCAGATGAATCTAATAGATTTCTTTGACTGGGTGACCAAAGTAGTAGACCAGGGAGGGGCTGTGGACATGGTCTACCTAGACTTTAGCAAGGCATTTGAGACAGTCCCACACAAAAGATTAATAGTCAAATTAACCAGCCTGGAAGTGGGTCCCGAGGTGGTAGCCTGGGTAAAACATTGGCTGGACAACAGGACACAGAAGGTAATTGTAAATGGAGTCCACTCTGAAGAAAGAGGGGTTACTAGTGGGGTACCACAGGGTTCAGTACTGGGTCCAGTCCTTTTTAATGTCTTTATAAGTGACATTGCAGAGGGACTGGAAGGAAAAGTATGCCTCTTTGCAGATGACACAAAGATCTGCAACAGGGTTGATACACAAGGAGGCGTGGAAAGGATGAGAAGGGACTTGGCAAGGTTGGAGGAATGGTCAGAAGTATGGCAGCTAAGATTCAATGCAAAGAAGTACAAAATAATGCACCTGGGAAACAAGAACCCAGGGGAAGATTACACAGTGGGGGGGAGGTAGTAACAACAACAACAAAAAAGGAAAAGGACCTGGGGGTAATCATATCAGATGACCTTAAGGTTAGCAATCAATGTGAGAAGGCAGTAGGGAGGGCTGGGGGTATACTGGGATGTACAAGGAGAGGCATCACCAGCAGAAAACAGGAAGTTGTTATCCCTCTGTACAGACAGTTGGTGAAACCCCATCTGGAGTACTGCATCCAGTTCTGGAGACCCCATCTCTGCAAGGACATAGACAGGATAGAGACAGTCCAGAGGAGGGCAACTAAATGGTGCAGGGTCTGCAAGAGAAGCCGTACGAGGAGAGACTAAAGGAGCTTAATATGTATACCCTTGAGGAAAGAAGGGAGAGGGGGACATGATAGAAATGTTTAAGTACCTCAGTGGAATCAACAAAGTCCAACAGGGTAGCATCTTTCAGAAAAAGAGACATGCAAGAACAAGGGACACAATTTAAAGATAGAGGCGGTTCAGAGGCCATGTGAGAATGTTTTTTCACAGAGAGAGGTAGTGGATGCATGGAACAGCCTTTCTGAGGAGGTTGTGGGATCTAAAACTGTGGAGAATTCAAGAATGCATGGGACAGACATAAGGCAATTCTTGTGGGGGGTAGGAAGAAATAGGCCGTTGGTTAACTAGGATCTGCGGCCTATCCTGTAGGGAGGGAAATGGGCAGACTAGGTGGGCCAAGCGGTCCTTATCTGCCATCAAAGTCTATGTTTCTAATGTCCATCCCCCCAGCCCACAGCCTCCTGTCCAGAACACAAGATACAGTTCCAACCAAGTGCATTATAGTGATACAGTATGGCCAACATAAACTGTCAGAGCTTTCTTCACGCAGAGCCATACAGGCCCTGCATGAAGTCATCACATTTGACCTCATCTGATCCAATGTAGGGGTAGTGCCACGGTGGTGGGGGGTGGACATTAGGGTTGACAACCCCCAGTAAGAGCCCACCACTGATTTGCCAATACTCCAGAGACCCAAATCCCTAATGTCTTTTCATTTCCCGTCTTTGTATACTTTGCGTTTTTATTTTATTTATTTATTGGAATCTCGGATAACACCTTTGAGCTAAAAGCTTGTTTGCAAAGGTTCCACATCGTAAGGCAACAGACAAGGTACGTAGACATTACAAAACAGATAGGGGTATATACAGCAGGCAAGTACATTATGATACATACAGATACAGATTCAAGCAAGTACAGTTAAAATGCATCACGTAGGAGAGGTCAACTTTATTGCAACAGTACTAAGAGCATACCTAAGGTGGACAAGCAATGTATAGTGGTAGCTGAGCTTTAGAGCATGCAGGTAGAGTTATGGAGGGTCAGAAGTGGTGGTGACCAAAGGAGAGGGAGGACAGAATAGATGAGAGCAGAGGGAGGGAAGAGACAAAGGGGGTGACAGAATAAGGGGGTTAAATGGTCAGAGGGGTGGGATTGGATAGGACTCTACCCAGAATTACGTAAGTAGGTGATAGGGCAGGACTGGGTAATGTGGTGGAGAGAGTGATAATGGAAAGGGTTTTAAAGTGTGGGGTGTGAAGTGAGGGGGAAACTGGGGAGGGTGAATATTGGGATTAATAATTGTGAAGAGAAAGCAGGAAAGCGGGGGGATAAAGAGGGGACATGGGGGTAACTGCTTAGTGGGGTCACACCAGGCAGGGGAGGAAGTGGGGAGGTTGGGTGGTATGCAGGACAGATAAGCTATCAATAAGAGTAGGAGTAGGCACAGGTGACGTAGTCTCAGTTACTAAGAGTGGCCAGGTACTGCAGCAGCATGGCCTTAAATGAGTGTATTTTCATTTCCTCAGTCAGCTCAGAATTAAGGGAATTTAGCCAGCAGGGGGCCCTGTATTTGAAAGACTGTTGCCCTAATGAGGTCCGATGGAATGGGATAATGAAGGCAGCTTTACTCGACTCCCTAGTTAGTCTGGAGGAAGAGGACTTTCTTTGCAGTTGCCACACTCCAGGGGGAGCAAGACCTATGGTGGATTTTTTAGCTAATAGACTTGGTACTGAATTCTGCTATTCAAGTTTAACCAACCAGTGCTTGAGTATAGTTCACAAGTGTGAGTTAAATGGTCCACACCCAGGACTAACCCGCAGGCTTTGTTTAAGACAATCTTGATTCACCTAAGTGCTGTATTGGTACTGGCTCCATAGACTACCAGTCCATAATCTATGATAGAGAGCACAGAGCTGTTAACTGCAAGCTTGATGGCACTTTCGGTGAGGCACTGCCTATGCTGGTAGAGCTGATCTAGTCTGGCACTAGCTGCCTTGGCAACATGGTCTATGTGCTGTCTGTAGGAGAGAGAGATGTCAAGGTAGACACCAAGGTACTTAAAGATGGTGACCATTTGAGTGTATCAAACTTGTTATTGTAAATATTGAGATATTTACAATTCTAATCTATGCATTAACAAAGTTTTTGCAACTAATTTCCCTTCTTTTTGTGAAAGTGGACCTGTATCCTGCAAAATGAAATAAATACAACATTGAAGAGAGTCCTGGAATTGTATCCTCATTTGCACAGGTCCCTTTGGGACCTGCGCAAAGTGAACTAAATACAGTATTGGAGACAGTCATGATGCAGTGCATAGGGCCAGCAGACCACGGTACACTTCTTGATACCCTGTGGATGAGGTTTCCTGACCCACCACAGGGTGTGACGTCTGTGCCAAAGCACTGCTCTGCCCCTATGCAGGCCATGACTGGTGCTACATGCTGCAGTACCTTACAAATCAGCCTTGTACCAGTAAACCAGCTCACTGAATTCACATGTGAACTCAGCACACTGGCACAGTAAGGAAACGTGTTCCCCAGAGGTGCAACAGACATCCCTTCAATAAATGTTACACAATAAATTATTAATTTTTTTTTAAATATTTTGACCCCAAACATTCAACATTTCCCTCTTATGACCCCACCTCATAAACCCCATAGGTAAAATGTTCAAATCTGTGTTGAAACGCCATTCCACGCCACAGGTGCAAAAACACATTTTGGACAGGATGTGAAACATGACAGCTGTACTGTTCATGAGGTGGTGTGAAAAAATGGGTATGTCGAAAAACTGGAGTCAAAATATTGTAAATTACCAAAGTAATGTGCCTGCATAGAAACTGTGCAACGCACACTCATAACACCACATTTTAGAAATTTTTCACCAAATTTTCAACACTGGCTTTCTGGGACCCAACCTCATGAACACTGGCACTGTCATTTTGTTAATCAGTCCTGAAAGGTGATTCCACGCAGCCACTGTGCCATTCCGTGCCACAGGTGAGCAAGCACATTTTGGGTAGGATATGAAAAATGACAGCTGTACTTTTCATGAGATGATGTGAAAAAAAGGGCATGTTGAAAGTCTGGAGTCAAAATATTGTATATTACTAAAGTTATGTGCCTGTGTAGAAACTGCACAATGCACACTTGTAAAATGGCCATTTTTTGGGAATGTTTTCACCAAATTTTCAACATGGGCTTTTTGGGACACCACCTCATGAACTCTGGCACTGTCATTTTTGTTAATCAGTCCTAAATGGTGATTCCGCACAGTGACTGTGAGATCACCTTCCGGGCCTGATTAATGAAATGACAGTGACAGTGTTCATGAACTGGGGTCCCAAAAAACCTATGTTGAAAATTTAGTGGAAAAATTCAAAAATGCGAAGATATCAACATAAATTACAACTCATAAATACATTATCGGCATTTACCTGTATTCCTCAGTTCGCAGTTCGGCTTTGAAGAGTGCAGACGTGTCCCAGTCCACAGAAGATGACAGCCAGACCTCTGGTGGTAAGTATAGTGTAAGGGGGTGCAGGGTGGTGGGTGCTCAGCAGGGGGTGGGGATGAGGGAGGCCGAGGGCCGTTTTCTTTTTCAGGTTAAAGAAAAAAAAAGAAAAATCACTGGACTTTTTATTTTTTAATAAACCACTGGGCTGCATTACACACTGCTGGGGAGGGGGGTGTAAAAGCTGACATGGGATTGGGCACCCTGGCGTCGGCAGTGGCAAGGAGGGCTAAAGGAGGGGGGATGCAACACATTTAAAATTGAAAAAGCAATAAAATAATTAAACTGCCGCCGGGGATTGGGGACCCCGGTGTGCAGAAAACAGCTCACTGACAGGACTACAATGACAGTAGCCCCGTCCCTGACCTACTGTGCCAACCACCAGCAAGCACCTGCCTGCACTGCCAGCTGTCTTTAATGAACCACAGCTGGTAGGTATGGTCTGAAAGTACTATAACACAGTTGTCATTTATTAGACAGTTGTGTCGACTAGTACATGCACGATACGACAAGTTGTTGTTTATTAAAGACAGCTGTGTTGTATAGTACTTGCACTATACGACACAGTTGTCCAGGAAAAAACAACAAACAAATTAATACACTGCCACCGGCAATTGGGGCTCCTGGTGTGCAGATAAGAGATACATTGAGGCACAGTGAGGCTGGCGGGGCTACAATGACAGTAGCCCCTTCCCTGACCTGTGAGTGGCAAAAGCAGTAGGGGCTGCACTATATGACAGAGCTGCTGTATATTAAAGACAGCTGTGTCACATAATGCAAACTGCTGCTTTTGCAAAAATTCAATTATGAATAGAACATTCATTTTTTGAACTGCACATGCTCAGATATGGAACATTTTTATTAAATATTTCACAAACTATTTAAGTGAGGGACATACAAATCACAAAAGCACACACCTTGGACCAACCTCTATCAAACCTGAGAATTTCAGGTTTCAAAGCCTCATATTTTTAAGTTATTGGGTGGCAAAAAGTCTTAGAATTTTCAAAAAATGGGATTTTGGTGTTTATTTGCACCTCTGTAACTTTGCCTCCCCTGAATCAATTTACATGAAATTTACAGGATCAAGAGATCCTGGTACAGAGGCTGAGTTTTCCAAATGTCATATTAATCGGTTGAACGGGGCAAAATTATTAAGGTGCAAAAATTTGGGTTTGACACAGAAGTGCTTATGCAACCCTAATATACAGGCGCGCCTGCGCCTGTATAATATATATCCATTGCAAAAAACTTCATTTAATACAACAGTTATGGTTAAAGCAACAAAAGTGGGGAAATGAGACATTATGGTTGAGCCCCTAACCCCTCCCACCCCACCATCCTCCACAGATCAACAGATGCTGGGGTGTGCCACAGGGTCATGAGGCCCAACCTTGCTGACAATCCTGTTTTGCCATTCGATGTCCTTTTTCACCATCCTTATTCATCATGGCAAAAAAGGAAATCAGCTGGTATAAAAGGATTAGCGGCATGGCCATCTGGTCGTGAAAAGGAGAAATCCTTTTTTGCCAGCCGATTTCCTTTTTTGCCATGATGAAAAAGGAAGTTAGCGAGTGGCGAAAAAGGAATAAAAAAGTAGAATAAAAAAACATTTCTAGGGGCATACAAAAGTTGGAAACCACAAAGAACCACTCATCAACTTCTGATGAGCAAGATGCATACTTCGATGTCTGTAACCGACATCCCTGCGCATAGTTATGACAGTTTTTTCCGGCCAAAATTAAAAAACAAGATGGTGGCTCATGAAAAAGGATTTTTTTCTGGCGAACAAGGATTGGCCCTTCAAGAAAAATGATCCTTGTTCATCAGAGCAAAATCCTTTTTTCGTTCCAGGAGTCCTGGAAAGTAAAAATTCCATTGAAAATAATGGGACCTTAAAAATGCTATAACTTTGAGAAGGATTAATATTTTTTCACCAAATAAACACGGGGCAGTTCTAAGATCTAAGCTCCTTCTACCATTAAAATTTCAGACCAAAATTCAACACTGTCTGTGCACAGAGTGATAAGAAAAAAACTGTAAAAAGTGGCGAATTTTAAGTTTTTGGCAATATCAGGATCTCACAATTCGCACATCCGACTGGAACAAAACTTGGCACGTCAAGAGATCTACCTGAGGAGACCGAACATGCAAACTTTAGTGCAAATCTGTTGAATGGTTGCAAAGTTATTAAGGTGCAACATTTTAGGTTTAACATAGAAACCCCTGTTCAAGCCTCTATAGTGGCACTACTGTGTCACTACTATATATATATATATATATATATATATATATATATATATATATATATATATACAGCTATATATGTATTTTTAAGTTATGCCATTCCCTAAAAATAGGAATTGAGCTGCTGGGACCTTTCTCTGGTTCTGGGGACCTGATGAGGAACAGGAGAATTTACAAATAAAGCAAACAACTCATTAATTAACAAACAAACAAAAAAATACCTAACTAGTGCAGAGTATTGAGGACTAAAACTAAAAATGTATACCATAATAAAATGGAAAGAATTAACTGTAAACAGCACTGAAGTGATGGAGATGACTTCAGGGCAACCTCTTCCTCAGGCGGAGAAATAAATCTGCCATTAGTGGTCAGAGGTGAGCATGACCACACAGCAGAGTTCTGAATTTCATTTGAAGATTCTATAATTAGCATAAAATTCTAGGCTCCAGGGCAGCTCGTTCCAGGGGAATGACTGCAGTTGTTAAGCATAATGAGGGATTCCTGGGGTTTGAAATAAAAAATAATTGTAAACAGGTGTTTTTTTTGAGAGAATTTTACCTTTGCTACCTGCCTCTTGAGTGGTACAGCAAAGAGCGAGTAACTGGTGATCTCAGAATGCTCCTATGCCCAAGGTTCTATACTGATTGACAGCTTTGGGCTGTACTACTACTCCCCCAAAGAACTCAAAAGAAAGACTAGAATGGCAATGCCCCTCGGTGGTGCCTAGTGTGAGTATGCTGAGCCTGGCACCATGTTATGGATGGCAAAACAGTGACAGAAGCGCCGCAATCAACATTGTAATGTATATGTTTAAGCACAGAGCTCAGAATAAGATGATCGTTTTATACCAAAAAAGTCTTGCATGTATTTTGCATTTATTGGTGCATGGAACAAAGTGATTACAGTGGACATTACTGGGGCAAGTTTGTACTACAGTATAAAAGCTTTTGGAATGTTATAAAACCATAGTTATAATGTAATTGCACTATGTGAGCTGCTGCTGTGTGTTGTGTGTTGTTATCTGTGTCTTCAAGGATAGGTAGGATCACAGGCAATAAATAGTAATATAGCCTACATTTTTTAACGTCTCTTTCTCTCTCTCTCTCTCTCTCTCTCTCTTGCTGCATTATACCCAGTATGAGACCTGGGGGAGGGGGGACACTCTGTCACTCAGTATGCCACATATTACTTGGCAGGGGACATGGCAGTCGGTGGCTATAAAGGGGAAGGGGTGGCCACGACAGCTGCAGAGGGGGCTTGGGAACCTGAATGTCAAGGCTAATGGTGATCAGTAGTCAGCTGTAAGAGTTGTAGTGACATGATCCCATACCCCATTCACTCTGTGACACCCACCCAACCCATACCCCATGCACATTGTCACACCTCATAATCCCATACCCCCATGCATGTTGTCATGTTCATCACAACACTATGCCCCCATAAGTTGTCACACCCACCAACCCCCTACCTCATGCAAGCTGTCACACCAACAGACCATGTAACACCATGCACACTGTCACACCTCATGATCCCATACCCCCATGCACATTGTACACTCACCAATACCATAACCCATGCATGCTGCCATACCTCATGATCCTATACCCCCATACATGCTGTCACCTCCATCAACCAACCCTACACCCCATTCATGCTGTCACACCCATGACCCACATACACACATACACTCCGTCACACTTATCATCCCCATACACTCTATGACACTCACTGACCCAATACCACCATGCATGCTGTCACACCTCATGACCCTATTCCCCCTGTATGCTGTCACACCAATTTACCACATGTACACTCACAACAATGGACCCCATAACACCATGTGTGCAGTCACACCTCATGAACCTATAACCCCACGGATGCTGTCACACCCACCAATCTCATGCATGCACTGACCAACCCCATACTCCATGCATGCTGTCACAACCACTGGCCACATACACATGTTCTGCTGTACATAAACAACTTGTGTGAGTGGCAAGATTGGAGCATAATTTTTAATAACTGTTACTGTAATCTACCCTGCCACATGGCAGATTACACTGGTGGCTCTATTGTCAATGTCGGGGTATATTGGGAGCAGGGACCAACAACAGGAGCCAAGATCCTGCACTTTTTTATTACCAGTACCAGTTCAGGTTAGCAAATCCTTTGTTATCTGGAAACTATGGGAGACTGCCACTCATTTCTTGGAGAGGGGAGAAATGGAAGCCTGAGGCTAGGATGGTGGGGGTGAGAACAAGATCTTTAGAGCGGGAGAGGGAACTTGGGATCCTAATGCCAAAGCTAATGGGGATCAGTAGCCAGCTGCAAGGGCTGTGGTGGGGTTCGGCTAGAAAACATTTCAAGTCCCAGATCAGGCTCCCCTCCCAGCTGACCAACCTCCAAGCAGCTGGACAACCCTTCCAGCCCCTGGACTAGCCCTCCTCTACTTCTGACTAATCTCCCAGCATCCAGACTCACCTGTTTTCCCCAGGAGACCACCCTCCCTGCCTGGACAACCCTCCCATCCAACATGCCTTCACTCATCTGAAGCCACCTTCCCCCATACTAGCCTCCTCCCTTCCCCTCCCAACAGCTGACCACTGACCCTGCATCTGGACTATGCCCCTAGCCCCACATCCACATCCACATCAAGCTGAGCACTGTTCCTCTAGTTGCATCACCCCCAAGCTCCTGGACAATCCTCCCTCACAGCAGACCACCCTCTCTGCAGCTAACAACCCCCAACAGCCCACTGTCACTTTCATCATAGGTATGAAAGTGCATGGAGGTTACAGAGAGGGGCAGGCACTGCAGAGGGGATAATGGGGATAGACAATGAATGAGGGTGATGGGGGATAGGCAATGCAAATGAGGCAATAGGAACAGGCAGTGCAAACAAGGCAACAGGGATTGGCAATGCAAAGGGTGTAGGGTTATGCAAGGTTGCATGGGGATAGGCAATGCAAAGGGTGTTGGGGACAGAAAAGTCACAGTTGTGGCTGCACCATTACTGCTTACCTACCTTGCATGGGTAAGAGATCCCTTACCTGGATCCTGGGGGGCATGGGTTTGGGGTACTGAGGCGATGCCCAGTGGTACCTGCAAATAAAGAATAAGTATGGGGTCACAAAGGATCCATAGTTCTTTGGGAACAAAACTGGACTGATAAGTATTGTTGCATGTTTATGCCTCCCTATCTAATATGCAGAGGTCTGTGTCCCATCAGACTGGGGTCAGCATCCTGTCAGAGCTGTAAAAAAAGAGAAAAAATGGTTTAGCATAAGGGAACAATAAAAGCAAGAGTAGAGATAGAGTTACAGAGTGGCACAAGAGCTGCAAGACAAGCAAAAATGTTATGTACAGGAACCAAGTGATTACAGCTTCAAATTCCACTACAGTCATTGGCTTAGGGTGTGACCTTGGGCACGTCATCTCATCTCCCAGCTGTATACCTGCAAGCAAGAACGCAGCAACAGTATTTATTTATTTATTTGAATTTTTATGACTGGGTAGGCCCACTGAGACCAAGCTGTCCCCTTTTCAAGGATGGCCCCGGGAATATAAACATTCCATGCATAATACATTAATAAGACATTATGTTACAGAAAAAATAAACAATTTACAATAACATTGTTCAGTAATATAATTTAAACTTACAATTTATAATTATCAATATAAAGTATTTATTTAAATTAGGACATGGGTTACAAAACAGAGAATACATACATTTCATCCTTAGCAGTAATAATGTAACAATAGGAGAGAGGTACTTAAAAAACATATCTTCAGGATGTAAGTAGGTGCATAGTGTGATTGCAAATTCTCTCACTATAAGTATTACCTGAGCAACCGCTCCCGTCATCACGGGGCAAAAACCATACCACTGGGTTTTGTCTTAACGTCGCTTTATTTGATCAAATCTTTCACATGCATGCGGGAGTTCTGCAAAGGAGAAGCTCCCCGATTACTGCTCACAGTAGCTTATATACATTTACAGTTTACTTAGGTGTGGCTATAAGTGATTTTATTCTAAGCATGCTTACAACAGCTTTTTCTTATTTCTTGCAAAACCTTACTATTAGCATTTTCCTTATATGGAGTTGTTTTTTCACTTATGTTACTTCTCCTTTTGTTGTAGTTACAACCAGTTCTATCTGGTTCTATTTGCTTTTCAAGGTTTACTGTTCACTCTTCACTCTTAAGTGACCTTTGTTCTTTGTTTCAAGCTGGTTCATACAAGTACTTTAGTTTAGCTTGTTACAGTATAATTTACAAGGCAAACATAGCTTCAAGGCATTTAATAGCAAATATAGCTTTAGCTTTAAGATATGTAAAAAATTCCCTCACACTCTCCCCCCTTTTGATACTCTGTATCAACTAACCACCCCCCTTACCATCTATATGATTTAAAACTGGTTGCCAGCATACAGATAGTTAAGGCATTTATAAAAAGCATTCTGTTTTGGAGTTGATACAGAGGTAGTTACAGATGGAACACAAATGGTGAGTTTGTAAAACACAATACAGAACTGAGGGATGTCAACACCACAATTCAAATATGTGAAAAAAATGCTAACATGTGATACCACATATAACACAATATAACATAACAATTTTGTCGCTGAAAAAGAGTTCATGGAATTCACTTTGAGAGTGAATAAGGTAGATGCTACCTTGTGTTGAGGTGTGGCACACCCTTGGAGCTTGATTGAAGAATTTGTTGATAATGTCTCTTGACAGATAAGTCCTTATAAAACATAACAGTCCATAAAGTTAACAGTCCATAAAGTTCATATAAATAAGCACAGGTTGGTGTAATTACAGTACAGGTGAAATGTCATTTGCAGAATGGTGGTAACCCCACAAGGCACATGGGGCAATGCAGACAGTAATTTAAAAACAAACACCAGCATAGTAGAAAAGTCAGTGTTCACGTTGCTGGCTGCTGGATGGCTGATTGGCAGACACACTGGCCAGGGGTGGATTAGATTGTGCATTGAGTTCATTGAGTTCTTTTAATGGAGCCACACACACACACTTGCATGGCATTTGTGTCGTGATAGTTGATTACACTCCGGCACAAAGATTAACAGTTCATAAAAAAGTAACCGTTTACAATAAACCAGAGTAATAAGGTTGTATAAGGTACCAGCCATGTTTGGAACAAGCAGTAGTGAAGAAAATGCATGTCTTGCTTGAAGATCAGTTGAAAAAATATTTTTGCTGAAGTTTGGGGATTTCCCCTACCCCAGACTTAACTTCATAGTAAGCAGAAATAATAAGCTTGATTGCAGAGCCTGAACTGACTGGACATTATTCAGTGGATTTAAGTTCTACTAATAGGTGTAATTTTGCTGAAACATTACCCTTGCAGAGGTAATAATAACTTGATTTATGCAATAGTCCTTATATGGAACTAGTCAGGCACAAAGATAGTGATAACATCAAAGCTGTGGCAGTTGTTTTCTTTTTAGGAAAAAGATGAAGGTCTTGGCAACTTAGATGAAAGTATTACTGCTGTGGAATGTGGAGATCTTATGTGTGCCACACCGTGGAAACCTGCAAACTTGCAAAGTGTGTTAGACACTGAATTAAAAACACATAAATAACAATTTTGTAAACCATTTGTTTTTTTTGTTTTGTAAAGAGTGGTGTGACAGAGCCTAAATTCTGGCAATTGGAAAGAGAAAATTAAAAATGGGACATCAACCGCACACCCTGGGGGTGCAGGCCGAGGTTCAATTATACCATTTGACCATCTGTAAATTATGACAATGTTATGGTTACACCCCTGCTTTCAAATCACAGAAGCAGTTATGACAGTGATGAACATTATTTCCCTGTCTGTTGCAAGCAGGCCTGACTGAGACCTGAGTCATAAAATCTTGTAATGTTACAATAAAATGCTTCAAACATATAGTTCATAGCAATATGCCTGATACACTATGCAATTAGCGGGACAAATACATATGTTGTTGGCCTATGCCAATTTAATAACAGTGCCTATTGCACCTGTGAGTAATAAGACAAACGGAATGTTAATTTGTCTGGGGTTTTGCTTTGGAACATATTGTAGGGGTGGGTCAGCAATGCTGGCCCCAGTATTTAGGTTTGGTTATGAGCATTAAAAAACGTTATACATGTGGAGCACTTTCCTGAATACATACATGATACAGTGTAGCAAGATGTATATCAAAACATTATAACATAAACGTGAAACATTAGTGTTTGCAATAGAACAATTTCAGTATTAAGCATAATGCATAACATACATTTTAAACAACAAATATTAACTGTAAACTTAGTTCAGAGTCCAGGAATGTCAGAGTATTGTGAATTTACTGGTTTAAAAAATGCATTCATTGCTGTAAGGCTATGACAAAAGTTGTTTTACATTTTTTTTGAGAGGATAAGAAAGCTGAAAAGACAATCAAAAGAATGAATATGTGTGGACATATATACACAACTTTACCCTCCAGCATAACTGATTACTTGCTAAGGGCAGAAGCCCTTGTATTAATAATAGGTGTGGGATTTAACTGTTTGCACTAGAAGAAACAGAAGGGCTTGGGCTGAGTTATGCTGTTAAAATACTTTGGGTCTTTTTAAAACCTGTAAATAAGAAACAATTATTGGCAAATACACATTTTCTTTATTTACCCCTTTGGGGGAACAGTGATGTACCTTGCAACCTTTGTGGGTATTACACTGGAAGGGAGGAAGGGTAGCTTACCCCTTCCCCCTGAGCTCCTACTGGTGGAAGAGACAGCTCGAATACTGTAGCAATAAAAAGGTTAGCTGTGGATGGTGACATGAATATTAACCCAGAAATGGTCTGGCAATATTAGTAGCTAGTCGCGCAGCACCTTAAAAAAAATGTGCACTGGATAAATGGTAATGGGGTGGCCCCATTGCAGTCCCCACCTACTACACTTTAAATTATAACAAGATAATATTACAATTAGTTTAGTAAGTTTCATACCTTACTATAAAGATGGGGAACTTCTTTTTCTATAGAAGAAAGAGAAGAAACACAGACAAACAACAAAAACAAACATACACAAGTTTTAAAAAACACAAGATTATTTCCATAGGATAAAAGAAGCCAAGCGTCCCTGGGTTCCCTCATCCTAAGCATGACAAAATGTCAGCTGAGTTTATAAGATCCGGATTGATGGGAATACTGTACGTACGTATTTTTAGAATGCATTTCAAAAACACAAAAAATGATTACACCATGGTCACACATAAAAACCAAAACCATTGTTTTTAACTGTAGATGGTAAACTCTCAAAAACAGCTGTAATAGTCCTTTTTTCAAAAGCATACTGTATATATATATAATAAAAATATGGGGAGATGATGAATAATTCTCCCCTTCCAGCTGGAGTATTGCCTGTGTTAGCTGCAAGTCAGAAGCAGTGAGAAGAGAAGAAAAGTTTGTTCCTCTTCACTTAGAATACTAGTTTTGCAATAAAAAGTCAAATTACATGGTTCACTCTTGGTGTGCTTACATGAAAACATACATTTTGTGTGAAAAGTTGTGCTTTAGGTATGGAATACACATCAAGTTTGAACTGGTAGTAACATAAAATGTTGAAACACAAGAAGGTCAAATAACGTGCCAAAGGTCACAGTGTGCATGCAAGGGTCATTCAAACCCAGTTATTTTTGTAGTGTCCTTGAACACTACTAATATTAAAATATATTTAAATAATAATAGAACACACAGTAAAACTGCTGGCCAAGACAGTACACACACATACACATACACAAAAAGAAATACTTAACACAAAATAAGACTGACATTATTTGACACCAATTTGCTGAGGTAATGCCCACAGTTTTATTAGAAAACTGTACGTGTTTTAGAAATATGTGCTGCCTCCTGCCTGTCTTGTAACACTGACAATTTTTTAAACCAACACATTTATACATATCTCCATGCCAAATCTTTCCAGAACAAAACACTTTTTAAACACCTTCTAACTCCTGTAAAATACAGCACAACATACCATCTGTAAGTGAACACATTTAGTATAACATGGTTACACCTTTTGGCGCATAGCCAAAATATGGCACCCTGCCATTTTGCAAAAAGTTTCTGGTTTTAACTAGACGTATAATAAAGCCATTTATAGCTGTTAACACATTACATTTTCACCTAGCAGTGGCTTAGCATGTTGCTTGCAAACTACAAATCTTT
This sequence comes from Neoceratodus forsteri, assembly GCA_016271365.2. NCBI lineage: Eukaryota > Metazoa > Chordata > Ceratodontiformes > Ceratodontidae > Neoceratodus > Neoceratodus forsteri. Next base: position 1,136,064,470 of record CM057449.1, on the reverse strand, counting down.
CTGCACATTGCAATCTATGACGTCATAGCTCTTCACCTTCAACACTACCTGCTCCAACCAACAACTACATACAAAAGTTCTTCACTGACCCTATCTAGGCAGCACAAATGTTTTATTAAAAATAAAACCAATTAAAACAGTCAGATATAAGGCAAAGAAGCTTCGTCTTTCTTTCTTTTTTTTTTTTTACTGTAACATGTTGTGCACCGAAGGCAGTCAATCCTATTTTGCAATTTGGACAACAGAACTTAATTACAGAACACAGATATACGCTAGAAAATATGCACGAGAGAGACGGAGCATTACCTTGTTTAGTATATGTATCACAGAAATAAAACAGACAGACATAAAACAACTTTAAATAAAAAAATTCAGACTTACCCGGTGCCAAGGTATTTTCCTTCTTCTTTTCTGATACACTGGTCTGAGTGAGAAAACTGACTACGGGACCTTCATGATCATTACCAAATACTGCAGCTATTAACCCTTTTAAAGGTTTTCTTTTGGCCATTATTAGAAAACTGCCAAATCAAGTCTCTTCCCAGAGCTCTGGGTTGCAGTTTAAAAACAAAACAAAAAAATCTGTAACAGTACTAGGTACTAGGTTGAGATCTATCTGGTGGAGGTCCCCAGTACCTGGGTTTGGGATCAAATGTTTCAACCTCTGTAGGAGGCAAGGGGACTTGAAATTGATATGGAAAAAAACTTGAAACTACACAGATAGGCAACATGGGGGGAGGATTTTCAAATCATCCCGTCTGTAGTCACCTACTGTGCGTACATCCACAGTAGTTTATTTTTCTTTCTCTAAATGTTGCTTATCTAACGTTACTTAATCAGCCGCTGCTTTTCTCCTTAAAAGCAGCCTGAACTGTGAAAGCCATCATTGGCTCTAACAGTATATACTTGCAGCAAGCACAAATTACAAGGGCAAAGGGCAGTTGCCCTTGCTTGTTTGAGAGACTTTTCCTTAATACATCTCTCCACATATTTTTAAATCTGGAGTCCTCAAACCCCCACATAAATATTCTTAAACCTGGAGTGCTTCTCCTCACTTGTACCTATAAGGGGAAATATTCCCCTGGTCAACTTATGCCATTGTCCTATCTCAGAGACCGAATCCTGGCCAAACTTATCAACCATACATTTTGCTGGTCCAGATAATACTAACTCTGGACCTAGGTTATTTTTTGTTCCCTTGTTTCCCATTTTATCTAGGCCTGTCCTTTATAGTGCACACTCGCTCCAAGGTATTCTTGTACTTACAGTGATGATGAGTGTCGCCGGCCCCTAGGCATCACGTCCTGATGGGGTTCCACAAAAATGTCCTTCTTTTTGTCCAAGGGAAACAACCCGATCACGAGGTGACGGACCGAAGAACTCATTCTGTCGACTACGCCAAAACTGTGATTGCAAATTCTCTCACTGTAAGTATTACCTGAGCAACCGCTCCCGTCGTCACGGGGCAAAAACCACACCACTGGGTTTTGTCTTAACATCGCTTTATTTGATCAAATCTTTCACATGCATGCGGGAGCTCTGCAAAGGAGAAGCTCCCCGATTACTGCTCACAGTAGCTTATATACATTTACAGTTTACTTAGGCGTGGCTATAAGTGATTTCATTCTAAGCATGCTTACAACAGCTTTTTCTTATCTCTTGCAAAACCTTACTATCAGCATTTTCCTTATATGGAGTTGTTTTTCCACTTATGTTACTTCTCCTTTTGTTGTAGTTACAACCAGTTCTATCTGGTTCTATTTGCTTTTCAAGGTTTACTCTTCACTCTTCACTCTTAAGTGACCTTTGTTCTTTGTTTCAAGCTGGTTCATACAAGTACTTTAGTTTAGCTTGTTACAGTATAACCTACAAGGCAAACATAGCTTCAAGGCATTTAATAGCAAATATAGCTTTAGCTTTAAGATATGTAAAAAATTCCCTCACAATAGGTAATTGTAGTTTCACGAGCACAGCACAGCAAAGGATTGCAGCGTGCCTAGAGTTAGTAAACTGTACATGCATGTTTACAATGTCATAGGAAGTGAAGTTATCAGAGGAGACATAATTTAGAGAGGTCGAGGACTAGGAGCAGATTAGGTCAGATAAGATGGGAGAGGGAAGTGGATGGGGAGAGTAGAATAGAGATGAGTAGGAGAGGTTAATTACAGTTGCAGATAGAAGGGGGAAAGAATCCCTTTGAAATGAGGTCAAGAGGATGGAATGGGGTTATTTCTTTGAAATTCTTTGAAATTAGGACAAAGAGGATTGGGAGCGAAAGGTGGGTGGCAAGGCAAGTTTTATTTCAAGGACGCCCATCCCGGAGGCTCTGGGAGCTGTACATCAATCAAATAAATACAAAACAGCACAATAATAAACATTAATATAAAATATTCCAAACAGTTAAAACGAAATTTAGTACCCTCAATAACAACTACATTCAGAATCACTAAAACTGAATTGAACATCAATTTCTAAAAGACAGGTAGGGACTATAAAACATAGTCCGGGAAGGCCTGTTTATACAAGAAGACCTTGAAGGGTGGGGAGAGAAGACAAGAGATGAAGAGACTGGGTTAATTACAGTTACAAATGGGAGGGTTAAAAAATATTTCTTTAAAATGTTTTTTAAACTGAGGAAGAGATGTACAGGAAAGTAAACTTTGTTGAAGGCTATTCCATTTTTGAGGGGCCACAAATGAAAAAGATCTCTTACAAATGGCTAGGCGAGTCTTGGGTAGACTTAACATAGGATAGTGGGAGGAACGAAGGGTCCGGTTGAAGGGTTTCAGTGAGATCAGATTGGAGAGGCTAGGTGGGGAGGGAAGATGGATGAGTTTAAATGTGGTGCAAAGTAATGGGAAGTCCAATTTGGCTTCAAAAGATGGCCAGCCTAGGGTGTTGAGCACTTCGCAGTGCTAGGTTCGGGTTTGGGCAGTTGCAGCAAATCGGGCTATTGTATGATACGTTTGTCTGAGTCTCTTTATGATAGAGAGATCTGTAGAGTGAATTAGTGGAGAACAGTAAAGGAGGCCCGGGAGTGGAGTTGCAGAGGCAATGGTCCTCCTGGCCTGTGGTGTGAGGTAGAGGGCTGTACGGTATAATAGGCCAAGCTTCTGATGAGTGGATGTTATGACTTTAGCTGCATGTGTTTCGAAAGATAGGTGTTCATCAAGTGTTACCCTGAGATATTTGAAGGAGCTGAGCCCTTCTAGACCCTCACTGGTTGCGGTCTTAACTACCAGTGGAGGATGGGTAGACAGGTCAAAGGAGGTGTGTCGGAAGAGTATAGTTTTAGTTTTTTTTATGTTGAGCATCAGTAAGTTATCTTTGAACCATGCCTCCAACAACTGGAAGTCCCTCTCCTGGTTTTAGTTAAGGGAGGAGATATCTTTAGATGATCTGTATAGTATGGTGTCATCAGCATAAAGCTGTACTGATGCCCTTCTGCAATTTTGAGGAAGTTCATTCATAAAAATGGAAAATAATAGGAGACCCACTATGGATCCCTGGGGGACTCCATCAGTAATGGGAGATAGAGGTGACGTAGCATTGGACCATTTTACACACTGCAGCCTGTTGTTAAATAGCTGGCTAGCTACGAGTGGGAGAGGTTATTAAGCCCTAATAAGCAGAGCTTTGTTAGGAGAAGTTGATGGTTGATGAGGTCAAAGGCTTTCGTGAGGTCCAAGAAAGTTACCTCGGTTGTATAACTCTGGTCCATGGCCTGAAAAATGTCCATTGTAACCCGGAGGATAGCAGACTCAGTGCCATGTAGCTTCCGGAAACCGTGCTGATGGGTGGTTAGTGCACTGGCCTGCTCCAAGAATAAGTAAAGCTGGTTGCAGAGGATTCTTCCTTATTTTTTTGCGAGGGGACAAGATATGGAGATTGGCCGGTAGTTCTCGACTAAGTTAGTAGGGCCATTTTTGTGCATGGGGACAACTATCGCAGTTTTCCATTTGTCTGGTATAGTCCACGTGAGGAAGGATTTGTTAATTCTGGAGGCAGTAAAGTGCAGTGGTTAAAGGCTCTGAGCTGCAAACCTGGAGACCTGGGATTGAATCTGACAGCCCCCATGTGCATACTGTGCGACCATGAGTAAGTCACTTAACTTCCTTGCGCACCCGGCTCACAGCTGTAAACAAGCTTTCAGTTTAGTGTGTCTCTCCTGGTTAAAAAAATAAAAAATTAATAGGGATACTGGGTGAGCAATCGCAGGTGCTCCTAACTTGAGGAATTGCAGTTGAAGGGAATCAAATCCTGGTGAGCTATTTGGGTTGAGACTATTAATCAGTTTCAGAACCTCGGACCTCATGGTGAGTTTTAGATGGGGGTGAGAGACATCAGGGCTTGAGACCGATGGGTCATGGGGGGGTGGCAGGCAGATCAGATTTGTATTTGGTTAGGTCTGTGAAGAAGAGATTTAAGCCGGTGGCTATTTCTGAACGGTTGGATAGTGTGGTACCATTAGAGATCATGGTTTGTGGGATGTTACGTTCCTTACCCTTCAGTAAGGAGTTTACTTCGAACCAGAAATTTTGGGGGTTAGCAAGATTTTCAACCTGCTGAGATTGGAGATATTCTCGCTTTGATTTATTGGATCTAGTTTCGCAGGTGTTTCTCAGGTGTCGATTGGATAGCCAGTCAGATGCTAGTCCAGATTTTGTGAAAGCTTTCCAGGCTCTATCTCGAGAGAGCATTAGGTGTCTTAATTCCTGGGATAGCCAAGGGGAGTAGTTTCCCTTGACTCTCCTTAATTTGAAAGGGGCATGGGAGTTGAGGATGGAGGAGAAGGCCTTAATGAAGTATTCTAGCACCTGATTTATGTCAGGAAGGGAAGTGATGGGGTCCAGTCAAAGGAGTTAAGACTTTGTATAAAAGCAGTGGCACTGAAGTTTGTTAGGCAGCGTGCTTTTATAGTTTTGTGGGGGGAGGGGTAAGAAAATTATTCCTCCAGATACAGAAAGTAGGGGAGTGATCACTTAGAGCATCAGGAAAAACTCCAGCTGCCTTCTTGTTGCTATTGGTATTGGTCAACATCCAGTCCAACAGGCTATGGTTGCCTGTTTTCAGGTTAAGTCTGGTAGGATGGTCAATTATTTGCTCTAATTTAGCATTCGAGAATGTGGCATGGAAGTTGATTATGTTTGGGCCTAACCAGTCCATATTAAAGTCTCCATAGAGTATAATATCTTCAAGTGGAACTGTGTCTATGTTAAAGAAGAATTCAGAATAGGAGGAAGCAAGGTTGGGGGAAGGGGGAGGTAGACACAGCCTATAGTTATTAGTTTGACTTGACCAAGAGTAATTGAGATAAACAGTTGTTCTATTGATGGCTTAATTTTCATGCCAGGAAGTTCACTGGTTGCAAGCTCAGCCCTAGTGTAAATCAAAACCCCCCTCCCCCTTGGAGAGTCGGTCTCTCCTAAAGGAGGAGAATCCCAGTAATGCAATTTCATGTGAGAGAATGAAAGATTTATGCCAAGTTTCTGTGATGCATAGAATATCAGGTTTGTAGTGCCTGATCCAAATTTCAAGTTCTGCCATTTTTTGCCTGAGCACCAGGGACAGCTTTCCGGGGTCAACAAGCCGCTCCCTGCTCAATCACTCCCTCCCCGAACTCCTGGTGAAGATCTTTGCCTTCCTCCCCAGCACAGAGCTGCCAAGCATAGCCCAGGTGTGCAAGAGACTGTGGCAGATTGTCAAGATACGATCTGGAAGAGAAAATGCAAGGAAAGGAAACAAAACATTACAAAAAAGTATATATGCAGTGAGAACAGTGTACGACTCATCATGCAGAATGCAATGTGACAGCACTTAAAAATATGCAGTATGGTGCATGCAAAAACAGATCCACAAGTGGGAAGGGTATCACAAAAGAAACTAGAGATGAAATAACCATAACTTATGCAAAAAAAAAACCATAAAGAAGGAATGCATTCAAATGCAGATGAGCAAAAGAGAAGTGGCGAATGATGGGTACTTGGACTTGGACTTATGTGAAGAATTGGTAGCTTTTTGAGAAATTGTTTCTAGTAAGGCTGCACGTGTTGCACCTGTAAGGCATATGTTTGCGGGTTGGGGGTATTTATGCCAGGTCAACCTGTAAATGTGGCACAGTGTAGTGCCAGCAGTGCATGTGGCACAGCACGACAGTGGTGGCCGTGCACACAGCACAGTGCAGTTGTGGCAGTACACATGGAACAGTGCAATACAGTAGTGCATGGGGCAAAGTACAATGTCTGCAGTGCACGTGGCACACGGAAGTGTTTGCTGTGCATGCGGCACATTACAGCAGTACATGTGGTACAGTGCACTGCAGTGACAGCAGTACATATCATGCATTACAAGAAAAACATGTCACAGTGCAGTGCCAGCAACAGACATGGCACAATGCACAGACAGCTGAACCCAGCATACTATGCTGTGTGAGCAGCAGAATATACATGCCAGCTTGGCTTAGTTAGTAGCACATCTGCCTCTGAACCAGAAGGTCATGGGCTGGGCCCAGGACCAGCCTTAAATCTCCCTGCCGCTGGACCCCCCCCACAAGCCGACCACCCTTTCTGCAGCTGTACTTGCATTACCCAAGCTGAGCACCCTTCCTGGAACATTTCATGGCCCCGAAACCTGCTTCATCCTCAGCCAAGAAGCCTCCACACAGCTGGAATCTTCCCCTAGAATTCCCTTCCTGACCATGGCACCTGTACAGCTAAGATACAGTTCACACTTCCATGCTTGCAGATTACGCTTGCACTGAAAGCCCACTGCTTTGCTTGCTCCTGTCTGTAGCAAGTTATGCCATGTTTGTATCGTGGTTAGAAATTAGTTAGTGTTGGACCACCACAACCCATATTCTAAACATGATAAGACCTTCTCAGGGTATGGGTTTCTGAGGAGATACCCACCATTCCAGGGGCAACAAAGGCCTTCTGACTGCAATGTTGGCCCATTCACAGGGTGCAGTTCAGTGAGTTGTTTTTGGGGTAGAATGTCAGAAAAAGAAAAGATGTATCAACGCTTGGGCATTTCAAAGCGGTTGGAAATAACGGATGCCACAGTGACCCCAATCTCCAGCCTGGGGGCAGCAAGAGCGCGGCATATGTCAACACCAGGGACAGCCCCCACAGAGCCGGCAATGCATGAAGCACCATACAGTGACAGCAGTACACATGACAATGCACAGTTATAGCAAAGCACGTGGCACTCCTTTGCTAATATTTGCTCAGAGGTTACAGGTAAGAATTCTGGATCGTCTGAACCTAGCATTAAGAAAGGAGTTTCTATGGAGACTCCAGAGTGTGTGGAGATGACAGATGGAGATGTGAATACCTGTGTGTCTACAGATACTATCATGGAATTTCACGGAGTATCTGAAATTACTCAAGTACAGGATTTCCTGGCTTCACAAACTGAAGACATTGTGATGTCCTCCTGTGAAAAGTCGCTGGATGATGTTGCAGACCCCGAGGTTGTCTTAGCTGAGGCAATGTCAGAATGAAGAATTCACCTCCTGTGGTTGCACGCAGAGCAGGAAGACAAGACAGCCCATAGACAAGTTACCCAGAGAACCACTGAAGTGAATACATGGTCAACTAAATTGATAAGCCTCAGTTTTGGAGAAAGCTAGCAAGCCACTACATCATCAAACAAGCAGCTTGGAGTTTGGTCGAGGTCAGTAGACTGGTGCAAAGACCTTAGACACCCAACAGCAGCTCAAATAAGCTGCATAGAGTGCTGCTTGTGTTTTAGAAACTGTGGGATGGAAACACTCTGAAGATGGAACTAGCTGGCTGCCTGAGGAACTGCTGACGGCTGCCGAGATCATGGGACTGGTGGCTTCACCTAAGAAGGTAAGATCTCGCTCTACTAACTCTGCTGTTTATGAAATTAGTGATGCCCCTTCTGATATTGGTCCCTGTTCACCTATTACTGGTATTTCTGCTGACTGCCCTACTCCCATTTCCATAAAGCCAAGTGCAAAGGGGCCCTGGGTATGTCACTACAGAGGCTCCTGCTGCAAAGAAAGTTTTAGAGGCAATAGTTTATAAAGACTCTTCTGACTCGCCAAAGTCTCCAGCAGTGTCGTTGGAAGCTCTCATGCCTGAAACTGCTCCTGCAGTATTATCTGTTACTATTGTCCCTATAGTCTTATTTTCCTCTGGGACTCTTTCCACTTCCTCATGACTCAGGAAGTCTAGCCGGAGGATTTACTAGCATCTGCTAACACTCCCAATTCTTCATCTACTATTCCCCCAATCTTGGAGACTACCAAGTTTACCCAGGCTACTAATGCAGAGCAGTCAACTAGTTCTGAACAATGCCTGCCTTCATTGTCTGACCCTCAAGCTAAACTTACCAGTACGACCAGAGGGAAACCTAAATCACTTGCTGGACTTTTTCATGCCCCAATGTGCCTGCTAAAACATACAATGTGATCTGCTTAAGATACAAAGGGGGATGTGATGAGACACCAGACTGTCTTTACATAGCAAGAACCTTGCTGAAAGACTCTGAGATTGTTTTCCAGTGAAATTTATGCCCTCATCTATATGGCAAACAAACTGACATATATCAGTTTTAAAAATTCAGTGGCTTTGGATAGGTTTTGGTGTAAGTACCACCAGCTGAAGGATATCCCCTTGTGGAGCCCTTTTTTTGCTATCCCATTGACCATAGGAGTTTTATTTCAGAATGAGTGAGTCAGTATGATGGATATGGTGTACTGGCTGAAGCACAGGTGTCGGGTTTTGGAGGACCCCCCCCCCTTCATCTTGGATTCACAAATGATAAGGTCTGAGAGTTGGTGAAAGTTCACCTGCAGCAAATGGAGGAAGGGATCCAACACCTCCCCAACAGTTTTTTTTTTTTGTTAGATAAAGATAGAGAGGGGTACCTTTTCTATCCAGAGCAGCCTAAAGCGTGCTATAAGTGTGGATCTAAAGATCATCTGAGTGGGGCCTGTGACAAATTAAAGTGCTCATTATGTGACAAGCTTGGCCATACCAGTGTGCATTGGGTGAAGGAATGTAAATATAACTTTTGTGATGAGTGTGGGCACTCCTAACGCAGCTGTCCTTGGGCTGCCCACAATAGCCCTGAGCAGAATGACAGCCTTGAACAAAATATGTATGTCACCATGGCACAACAAAATACACAAAAACATCAGTCTTCCTTCTTTTTGCCATAAGAGATTCAGTTTGATGTCACTTGTTCCACAGCAGAATCTAAGCCTATAACTATCGATGTAGCCCTGGAAACAGCAGCTCAGTCGACAGACCCCTTTTCTCCTGCAGTTAGGCCCCACAGTTAGGCCTCCCCTCCCCCGCCATTGTGGAACAACCTGTTTCACAACAGGCAACAGAATTAGTGGATCAGCTAGTCCCTGAATTGCAAGTGATGGACGTGGACATAGGAGTAATCCCGTTAGATGGATCTGGATTACCAGAAATACAAGTGAAAGACACACCTCCTCCATCTACCCCGAACACTGACAAATGAAGAATGGTCATGAGGAGGTATAAGAATTGGACTCAGCTGAATCCAAAAGTCCAAAGGAAAGCCTCTATTCCCATGTCAAACAAATATAATCCCCTGCAAGCTTCCACTGACTGGGGTGAGACTGAGGACTCAGACACCTCCTCTGTGGTTTCCTCACAGTCAGTCCAGATCTGTCCTCAGACACAGAGGGCAAACAGTCCGAGACCTCTGGTAAAATCAAAAGGAAAACCAAGCTTAAAAGAGGGTCCAGCAAGAAGAAATGAAATGGTTCATGATTTGGGTATGGCTTTTCTACCTTCTGCTAAGTGTTATGGCTTCTGATTTGCACATATCCTTAGCATCCACCAATGTCAACAGTTGGAAAAATGTCAAAAGATGTTTAACAGCTTTTCTTTGTTGAAAGATCCACTGCTGACATATGTTTTTTTTACAGGACACTAAGGTTCAGACTTTGTCTGAGGTATCCCTAGCCCAAAAAGCATGGTATAAGGGTCCCTCAGTTTGGTCTCTGGGCTAGAACCCTGTATAGAGGTGGGAATGCTGTTTATTTCTCCAAACCTAGAAGTGGTCAAACTTCTGGATCTCAGTCCAGCAGTGGTACTGTTGCTGGATGCCAAATTAAGAGGCTCAGTCATTAGACTGACAAAATGTATATACCCCACAGTTTAAGGCAGCTAAGATTCATTTAAGATAGTCCAGCCCTACCTTTCCAATAGCACACCTGTCTTTTTTGGGGGGGAGGGGATTTTAATTGTGATTTATCTGCCTTAGACTGTGGGGCTGACACACAAACAAAAAGGGTATTTTGTGATATGTTTTTCCTTGAAACCCTTGCAGATGCATATCTAGTACATACTGGTAAAAGAGATGGAACCTTCCACAAGGGGTCACTAGCTATTCACATTGATTTCTGTTTTTTCTTCACATCTTCCTATTGTTTCAGCTCACCTTATGCCTTCAAACTTTTCTGACCATCACTGTCTTAGCATATCAGTAGAGGAGCTTTCTGATATAAAATTAGGCCCAGTAGTATGGAAGATAAATTCAGCACTTCTGAAAAATGAATCTGTTCTGTCTTAAGAGAGCTCACTGATGCCCATTAAGTCTGTCTTCAACATATAGAATACTCCAATAATGAGGTGGGAAGACTCAAAGAGGGACTTTTGGCAATTTTTCAGGAATAGGGCAGAGTACTGAAGAGATCAGAGTATTTTAATTACAATATCAGATGCACAGACATCATTTACAAAAATGTATATCTCTAGCAGTGAAATCTGATGCTGATTATACAGCCCAATTCAGAGTATTGAGGCAAAGATGCTCAATTTTCACTTGCAAAGGGCTCTTCCTTAATGGAAAGAGCAACCATCTGGCACACAGGGCAAACTCGCTCAAGTTTGTCCTTTTGACATTTGCTCTAAAATGGTTGAAAAGAAGACGATTCGTGGGCTGCATAACTCAGATGGCGTTCATAACTCACAGAGAACAAAGGTTAATAAAATACTCACAGCATATGTCACTAAAACTTTTGGCTGAGTATTCATTTCTTGATTCCAAGAGGCATGATTTCCTTTCAGCACTCCGGATCCCTTCTCTGTCTTCGGTGGATTTGGCTAACTTACAGAAACCTGTACATAAAGATAAAACAGAAAGAGCAGTACAGTCGATTAATTCTTCTGCAGCCCCAGGCCAACATGAATGGTCTTATGGTGATTTTTACAAACTGATTTTCTCTTATCTTCAGAGACCACCTCTATTTATACTATATTCTCAGTTCTTGTTCAGTGACCCCAAGCATGCAGGAAGGTATAATATTTTTCTGTATATGCAAGGAGACTGAAGATGTTTAGATAATTGGAGGCAGAGCTAGAAATACTTTTCTGTGGATGGCTGTCCAAGGGACAGGTGTAATATTCATTTTGACTCTCCCACAGAATTTGTACCTGTCCTGTTGATATTTGTTTACTAAGGTTACATTTCTATTTCTGAATGCAAGCTAATAATAACTAGTGTGCCCCCTGGCTGGTACAGTGCCCTCCAAAACAATTGACATCCTAATGGCACCCATTGTAAGGTGCCCTAAAAAGAGCTACTAAATACTATCCACTGGCTGGTACCTGGCCCTAAAAAGGATTAAATAAGTGTGTGCACACCCATTCACTAATTTATTCCCCCCTCTTGCTCAATAGTAGCCCTGATAAGGGCTTTTAATTAACCCCATTCTGCAATGCGCTGACAAGATGATCAGCTTCCTCAGCTCCTGTGCATAGCTCAGACATTAAATGTCTCCCCCTGGTGAGGACTTTTTTAACCAGTCTTCCCATCTCCTATCTCTGGAGCCTTATTGCCCTGACAGGGTTTTTTAGTGATTTCTCTCCTAATCTCTAAATATTGAGGCCCCCCTGTCTGTCTTGACTGTCTTCCCTAAAAAGGGCTTTCAAATATCGTTTTCTAGCCCTTACAATGGCATATAATTAGCCTTACCAAGACTCCAGTTAGTAGGCAGCCCTGAAAAGGGTTTTCAATTCCCATCCCCCAGACTCTGCTGCCTGTGAATAAGAACTAGTCTCAAGCTACTACTGAAAGTGCATCACACAAAGAAATGAGGAGAAATGTTCATCCAAATATTAACGGATGGCTGGGTGAAAAATGTGTAATAGCTAGGGGTATTAAGCAGGGGTGTCCTTTGAACCCTCTTTTACATGTTTTTTGTTTGGACCCAGTTTTGAGACATATACAGCAGGATCAACTGGTTAAACTGTTAAAATTACAAGAAGGTATAATCCTAAACCCTGGGCATTTGCTGGTGAGGTTTGCCTTTTAGTAAGGGATGATGCTTCAGTTAAAATAGCTATTACATATTCTTCTATTTTTGGTTCCTTCTCCAGAGCCATTCTGAATGTCAGGAAGTGTTTAGGCATAAGACTAGGATTGGTTGGTTACTGGTGGTGGATCCTCTGTAGCTGGAATAAACCTTACAACAGATCCTATTAAAATTTTGGGGCTCAGTTTTGGGGAATGTGATTTGGCTAAATTAAATTAGCAAGCTTATATAGAAAAGGAAAGAAAAGGCATCAGCTTGGAAGAAATGGAAAATGAACTGAAAGAAATGGATATATACAATTAACCCTTGCTGTGCCGTGGACTGATATATCAGTCCAGAGTTACTGTGTGTTCTAATTCTGTTGGCAGCTTAAAGGTTAAAACATTTTTATTACCACTTTTCATTTACATTAAGTCATGTATTTCAAACCCCAGGAATCCCTCACTATTGCTTGACAAATGCAATTATTCCCCTGGAATGAGCTCTCCCAGAACCTAGAATTTATGCTAAAGAGAACTTCAGATTGAAATTCGAAACTCTGCTGAGTGGTCGCACTCTCCCCTGCCCACTTTATGGCAGAATTATTTCTCCACTTCAGAGGAAACATCGCCCCGAAGTCACTCTTCACTCAGTTTGTTGTCTGGTTAATTTCTTTATTTCTTTCTGTCAGTTTTGTATTCAGTTAGTTTTTGATGACTGAGTTAGATAGGGGTGTTTTTTGTCAAAATTTGGTAATTTCTTTGGTTTCCTATTGATTCCAGGGAACTGAGGAAAGGCCTTAAGGTGTGGTTCCCATTTTCACGAGCCCCTGGCCCCCTAACCAGCCCGGCAGGACCTCCTGTTTGCAGATAGGAGCCCCCTATTCAGGAAGTCGTGAGCAGGAGTAAGGGTTCAGGAAGACTTCCCAACCTTCCTTTTCCCAGTGGGAGGGTGGATTCTGTAGTTTTGAGTTCCCTTGATGCTGCACTACTTTCAGTATTTGAATTCCTCTGTAGCCACTGGCTATGTCTGGCTAGGTAGTTTTATCTGATAGCCGAGCAGATTCTTTCTTTTTAGGCACACAGTCTTTTCAAAAACCCTTCTGTTTAAATGTTAAATCACACAACCAGACCCCAGGCAGAGTTGATAAGAAAATCATAAACGTTTACTTAAAATAAAAGCAATAAAGAAAAGTCTACAGTTTGGAAGAACTTTGAAATGCAGACAATAACAAAAGTAAAACTGGATGGTTTACAGAAAACACTAGATACTGTATTCTAAACTATACCTTGTTTTGATGTTTAAGTTCAGACAACATAACAAATGTCCTGGTAAAGATGACAGTTCATCAGGCAATAGAATTTTGTAGCAAGTCCTTGATCCAAGTCTCCGGATGTCCTTTTAAAAAGTTTCCAGGTGCTGCCTTTGTTGAAAAGTCCAGGTTTCCAAAATTCTGACTTAACATCTGAATTTTCTCTTCAGTATGTGAAAAGTCTAATTCCCACACACTCAGGTCTGGTTTTTGAGATATTTCCAGGCCTACACATATACTTTCTGGTGTAAAAGTATATGCCAGTTGGATAGACTATTTTGCCTTCCAACTTAAACACTATTCAACTGCTCGGCATTTGAAGTGTGTCTGATGATATACTGGAGGGTCAGTTTAGGACACACCCTCCTTATTTTTTTTCTCTGGGGTGGGGTTAATGATTCCAGGACAATACAAATATTAGGGTGCAACAGTTCACCTTTCCTAGTAGGTGTCACTGTGGTTCAATGTCAATCCCAGTGACATCTGGTCCATGCATTTGGCTTAATCCCTGAACACTAGGTCATTACATTACCCCTTTCCTGTCATGGAAAGCCACAGTGGGATGTTTTATGTCTTTCTGGGGGTTATATACCTGTCTCCCTTATCTTCAAAATATAACAGGTCCACACTAGCCTTTATAGAAATAACAGTTACATTGTAGATACCTGATAAAGGGACAGTGTCTTAATTCCAAAGTACATTACATCATATACAATATGAACCCACATAAATGGATATCAGCCTATCATGCAACACCCATTATAGAGGAACTGCACTTATTTAATATAGTTTACATTTTTTAAAAGTAATTTTTGTCAGTTTTGGCTAGTGGTGGGCTGTTTTTGGTTTTTTTTTGTTAATGCTTGTGGTTCCTTACATATTTAGACCCAAGTTCCTACTTCTGTGAACTAAGACGATATTTTCACTTTTGGCAATTTGTAAGCACTAAGTTGTTTCAAATTACATTTTAAATTACAGTTCCTATTACTTTTGGGAACCCAACTGCTAGCAATAATCAGAACCATTCTTTTTCCTATGGGTTGTCAGATATTGGCATGTCTGACAGACGTAAGAAAAGAATAGGACCCACTGGTTTTAAAAAGTGTACTAAATATTTTAAACTCCTGGTTAAGGCAGACTACCACAAGTTGTGTTTTAATTGCTTGGGTTCTGATCACCATTTTACAAGCTGTGAGCTCTGTATCAAGTTCTGCCCCAAAAATAGTTGAAAAAAAAAAGAAGAAAAAAAAAAAGAACAACACTATGAAGCTTGAAGAAATTATGGCCTCTTGTTCTGCCTCTTCGTCACAACCATGCTCAGAGTAAGCAGAAAGACAAGTCTACTAAGGGTGACACAGAGGTCAGGGTGTTGGATAGGGAAACCCCTGAGCCCTCTAAGATAAAAAGTCCTGCTGAACAGGCTTCAGAACCAGTGACTGCTAAAAAAAGCAGAAAGAGAAGCATGTCACTGCCCCTCCTCTTGAAGAAGCAAAAGAGACACCGATTGACAGATTCTAGAATGCCCTCTGTGGAGGACATGGCTAAAGCATGGCAGTTTTTCCAGGTTTTCAAGGCAATGGGAGCCTTTATGTCCATGCCAGTCCCTCCCTCCCCAAGCTCCTCTGTCTGTAGCAATGCCTGTAGTGGAGGAGGCTGAACTCTAGTAAGAGGAAGAGGAGAAGGGTGAACCCATAGAGCCTGACAGTTCCCCAATTCAGGAGTTCGACTACCCTCCCTGTTCCTACAAGGATTTCACCTCAAACTACTTTTTTGTGAGGCAGATGTTAAGCACGCTCAACCTCTCTCCTCAACAAACAGCAGAGGACGAGGATGAGGTAGAGTTTCTGGATATGATCAGCCTAACAGCCACAAAGAGGTTATTTCTGCCTGTTCATAAGTCCTTTAAGATGGCTGCCTCCAAGATTCTGGCAGTCCCACCTCTGCAGCTGGTGTTGATAAGAAGGTTGCAAAGAAATACTAGGTGGATAGGCAGTATGCCAGGTACCTGTATACTCATCCTGACCATGAAGGGGTTGTGCAGATTATTGCCTGTGACAAGGCCAAGATACCCCTTTCCTCACAACCCCCAGAAAGGGATGCCAGGAAGCCTGACAGGATGGGCAAAAAGGTCTACACTTCAGTTTCTCTACTGCTGAGGCAGGCAGCTTATATGGCCTATACAACTCAGTACCAGAAGGCACTCCAGAGCTCTGTGGTGGCTCTGAGTGTAAAAGCTGCTGGGGACTTAGCCCAAGACCCAGCTGCCACAGCAAAGGCTGCCATGAATGCCACCATGTATCAGTTTTATATGGTGGTGGATGCCAATGACACTGCTTCCAGAGTCATGACACATGCAGTATCCTTGAGGAGGTTTGCATAGCTCAGGACTACAAATCTCTCACAGGACACTCAAACTAAGGCCATGGATTTCCCCTGCAAAGGAAACTCCTTGGCTGGGGACAAAACAGAGGCATATATGAAAAGGGTGAATGAGTTTAAGACCACCTACAAGAGTAATACTGAGAAGGAGAAGGCCTCCACTTCCCATAGGCCTTATGAAAGTGGAGGCAGGTGCCGGGGTTACATTCCCCAAACTTATATAATTTATGATTACCCTCGTCAGAGAGATTTCTTCAGGGGAAAAGGCAAGAAGGGTGCCAAATGAGCTGAAGCCACTCCAGCCCCAAGGTGCAGGCAAAGTATAACCCCAATATGTCTGTCCAGTCACCCAGCCATTTTCAGTGGGTGGAAGGTTGGATCACTATTTCCAGGTGTGGAAAAATATCACCACAGACAACTGGGCCCTGGAGATAGTGAGCCAGGGTCTCTCCCTGCAGTTCAAAAAGTTCCCAAAACTGCAGGCACACAGGGCCTTCCCACCTCATACCCCAGCAGAAAAGCTCCTGCTGGAGCTGGAGGTGAAAAAACTGCTGCAAGCCAGTGAAGTGGAAAGAGTTCCCACTTCCCAGTGCGGGAAGGGGTTGTACTCAAGATACCTCCTGACTCACAAGAAAAGTGGAGAGTGGCAATCCATTTTAGACCTAAGATTTCTGAACAAGCACTTGAAAAAGGAAAAGTTCAAGATGGTGACACTAGCCACAGTGATCCCATCACTGCAACAGGGACATTGGCTGGGGTAACTGGATTTAAAGGATGCTTACGTTCACATTCCAGTAAGACCCTCTCACAGAAAGCAGCTCGGGTTCAAGGTAGGGAACTGCTAATACCAGTTTGCATGCTATCTTTCGGCCTGTCTTCAGCACCAAGTGTCTTCACAAAGTGCTTGGCAGTAGTTGCAGCACACTTAAGACAACAAGGTGTAGTGGTCTTCCCTTACCTGGATGACTTGCTAGTCTCAGGAGGGTCACACCAGGAGGCCAAAGGCTCCCTTCAGCTCACCCAGAAAACTCTAGAGGATCTAAGCTTCATGGTAAATGTTCCAAAGTCCTAGACAGAACCTCTTCAGGTGCTGGACTTTATAGGAGCAGAGCCTGACACCCGACAGGGAAAGGCTTTCCTCCCTCTGGAGAGGGTGGCAAATCTTATAGGCCTTGCAAGATCTTTCAAGGTAGAAAAGCACAGACCAGCAAATGTTTTCCTTCAGTTGTTGGGACACATGGCTGCCTCCACAGCTGTGGTACAAGGTACCAGATTTCATATGAAGGATATTCAGTACCACCTGGGATCTCACTGGTCCCAAATGTGGAATCATGTCAAGGCTGGTACCAGTTACAAAGAGCCTTTTAAAGGCATGGGATTGGTGAAAGGAAGAAAAGAACCTCAGAGAGGGAGTTCCCTTCCTCCAGAAAATATCAGCAGCTGTGCTTACTGTGGATGCCTTCCTCCTTGGCTGGGGCACTCCCCCTCTCCCCCAGGGGACTTCATGGTAAGTGGAGTGTGGACCCCACTAGAGTCCCAAAAGCACATAATCCTCCTGAAATTCAGGGCTGTCTATCTGGAAATGCAGGCTTTTTCCTCCCAGATCAAGGGTCAGTCAGTCCAGGCCAGGACAGACACTACCACCATCATGTACCCTATAAACAAGCAGAAAGAAACAAGTTCTTCCTAGCTGTGCACAAAGGCAATGAAGATCTGGAATGTGGCACATGGGCTGGAGGTGCAGCT
This sequence comes from Neoceratodus forsteri, assembly GCA_016271365.2. Lineage (NCBI taxonomy): Eukaryota > Metazoa > Chordata > Ceratodontiformes > Ceratodontidae > Neoceratodus > Neoceratodus forsteri. Next base: position 1,136,046,729 of record CM057449.1, on the reverse strand, counting down.
ATCCACAGTACACCTGCCAGGGAAGGGCAATTTCCTCACAAAGCACCTGAGCAGGATCAGTCAAGAAAACCACGAGTAAACTCTGAAAAGGCGTGTGCTCTCTGCAGTGTTCAGAAGGTGGGCCACACCAGAGGTAGACCCATTTGCCTTCCCACAAAACCACCAGCTCCCCCTCTTTTGTTACAGGCCTCCCTCAGTAGGAACAGTCCCAGAGGACACCATGGTCCTCTGCTGGACAGGGAGATTTCTCTATGTGCTTCCCCCATTTCCACAGCTACTGAGAATGCTGCTGAAACTCAGAAGGGAACCGGCAACAGTAATTCTAACTGCTCCCGACTGGGCCAGGCAGACCAGGTACTCTCTGCTCCTGTCCTTCTCCAGCAAACCTCCAATTACCCTACCCCTGAGGTACAATAGGCTGACCTTTCCTCAGGGCAGGATAACATTTCCAGACCCAAGCATACTGTACCTCAGGGCCTGGTACTTGAAGAGCTAGAATAGCCTAGATTAAATCTCTTGGAAGAGAAGCCATCCACTAGGAAAATCTTTGCTTCAAAATGGAAAAGATTTTTACGGTGGTGCTCTTTCAAATAGCTTAGCCCTTTTCATGCCAGCAAGTCCAACATCTTGGATTATCTGGTACACCTGCAGTCCCTGGGCCTTCAGCCCTCAACCCTGAAGGTGCATCTAGCAGTAGTCTTGGTATATGCCTCTGCTGGCAATGATAGGTCTGTAGTCACCCAGTTATTTTCAAAAGGTTCTTCAAGGGTGTGACCCATCTGAACCCTCCTTTTATGGATCCAGTCCCCCAGGACCTGAACCTATGTACTGTTCAGCTCACAAGGGCTCCTTTTAAGCATATGGCAACTGCTATACTGAAGTATGTCACCTGGAAAACAGTTTTATTGGTAGCTCTCACCTCTGCCAGAAGGGCGAGAGAGCTTCAAGCCCAGTGCACAGATCCTAATGAAATTTTCCACAGGGATAAGGTAGTCTTAAGCACCAATAGGAAATTCCTTCACAAAGTGGTTTCAGAATTTCACCTCAACAAGTCTATCACGTTTCCTGTGTTGACTGAAAAATCCACAGCAGGGACTCCACAGCCTGGATGTTAAGAGAGCTCTAAGTTATTATTTGCACCGCACAAAGGATGTCAGGTCCACCTCTACACAGCTGTTTGTCGCCTATGGGGATGTAGGCCAAGGAAAACCAGCATCCAGGAGAACCACTGCTTGGTGGACAGTGGCATGTATCAGTTCTTTTATGGTAAAGCTGGCAAGTTTCCACCTGAGGGCCTAAGGGCACATTCCGCAAGGGGCACCCCTGCCTCTGTTGCAGCATCTAGATGGGTCTCCATTCAGGAAATTTGTAAAGCAGCTACCTGGAAATCAGTACACACATTCACAAAGCTCTACTGCCTGGATATTCAGTTCAGAAGGGATGCCAGTTTTGGCACTGCTGCCTTGCAGAACCTTTTACCTAAACAGGTTCTGTATTCAGCCACCCAAGGTACTCATAAGGAGTCTGCATTAGTTAAGCAATAGTGAGGAATTCTTGGGGTTTGAAGAAAACATTACTCATCATAGTAATGTTATTTCTTCTAAAGGGATTTCTCACTATGCTTGGCAATCCCATCCCTACCTCCACTTTCAGAACCTGGAAAAGGTTCTCACAACAGATGGCACTCTATATAGTTTAGCATTATTTGTTGTATTGTTCCTCAACTGATACTCAGTGTTTCACATACTCAGTTTTTTTTTGAAGTTTTGGTAGTCATTCAGCTACATTTAGTGGTCACTGCTCTTCCCACAGCTTGAGAAATAAATCTGCCATTAGAGGGCAGGGGACAGCGTGACCACTCAACAGAGTTTCGAACTTCATTCTAAGGTTCTCTAGTTAGCATAACATTCTAGGCTCCATGGTAGCTCATTCCAGGGGAATGACTGCATTTGGAAAAACACAGTGAGGGATCCCTTTGAAAGAAACAACATTACTACAGTGAATAATTTTCAGGTCCGCTGTGCACATGTGTGAACGAACATGTTACGATACTGGGTTTTGAGAGGTGTCACTGTGGTCCTACACAGGGCAGTCTGCAAGGGGCTTGTCAGTGTCACACCAACCATCAGCCAGGATGATCATGACACTGTTCTGCCTTGCAGAGCAGAAACGCTGTGTAGTTCAATGGAAAGAGACGGCCTAAACATAGAGTGGTTCCTTCCTTTGATTTGCATAACACGACCCAACAAGCATAGCTGATCAGGTCATAATCAGCCTGCTGGACCCCACCCCCAACGTAAACTGAAATAAAGAAAAGTGACCCTTAATCTCTCTTATCCAAGGTGAAATAAAACCACTACTTCTATGTGAAAACATCACAACAGAGTTCTTCAAAGTGCTGTGTGTGTGGCCCTGACACCAGGCAAGACACCAAAGAAAGCGAATCCTTGGTTAACCAAGTGCCAACACTAACATATGTGCGTGTGTCTCCTTAGGATTTATTTTCTGTGTATCCTTGCTGCTGCTTTTAGCAAACCCCATGTCTGTAGGTGGGAGGAAGAAGGACACATCTTCCTCCTTCTCTGTCTGGTCCGCGCTACGCGGTTGTGCACTTCAATCCCTCCCACCCCTTTTTGTGAAATTTCCGACACTAAGATGCCCAATTCCCCATGCCAGCTAGTATCCCCTACCCTGCCTATTTTCACTGTGTGACACTGGGGAGCCCACCCCCTGTGTTCCCAATCATAACAGTGACACTGGGATGCCCAATCTCCAGTGCTGGTACCTGAAATAAGGAAAACTGTCCCTCAAAGTTTTTTTTGTAATATACCCTGTAAAAAAGAAAACTGTCCATTGCTGTCTATTGCTGTCACCATTGCTGTCTCCACACTCAACCCTCCCACACAGCACCCCCTCAACCCCTTACTTACCTACCAGGGATCCAGTACCTCTTTGGACTGGAGATATGTCTTCACTCTTCAAGGCTGGCCCGCGAATTGAGGAAATCAGGTATATGTGTTTCAATGGCTTCTGAACTTGTCATCATAACTTGGTGATTTTTGAAGATCTGCCCTCAAATTTTCAACATGGCTTTTTGGGACCCCCAATCATGAGCAATGGCAGAGAAACAGGCTATGTTGAAAATCTGAAGTGAAAATATTTTATGAAACAACAAAATTACAAGCCTATGTTGAAATTTATGAATGGGCATTCGTAACTTTGGTAATTTTCAATATTCTGACCCCACATTTTCAACATAGCCATATTTTCATACCACCTCATGAATGTAATAGCTGTTATTTTTCAAAACCTGGCCAAAACATGTTTTTTGCACTTGTGCGTGAAATCACCTTTCAGACAGGATTTGAAACTTTCTCTGCCATTGTTCATGAGATAGGGTCAAAAGAAGGCTATGTGGAGTCATAAGAAGGCTATGTTGAAAATCTGAGGTAAAAATATGAAAAAACATCCAAGTTATGAGTACACATTGAACATTTTCAAAAGTGTGGGATAAAAATATGAGAAACTTGCAAAGTTATGAACCTGCATTGAAAATTCTCAACACACACTTATAAGTGTGGTAATTTTCAATATTTTGAACCCAACTTTTCAACATAGCCGTTTTTAACACCACCTTATGAATGCGACAGCTGTCATTTTTCACATCCTGGCCAAAATATGTTTTCGCACTTCTGGTGCGAAATCACCTTTCAGGCAAAATTTGAAATAGTTTCCATTCTTGTTCATGAGGTGGGATCATAAGAAGGCTAAGTTGAAAATTTGGGGTAAAAATATTAAAAAAACAACAAAGTTATGTGTGTACATTGACATTTTTCAACACATACTCATAACTGTGACAATTTTCAGTGTATTGACCTTGACTTTTAACACAGTCATTTTTCCACACTATCTCAAAATGTGACAGATGTAATTTTTCAAATCCTACCCAAAATGTGTTTTCACATTTCTCGTGCGAAATGACATTTCTGCCACTGCGTTATAAATGACACCTGTCATGTTCAGAAGGAGTGGTCATAACAGGACTATGTTGAAAATTTTGGGGTAGAAATATGGAAAAAAAAAAAACCAACCAAGTTATGAGGAAACTTTGAATTGTTCCAACATTTACCCATAACATTATTCTTGCAGATTTTGGCCCATAATGTTCAATATACCCCTTCTGTTACCCCACTTCCTGAACATGGCAGGTGTCATTTTTCAACTCCCCTCTGAAACTTGTTTCCACAGTGGCACAGTGAAATTACTTTTCTGAAAGGATTTTAGACATTTCACCTGTCTTGATCATACCGTTAGGTCATAAAACGACCATTGGAAATTTGCAGTCAAAATATGGGAGCCCACTTAAAATTAGATATTGCCTCTTGGCTGCCCTATCCTGGGTAATTACAATTTAACAATGTGTAAAAGCAGGACACCATTGAAAATGAGACACTGTATCTCATCTGCTCTGTTCCAGGTAAATACAGTATATAGTACAAATTTGTACAAGCAAGACCCGGTACAACAGCAATACCAGTGAAAATTCAATATCGACAAATGTTAATTTCTTCCTATCTTGGTATCACTAGAAACTACTATTTGATTTTTCAGGTTCTTCGGGGTAGTCGTTTGAACCCTGTCATATGCAATATTGCATATTTATTGGTTGCTACAGGGGGTCTCGCACTGATTCACTTCACTGTTTTCTTCAGTATTTTTTTGTTTACAGTATATTTGAACCTCCACCCCCTACCTTCCCCTAGTACAAAACCTTGGACCCAGTGGGTAACTTTGTCATGCTTCCCATGGCTACTGGTCTGCATAGAAGTAAAGCAAACTGAAAATTGTTAGGAAACGGGATGAGATCCTTCATATTTCAGGAAGACTTTTCAGAAATTGCGCAGTTGGGGGATCCCATCTGATACTTTACTAATGTTTGTTTGTAGGGTCTTGTAGTTTTCTATAATAAATTTTTTCTGAATCTGTTACTTTTGAAAATAGCCCGAGTCAAATGGCAGACTCAGCTATGCCACAACTAACCGACAAGCGGGTGCCTGAAAAGATGTGGGACTTCTTGTGATTTTGTTGTCGCTCTCGCTTGAATATGAAGGGAAACCAAAAACATAAAAGCATTTCGGAAAGAAATTGCTCCAGTGCATCTTATAGATTACAACCTGAAACCATGGACCACTTCTTTTTCACCTGCACTTTAGACATTTTCGATCATATGTAGCTGCCACCTGGAATGAAGCTTTGTTTTGTAATATTACGTATGATGCATTAATACATGGTTCCTTTTCAGGCTAGTGGAATAGGTGGAATAAAAAGAAGAAATTTCTTCATACTTACCATAATTTCCTTTTTCCGTTAGCTCCAACATTGTCAGTGGGTATTCATTACACTTGGGTTTAGTGTACCCCTACTAGAGGAAATGGCACAGCCCACAACTTTAGAATGTTCGACATATGAAGATTCCGGACATCAGCAACTCGCCAGTCACCATTGTCCTTGCAGTGCCTCTAAATATGAAATAAATGCCATATCGTTTGACTTGACACCAAAGCACATACTTAGCTGTCTATTTAGATATTACTCTAGCCAACATAAAATTCAGTAAACAGTGGCCTACCTTGACAGCTGCTAAAAAGGTGACTGTTCAAACCCCATCTTCTACAGTTCACGTGTTGCACAGTCCAATAGGAAGTGGCAACTGGAAAGAAAACCAAAACAGTAACAAAGCAAGGACTGCATGCAGTGTAAGCACTCACCTGCAACAAAGAAAGGCACCCTTGCTAACATCAAACTTGAACCTTCTGAATCTGCTTAGCAGCAGTCAACATTCTGATGTGGAACTGCTCACTTAACATTATTAAGTTTTTTTTTTTATACATATCCAAACACGGGCACAGCAGGTAAACTAAAGAGGGATGTTCAGATATGTGTACAAAACAGAGACTGTAACAGAACAAGGAATGTCCATGCTGCCATATCAGACAATATTCTCTCACTGGAGCGAGGCTCCTGTGTGGGCCCCATTGACAATGTTGGAGCTAACAGAAAAGGAAATTAAGGTAAACATGAAGAAATTTCTTCCTTCTGTAGTGCTCCATATTGCCAATGGGTATTAATCACACATGGGTTTTAAGAAGCACAGAGGTGTGCAAATCCCATTGCCCACTGTCCGAGGCAAGTAAAATTCAGTGAAGGACAAGTACCAAAACAGAGCTAATTTCATTGTAATAGGAGCAAGTGAAAATTCAGCTACAGTCATGACTAGGTAAGTAATAACACTTTTGATTTGAGCACACCTGAAGAAGCAGTACCCACCAAGAAACCGGGTGAGTGAGATTATTATTCCATACATCAACCACATACAGGAAAAGGAATTTGCCTAACCGCCACCTGCAAAACTCTACGACCAAGGCCGCATCAGCAGAACCCTGAACATCCAACCTACAGTGTTTGGCAAAACTGTGGACGGATGACCATGAAGTTACCTTACACAAGTCTAAAACAGACATAAGCTTTGACAATGCAAGCCCTGACCCACCCAGCTAGGGTGGCCTCTGAGCCTTTTGTCAGTGTTTGGACTCCGAAAAAGACAAACCACCTATACAAACACCAGAACTCAGAAGCCTGGCTAAGGTATGTCCTAATGGCCCATCGCAAATCAAACTTGTGGCAATCCTTCTTCTTTGGGCGAAAAGGTTGTGGACAGATTTCCTGGTTCACATGCAAGGCTGTGGGAACGTTCGGTATGAAGGATGGGACTGTTCTGAGCCCACCTTGTACAAATGCATGACAAGGTATGGTTCTTTGTGGAACAAAGCCTGGAGCCTGCCAAATCCTCCTGGCTGAGCACATAACAACCAAAAAACACACCTTGTAAGACAACATGTCCAATGGAATGGATGACAGCGGTTCGAAAGGTTCCTTACAGAGAGCAATCAGCACCAGATTCAGATCCCAAGGAGGAACCAGGTATCAGAACACAGGCTAACTCCTGCTGACAGCTCACAGAAACTGAAGAACCTCTCAATTAGTTCCTAATGACATACCCAAGGAGGCTCCAAGGGCTGACACCTGACCTCCCAGGGTGCTCAGGGCCAAATATCTTTCCATTCCTTCCTGCAGGAAATCCAAAATTTGTGGGACTGAGGCTTTGGAAAACCAGATTTTTTTTCCTCTGGCCCAAGTCAAAAAGGTAGTTCATACACAAGCATAAGTTGCTGGAAAGTCTTCTTAGCAGCCATCAGTGTGTCTACTAACTTCTTAGAAAAACCTAGTTTTAGGTGTCTCCTCCTCACAGGAGTGGGGCTGTGAGCTGCATTGCTCCAGATCTGGATGCAGAATGGGGCCCTGAGAGAGAGAAAGTCTCCCTGCACTGGAAGGTAAAGGAGAGCACGTTGGGCTAGGTTCATTATGTCTGAGAACCACAGTCTTCTGGGCCACTCAGGAGTTATTAGAAGAAAGCTTCCTCTTGTGTGCTGTATTATGCATATGAGCTTGAAAAGAAGAGGCAGAGGAGGAAAGGCATACGCTCTGTCAAATTTCCACTCCTGTGTCAGGGCATCCACTGCTTCCACCTGAGGACACTGGTAGCAGCTGAAGAACCGCTGAGTTTGAGCATTGTGGCCGGAGGCGAGACAGATCGATCTAAAGATGTTCGAACCTTTGACACAGAAGGTAGAATACCTCCAGGTTCAACAGCCACTCCCCTAGATGAACATTTTTGTGGCTTCTGATTGCACCAGACTTTGAAACAGACAGAGAGCGAGGCAGACTGCCCTCATTTTCAGAATGTTTATGAGTAAGTGCTGTTCCTGCACTGACCAAGTCCCTTGAATGAAAAGTGGTCCCTCCAAACCCGACAGGCTGGCATAGGATGGCAGAATTCACCATGAGGGTACTTCCAACGGGGTCCTCTTGCTCAGATTCTCCAGACTCACCCACCAGTACAGACTGCTTCAGGTGTGGTGAGAGTCTAATCCTGGCCTGACAAGCATCCAAGGTCGAAGTCCAGGTTGAGAGTAACTCTATGTGCAGGGGCTTCATAAGAAGACAAGCCCATGGACTAGTTCTGTGGCCATCAACCTGAAACCCAGAATCAGTATCAGGCTTTGATGTGAAGCCGACAACTGGCTCCTCAGCCACTGGACCTCTCTTAAAAAGGTCTCCTTTTTCGCTGGCGAGAGAAAGACACTTTCCTGATCTGTCTGGACACCACCCCCCAGGTGTTCCAGGATCTGTGACCGCTCGAGAGAGATTTTATTCTTGAATCACCACCAAGCCGTGAGACTCCAACACCTCCAGATTCCTGGACAGTGACTTCCTTACTACTATCTCAGATGGGGCTCGAATGATCAAACTGTCCCTCCTGAGGGAGCTGAGCTACCAGGCCAATGAGCACCTTTCAGAAAACCCTGGAGGCTGTAGTCAACCCAAAAGGGAGCACCCTGTACTGGAAAGTTGTCCCAGGACTGAGAACCTGAGGAGCTTTGATAAGACTGTTGGATGTGGATGTGGAGATATGCATTCCTCAGATCTGTGGAAGTCAGGAATTCCCTGACTGGAAAGCTCGGAAGATCGAACATAGGGATTCTGTCTTGAAGGTCATGAAACACAAACTTGTTTAGGTGTATCAGATCCAGAAGGGGTCAAGGCACCCCCCCCGACTTCTTGGGGAATAGAAGAAGAATCAGCATTTATACAGTGCTTTTCATACACAGTGTATCCCAATGCACTTTACAAGCAATGCTAGATGGGTAGTGAAGTGACAATGTGTAGTGGCGGCCATATTGCACATCAACACCCAAACACAGGCTGGACAATTGCATGATCTGAGTAGAATCCCTGGTCTTGCTTACTGGGAGACTCTGACAATATCGCCTCACTTGAGAGAGGTAATCCCAGGTCTCTGACATGCTAGCCTCTCCACAGGTTACTTCAGAACCGTTGGTGGCAGAAAATGGCCCTTTGAGGGGATTGTTTGAAAATTCTATTGTATAACCTAAGGCCAGAATTTCCAAAACTCAAGCAACTGAGATTATCTGGGCCCATCTTGATTAAGACATTGCACAGTCTGCCACCAAAAGAAAAAAGGCAGAAATGGGCCCCAAGTACCTGCAGTGTGAGGTGCTTGCTTCTTCGCCCTGGGCCTCCACTGTGCCTTCACAAGGGCACCGTTGTTGTTACTGTGGGTCTAGTAACCTGAATAGGTTACATTTTATCCTGGATATCCTTCAAAATATCATCCAGGCCAGAGCCAAATAACAAACCTCCCTCAAGGGTAGAATGAACAGCTTGGACTTTAAAGCCTGCTCGGCCACCCAACGCCTAAGCCACATGCATCGCATTCCCTACACAATGTGGTAGGTGGAGCAGGCAGACATACGGAAGTTTTCCACCGTGGCATCCCCTAAGGTGGAGGCCAAGGATACCAGCTGCAAAATACTCGCCCCCTCTGAATCCAGGAAAACAAAGCTGCCCAGGGCTGTAACCAAAAATCTAAAGCTCTGGCAATAAAAAAGAAGGCACAGGAGGTGCGCACATTTGCGCAGTTAGAAGCGAAGGCTCTTCTGCATGCAGCATTCACTTGCTGGTCATGCGAATCTGTTAAGACCAAAGACCCTTCAACAGGAATAGTGGTGTGCTTGACAGAAGTATGAACCGCCTTGTTTGGAGTCGAGAAGGGTGCGGAAAGGATGGAACTGACATCCACTACCTCCATGGATAGCACCTCCTTGAGCTGTAAGGACCTGCATGCCACAGCTATCAGGTAGGACAAGGACTTGATATCAAACAGGGGAGAAAAAGGAAACCTCCTCTTCAGCTCTGTCTACTCCCCTCCTCCGCCTCCTCAGAGACTTTGTCCTCCTCATCAACAAGTAGCTCCTAGGGTCAGGATATTCCCCATTATCCTGATATCCTCATCTTGACCCTCTAGATGGTCAGAGTCAGGGTCTGCCTGCATATCCAAAATAAGAAATGCAACCCTGTCCTGCTACAGCACACCTGGATGTGCCTGTGTGGGCGCCACCTGACCTGAGGGGACTGATTTGGGGTCAGTGTGTCTGATAGGATGTCCTGCAGGACATCGGGGCTCCAAAGTTCTCCTAAGAACAACAAACAAAGATCCATGCAATTCTGTTTGCCACTGCCAACTGGTACACCAGGTGCACCTCCCAGCTCAGAGGTGTGACTGAAGGGGGACTGTAAGAGACATATTAGCATGTGAAAACACAATTGAGGTAAAAGGAACCTACTGGGAAGGTTCCATCAACCCCTTGTAGGTCTTAAATCTTTTAATAGGTAGAGGTCTCCAATATGTCATGGTGCCAAGAAAATAACTGATATTGCTGAAGAAAAGACAGTATAGTGGACCAATGCCATGACCCCAAGTACCAAGGCAGGTGAGGTGTCTAGTAAGGCTGAAAACATTTCCAATCAGTGCTCCCGCTATCAGAAAACAAAGATATCCACTAAATTAACATCTTGACAGAATAAACTGTCTACTGGAGAAATTACTGATATGTTTGGCAGTTAAAAGGCCATGACATATTGCCTATAAGAGCTCCCCTATATTGAAAAGTGCCTGCAGAGTAACTAGGCTGGAGTGTAGAATCAAGTTGTCATGAAAATCTCATCCTTAGCTCACTCACCTACTGATTTTTTTTTTTTAATATATAAAAGTCCTTGGAAAAGCCACAAAGTATGTAAATAGAAGCTGTGGGAATCAAACCCATGTATCCCAAATACATTATGCTTGTTTCTCCTGTCTGGGAATACAATGACCCCTTGCTGCAACCCTCAGCACCAAAGCAAGGAAAGTTGCTGGGGAGTTCCAATCAGTCACATCTCCTAGCTGGAAAATGATTAAGCAGATGGCTGACTGAAAAGCAGTAGAAAAACAACAGACAGAGAAAACACATCTAGCACAGTAATAGTGCAGTAGCGCATGCACACACTCCTCCGACGAGTGCGAGCACAATGTGAAGATGCTTAACATGACATCGGCATGTGGGGAGCTCATGCACAACACAGGTGCACGAAACAAGATTGCACTAGCAAGGAGGCACAACAGGGCACGCGCCCAACTGCCACAGTGGCTGTCAACAGTGGGAAAACTGCGCAGCTCAATGGAGCCAGAAGGAAAAAAACAGTGCTAGTCTGGAGGGTAAGAAAAACTGCCAACAGTTGGAGGAAAAAAAAAAAACTCTTAAAGAAGAAGGACAAAAACTCCTCACCAGGAAGCTCCCATGTCAAAGGGCTGGTGGAGATAGAAGGGCAAGGTCCTGAATAGGAGCCAGCAGCTTAAAAGTGAAAGTCCCCTCACACAGAGCTCTGAAAATAGGGAAAATTCTCCCCAAGGAAAAAACAAGCACAGCAATCTAGGGGTTGCTTATAATAATATATTGTATGTTGCTTTGCTCTCTCTGCCCCATCTCACTCACCACTGTGAGCTATACAATAAACTTGAATGGCTCCCCCAACAACCATCAAACTTCTGTACAGTAATTGACAATGTTAGCAGAACAGCCACTCCCCCAGTAGTAGCTGAGCTTTTCAAGCCTGCAAACCTCACTTATCCAATAAGGTCTTGTGGCTCACAAGTATTCCAAGTTCCCAAAACCCATACCTAATCGGTGATTGGGCATTTGCCGTCTGTGCACCCAGGCTACGGAACTCCTTCCCTGCCCATATTCATACCTCCTTCTCCCACACCTGCTTCAGAAACTCCTTCTAGGACCTCCTGAAACTTGCCTTGACCTGTCACTTTACCTAAGGTATTATGTCCCCTTTTTGTGCACTGTGCTGTACTTTATTGTTCTGTCCGGTCATCTCCTTGTGATCGGTGTGTTTATGAGTTTATAAGCATGGCTGTCAAATGTTACCTTATGTAATCTGTTTAATTTCTGTGTGTTCATTACAATTTAATATAAAATTTTATTGAAAATGAAAGTGATGTTTCTATACCTGATTGTCAAATGTTTACCTTGTCATGTTATGCTTTTACTTGCCTCGCTGTTAACTCAAGCTGCGTCCTATTGTTTTCCCTGAAATTCTGTAATACCTGCTTTTGCTTGTAATCTCCCTGTAATCTCCTGTGTGGCACCTGAAAATAGGCATATGATTGTCTAATGTGCTTACCTGGTTAACAAATGCTAAATAAATAAATAAACATTGAGTAGAAACTCAGCCCCACCTCCTCTGATAGGTTTCTCCACAGAAATCTAGGGAAGAGTACCACCTCTTATGGATCACAGTTCTATCTCGTATAAATATACAGCATACAGTTCCCTCTCCTAAACATTTATAGCAAATCTAAAAGACCAGGGAGAAAAGGGAGGGAATACCGACATCCAAAACCAGGGGGCTAAGGGAATCCTTAATTAAATAAAGAAGTAAAAAAAACAGGTACTTACCTGAAGACACAATAGATTTTTATTTTATTTATTTATTTTTAATTGGAGACCTTCCCAAAAATAACAACACCCTAGAAGAAAGGTGGCATATGTGGCCCCCAATCAAAGCATAGGCATTGGAAAATGGGGACAGCAGGGTAGCCAATTTGAAAGCCACAACTTAACAGGCATGGTCTTGATTTTGGAGAACTCCCCATCACCAGGTAGCCCCAACCTGCTATGCAGAATTACAGCACCAAGGCCCAGAAGCTGAAAGCTTGTTCTGAGAAGCTTGCTAGATATTTCCCCTTTGATAGCCCAGCTTAGACTGGAGAGTTGCTGCTGTCTGGAATCCTCATATACTCAACATTCTAAAGCTTTGTGCTGTGCCATTTTCCCTAGCAGGGGTGCACTAAACCAAAGTGTAATGAATACCCATTGACAATGTGCAACACTACAGTAGCACCTTATTTGTAATTTCTGCCTGTTTTAAATGGCACATATGGTCAGCTAGGTGCCAGTATTCTCTGCAGCAGAAAGACTGCACAAAACAGAATATATTAGCTTGGGTTGAAATAGAAATTAAGTTCATATTTCAGGCAGAAACTAATCTGGTGTCTTTACCCACCCTGCGTGACAGATGGAAATTCACACCTTGGGTTTTTAATGTCTGAGCAAACCTGGCAGGTGTCTGCAGAACTGGGTAACTGGAAATGATCCTTTTCACTCTCTCTGACTGTGACAGTTGACTCATTATGACTTGTTGTTTTCTTTGCTTGTTTCTTCTCTTTTTTTTGTAAAGCAATGTTGTGACTGTTTTCTTTTTGTTTCCCTTCATATGGTTTGTACCTGTGTTATTTGGAATTTTGCCCTTTCTAGTTTTTGAATTAATAAAAAATGTCAATACTCTTGTGAAATGAGCCTTGGGTTATTTTACATTCACCAGGACACCCACCAGGACAGCACCAGAGATGGATAGAGGAGACGTTGGTTTAATAACTCATCCAAAGGACAGCACTGAACTCGGGTGCAAATATTTATGGTATGATCCCAATCATGGTGTGGGACTAGAACCCACAACCTTCTGGCCCACAGGCAGATGTGCTGACAGGTGGGGGCAATGGACAGGGCTTCATGAGACCCCCAGATGATCACAAGACTGACTCCCACCCAGATAATCACAGGCCTGACACCCTCAACCAAGTGTCATAGCACTGAATACTCACCCCTGACAATCATAGCACTAATCCCCATCCCCAACGGTCACAGCACTGACCCCCTACTCCCAGCAGTCACAGCACTACATCCCAACCCTATCTTAGCATTGTCCCAATCCAACACTTACAGCACGCCCCCCCACCCCGGACAGTTACAAGACTGTACCCCCATTGTCACAGGGCTGACACCCTCCACTGATAGTCACAGCACTGACCACCCATCTCTGGCGGTGACAGTGACAGCACTGATCCCCATCCCTGACCATCATAATACTGTTCCTCAACTTCCAACAATCACAGCACAGACCACCCACTCCCTGACAATGACTGCACTGTCTCCCCCACCCTTCACAGTTATTGCAGTGGCCCCCAACCCCGACAATCACAGCACTGACCCCCACCACTGACACTCACAGCACTACCATCAAACCTCGAACCTCCCTCAACACAAGGCTGCCCCCAACCACAGTTAGGGCAATGCCCCCCCGAAAGTCACAGCACTGACCACCCACCCTTGGGCAGTCCCATCACTGACCCCATCACAAATGTGCTCCGCAGGTCAGGCCCTCTGCTCCCACCATGCCAACCTCGAAGTGCGACAGTGTGAACAGGGGACAGACAGGGTAACCCTCCTGTCTGTTTTGGGTTCAAATCACCTACTAGCATTGAGTCCTGGGGGTCAAAATGTGAACCTTATGCTAGTATACCAAAGTTAACAGGCTCAGATATGTACCCTATTCAGGAGTGCAGTATAATCCTTCACCCAGTGACACCCAGCCAGGTTTCCAAAATGTACCCTTATGACTCAATATAAGACCTAGGTATATTTTTACCTTTTTCAAGATTAGTAACACATTCAAGTCTTTAACAGCTGTCAGACTTAAAAACTGATTCAGCATTCACATACAAAAGAAACTGAGAAAACGCACAGGCAGTATTTTAAAGAAAATAATGTTTACTAAAAATTGTAAAACAGGTAAAATCAAACACAGAACAATTCTATCAATAACTTACAGTCACATAAAATAAATGGGAAGTTACAGAACACAAATACGCCTACCACAAATACTTAAAAGTTCTTGCCTAGCTAGATGTTACCATAAAGTGCCTTGTCTTAGCTTAGAAGCTAAGTGTCTCTCTCTGAGTCCAGAAATAAAAAGCAATATTTCCCTCAGATGCCTGATTATTTCAACATCCATCTCCCCACCCCCTTTGGTGAGGTCATAGTTAGGTCCTCCTATAACTTTAACTTCTACATAAATATCCACAAGGTTGTATGTTATTACTGTGAAAAATCAGCAACTAGTAATTTCCCAAAATATGAGCCTCTTTGAGCAAAGCATTTCCTTTGACATTTCATAACCCCACAATCTGTCATTTGTTCTCTTCTAAGTGAGAAAACCATAAAGGATCAACCAAGTGACTTCCCGTCCTGCTATGTCATAAAATGCATATTTAGTTGCCAACTCCAAAAGCAGGAGCAGGTTATAAGGGGTAATAAACTGTCCCTCTAGAAGGATGTCTTAATTAGTGGTTTCCCTGGTCTTTTTCTCACATCCTGCTGCTCTAGCCACACTGACACCTGAGGTCAAAGGGCAAGCTTACTTGCTGACTGCAGTGTCTTAGGTAGACCATCACATACCATTTATTTATAATACAAATATTATACAGATAACCATAAGCAGGGGGCACAGCATCACAACCCCTACCCTCAGTCATAGAACTGACCCCTAACCCAGTGTTGGACTTATAGGGGAGCTTGCCAGGGCTTGGCTCTCCCATCTCGGAAGTCAGCCACGGTAGCTCATGAATCACTGCCACTGACTTATAATAGGAAGAGGGGCTCAATTTAAAGACAGTAGTCTTATGGTCCCCCCAGCTCATCAAGTGTAATTTCAACACTGCCCTAACCCCAACAGTAACAGCTCTAACCCCCACCCCAACAGTCAGGACTGGACCCCCCTTCTTAAAGTCACTTTACTTGGTGCCTAAAAAATAAAAAACTATATCATAGTGAAACATATCAAGACTTAATAAGATATAACCCCAGGCAAACCCTCAAGGTGCTCTATGTAACCCAAGTACAAGTAAAATTATACTTTTAAACAAGGTAACTGCCATCATCACCTGTGCTATCTGGACACTACAAACTGTCATACCACAGTGGAGGACTCCGGACCCACTTAGGGTACTTCCCTAACAACGCTTTGCTCTATCCTTACAAATAACCCTTTATTGCCCCCTCCCCTTTGTGTTAGCAAGAGGAACCAGGCAGGGTTGCCCCATCTCTTATCTTTGTCCTAGTCATAGAGCCCTTTGCAGCAGCAATATGCCAACATCCTGATATTGTAGGGGTATTGGCAAGGGATGCACAGTTCAAGTCACTGATGTATGCTGATGATCTTCTGGTCCTGTTCTAGGATGCCCATAACTCTATACACCCATTACTCTGGCTTCTAGAGGTATTTACTGGTTACTCGGTTAAAAGTCAATCAGAATTACACTGAAGTACACCCCGTTAATAAGCACTGTTCACAATTAGTATTTACTAACCTAAACCTTAGCTGGTCCCCAGACCACATAGTATATCTAGGTGTTAATAGTCCCACTAAGTTATCACAAATTGTGAATCTCAGCTTAGAACCACTCCTTACAAAAATTAAAATGGACCTAGACAGATGGAAATTCTTACAACTTTCTCTTGTGGGCAGAATAGAAGCCCACAAAATGATCATTGCCCCAAAGGTACTTTATTTAATTGCATATATTCCCCTGACCATTTGTTAAGCAGCAATACTGTAGCACTCCAAACCCCCATGTACGCTTGTTTAGTGTTTAGCAAATATACAGTACTTAGGTCAGCACTTCCACGATACTGCCTCCGCCACTGTCCCACTACGGAGTTTGCACATCTCATTATACAACTTTTTACAAATGCAACAAACCAAATCTGTAAATCAATATACTGCAACCTCTTTTGAAAAAGTAATAGCTTATTGAGCACAAAGTTTAGATCAAACAGGAACATGATATGGTCAGAAAAAAAATATTGATTTTTGATTTGAGTTGGGGGACTCTGCCCACCACACACCCGGTTTTGCTCTGCAATGATGTTTGGAATGTTTTGTATGTGGGTGACTACTGATTTTTGTTCTGAGTTGAGGGGGCTCTACTCCCACACCCCCGTTTTTGCTCTGCTAAGATGATTGAAATCTTTTAATTTTTGAGTTGATGCATTTACTACCATAAAGCATTCACATAGATATAGAATATGATCCATGCTTCCGATATGATCCCTGCTTGCAAACCAAAATGCTATATCCGAGTATAGATTTTCAATTTAAGTGGATGCATTTGGCACCATAAATCAGATTTTCAAATGCAGATAAAGAAGTAAATGGAAATTATTTAAGGTGTGTAGCACTCCAAATCCCCTTTACACAGCCAGGAGTGCAGAAGCGTAGCCCTTTACGTCGAACTACTGTATATTTCCTAAAATGAAAAGTCACCCAAAGGGGGTCTGGAGTGCTACAGTATCTCCTTGTGAATCCTGGCTTTCATGTATAGATAAACGTCTGGGTTGCTATCTCTGTATGGGCAAGCAATCCAGATCTTGTAGAAGCAAGTTGATATCTCATTGGGAAAAAGAGGAGGGGGCCTACCATGGATAAACGGTTATTACTGGGCATATACAGATCATCACAAACACTTAGATGTTTCCCAGATCCTGATCAACCTTGTCCATTATGGACTTATATAGAATCTTTTTTCTTAGTGGGGTCATCTTCCCACTACATGCCTCTATGGATGTAACAAACTTCCAATACATACACCGCCTACTTTAGATAACTCAGGATCCACTTGGACGAAGATAGGTAAAATGTTCAAAATAAACATGGCATACCAAAGTACACTCCATTGTGGGGTGCCAATAATATAAATATAAGAAGACAATCAATCAATTAGAAGACCTGGGAAGAAAAAGGTATTATAATGTTAAAAGACACCTTGCTGCCCAACTGGATGGTGCTAGACTCCTTTCAGGTACTCCAAGCCATATATGGCTTAACCAAAACTAATTTCTGGAAATATCTGCAAATATGAGACGCAACAGCACCAATCACTAGAAGCCTTCAGCTGGTGCAGAGGTCTCTAGACCCCCAATCCCCTACCCAACCTGTTGACTAAAACTGAAGGTAGAGCAGGATCAGTATACTCTGATTAGGGAAAACTTCCCAAATCAAATTACCTCAGCCAAGGAGAAGTGGGAACACACCACTGGTCAACCTATTCCTGATGCAGAGTAGGATGCCTGTTCGATATTTGTGCACACCTGTCAGACATACTCGTAACAGGCTAATTCAGAACAAAATCCTGCACTGGTGGTACAGAACACCAGCAGTACTTCACTCCACTCACCTACTACCAACCAACGCATGCTGGAGATGTGTCACACATCCAGGTGACCTGCTCCACATACTGTACTACGACTGTGCCCTAAGATCTTAAGTTTTTGTATGCAGATTCATACTATGTTACAAAAAGTGCTAGGCACAGCACTACCACTAGTCCCACAGCTTTACATACTAGGCTCCAAGGTAGTTACTCCCAATTTCAACAAATGTCAGTGGGATTTCCAAATCCTTGCTAGCGTAGAAGCTAAAAGACTTCTGATATGCAGCTGAAAATCCAGAGACATTCCCACGTTAAAGGAGTTTTTGGACTGTACTACACAGCTAGCAAAATATGAAAGACTATCACACGTCTCCACTGACACTATACCAAAGTATGATAAAGTCTGGGCCCCCCTCCTACACTTCTAACAAATCACCAACCCACTCTGGCTTGCATCAACCCAGTCACAACGTCTCACCCCAAAACTGACATTGGATAATAAGCCTAGCTTGGGGAGAATTCTCTTAGTACTGGGTAACGGAAAATATCGCTTCATCACCCCCCCCCGAACCTCAGATAATTGAAACATAGAAACATAGACTTTGACGGCAGAAAAGGACCACTTGGCCCACCCAGTCTGCCCATTTCCCTACCTACTGGATAAGCTGCAGATTAGCTGCAGCTGCAGAGAGGGTCCTGAAGGAACTGGAAGTAATAAGAGTTGATAAAACAATGGGGCCAGATGGGGTGCACCCCAGGGTGCTTAAAGAACTAAGAGAGGTGGTGGCTGAACCTCTGGCTATCCTGTTTAGCCGATCACTGGAAACAGGGGAGGTACTCAAAGACTGGAGGACAGCAGATGTAGTCCCCTTATACAAAAGTGGGAACAAAGAGGAAGCAGGGAACTACAGACCAGTCAGCCTCACCTCGGTAGTGGGGAAGATCATGGAAGCACTACTGAAGGAGAGATTGGTGGAACATCTAGTTGTCAATGGACTACAGGACCCAAGGCAGCATGGTTTCACCAGGGGGAGGTCATGTCAGACCAACCTCATTGAATTTTTTGACTGGGTGACTAGGGAGGTGGATCAGGGAGGGCAGTGGACATGGCCTATCTGGACTTCAGCAAGGCCTTTGACACTGTGCCACATAGAAGACTATTACACAAACTGGGGAATATGGGTGTGGGCAGGACAGTAGTGTGGTGGGTAGGTAACTGGCTGGGTGGCAGGACACAGAGGGTGGTGGTAAATGGCTGTCACTCCACAGAGGGAAGAGTGACCAGTGGGGTACCACAGGGATCAGTGCTGGGACCGGTCCTATTCAACATCTTCATCAGTGACATTGCGCAGGACCTAGAAGGCAGAATTTCACTGTTCGCTGATGACACAAAGCTCTGTAACAGAGTAGACACACCACAGGGTGTAGACAGAATGAGAAGCGACCTGCAGAAACTTGAAGAATGGTCAGGGGTTTGGCAGTTGAAATTCAATGCAAAGAAGTGCAAGATAATGCATATGGGGCACAAAACCCTGGCACAATATATCAGTTGGGGGTGAGGATATAGCATGCACCAAGCAGGAAAGGGATCTTGGGTTGTCATCTCTGATGACCTCAAAGTGGGAAACAGTGTGACAAGGCAGCAGGTAAAGCAAATAGGATGCTGGGATGTAGGCAGGGGCATCACCAGCAGGAAAAGGAGGTCATAATTCCGCTATACAAGACACTAGTGAGGCCCCACCTGGAGTACAGTGTACAGTTCTGGAGACCATACCTACGTAAGGACGTAGACAGGGTAGAGAAGGTTCAGAGGAGGGCAACAAAGATGTTGCATAGATTGCATCACAAGTCCTATGAAGACAGGTTGAAGGAACTGAACATGTACTCCCTGGAGGAGAGGAGGGAGAGATGGGATATGATAGAGACATACAAGTATCTTACAGGGAGGAACAGGGTGCAGGAAAACATTATTTTTAAGTGAAAAAGATGTTCCAGGACTAGAGGGCATGGGATGAAGTTGGAGGGAGGACGATTCAGAGGAAACATGAGAAAGAATTTCTTCACAGAACTGGTGGTGGACAAGTGGAACACCCTGCCAGAGGAAGTGGTGGGGGCTGAAACAATCATGGGATTTAAGAATGCATGGGATAAACATAAAGGAATTCTGAAGGTCAGGGGTAAGGGGCATCAGACTTCTAGGAAAACAAACTGAACTTACAAGCTCAAATGGGCAGACTGGGTGGGCCATAGGCCCTTATCTGCCGACACTGTCTATGTATCTATGTAGATTCTAGTTAACCAACAGCCTGCTTCCTGCAACCCCGCACTATAATTGCTTTGTGTCTGTCCCAAGCATGTTTGAATTCCCCCACTGTTTTAGACCCAACAACCTCCTCAGGAAGGCTGTTCCATGTATCCATCACTCTCTCCGTGAAAAATAATTTCCTCACATTACCCCTGAGCCATCCCCCTCTATCTTTAAACTGTGCCCCCTTGTTCTTACACATCTCTTTTTCTGAAAGATGCTACCCTCCTGGACTTTGTTGATTCCCTTGAGGTACTTGAACATTTCTATCATGTCCCCCTGTCCCTCCTTTCATCAAGGGTATACATATTAAGCTCTCTCAGTCTCTCTTCATATGGTTTCTGATGTAGACCCTGCACCATTTTAGTTGCCCTCCTCTGGACTGCTTCCATCCTGTCTATGTCCTTGTGTAGATGGGTCTCCAAAACTGCACACAGTACTCCAGATGGTGTCTCACCAACTGTTTGTATAGAGGATAATCACTTCCATTTTCTACTTGTGGCGCCCTTCCTATGCATCCCAGTATCCCCTGGCTCTCCTTACTGACTTCTCACATTGCTTACCCACCTTTAGGTCATCTGATATGACTACTCCCAGGTCCCTTTCCATTTGTTGTTGTTAGTGCCTCCCCTGCTGTGTTACTCTTCTCCTGGGTTTTGTTTCCCAGGTGCATTACTTAGCACTTCTTTGCATTGAATCTAAGTTGCCATATGTCTGACCATTCCTCCAACCTTGCCAAGTCCCTTCTCATCTTGTCTACCCCCTCTTGTGTATCAACTCTGTTACAGATCTTTGTGTCATCTGTAAAGAGGCATACCTTTCCCTCCAGACCCTCTGCAATGTCACTTATAAAGATGTTAAAGAGGATTGGACCCAGTACTGAGCCCTGAGGTACTCCACTAGTAACCCCCCTTTCTTCGGAATGTGTTCCATTCACTATTACCTTCTGTGTCCTGTTGTGCAGCCAGTTCACTACCCAGGCTACCACCCTGGGACCCACTCCCAGGCTGGCTAACTTGATTATTAATCTTTTGTGCGGGACTGTGTCAAATGCCTTGATAAAGTCTAGGTAGGCCATATCCACAGCCCCTCCCTGGTCTATTACTTTGGTCACCCAGTCAAAGAAATCAATTAGATTAGTCTGACATGACCTTCCTGCTGTAAATCCATGTTGCTTGGGGTCCTGTGCCCCGCTGGCCTCTAGGTGCTCAACAATTCTTTCTTTCAGAAGTGATTCCATCATTTTCCCTACCACTGAGGTCAAACTTACAGGTCTGTAGTTTCCTGCTTCTGCCTTGCTCCCACTTTTGTAAAGGGGAATCACATCTGCCCTCCTACAGTCCTCAGGTACCACCCCATCCTGCCATGATTTGTTAAAAAGTGTGGTCAGTGGT
Organism: Neoceratodus forsteri; assembly: GCA_016271365.2. NCBI lineage: Eukaryota > Metazoa > Chordata > Ceratodontiformes > Ceratodontidae > Neoceratodus > Neoceratodus forsteri. The sequence goes on along the minus strand of CM057449.1, from coordinate 1,136,025,014 downwards.
GTCACTAGGTCCCCCCTTAGTTCTTTTAGGATTCTGGGGTGAATCCGTCAGGCCCCATTGCTTTGTCCACCTTGAGTTTTAGGAGTTCTTTCAGGACTCTTTCTTCTGTGAATGGACTGGTATCAACCCCCTACCCAGAGTGCTTCTATTGTCTGGTTTAGGTAACTGCTCCTCATCTTCTTTTGTGAATACTGAGCAAAGTATTCATTCAATATCTCTGCCTTTTCACTGTCTCCCTCTGCCCTCCCCTCTCCTTTATTAATCTTCACTATCCCTCCTTAACCTTTCTATGCTCCCTAATGTACCTATAAAAGGTTTTATCCCCTTTTGACCGAGTTGGCTATTTTTTTCCTCGGTTTGTGCCTTTGCCATTCTGACTGCCTTTCCTACTTCTTTCTGCTTTAATTGATACAGTTCCCTGTCGTGCTCCCTCTGTGATTCCTTATACTTTTTGAATGCAGTCTTTTTCTCCTTAACCTTCCCTGCCACCTCTTTTGAGAACCATAGTGGTTTTTACTCCGCTTTGTTTTCTTTATTTGTTTTACACAAAAACTTGTTGCCTCTATGATGGCAGTTTTGATTTTTCTCCATTGTTCTTCCACCCCTCCTATTTGGCCATTTGCTAGTGCATTCTTCAGGTGTTCACCCATTTTGCCAAAGTCAGCCCTTCTAAAGTCCAGTATCCCTGTTTTGTATGGCTTATCTCCATGGTTGTGCTCATTGTGAAGCACACTGTGCAGTGGTCGCTTGTTCCCAGATGTCTACTGACTTCTAAATTTGTGATCCTCTCTCCATTTGAGAGTACCAGGTCTAGTATTGCTCCCTTCCAGTGGGTTCCAGCACTAGCTGTCTAGGAGTCTGCCCTGCAGGGTATCGAGAATGACCCTGCTCTTGGATGTGGCTGCAGTACATGTCCTCCAGTTAACATCTGGCATATTCAGGTCCCCATCAACAGTATCCCCTTTTTCAGCCATTTTGAGAATGTCTCTCTATCATTTTCTTGTCCATTTCCTCCCCTTGAGACGGGGTCTGTATACAACCCTGTGCGGATTAGATGCCATTCCCATCTCCAAGGTAACCCAGAGTGCCTCTTGTTCTCCCCTTTACTTTTTAGTTCTGTAGCTTTGATCCTTCCCTTATGTATAGAGCTACTCCACCTCCTCTTTGCCTTCCTGTCCCTTCTGTAGATTGTGTACCCTGGTATGTTGACATCCCATTCATGGTTCTCGTGTACCATGTTTCTGTGACTGCCACAATATCCAATTGTTCATCTTCCATCAAAGCTACTAGCTCAGAGCTTGTTTCTCAGACTACGGGCATTAGTAGTCATTGCCTCCATTTAATGTTGGCTTGATCCTTTTTCCCCATCCCTGCTCTTATTGCTCTTATCTATTTTACCATTTACCCCCATCCTGCCCTGTGTTGAGCTCTGTACCTCAGTGTTTACCCTACTACCTGCCCTGTTTTGTGGGGGGAGGCTTGACTTTTCCTGCCTTTTATCAGTACCTCCCCCCTTATCTAGTTTAAAAGCTTGCCAAGGAAGCATTTAAACCTGTCACCTAAGAGCTTGGTCCCCTTTGTGGACAAATGCAGACCATCATACCAGTATAGACCTTTATCTCTCCAGGTGGACCCCAGTCCCCAATGAAGTCAAAGCCTTGTGCTCTGCACCAGTTTGCAACCATTCATTAAACTGCATGGTGTGCAGTACCTAGCCTCATTCCTGCCATGGACTGGTAGCACCTCTGAGAAGGTTACTGTGCTGCCTACCCATCTGAGGCCCCTCCCCAACTCCACAAATTCATTCTGCACTGCACTGATCCCATGCTTAGCTAGGTCATTTGTCCCAAGGTGGACAATGATATCTAGTTCTGTCTCCTGTGATGCTGCTTCTACAATTGTGAGGATTAGCTTCTTGTCCTCAAGCCATGGCACCAGGCAGACAGCTTACTTCCTTCTCTCCCTTCCCCAGTTCTACCCCCTAACAATTGAGTCCCTATCAGTAGCTGTTTCCTTCCCTGTGGTGTCCCTTGCCACACTTTTGTGGGTCTCCTTGTGGATGTCCTCAGCATTCTTCTGAGTCTCCACTGAGGGTGCCATCATAGAGGAACCTTGCTCTGCCAGAATGGCATCTGATTTGTGTGGAGGTACAACTGGGGGCTCCTCTCTGGTCCACCACCGCACCCTCCCAGAACCCACTGTGGTCCTACTGCTCTTCATACTCAAAGCCTCTGACTCAGTGGTTGTGGCAGTGGTGCTCTTTGGGAGGGAGGCCTCCTTAGTCCTTGCTAGTTCAGCCTGGAGGTGGGCAACCTCCTCTCTCAGAGCTGACAGTTGCCTACAAATAGGACAGCAATGCAGTTTCCAGAGTGTTTCCCGGAAAACTGCTGCCCCACAGCCAGTGCATTGCACCACTCCCCACATGTCCCGCTCCCTTATTCTATATAATATGTAATTATATATGTATTATTATTTGTTTTGTGTAACTACTCTTTATGCACATTGCAGGGTTATTAGGAATATGACAGTTCTGCCCCAAGACCTATTGAGGAAGTGATGTCAGAACTGTGGCTATAAAGGAAATGCCACGCCTGGGGGGTGGGGTGGGGAAGGGTGGGTGGGTAGTGCACAGCCACTGGTGACTGTTAGAAACAATCAGATACACAACTGCTCCACCACCCTGGTGAGTACTGTCCTTTATAGTAATACAACTAACACCACAATTTACTAGACCACGGCTCCAACACAAACCAAACCACTCTACTGAGTCCAAGGATAAAAATGAACTCACTCCTCAGCCAGCAGGACACTTAAAATGTTACAAAAATATCCTTCAAAATGCTAGGTCTCAACCCCAGCACTCAAGCAAATTCAGTTGTATCTCACTCTGGTTATAAAATTACTACCTTTTAAAGGAATCCTGCAATTCTCTGCTTAATGCCAATAAGGAAAATACAAATAAAACTTTTGTAGAAAGTGTATCTCACCTTCTTACCCAGTGCTCTGCAGTATTATGCCTTAATCAGGTTTCCAGGTCCTAAATGCAGTTGCAGTTTGTTCTTTGCAGTAAGTTTGAGCTTCCAACAGACACTTTAAAGTCAGTGTGACTGGCTTCTAACTGTGAAGGATGTCTAAGATAAGCTCAGAGCTGAAACCCCACCCAGAGCCAATTGATTGACTAGTGACACCTGTGATGTAAGCAGGCCTTTTCAATGCAGGCAGACTGCTATGTCTGATTCCAATACACAAAACCTTTCAGTGAAACCAGGGCTAAAAAATTAACTTCTCAGCCAGCAGGACACTTAAAATGTAAGGTGCAGGTTGCACAGCAACTACAGGGGCCCCAAGAAAAGTCCCAAAACAGATACATTGTGTTGAATGTACTTACTTGGCACTTATGTGCATATAGTTCTTGTTAAGTTTTAAAACAGCAGCAAAATAATAAACAATTAATACACCATGTAATAAATACATGTACCTTAAGAAACCTGAGCCTGTTTCTCATTCCAACGGGTAGTATCCAGGATGAATAGAAAAGTTCAGCTAGCATAAATGCCCTTCATTCTTTGAACACTACTGTCTTAATTGCTAGTCTCTGCTATACCAAAGCTATCACTAATGCTGGAACTACCTGACCAACTATCATGCATATTTATTCTGAACTATAAAGATGATTGTAATAAGATAAGGACTTTAGATGTATGGTTATTTGTCCTACAGACCTGCTATATATTTTTGTTCTTTATTTTTGTTTGAAAAAATCAATAAAACCCTTTAACTACAACAACCCCTATGCTCTATGCCACGCTCTTCCTCTCCCTCCACACACTCTCTGTCCTGATCTGAAGGCTGGTCTCTGCTGATTTCAGTGTTAGTGGAGATCTATGGACCCACTTTCGCTAGTTGTGCTACTGGTACTAGGGCTTAGTTGGTATGGCCTTGTGAGGTTTTTTCTATCACTTTGCATTAGGGGGCTTTGACCCCCACATCCCTGTGTTAACTTGAAAAAACATGGGTGGGGTGGGGCGGAACCTCCCAACTCAAACATTAAAGAAAATAATTAGAAGAATTTATTTTATTTTTTATTTTGTTTTGTTGACTGGGAAAGGAGGATTAGATGATTCTGCCTATTTTCAGCCTCGTCCTAGGGGAGGAGGGATACAGATGGATGCCAACTGACATTAAACCAGATTAAGCAGTTGGTGGTATTTTAATAATAATAATACATGTAAGACACCCCTCGTGGAGTGGGCTTACTAACCTCTAGTGGTATCTCACCTCTCCTTTGGTGCCCACCAGTCTAGGAAGCATTTTGGGCCATTTCTATCACACTGCCACCAGGGGGCAATGTTTTGCCCAGTATTTAAGCCCTGGCCCCCCCGGGGTGAGAGAGGGAGATGAGGAGTCAGCAACTATAGTAGGGACTGTGATCCAAGGGGTGGGGACCCACCCGACCAGGAGTCAGCAGAGGGCAGTGTCGGTGCAACGCGGGCTGCTTGGTTCTCCGTGGCAGTGTTGTTGGGAGCTTTGTGGCCATAGGGGGGTCGGGGAGATTTGTGTCACCAACTGCACGACAATGGAAGGCAAAGAGCAGAAAGCAGAAGGATCGAATGGTGCCGGTATCTCTCTGTGGCACAGGGGTCCCGGGTACCCCATGTTTAAGGTAAAGGGTAGCAGTAGGGCTGCAGTAGCAGTGGCAGGGCTACAGCAGGGTTGCTGGAGATAGCAGCTGTAGTGTTACTGTTCCCATGTGGCACACTGTCAGGGGGAAGGTTTTGGAGGCAAGGGGAGTGCAGCCTGGAATTCGCCATAGGGCCTGCCGTGCCCATGTCTAGGGAAGCCCCAGGGACCTGCCGTGCCCGTGCCTGGGGCAGGTCCTTCAAACCCATTAAGGGCCATGACTCTGCTTGGGGAACTGGATTCTGTAAGTAAAGGAGCCGCTGGTATGCTTGTAGCAGTCCTGTGTACTAGATCAGAGAGCAAGAAAATCTATGGGCACTGGGTTTTGGTTCAGGATAATGTTAGGGGTGGTTAATTGGGAGCAGCTGCGGGAGGCTTAGGCTGCAACCGTCCCGAGGCCATAAACTGGCCCAGCTGGCACTGGGAGAAGTAAGTCGCTCCCCTGCTGGAAGGTTGAAGTGAGAGAAAATGGAAGTCCCTCAAGGAAAAGCTGTTTTTGGTTAATCACGATCTCTGCCCAAGGGAAAGAAAAAAGATCAAGAGGAGCCAAACTGATCTAAGTGCTAGGCCTTGAAACAAAATCTAGCTGCTGTGCTGATTTGTGGTTGCCTCAAGGAGCTGCTCCTAGTTAATTCACTGAAAGTTTCTCTGGATTAAATCATTTTTCCAATGTCCAAGAATAAAGTGTTAAATATTCCTGTGAAGATGGTTGTGGTGATCGATTTTTTGATTAATGAATTAAGATGGAATGAATTTTAAACTTAACCACTCACAGTATTTATTCCTGCTTCGGAGATACCAACCCCCTTCCCCCAGGGAGAGAGTAGCAGAATTGTCACATATTTCAAAGGAATGCCTGAATGCAGCACCAGCCTGTTGCAGTCTGTAGCTGTGAGAAGCTGCACGGGTAGAGGGAGGTCTTAGTAGAAAGAAAAATAGAAGACACCATCAGGTAAAGCCAGCTCATTTTCCATCTTTGCTATGAGGAGTCCAGGGAGTGTTTCTGGTCTGTGCCCACCCCATATTAACATTGGGACCCCAGACAAAAATTGAGGACAAGGGGTGGGTTACAGATATGGGGGCTCATCCGGGATTTATTTCTGCACCCAAAAGGACTGGTGGCACTGCTGCTGTGGGGGAGTTGAGGGGGCTTGTGCTTAGGGCCTGTTGGCTCAATGGCACAGTTATGGTAAGCCGCAGGCACACTGCAAGGCCCTTGTGGATGTGGCTCCCTCTCCTGGTGCCTCCAAGTCTGGACTTGTGTCAAGGGAGGTAGTATAGTGCAGTAGTTTAAGGCTCTGAGCTGCAAATCTGGTGATATCCAGCAGACCAGACCTGGGTTTGAATCCCACAGCTTCCACTTGCATACTGTGTGACCCCGAACAAGTCACTTAACTTCCCTGTGCTACCAGGTCGCACCTGTAAAAAAGCTTTCTGCTTAGTGTGCTACTCCTGGTTAAACAACTAAACAAAAAACCAAAAAAATGTGATGTAAAAGAACAATAGTGACTGGCTGGCTCTGTGGAAGTGTCTGGAAAGGAGCTGTGAGGAAGTGCCGTTTTGTCAGCACAGTGAGAAGGGAATGAGAGAGAGAGAGAGAGAGAGACAGCATAGGTGCACTCTACAGTGTGGTAGCAGGTTAAAAGTGACTGAGACCATTTCAGCAAATGATCATGGTGGAAGGATTTTCATTCGAGGGGGAGCCCCATGCAATGGTTCCTATTTCCCTGCTCACTTGGCTTTGGACTTTTGCAGGGAGGGAAAAGGCCGAGGAGAGGTGTGTGATGATGTGGTTATCATGGCGAGGGAGTTGTTAAGCTGCCACTTTGTTCTATTTGCTCCAGCAATATGCCAGGGGGACTTTTTGAAAGAATACCATATGGTTACCCCTGGCATTACCCTATCAGCGCATCTGTGAGAACAGCTTCCCTACTTTCTCAGGGAAGTCTGGACATGGGAGCGGAAGTAAAACTGGGATTGCAGGAGAGTAAAGAGATGGCAGCAGAGGTTAAGGTGGAGTCTCTGGAGGTGAAGATTGAGGCTGTGGAGAAGGCATTAGAGTGTGGTAAGTGGGAGCACATCCATCTGCCCAGCTCCACCCCGCTGTCTGTCGACTATCCTTGAGGTCGAGGGAGGTGCAGGAGTCAGCAAGATGTCAGCAGGGGACCCCAAGGGCCCAGGGGGGTCTCCAGGGGAATCCCTGACATGCAACAGCATTCCCCGGGCATCAGTTCAAGGTGAGGCTCCAGCACTGTATTCCGTGAGACCTGTTGTGAAGGCAGAATCCAGACAGGAGGAGGTCTAGGAGGAGACTACTTTGCTGACCCAAGGAGGATCATTTAGTAGATATCAGTTTTCTGACCACAAAATACAATGGATGATCCCATGGCCCTTTCATAGACCTGCCATAACTTTTCCTGATACTGCCCCACTCCTGGTAGTGCAGTGCAGAACCCTGAGAGAGAGAGGATGGATGGCCTTATAAGAAGCGACCCAGCAAACGCTGTGTACCAGACTCAGGGGTGGCTAGAGCTGGGGGGCTGCCCGGCACACCAGCATGAGGGATATGCTTGAGTGGTCCCAGGCTGACTGGTGGATTAGAAGAATTCATACTGAGTACCCCACTGCAGAATATCCCCATGTCCCTGATTGCCTCTGGGACATAATCAAGGAGAACTGGTCTGACTGGGTGTTCAGAGGAATGGTTACCAAGCTGCAGTTGAGGCCTGGAGGGACAGGGCATGCCACTAAGTAGATCCTCCAGAAGACAAGAGTGATGTGCTTCTCTGGCACCTGGGCCAGTCTGACCCCGTTTAAACATTCTGCCCTAGTACAGGACCTGGCTAAATACAGGGTAAAATATTATGTGATCTCAAAGGACTCTTTTAGGGATGAAACTACAAAATCAGACCAAGATTACTATTTTCTCCGGGGCAGTGAGACCCCTATCTGAAACAGATTGACTGTGAGTGATAAATGATTACCAGGACTGTCTCTTTGACTGAATTGCATCCAAAGAAATGAAACTGTTTTGTTGAGACTGCCTACTGTTTTCGATCCAAAGAAATCTGGAAAGAACTGTACCCAGGGGAAGATTTTCAATGTCTGAAGACCTGACTCTGATTGGTTGGTTGCCCCTGAGACTTTAAAAAAACAAGTGTCTTGCTTTTTTGAAAAAACAAACAAAAACAGCCTTGTATTTTTTTTTCTAAAGTTGATGAATAAGTAAATATTTTAGAGTGAATATTATACATTCTTCCTCGGTGTGAATGGAGAGTGATTGCAGTGTGGATGGGTAAGTAAGCTACCTACATGTTTTACAGATTTAATCTGATATGAGTTTTCTGGTTACCTGTTGGCATTAAAGTTAACAGACAGCTTGACTAGGACAAGAGAACAGTTTACTAATTTTAAGAAGCGTTTTATCAAGTTTTAGATAATGGTTATGATGCATTCTGGACCAAACTCACTCCACTGAGCGGTTTAGGTAGGTGCTTAGGAGGGTGATGGTAGACATGTGCAGTGGAGCCTTCAGGCTGGGTGGGGAGTATGCAATTACCCATCTGGACATGTAGGGCTGCTGGAAGTGTCAGTACTACCCCATTTCCAGGAGAAAATGGTTTTAAAGGAAGGGGAGCGTGTAAGCCCCCTCGTGGGGTGGGCTTACTAGCCTCTAGTGGTATTTCACCTCTCCTTTGGTGCCCTCCAGCCTGGGAAGTATTTTTGAACCATTTCTATCACACTTCCACCAGGGGGCAGTATTTTGGCCTGTATTTAAGCAATGGTCCCGTGGGGTGGAAGAGGGAGATGAGGAGTCGGCAGCTATAGTAGGGACTGTGTTCCGAGAGGGGGTCCCCAGCCAGGAGTCGGCAAAGGGCAGTATTGGTGCGATGCGGGGTACTTGGTTCCCCATGAGAGGGTTGTTAGGAGCTTTGCAGCTGTAGGGAAGCCAGGGAGGTTTGTGTCACCAGCTGCAGGAGGATGGAAGGCAAACAGCAGAAGGACTGAATGGTGCTGGTATCTCTCTGTGGTGCAGGAGTCCTGGTACCTCATGTTTAAGGTAAGGGGTAGCCTGGCAGTGGGGCTGCTGTAGTGGTGGCAGGGCTACAGCAGGGTCACTGGAGGTGGCAGCTCTGGTGTTACTGTTCCCACATGGGACACTCTCAGGGGAAACGTTTTGGAAGCAAGGGGAGTGCGGCCTGGGATTCGCCATAAGGCCTGCTGTGCCCATGTCTGGGGAAGCCCCAGGAACCTGCCATGCCCGTGTCAGAGGCAGGTCCATCAGACCCATTAAGGGTCATGACTCTGCATGGGGAACTGGATTCTGTAAGTAAAGGAGCTGCCGCTATGCTTGTAGCAGTCCTGTGTGCTGGGACTCTGTGAGCACTGTGTTTTGGCTCAGGATAATGTTATGGGTGGTTAATTGGGAGCAGCCGCTTGGAGGCTTAGGCTGCAATTGCCACAAGACCATTAAATGACCCAGCAGGCACTGGGAGGAGCAAGTCACTCCCTTGCTGGAAGGCTAAGGTGAGAGACAGGGAAGACCCTCAAGGAAAAGTTGTTTCTGGTTATTCAAGATCTCTGCCCAAGGGAAATAAAAAAAAAATCAAGTGCGGTCAAACTGGTCTAAGTGCTAAGCCTTGAAGCAAAATCTATCTGCTGTGCTGATTTGTGGTTGCCTGAAAAGCTGCATGTACTCTGGTGTTTCATTGCTCAGCCTTGTGGAACTTCTCCTTGTTAATTAATTGAATGTTTCTCTGGACAAAATCCTTTTTCCAACATCCAAGAATAAAGTGTTAAATGTTCCTGTGAAGATAGTGGTGGTGATTGATTGATTTCTTGATTAATGAATTAAGATACAATAAATTTCAAACTTCACCACTCACAATATTTATTCTTGTTTTGATACTGCCCGTGAGAGAGTAGCAGAACTGTCACCTATTTCAGAGGAATGCCTGAATGCAGCATCAGTCCTATTGCCGCCTGTAGGCATGAGAAGCTGTGTGGGTAGACGGCAGGGCTGGGAGAACTCAGTGAAGTTCTGACCCTTATTAAATAAGAACCGGAACATGGTGGAGTTCTGATTTGTTCTAATTAGTTCTGATTATTTATAAATATTTGAAAACATGCGATAAAATGCATAAAAATGGCCAAAATCTATCATATTTAAAGAGCTACTGACACCTTCAATAAAACTGTAAAAAGCGTAAAAAGCATAATAATCAGGTACCATTCTGCTTGCACTCCATTTATATTGTATATATTTCTCCTTCCCATAACGTATTGCTATGGAAATGTGTATCAATATTTATCTCTTAAAAGAGTTCATTTTGGGTTCATCTGCCTCTGTAACTTACTCCCTACTTCAAATCATAATCCTCTGTTGTGACATCATAGTCTGCTGCCATGGAAGTCACTGTGATGTCACAAGCAGTGCATTATGACCTCAGGTAGGGAGAAGACAACAGGAGTAGATGAGCTCTTCAGGAGAAAAGATCCTGTTTTCATGAAAATGACCTCAGTAATAAACAATAGAGTAGGTGAATGCAGAAGTTATGTGAAATACAAGGTAGACTGTGTCTAAATATTATGTTTTGTTAAAGTTCTCCTGAACATGCCACCATCTCTTTAACGTGTATACCCAAAGGAAATAATTTAATGAATTATTTGTATAAAATTTACAGTAAAACTACTAAATAAAAGCAATAACTACTAGCTCCTTCATGGCTGGCCTTTACTGCTGGCATATCCTGCTTGAGCCTGTGACTGAGTGTGTGGGGAGAGAGAAAGACAGATGCAACTACATACTTATATTGTACCTCAAAGAAATATCAAGCACTGCAGACAGCTAAGATATTTTTATTAATGCAGCTACGTGGGTATTATTTTCTGTGACTGTATTATTTAGCCCCCAGTAGTCTCTCTCTCTCTCTCTCCTCTGGATGGAACAAATAAAGTCAAAATTTTACTGCTAGCCTGCTCTGCCTGTATACACACCCACATTGAAGCCAACATAAATTTTATTTTTGATTTCTGTGACTGTACAATTTCTCTTTGGGCCCCAGTAGTCACTCTTTCTCCTCTGGATGGTACAAGTCAACATTTATTTTGCCAACCTACCCTGTGTGTATAAACAAACACACACACACACACACACACTGAGATGAAGAATAAACTTTATTTGTAATTTCTGTGACTAAAATTTCTCTTTGGCCCCCAGTAATCTCTCTCTCTCTCTGTGCCCCCCCCCCCGGATGGCACAAGTCAAAGATTTTGCCAGCCTGTCCTGAATGTTCAAACAAACACACACACACACAAACACTGAGGCCAAGATGAACCTTATTTGTGTTTTCTGTGACTGTAAAATGTCTCTTTGGCCACCAGTAGTCTCTCTCTCTCTCCCCTCTGGATGGCACAAGTCAAATATTTATTTTGCCAGCCTGCCCTGTGTACACACACAGCCACACAGAGGCCAAGATGAACCTTATTTGTGTTTTCTGTGACTGTAAAATTTATCTTTGGACCCTAGTAGTCTCTCTCCCCGGATGGCACAAGTCAGAGTTTATTTTGCCAGCTTGCCCTTGCCCTGTACACACACAGCCACAGTGAGGCCCAGAATAAACTTTATTTGTGATTTCTGTGTCTGTAAAATTTCTCTTTAGTCCCCAGTAGTCTCTCTCTCTCTCTCTCTCTCTCTCTTCCTCCCCCCTCTGAATGGCAGAAGTCAAAGATCAATTTTGCCAGTCTGCTCTGTGTACACACACGTACACAGCCACACTGAGGCCAAGATAAACTTTATTTGTGATTTCTGTGACTGTAACATTTATCGTTGGCCCCCATTAGTCTGTCTCTTTCCCCTCTGTCTGGAGTTGAATAAGGTATGGATTTGGAATAAAAAAAGTCTTAAGTTTCCACTCCAGTTTAGACTGTGATGCCACACACACTGATGAAATCGTTTTTTGTATTTGTCTTTTTTCTTCACTTCTAATCAACCCCCCACTCCTCTTTCCATCCATCTGGATTCCTCTCCTCTCCCGATGATGACTTTCTCTCTGCCCACCCCCACCCCAGTAAGTCTCTCTCCGCCAGGAATTACTGTTGTCAGCAGCCAGCCACCCAAAAGACTCTGCAAAAAAAAATTCCTCCTCTCTGGCTCCCAAATGTGTGCCACTAAAGTAAAGCTCCCCATTCCTGCTTTCTCTGCACCCGCCGCAAGTCTGGTCCACATTGTGCACTCACCACAGTTACATACTGTGAGAGTGTCACGTGACTTTCCCCTGCCAGCATCATGTGACTGTTGCCTGATTGGATGCCACCTTCCAGCTGTACGTGAAGCGAGCATGTCGATGGCATCCCCATGGCAACTGTCAACACACTGGGGGAAAGGCACACTCTGTGGCTTACCACAGATCCTGACTTCTGCTGTGAAGTCTGTATTTATCCAGGTCTGTGGTTCCATGTCTCGATCAAGGGGTTCAGATTTCAGCCGGAACTGTCTGCCCATCCCTGACAGAGGGAGGGCTTACTAGAAAGGAAAATAGAAGGCGCCATCAGGTAAGGTCACCTCATTTTCCATCTTTGCCATGAAGCATCCACAGAATGTTTCTGGTCTGTGCCCCTTCCCCCTATCAGAACTCCTAGACAGAAATTGAGGACAAGCAGTGGGTTACATACAGAAGCACACAGCCATACCAACTAACATCGAGTACCATAAGTTGGTCCATAACTAGTGTAAGTGGGTCCCAAGAATGCCACTGAGGCTGAAATCAACAGAGCAGCAAGCAGCGTAAGGGGTAGTATAACATAATGTATGGATGTACCTGAATGCTGTGGAACCTACAGCACTACTTGCATGGGTCCGGAGACCTTCACTATTGCCAACTATCAAACATTCAGAAAAGGCACGATAAACTTTTTTTTTCAAATTGAATAAGCTTTATTTAGCACACCAAGAGAAAGAACAATATTTCAAAAAAGTTAATAGATTATGGGTACACTAGTGATCAATAACAGAGACAAGAATAAACCTTCACTGTTGACGCCATCTACATCCCTCCCAAAGAACAGGGAACTGGTCTAACAGCTGTGCTTGACTTTGTAAAGTCACTCCCACCAGACACCGAATCCATCCTCCTAGGCGACTTCAACATCAACTGGCCTGCAGCTGATGCTGGTGCACACAGGGATACCATTGCTGCGGCGAACCTCACACAAATGGCTGACTCACCAACCAGGAAAAATTACAGGACCGGCACCAGCACACTCTTGGACTGGATCCTTACCAGTCACCCATTGCGGATATCTAACACTAATGTCCTCCCTGACTCTCTCAGCGATCACTCCCCTGTTAGCTGCACCTGGTCAAATAAATTCATCAAACAACCACCAAAAACAATCACCAGCAGGGTTCTACCCAGTGGTCACCTTCCTCGACTCAAACCCCACCTCCTCCACCAAGACTGGTCCCCTATCTTCAATGCAACCAATGTAAACACTGCCCTTGACCACTTCACAAACATCTTCACTGCGGCCTGTGTGACATGTTCCTATTAAGAAAGCATAAAGTCAAATCACTGAATAACCCTTGGCTCACAGGTGACCTCCTCAGGATGCTAAAACAAGAGACCACCTATGGGAGCTGGCCAGAAACTCTGGAAAGCAAAGCGACATCCAAAACTACAAAGCGTGCCATAATGACTGCACCAAAACCATCCGGCAAATGATGTCCGCCTACTATAAGCATGCCCTCACAAACTCCTGGGGCAATGGTCAGAAATTCTGGAAGAACATAAAGGAACTCACTGGGAATCCACCCAAAACCCCTCCATCAATACTCAACATCAACGGAACCACAACCCTCAACCCAAAAACCATTGCGGATACCTTTAACAAAGCCTTTACCGACCTCAGCGCTATCCTACCTCAGGACTACTTCAAAGATGGTGTAGCCCCCCTGTCTGGAATGAACACTACTCCCACCAGCTCCCCCTGCTTCTACTTCAAAGCAGTCAAGGCTCACCAAGTACGCAAATACGTTACCATAGCCCTTGGTAAATCAAGATTCAGTAATGACTCCCTCGATCTCAAAATCCTGTCTCTCACACTTGATGAAGTGCTTAGTCCTCTGACCAGAATTTTCAACCTCTCCCTCAGCCTTAGCCAGTTTCCGGACAGATGGAAATCTGCCATTGTCACATCAGTCCATAAATGTGGTGACAAAACTGTCCATGATAACTACAGACCTATCTCCCTACTACCCCCACTCTCCAAGGCACTAGAACGCATCGTCTCGGACCAGCTCACAGAATACCTGGATACGTACAACATCCTGTGCAAGCAACAACACGGGTTCCACAAAGGTCACAGCACCTCCACAGCCCTACTTGAATTCACCGGCGCAATCCACAACGCACTTGATTCTGGTGAACTACTAGGCTCAATCTACATTGACTTAACTAAAGCCTTCAACACCGTCAATCACCACCTCCTACTTGTCCAGCTTCAGAACACTGGGCTGTCAACCGACACCATTGGCTGGTTTAAGAGCTACCTTGAAGAACGGTCCCTAACAGTAAGAATCGCTGATACACTCTCGGACCCTAGACCGGTCCGCTCGGGAGTCCCCCAGAGCTCCATTCTGGGACCCCTCCTCTTCAGCCTATTCTTAAACTCACTACCGGATAGCTGCCCAGAACAAATAATTCTCTATGCCGACGATGCTGTGATCCTCACCTCAGACCCTGATCCAAACCAATTACAAAATAAACTTCAGCAGGCCTTCTCCTCCATCGAATCCTGGTTCCTAAATCATAAACTGCTTCTCAATCAGAAAAAATCAAGTCTATGGTCTTTTGCAGCCCAACAACAAAAACAAACAACTCCACCTCTCCATTGCAACCGAGCAAGGAGCCATCCTAGAGCAAACACAATCGTTCAAGTACCTTGGCATCACCCTTGATCCCCACCTCTCATACGCTGTCCATATTAGCAATGTGACAAAGTCTGCCAATCTCGAGGTTAGGCATATTATTCCGGCACAGGAAACACCTAACCCCAGAAGCACTGTCAGTGGCCGTCCAAAGCTCCATTGTCAGCATCATAGACTATGGTCTTATCATATATGGGTCTGCAACTACCACTGCTCTCAAACGTATCGCGACCTCCCTGAATAAGGCCTGTCGTCTCATCACTGGCTTACATTGCCATACCCACACTTGTGACCTTTATTCCCAATCTGAACAAACGCATAAAATACCAAACCTGCATCACGGCCAAGAAAATCATAATGAGACTTGCCCTACCTGGTGTCTGTGCCCTCCTTAAGCCTAGACATAGGAATCTCACTACAAGGAGATCCAATTCCCATCTACTACATATCCCATGATGTCGCATGACCCAAGGACAAAGATCATTTGCCTATCGGGCATCCAACTGGCTCAACTCTCTTGGCAGCGACATAGTGACTGCTCCAACACTCGGCCTTTTCAAATCCAAGCTGCGTCTCTCACTGCTTGTATCCTGCGATTGCCCATCTTAACATTTCCACTGTTCCAGCTGCACATGCCCCAGCACCCAGCACTTACAATCAGTCTTTGCACCCCTAACACCTTACCTGGCATATTCCCTCGACAAGGCTCCCTGGCTGCACTGTCTCCCACCCTCGCCCACCTCCAGCCCCGTATCTCCCTCCTGCCCTGCCCCAACCCACCTCCCGTACTCCCCCTTACCCCTGCCTCCTCCCCCCTCGATCTCCTACCTCACTTCTCCCCCATGCCCCCTTGTCTTGCTCATAGCTCAAGTCTTTGTACTGGTTATTACATGTCTGTAAGTCAGTGACGTTATGTTTGTAACTAAAAATGATGACTGCTGCACACACTGACATGGAACCTTTGTAAAAGAGCGTTGGCTCAAAGGTATTGTAATCCTAGATTGAAATAAATAAATAAATAAAAATGGTGTACGATTTAAATAAAATCTTACATTTCCTCCCCCTACTACTACCCCCAAATCCCCCTCCCATCTCTCCACAGGAGGATACCCAGGAGAGTAGAACAAGTTGGAATGATCTGAACTGATGGGGAAAGGAGGCACCTGTATTATAATAGGAATATTCAGATTGTCAGTAGATCCTGGAGGGGTTCCCAAATATTTTGGTAATGTGAGTCAGCCGGCCATACTGGCAGTAAGGCGCTCAGCTTGCAGGGCAAATAATATCTCCTTGTGCCACTCAAGATATTGAGGTATCCCTTTATCAAGCCAATGTCACAGGATAACTTTCTTTGCACATACGGAAATTAAGGCCATATGTGGCCTCTGATTCCCAGCCAAGACGTTAATGTAGTCCCCCAAAATGCATATTTCAGGGAGGAAAGCATTATTCAATCCCAAGAGGGGATCTAGATGGGTTTGAATAGATTTTCAAAAAGGGGCCACTCTTTCTTTCATTGGACCATAAAATATGAAGTAAATTGCCAGGTTCTTTACCACACCTGGAACAGAGTTCATCAGGGAATTTACCTATTCTATGCAGACGAACAGGGGTATAGAACAGGTTGTGAATAATATTAAACTGCATAAAGTGGTATTTGTCCCACTTGAGAAATTTATAAAGGTTTTTTCAGATAGTGGTCCAGTTCCTAGGAGTATCAGATGATGGAAGGGAGTGGTCCCAGCAATAAACTCTTGGCCCCTCATTGCTAGCCAGGAAAACTTGTAGCGCCCGGTAGTAATATTAAATTTTATGAGACAGGAGCCTGATGAATGAGAGGGAGAATTAAGGTACTTAATGGACTAAGCCATGGCCCACTGCCAAAATGTTGCAGAAACATCTGTGAAAGTTGGAATTATACAATGGCAAGAAAAAATCCAGGACTCTGATTGGTCAGTCTTGGGCTGGAGCCGTAATGTAAACCAGTAAAACATCACGGGTCTAGTCTCAGCCTCACTCTGAACCTGCAGATGATTTTATGGCAGATGAGCTTTCTTTGCATCTCCTCTTAAGAAACAAAAATATTTCTCCCACACTAATAAAAACATTCTTTAAAATTATTTTTTTACTTTATATACAACGAGCCATTGTATAATAGCAATAATGCCCTCCAGGGGGTGTGTGTCGTTTGTGATAACGTCACGCATCAGTTGTTGGACGCACTCGGCTTGCGGCCTCGTGCCCAACCACCTGAGGCGTGACGTTATCCCAGCACGACACACACCCTGTCGGGTTATCCCAGCACGACACACACCCAGGCTTCATTATTGCTTAAATATTTAAAGCACAAGGAGGTGGGCCAGTGATATTTTAATATGGGCATCTTGGAAGGATAACAGCTTTTGATTGAAGGTAAGCTCATCAACCGATCGCACCCCCATGCAGGGTCAAAACTTCTCAGGGAGAAGCTGTCCAGCTATACGAAATCATGATTTCAAATCAATGGTTCGGATATGTCTTTGTATGGAGTGGACAGACTTTAAAAAAAAAAAAAAAAGAGCAGAGTGCAAGTGAACCCTTTGGGATGTTTCCAGAGAGGAGTCTCGTAGGGATGGTGGAAGTTTCTTCCTTAGGGAAATAAGGTAGGGCGACAATATCTAAACCACTACCCGAACACAGACAACATTCAACGTCCACCCACTGCGGAACATACTGCCTAGTGCCGTCACTGCTTGGTGTTCCCACCCAGTAGGAAAGCCGAACCAGGTTGGGGGGGGCAAATAATACAAGAAGGCACGTTAACCTCACTTAAAACAAAGAAATACAACCAAAACACTGGGCGGATGCTCCAATGACAACGGAAGCACTTCACTTGGTTCTTCTATTACATGACAACCAGCTAGACATACCACACACATCTTACGTAAATGGCCGCAGCCATAACAGAGAGTTTAAATCCGCGCGCACGCACAGGCAGCGCCACTGCTGCTAGCGCGCCCGCGCCCAGACTCTGTCGCGCGTTCTCGTGCTGGTCACGCGCGGTGGCCGTAGGTAAATCCAGCAACCAATCGTGAGTTACAGGCAGGGAAAGTAGGCGGAGCTGATGTGGAACTGAGAAGGTGGCCCCAGATCAGCTCGCAGGGAAATATTTTTCTGAGGGCTGTAACTGAGTTAATGTGCTGCGAGCGTTGGCGGCGTGCCAGCAGCAGCAAAGGAGGAAGGCAGTGCAGGAGAGGGAGATAATATAGATTGTGGCACTTGGGGCGCTGGTGGGAAAGAAAACCAGCTTCATATTCCAAATTCCAGCCATAATATTACCACAGGTACCGTTGGAAGTGAAGATAGGCAGCAGTGCACCTGGCGCGGTGTTCGAAGTCGTACTAGCAGCAACAACATACGCCGCGGATTGCTTCATCTTCCTGCAGCACGCTGACTTCTAGTGAGCGATAAGAAGGCTTGGCGTTGGTATAGCCTGGTTAATGCAGTGAGGATGGTAATTCGGGTGTTCATCGCATCGTCTTCTGGATCCGTTGCGGTGAGTGATCCGATACTGACAGCGTGAATGGATATAGATACATATAGACTGTACACAACCGGTGCACTGGTAATTAGTGCCAGGTGGAATGGGGGACTCGCAGGTTCGCTGCCCTCTATCCAGGCTGCACTACCCGATTGGTAAAGTGCGAATGTAGCTGGCTGATTATTTATTGTATGGGTCTCTGCCATCTTTGGGGTAGAGGAAAAATACCGGCAAAGTGTAGTTGTATACTGTGTTTACTTCTTAGGTGTGCGCGGACAATGTGTTGTTTGTTGGTGTAAAATGTTAAGTCTGAATAGAATGTGTTAGAAAGAAAATATTGCTGTTCCAGATGATCAGGCAAAAATAGCTTTTATAGACATGCCGAAGTTATAAGTTACTACTAAAGTACCCAAACGTTTTGTTGTTTTTTTCTTCTTCTTCTTTCTTTTAGGGAGTTCCGCCATTGGTTAGCTTTCCAGAAATCAAAGGAAAAACAAACTTTGTATTACTAAAGCAATACTAAAAAGCAATCACTTGAACACTTTTTTTGCAGTGTATTTTAAAATACTGCTTGGCAGCACTTCTACTGTATGGTATCTGGTAGATTCGAAGCTGGCATTTGATAAGCTTATTACTTGATAAGATGCAGAACAACCTATTATGATTTCAAAATGTGTTTAAATGTCTTGTCATTTAGATGATTAGTATCAAGGATCTCACTGGAGATGAGCCTCAGCGCAGATGAGTTTTCCTATTCATTTCTTGAAAAATGAATAAACGTTTTACTACTAAATGGATTGGTGTTAATGTGTAGCAGTTTCTTTTTTGTACGCACCCCTGGTGTGTGATAATATGTGAACCACAAGTGTGTGCCTTTCCTCATGGCGCCAAGCCTGAACCACTTAGCCTGTACCTCAAAACAGCTGAGGTGGAGCACAAGGTAAAACAAAATTACACAATGTGCATGTTGTATCCTCCAAGATACAAATCACCTAGTTTTGTGCATATACATGTGTAAGAAAAAAATATTTATATATACTAGTTTTAACTGGTTTTATACATACCTAACCAATAATTATGCATAGAATAATGCATGGGGAGGTATGCATAACGAGAATATAATAACTGGCCAGCAATTTTTTCCATAGGGTTAGCCAGTTATAATTTGCAAACGTGCCACGTCAGTCCCACAGGAGACATTCCTGGTTGGCTCTCCACTGTTAATGGGTGGGCTAAGCACTGTGAAAAACATGGCTCCTCATCGCGCTTACCAAGGAGCCACCACACCGGGAGTCGTCGTGTTGCTTTTTTATTTTAAGAAAACGTATCTGGTTGATCCTGCTGTCCACAACCCGCACTGCCGAACAATTCCCCAGAAATGAAATGGCTCAGATGCGCTTCACGGCCCAGGAACAGCTCCAAAGCGCTTCTCAAAGGTAAGCGCCATCCCAACAGTCTGAAACCCCAAAGTAAAAAGAAACGGCTATTTAAAAAAAAAAAAAAAAAAAAGTCTCCTTACGATGAAACTCTTTTCTCACTAAGAGAGAAAGTGTGAGTGTGTGTGAATGTCTGTGTGTGTGTGTGTGTGTGTGTGTGTGTGTGTGTGTGTGTCTGTAACAGCAGCACAATCCCCTTAGGCAAAAAATTGCTGACCAGCAATTATAATTAATAAAAAATGGGAATGTGTGCTTAAATTTGAAATTAATGGTTGCCCTCGGTGTGGGATGCTTTAATAAACCACGGGGGCGTATGTAGCATCCCACACCTTGGGCAACCATTAATTTCTCATTAAGCACACTTCTCCATCCATTATTGTATATATAATTACTGACTTCCATTTTTTCCATAGAGAAAGCTGGTTATAATTTGCTGTTATAACGGAAAACATGCGCCAGCTTTCTCTCACACACGCTCTGTCAGCCACATCTTTCTTTGTCAGCTCCGTCCCTCCTCTCGACGTTTCAGCTTGAAAAGTTGAACGGATGGTTCCTACCAAAATGAAACATAACTGGAATTAAAAAGGAGAAAAAGTCAATTTCTCCTCAAGCAACACGAGATCAGTCAGTGGTGGACTACCTAGCAACACCATAGAAACCGGGGGCACTCCTTAGCAACATCAGAGCAACCAAAACCCTCAAGACTAAACCGGAAATTACACTTAAAACTTTTTAAAAGTATTCCTAAAAAACATAAAAATCATGTTGGTTAAACATTCGTTTTGCGTTTAATGTTTCAGCAACAACTTTCAGAACTGGCAGAAAAAGCGTCAGCCAATGTTACTGCATAAATGACTGTAAGTTTCAGCCTGGGGAGTGGAGGCAAAAAAATGGAATTCTGTAATTATAAAAAATAAACTATGGGTAGGTGGTTATAAACTCGAATTTTGCACACACCCTTGGTGTGGGATGCCTTAATAAACCCCTTGAGCTTTGCCCTCGGGGTTTATGTGGCATCCTACACCTCGGTGTGTAAATTGCTATAACCACCTCCCCATACATTATTCCCTATTTTATGCACACCTGATGTGTAGGATACTACATAAACCTCTGAGTGTGCAGCTCGAGGGGTTTATAAAAGCATCCCGCATGGAGGGTGTGCATAAAAGTTGAGTTTGCACACTTCCCGGCTGCTGCACTTTTGGAAGTGGTATGGCTGACAAGAGTCTTGTGCTGCTCGAGAGTACCACTCAGGACTACTCGTGCGCCGCTTGGATTCCTACGCATTGTCTGAAACTATAATACTGAGAGGAGGAGCGTGTTCCAGCAGTTGTGCTCGTTTGGCATAGTAAGTAGGGTAGTGGACTGTGAGGCAGGCAGGTAGGACTAGGTTAGGAATGGGGTTCGGTTCCCACAGCCTCCTACTTTTGGCAGGTGTCTGAATAAATAAAATCTCCACAGTCGTACCTGCAGACTGAATCCTTGCTTGTGAAAAATTTTTTTTTTCCCCTTTCAATGTTGTGCAGCCTCAGAGTAGGGTTATATTTACTTATGGGGGTGCAGGGGCAGAGCTCCTCGTGTGGGTGGTGCAGGGGGCACCCCCCAAAAAAGTCTGGATTGTTTATAAACTTTTGTGAGGGACATACAGTTATGGCACTAACGGTGTTTCCTTTTGCGATGGTATTCCCGTCTGCCATATTGTTTCCTGTCCGCCATGACACCTGCAGCATAAACTGCAACCGCTCCCACCTCCCCTTGCTTTATGTAATTGCTAGTCTTTGTTTTTTGCCCTGCCCTCATTAGCTAGTAATAAAGTGTAGTTTGAAAACAGTTTTATTTCAGTTCATTTATTGTCTAATGTAACTGAGTTATGCTGGTTTATTTCAAGTTTAAGATAGGCACAGGGGCATTGTATTGGGGGGGTGGGGGTGCAAGGAGATCACCAGAGTAGTACAGGGAGGAGATGGGTGGGGGATGAAATGGTGGGTGGTAGAGCAGCTAAGGTGCACTACCAGTGAGCTGCATCGGGCAGACAAGATAGACCTAATCTGCTGGCAGCTATGTATGTATGTATGTATGTATGTACGTATGTATAACTGGATTTACAATAATGGGTACAAAGCTTAGTGTTTGATTCTGCAAGTTTGAGCAGCCAAAAAAGCAGTGGATTTGATAATGATTTCAGTATGGAGCTGTAACTCACCAGCAGAAAGGAGGTAATAATATCCTTGTGCAGATCGCTGGTGAGACCCCACCTTGAGTATTGTGTACGGTTCTGGAGGCCCCAGCTCCAAAAGGACATAGAAAAGGTGGAGGTGGTGCAAAGGAGGGTAACCAAAATGGTGCAGTGCCTGCATCAGAAGCCCTTTGAAGAAAGGTTTAAGGATTTAAGTATGTGGTATGTGCTCCCTAGAAGACAGGAGAGAATAGGGGGGATATGATAGACATTCAAATACCTCACAGGAATAAACAAAGTACAGGAAGGGAGCATTTTCTAAAGGAAAAGATGCTTAAGGGCAAAGGGTCACAATATGGAACTTGTTGGGGGGTTCAGAGGAAATGTGAGGAAGTACTTATTCATGGAGAGGGTGGTGGCCGTTTGGAATACATTCCCGGCAGAAGTGATGGTGGCTAGAACGATCACAGGATTTAAGAATGCATGGGCTAGACACAAAGTAATCTTGGAACCAAGATGGGGTGTAAGCTGGAGTCCAAGTAGGGTCTCCCGTGGCACTACAGATAGGGAATGTAGGGCAGACTAGGTGGACCAAGTGGTCCTTATCTGCCAACAACTTTTTTTTTTTTTTTTACACTTGTTTATTGAATTGTCTTCAAAAAGATTTAAAACTGCACATTCCATGAACATTCAGTTCATAATCCATAGTATTAAATGATTCAAATCATTGAACCTCACAGCAGGTATGTCAGCTATACAGATATCAGAAAAATAGATCATAAACTGAAATACAAATCATCAACCTTTTAGTCAAATATAATATGTAACCCCAACCCCCCTGCCTTTTTGCAAACGACAGGTGGCATGGTGTTTGAATCTGACAGCAGTACCACGTGGGGACTGGGTTCAGGGAGGAATAGGTTACTCTGCACAAGGGCTAGGTTTGGCTACTCTGCACAGGGGCACCCAAGTAATTCCGAACACAGGAAGCAAGAACTGTAATGTCCAATACCAGGAATGGGATTCTAAAGTGTGGCTTTTATTAACGCAGAAAGAACTGGAAGGGGACAGGATCAGTTGTGTTCCAGGACAGTAGCTGCTGCTGTTGTTTTCACAGGGTTCTTGTGGATTTTACTTGGTAGGTTAGTTCTTTTCTTTCTTACTTCTAAGGGGCTAGCAGGGTATTGTTTTGGGGGCTGCTGGATGTTTGTAAACTGATTTGGTGGCTGTAAGTGGGGCTCATTTTGTGGATGTTTCACTGTGTAACAGGCTGCGCTGGTAGAGGCCTATTTCTTCTGATTTAAAACCTATTTGGTGAGGATTTGCTTGGGCCTGGTTCTTTGGCTGCTGGGCTTGGAGGGAGACACAGGGCTGATACACTCTCTCTCTCGGAGTCAGGTGTCTGCCCCAGAAGTCTGCAATTTATAGGGAACACCTGCCCTGCAATTGGAGAAAGGCTGCAGGTGCAGCTCATGTAGTTCTAGCCACTGGGGTTGGATTTAAAGGCTGGGAGAGAGGAGCTTAGGGAGTTGTTCATTTCCCTTATAAGTTTAATGTGTTGTACTGCACCTAGTAACAGGGTTACTGGTGTACAGTGGGACTGTCTCTAAGATTAGTGGGTGACCTGATTAGGCAGTAGGGGTATCTTGGACTAGGGGGAACCTGGTGGCTCACCAAGAAACCTATTTGGAGGGATGGAACCACACATCATTAGGGCCGGCATCTTTGGGAGGGTGGTGGGGTGCACAGGGGTGTGAGCAGCCATGATACTGGACTGGGCTTGGAAGTTGGGTGGTTGCCCAGGTGTGCTCCAGCTAGCACAGCAGGGAGGAGGTTGAGGGATTAGGAGAAAGCTGGGGAAGGGGGTGGTATGGTTGGGGAAGGGGCTGGGAATCTCCACAGGGTTGCACCAAGCACTGGGGGTGGGGGCATAGGAAAGGAGTGCAGGAGAATATTCAGGGGTCACATAGGGACCCTGGCAGAGGGGGTCCAAAAGGACACTACCAAGGAAGCAGGCAGGTAACTGGGGACCCTCACAAAGGGGGGACTGAGGGACAACATTCTCAGGGAAGTAGGCAGATGGCCAGGGCTGGACAGAAGGAAGCAAGGCGGGGAGGTGGATCAGACCTTACACTCAGTAACTGCTTCAATTCTCTTCTTCTGCTCAAGGATGAGGGGAGTGATGTAGCCACGACAGAGGTGGTTAGAGACAGAAAGGGAGTGGGGGTGGGAGGCAGGAGGCAGGGGCCAGATAGCAGGAAGAACAGGGGGACCTGGAATGCAGGAGAATGGGGGGAGCAGTGAATCAGAGCAGGAGGGCAGGGGAAGAGGGAGGAAAGTGCAAGGAGAAGGACCAGTTGGGAGGAAAGGTAAGGAGAAGGACCAGAAGTACAAGGAGGATTCAGTAAAGGGAGCTGAGGGTTTAGGCCAGGGGACCACGACGAGCAGGAAGAACTAAATGGAGACAACAAGGAAGGGAGGATGGCCAGGCTAGTTTAGCAGATGGGGAAAGGACCAGTTCTGAGCAGTGAGGGGATTAGCAAGGAACAGAAGGATACTCAGGAGGAGAGGCATAGGACTGGAGGAGGGAGTGGCCATGGTAAATAAGGAAGGGTGGCATGTGGCACCCAGAAGGGAGGAACAGGAGCCAGGTGGGTGGAGGGCCTGTAGAAAGGATGAGGGACATGGAAGGGGGAATGGAGGAAAGGAGTGGTCAGAGTGCTCCTGCTGGGGATTCTATGATCAGGGGTATCAAATGGGATAGGAGGAAGCCTGGCCAGTTAGAACAAGATGCTTCCCTGGACTAACGGTGCACAGGGCTAAGCACAGGTATATCAGCTGGCAAAGGATTGTGGGGGTTCCCCAGACATACTGGTCCACCTGGGTACAAATGACATTGAGGGAAATAGCGAGCTAGAGATACAGGCAAGATTCAGGGAGCTCGCCAGGGTCTGTCATGACATAGGATGCACAGTTTCCTTCTCAGAAATCCTGCCAGTGCCAAGGGCTAGTGGGGAACACAAAAGGAAAATTAGGGAGATAAACCAGTGGCTCAGGGAGTGATGTGAGGCCAGAGGGTATGGGTTGATGGGGGATTGGGGGGAGACCTGGGAGGATAAGGAGCTGTATGCTAGAGATAGACTACATCTCAATTTGGAGGGAAGGGGAATCCTTAAGTTGAAAATAGAGGGGTTCATTGGTAAAAAGTGGGGTTTAAACTTGTGAAGGGGGGTGGGATGGGAGAAAAGACTGTCAAGGGGGTGCCGATAAAGGAGGGACTCTGTCTCCACCCCCCTGGGGACCAGGAGGATTGCAGGAAAAGGCCAGTTGGCAAAGTGCAGACCAGGGGAAAACAGAATCCCCATGGGAACACGAGCAGGGGAAATGGAACTATAGGGAAAGGGTGGAAGGTAGTCCTGCTAAATGCCAGGAGCTTGGGCAATAAAATGCCTGAGTTCCAGGCGATGCTAACTGAGGGAGCAGTGGATGTGGCAGCGGTCACTGAGACTTGGGCCACTGCATGACATGACTGGGACCTGAACCTGGAGGGTTACACTATGTTCAGGAAGGACAGGGGGGAGGGAAGGGGAGGAGGGGTAGCAATGATAGTCAAAAACTGCATTGGCATAGGGGGAGCAGAGGGAACCGTGGAGGCGATTTGGGTCACCTTGATAACAAGGGGGGGGCAAGAGAGTAAAAATAGGAGTGGTGTATAGACCCCTTGCCCTGGCGGAGGAGCTGGAGGACAGTCTGGTGATAGATGTTAGGAGACACTGCAGACTGGGCAGAGGAACGGTGGTGGTGTTGGGGGACTTAAACATGCCAGGAACAGACTGGGAGACTATGACATCCTCTGTGACCAGGGAACAGAGGTTGTTGGATGTCTTTCAAGGCAGCGTTCCTAACTCAGCAGGTGAGGGAACTGGCCAGGGAGGCGCAGGGTACTGGATGTGGTCCTGGCAGACAGTGACCAGATTGGGAGCCTGAGGTAGGGACCCATTGGCGGGAGTGACCATGCCACGGTCTGGTTCTGCCTGGAACTAGGAGGGGTAGAAGGCTGCACAAAGACGGAAGTAACCGACTTCAGGGGCAGATTTTAAGGAAATGGGAAGGATCCTTAAGGAGCATTTGGATGGGATTGGGTCAGACATGGGCGCTGATAGTAGGTGGGAAATCATTAGGAGAGGGTGCAGGATGCTACCAGCACCTGTGCAAGAGTAAGGCGAAAATGCGTAGAGCCCAAAACCCTGTTGGTGGACCAGGGAGGTCCAGGAGGTGGTGTGGGAAAGAAAGCAGCCTATAAGCAATTCAAGTGCTCAAGGAGTGAAAGGGATCGAGGGGAGTATGAGCTGATGGCTAGAAGGGCCACTAGAGTGGTGAGGCGGCTAAGGCAAGGAAGGAGCAGAACCTGGCCAGGAAGTGAGGAGAGAGAACAAGGGGTTCTTTAGATACATTGGGAAAAGCGAAGGGTGAAGGGCAGATTAGCAGGATTAAATCAGGGGAGAGATGGGCACAAGACCCGGGGAGCAGGCTGAGTACTAAATGAGTACTTCACTCAGTTTTCACCAGGAAAATGGGGTGCTGCATCATACATGGGAGAGACAGAGATACTGAGGAGGGGACCCTTACCGATCGGCAGGTCTGGGGAGAGGGGGAGGCATCATTGGCAGGTGGGGGGAGGGCTAAGCAGGGAGAAGAGGTACCAGAAGTGGAAATCACAGCAGAGAGAGTGAGGGAAGCCCTCAGCTCTCTTAAGACGGAGAAAGCACCGGAGCCGGATAAATTACATCCCAGAGTGCTGAAGGAGCTTGCAGATGTCGTGGCGAAACCCCTGGCAGAGCTTTTCACCATCTCTCTGAGGACAGGGTGGGTGCCCCAAGACTGGAAGGTGGTGCATATACTGCCTATCCACAAGGGGGGATCAAGGGAGGTGGCAGGGAACTACAGGCCTGTCAGCCTGACATCGGTGGTGGGCAAGGTGATGGAGGGCATTGTCAAGGAGAGGCTAGGGGGGGACCTGGATAAGTCAGGGTGCCTGGACGATGGGCAGCAAGGATTCATCCCGGGGAAATCATGTCAGACAAACCTGGTGGAGTTCTATGACTGGGTGACAAGTGCCTTGGACCTGGGTAGACCAGTGGATGTCCTCTTTCTAGACTTCAGCAAGGCATTTGACTCTGTTCCTCCGTGGGCCTGTTGGATAAGCTGGGAGAAATGGGGTGGGGAACCAGATGATCAGATGGATAGGCAATTGGCTCCAGGACCGGACCCAGAGGGTCGTGGTTGATGGGATAGTCTCATCCCCAAGGAGGGTCATTAGTGGGGTCCCACAGGGATCAGTCCTTGGGCCCCTTCTGTTCAACGCCTACGTATCTGACATAAGGACAGGAATCAGGAATGAGATGAGTCTCTTTGTAGATGACTCGAAACTGGAGGCGGTGGTGGATGGGGAGGAGGGGGGTGGCCCTACAGGGGGACCTGGAGGCTCTGGAAAGATGGTCTAGAAAGTGGAAGCTGAGGTTCAATGCAGGGAAATGCAAGGTACTCCACCTGGGGGCCAGAAACCCAGGCCAAGTGTACACCCTGGGGGAATGCTACAAGTCTCGATGGCTGAGAGGGACCTGGGGTGGTGGTGGATGTCAAGATGAACAACTCTGAGACTTGTAGGAGGGCAGCAGCCAAGGCCAACAGGATGCTGGGCTGCATCGCTGGGGATCACCTCAGAAGGAGGAGTGATACTCCTCTGTATAACTGCTTGGTGAGGCCGCACCTTGAGTACTGTGTGCAGTTTGGAGCCACACTTAAGAGGGACATTAACCTCCTGGAGAGGGTCCAGAGGAGGGCAACCAAAATGATTTGGGGCTTGGGGACAGGACCTATGAGGAGAGGCTTGAAGAGCTAAATATGTACACATTGGAAGAGAGGGACCGGGGGACATGATAGAGGTCTTCAGGTACATGAAGAGGGTAAATAGGGAGGAACAGTCAGGGTGCTTGAAGGAAGGAGGAAGGGGCCACTAGAGGCATGGGTGGAAGCTGGAGGGGACGATTCAGGGAGAAGGAGGAGGTGCTACTTCACTGAGAGGTGGTGGAGCCATGGAATGCACTGCCTAGGGGCTGGTGGAGGCAGAGACAGTGGAGGGTTCAAGAGGGGTGGGACAGGTACAGGGAAGGGTTCTGGAAGCAAAATCCAATGCAGCAAGAATATCCGGAACTGGGAAGGGAGAAGCCAGAGAAGGCGAGGGGGACAGCAAGGTCAGCACCCAGGATGGGGGCTGACCAAACGAGCAGACACGAAAGACCGTTAGGCCTATTCTGCTGGCATTTTAGTATGTTAGTATGTATGTTAGTATCCAAGCTGAACAAACAAAGCATAGACGGACCCCCATGGTGCTACACTTCTGGTGATGTAGATTAAAAAGAATCAGAAACACTTCAACACTTCAGCCCTCAGGCTGTGAACCCACCGTGCACACAGCCTGGACTTGCATGCTGCTTTGGGTACACAGCCGGACTTGTACACTATCTGGGATTTCCCTGGCTCGGCTCCCTTGCCGGCCACTTGGACACCTTCCATATGTAATGGAAACCTTTTCTGGTGGCTCTCTAAACCACCTAAGAGCACCTCAGCCCTATCAGGGAAACTTCCTTTTAATCCCACATCTGGGTACTTTCCTTGGGCACTGGCCAAGTACCTGAGAGAAAGTAAAGGTGCCACAGAGCAAATCCGTAGAGGTGAATTTGGTTACTACTGATGGGGGGTCTCCCACCTCACGCTTCCACAATTCATACCCGGCCATTTCTCTGGACATTAAACATCTCATTCTGTAAAGCTTGGCAATGTAGATTAAGGCTAAATGTTTGTCACATTTCCTCTACTTGTCTTGCTTTCCCCTTGTGCTGGACTTGAACATACTTTTACTTGGCTTAGCCCATTGCTCTAGGCCTCCCACTGGTTAAGCAGTCCAATCCCCACTTTACTTTACTCTTTGTGCTGGACTTGAACCTACTTGAATTAACTGGCAATGTCTACTACACTAGACCTCCTACAAATTAAGTAGTCCAATCCCCACGTTCCAAAAGTTCAGGTGAAAACATAGGCCCTCTGTCGGAGCGAACTCACCCTTTGGTTGCAGGTGCCCTACAGGCGATTCCTCACAGAAATTTCTATCCCACAGCTTCTGGTGTCGCTGCACAACTTGAAATAAGGCAGCTTCTTCCTTAGCTGGAACCAGGAGGGTTGCCCTGGAAGACAGGCAAACCTTTCCAACCCCATCCCCTCAGGGATGGGGCACATGGACCAGTAACAGTGGTCTCCACCACTTCTCAAACAGCTTACTGTGTTCCTGTTTTGGTGGAAACACATACCTCCCTTACAGTAGCTTTATGACAGAGCTCAGGGCTCTGAGAGCCTGGACACAGACTGCTGTGCTGCTCCTCTCTTCAAGACTGCACACACACTCTGTTCAAACTCCCCAACATTCTATCCTAACTTCCAATTGCAGCACTCTAGTGTGACTCCTGCAGCTGCAAGAGTTCTATGGTGATGTCATTCCTCAGTCTCAGCTGAGACTGAGAACAGAGTGAGACAGTGTGAAATCCATTTAACTGGAGTTTCACAAGCTGCCTTCCCTGCCTACCACTAGATCTTACTGGGATTCTAGTAACCCCGGATAACAGGGGGGTTACAAATACAAAACTTAAAACTTTTGTTGCCACCTAATATGTCAGCCACACAACTTTCAATTTCCAACTCCCAGTTGTATCTAAGTTAATCCATTTATAGGACAAGGTTTAGTATAAATATCTGCCAACAACTTCTGTGTTTCTAAAAACATTTATTTTTTTAACTTTTAAAACAAGCTAACATGAGCCGATCCAGTGGCATGGAGGGCTGAAACACTGAGCGCCTCCTCTCCTGCCTGGTACGCTGGTGACCTGTCTTGGGTTTGGAAACAGATGCAGGTCGTTTGGGGGCTGGCTAGGTGAGAGAGGATTGAGCATTCGTAGGGCGTCTGCTCTTCTCCTTGGGGAGGGGGTTGCTCTGTCTCACTGTTGACTGCCACCTGGTGGGATCTGGGTGGCAGCACAAGTGAGTTACACAGTGGGAAGGGATCCCTCGTACAGAGCTCAGAAGGCAACTCTGCAGAGGTGGAGTATGCACGTCATGCTTACTGCATGTTTGTGGGCCCAGGGGAAAAAAATGAGGCAAAATGATGGATGGGCTATGTGAAGCCCTACCTGTTGCACTGTGGACGCTCTGCTGCTCTGTTCCAGGACACATCTGGATATTGATGATGGGGGGGGTGGGGGTTGGAGAGCCCTGCACCCCACCGGCCCGGGGAGGTAGGAGTTTCTGACCAAGAGGTAGTAAGAGACAGCCGCCAGTGCAGGGGACAGAGCTGAGAAGTTGCCCATCCTGCCTGAGGAGGATGCAAACGTTTATTGAAAAAATAGTGTTAATGTAAAAAAAAAAAAAAATAATAAAAAAATAATCAGTCTGCTGTATGAAGAAGCCAATATGAAACGGCTATCCTGTTTATATTCTGTTTCCATGAAGGAAAAAAAAATCTGGTTATCATGGAGATGCACTTTATCATGTCAGATTTTGTGTTTCCCAATGTTTCTGCAGTGGATGGGTGGGGGGTGTTAGTGAGGAAAAGTTGGGAAAAGGTAACCAGATGCCAACGAAGTAAATCAGGCAGTTTTTTTGTTTGGTGAGAAACAATTTTTATTTTGATTAGTTGGACGAGAATACTTGTGCTAGAAGCGCCTGCAGAACTGTGAGCACATGTCTCCCACAGAGAAAGCTGGTGCATGGTCGCCATTATAACCCACAGGTTAGAATGGTGAACTATGATTAGCTGTCTCTGCAGGAAGAAATGGATACCAGTTATTACATAAAGAATAATGTATGGATCAGGGTGTATTACTGTGGGGACTATTTTGTATCGAGAGGTTCTGACGATGTGCTGCACGCAAACCTCAAAAGTGAAGCTTGAGAGCTTTATGAAGTGTCATCAGAACATTGAGATACAAAATTGCCCCTTTAATATTCACTGCACCTTTTTTTTTTTTTATCATACATAGGTTTTTAATTTAAAGGTTTCCAGTATTCTAATAATAAAAGTCATGGATGAAGAAAAAAGGCAAGAAAAAATCTAGAAATGTTATTGGCTGGGAGACGTCATCCGACCATGCTATCATGATTTGTGGCATCCATTGCTATAACCCAGTCCACTCCTAAATTCTTTTGGCACTGTGAATTTTAAAGCACCTACAAGATCTCCATAATGAAAAAATGTGAATGTTATGTTATCTTTACCAAGATCTCACACAAAGTGAGGCCATTGGACCTTAGTGGTCAGCATAGCTGATTCCTGGGTCAAACTCTCCCCTGCATCTTGTGCCTCTGAACCTTTGGTCACCTTTAAAGTCAAATCTTCCCAGAAATATTCCATACCTGCAACTGTTCTGATATTAATTTAGTTTCTTTTATGTCTTTTTATGATTGGTGTATATCAAACTTTTTTTATGTTATTTTGCATTGTTTTGCACAACAGATCTTTACTTGTAAATGGAGCTTTCACTCTAATGTGAACGTTCTTGTATAAAAAAAAAAAAACTTCATCATCAGACATTGGTGGAAATATTGTTTATTGTAAGGAGGCAGTATAGCGCTGTGGTTTAGGGCACTGAGCTGCAAACCTGGAGATCTGAGTTAGAATCCCACAGCCCCAACATGCATACTGTAGAACCCTGAGCAAGTCACTTAACCTCTTTGTGCTCCCAGGCCACACCTGGAAACAAGCTTCGGCTTGTGCCTTTCCTGGTTAAACAATTTGTCCTTCCCTTTCTCTTTAGTGGGTTAAGGCACTAACAGGTATTTACCTAAGCAGCATAGGTGCCAGGTTTCAAATGTTTCTGGCAGACGTGGATCTCTGGATGGGCTGTGCCCTGGTAGGTGCAAGTAGTACCAGTTGGCACTATATATATATATATATATATATATATATATATATATATAGACATGGCAGCTGGTGGTACTTTGCCAATTAGAATGCAGAACACTCCCTACCCATTTTATAAATATGTATATCTTTATACAGCATATGTTTTGAGATAACTGGCTAGATAAAAAGGGATAGTTGTCTGAACATGGAAAGATATATAGTTTCTTGATGCATTATGTCATAGTGATATTTTTCCTTGTACCACTATGTTTTAGTGCATTTTTAAAAGTAGAGGTGTGATATTCGGTTATGGGCTTCATAGCTTATTACCCTGTCGCGGCAATATTACAAATTTTAATACTGTCCTATGAGGGAAGGAAGGGATCATAACTCTGGTCGAACTGCTGGCCAGCTAATCCCTTCCTTTTCCTGGTCTGCTGACCATGCCTCCATGCTCAGACATTTTGTGACCTCTTATCAGGGAGAGCGCAGGGGCATGCCCCATTGAATCCTATGGGGGAGATCTTAAAAATATTACTATGCATATTTGATGCAGATGAAAGCCACTGCTCAAAATTCTTCCCCATAGGATTCAATGGGGCGCATCCCTGTGCTCTCCCTGGTAGGACATCACAAAATGTCTGAGCACAGGGGCATGGTCAGTGGTCTGGGAAGTGGAAAGGATCAGCTGGCTGGCAGTTTGACCAGAGTTACAATTCCTTTCCTCCCTTACAGGACAGTATTATAATCTATAATTTTGCTACAGATGGACTATCGCCGTGGCAGGGTAACTGGCTATGAAGCCCAAAACTGAAAGTAAAAATCTTACAACTTTATCTCATTCAGCCTAGTGTTAACATTCTGTCTGCAATGCTCAGTTCATTCCAAGTAGCCCCTGCACTCAAAAAACGTGCTACAATAGCTGTACTATAGGGGTGTCTGGTATGGTACAGCTATTGTTTGCGTCACCAGCATGCTTTATTTATATGTATTTATGAAATACAGTTCTTTCACTTTTGCATTAATGGCATTGTAGTGGCATTTTTTAGTTTTTCTGAGTGCAGGGGCTACTTGGAATGGTTCTGTGTTTGGTGGTCTGACAGGTCTGCCCTGTGCACCTCTTCCCCATTACCTCCTGGATACGAGCCTTTTGCTTGTTTTTACAGAATACTCAAATCCACTGCAAAACTGAAATTTCCCCAGAAGTTTAGAATGCTCGGCCTCAGTAGCAGTATTAACCATATTCAAATGTGAATAACTCTAAAATGAAAAATGATAAGCATGGTACTGTGAGCAGGAAAGTTGTTTAGCAGAAAAAATATCTGCAAAGTGAGGGGTGTTTCATTTTATAGATACCTTGGATGTTGTTATAATCGGCAAAAAATGGCAGAAAATAAAATGTTTTCATATTCTTGACGTACGCATGCCTTTAGAAAAGTAAAAACAAAAAAATTGTACATCAAACTTTTTCGTTGTGTACAGCTTACAATGTAAAGATTTGTGTTTGTCAAGGTTTCCAAAGATTCTGCAGAAACAGGCTGTTTTAAACTTGGGGCTTCCCAACAGAAACAAGTTTTTTGAAACAGGATTTAAGCTTGTTTAGAATCACCGAGGTAAACTTCAGGTGAGATTAGTAGGTTGGTGTGAAGGAATGCTGGCTGCAGTTAGAAGGGAATGTACAATATGTAGGGTAGTGTTATCACTGTTTGATGTAAGCAAATTAGTATAATCACATTTGCTGTAACGTGACAGGTTATTATTACCACTGTATGACACAGGCAGGTTAGTATAATCACTTTTGCTGTGATGTGGCAGGATAGTGTAATCACTTTTATACCGTGAAGTAGGTAGGTTAGTATTGTCACTATCATTTTTTCTGTGATGTGGACAGGTTAGCATTGTCACTGTGTGACAGAGGCTGGTTAGTATATAGAGGGCACTGGTTGAGCAACCATGCACAACCAGCCTTTGCTGCCACAGAGGGGTTCTGATTAAATCAGACCTCGAGAACAAAACGGGGGAGGGCCAAAGTAATCAGAAGCCCAAAGTGGTGCCACAGGCTGGTTGGGCACGCGGATGCCCAAGAAGTACTTTATAGTGTGTGTGTGTGTGTGTATATATGTGTGTGTGTGTATATATGTGTGTGTGTGTGTGTGTGTGTGTGTGTGTGTGTGTGTGTGTGTATATGTGTATATGTGTATATGTGTGTGTGTGTGTGTGTGTGTGTGTGTGTGTGTGTGTGTATATATACATATACACACACCTATCTACACAATTATTTATTTTTTCATGTGTTTTATTGTAGTCTTTGGTAACCAGGTAAGATTCACTAGGCACAAGTGCCTGTTTTCAGCACTGGGCGGTTAAGTGACTTGCTCAGAGTCGAACAGTATGCAGGTGGAGGTTGTGAAAATCAAACTCGGGTCTGGTCTGCTGGATGTACCAAGCTTGTTCACGACTCGTTACTCTAACCTCTAGACTATACCAAAAGAGGGGGTGGATTAGCACTATATTACAAGACCCACCTGGATGTCACTCTTCTTGCCACCCCTTCTCTTATGGACTGCGAGGCCCTTCACGCGCTCTTACTTTTCGGGGGTGCCAAGAAACTGCACATATTGAGCGTGTATATACTCCCACGCAATAGTAAGCCAGGCCTTGAGGAACTCATGGGACTATCCCTGGTTTGACCAAAAATCATGAGGTTGTCTGTCTTGGTGATTTTAACCTCGACTGACTTGGGCCGCACTCTTCCTCCCTTGCCTCTACCATTAGCAAAGCCAACTTTTTCCAACTCATCACTTCCCTCACTCGGATACCATTGAATGGTCAAAGCCGTACTACGATTGACTGGATTCTAACTAATAGGATTGATTGCTGTTCCACTGCTGGGGTACTACCTAACTCAATAAGTGACCACTGCCCAGTCTTCTGTGTGTGAGATGCCTGTCCTTTCTCAAATCCACACAAGGTACTGTCGTTTGCCAACTTTGCCCTACTTAACACTGCTGAGTTCCTATGGTATCTAAAACATACAGACTGGTCTCCGCTATTTACCACTAATGACATCAGCCTTGCCACTGACTTCTTTTAATATGACCTTACTTACCCTGCACAGCGTAAGCGCATACCATACTCTACACGCAGGGTCAGAGGGCGGGCTACCAAATGGCTGAAATGGCCTCTCTTGCAACTGCTCAAACAGCGTGACAAACTATGGCCTAAATGGAAGTCGTCCTCAGATGTGGAAGATCTTGCTCAGTACCGGGCTCTGTGAAATACCTGCAAGCGGTCAATCCGGGCTGCAAAGAGTGACTGCTACCATGGACTTCTTAGGTCATCAGCCGCTGACCCCAGAAAATACTGGAATTATATTAATGAGATATTAGGGAACATAAAGCTATTGACCCCCAAGGACTTGTTGCTAAATGACGCCATCTGTAACAAGCCTAGGACCATTGCCAATGCTTTCAACCTGCTTTTTAACATTGTTCCTAATTGCCCACAGGCCCCCTCCTTTGGATCCTACTGCCCTTCCTCTTCTCCCTCAGACACCCCTCCCACGCTAAAATTTTCTCCCATCTCTCACCTGGATGGTCTTAGGTTACTGAGGTCCATCCCTGTACACGGCACCGTAGGACTTGACGGTACTGAACCCAGGATCCTCCAACTTGTTGGTTCTCACCTTGCCACTCTTGTTACTCGGCTTTTTAATCTATCCATCAGTACTGCAACAGTGCCTTTGGCCTGGAAATCTGCCAGAGTAATTCCTGTCTTCAAAAAGGGTGACCCTAAAATTTAATCTAACTATCACCTGATTGTTCTTTTACCAGCTCTTAGCAAGTCACTGGAAAAACTCATTCACTGTCAGATCTCTGCTCGTATACTAAAATTCGATCTCCAGTCCCCGGCTCAACACGGTTTCAGGCCTGGACACAGTACCACAGCTGCTCTCACCCAGTTCACTAGTGATGTTAAGTCTGGAATGGACAAAGGACTTCTTACCGGTGCAGTGTTTATAGATCTCACCAAAGCTTTTGATTTGGTTAATCACCCACTACTTGTGAACAAACTTCATTCTCTTGGTGCCTCTAATTCCACCACATCCTGGATCAGTAGTTACCTTTCAAACCAGACCCAATCCGTCTTCTTCAATAAAGTACTATCATCTCCTGCTACTGTCTTCTGCGGCGTCCCACAAGGATCCATTCTAGGGCCTTTGCTATTTTCCATTTTTGTTAATGATTGTCCCACTCCCTCTACACACTGTCAATCCATCACATATGCGGATGACCTGGTACTCTACTCAACTTCTTGGTCGATGGATGACATCAATACAGACCTGTCATTTGCATTCCAAATAATTCAAGCCTGGCTCCTAAATAATGGCCTACTTCTCAATCTATCCAAGACCCAGGCTATGCTGTTTGGGTCGACAAGAAGTCTCCATACTGGGTCCCCCATGTTTTGTGTGCGAAGCAGTGATGGCTCTACCATCCAGTCTACTGACTCTCTTTTAAATACTTGGGTGTGACACTTGATTCCTCTCTTGACTTCTCATCACATATAAACGAGATATGCAAATCTGTTAATATCAAGATAGGTGCCGCTTATCGAGTGCGTCACTCACTTACTCTTGCGGCCAGGATCTTGGTTGCCAGAGGTGTCCTGCTCCCTAGGCTACAGTATGCCCTCCCTATTCTATTCCACGCTAACGCTGGAATCCTTTGTAAATGGGATACTACCTACAACAATGTATGTAGATTTGCCCTGTCTGCACCCAGACTTACTCACCACTGTCTCCTGTATGAAAACCTCCAATGGCTGTCCACTTCTGCCGTGCGCTCTTACACTCTGGGTTTCTTCATAGACTCCATGACAAGACCCCCCAATCCCGAAAGCATTGGGGCAGTGCTCACCCCGGTGCCTCACTCCCGCCTTTTGAGATCATCAAACTCCACCCTGCTCTCAGTCCCACACTCCTCTACAAAAATGGGTGAACATGCCTTTGCCCACTTCACCCCTAAACTCTGGAACTCTCTCCCTTCCTGTCTAAAGGGCCCCCAATCTCACTCCTCCTTCAAAACTGCACTCTTGTCCCACTAAAAGCACTTGATTCTTGTGAATGTAACTAGCCCTCTTGCCTCATTTCTTTATATCTAGTTTTGTTGATTCTCTGAAATGTTGAATGTCTATAGTCTAATGTCATCACCTGTTGTTGTTATTGCCTGCAAAGATGGATAATACTATGTGTAATCTCTATTGTTTTTCCCTCCAGACCATTCCTGCGTGGATATCCATCATCTGTACCTGTACCATATACTGTATTGTACTGCATTTTATTTTTTATTTCACTGTATCTAATTGTCAGCTGTGTACTGTACCCTCTCGGGTCGTGCTTGAAAATAGACAGGGTTTTTGCCTAACACACCTACCCGATCAACAAAAGCTAAATAAATAATAAATATACTGTCAACAGATATATATATATATATATATATATATATATGTGCAGTGTGTGTGTGTGTATATGTGTGTGTGTGTGTGTGTGTGTATGTATGTATGTGTGTGTATGTATATATATATATATATATATATATATATATATATATATATATATATATATAATATAAAGGCAAAAAACTCTGTTTAATGCATTAGTTAGGTGGTTCCACAGCGACAAAAGTGAGAAATTAGCTGTTAGGGTTGAAAACCTAACTCAGAACTCACCCCCCCCCCAGCACCACACACTCACAGACACACACACATACGCGCAAGTATGGGGGAGGACCAAGTCAACACAACCAATGACAGACCTCCAGCAGCAGGTGGCAGAAATAACAAACAATTGTTTAAATGTACTTTTGCGGCAGCAGCGAATGTATCAACGGTTTTAGTTCTGAACTTGAACTGATTCCTATGTGTATGACAGCGCTGTGGAAAACACCAGCTGCCTCAAGGATTTCCAATCAGCTGGAGACTTGTTGTACTACAGAAGGGTAAAGCTGCGTTCCATGACCTTTGAACTGTAGTACAACAAGGTTTTAGCTGGCAAAGAAATCCATGAAGAACAAACTCCCTACTGTACACTATAATCACGTTTGCTGTGACATGGCAGGTTAGTATCATCGCTGTATGACATAGGCAGGTTACGGAGCAGAATAGTGCTGTGGTTTAGGGCAATGAGCTGCAAACCTGGAGACCTGGGTTTGAATTCCACAGCCCCCACTTGCATACTGTGTGACCCTGAGCAAGTCACTTAACTTCTTGTGCTCCCAGGTCGCACCTGGAAACAAGTTCCGGCTCAGTGTGCCTTTCCTGGTTAAACAATTCCCCCTTTCCCCCTAGTACAATTCAGGCTTCATTTCAGATATTTATCTTTGTGGGATGCTGACCCACTGAGTATAGAAAGTAAGGGCCAAATTGGGGGAGAAGGCGGCGGGGTTTATTATTAAACCCAGACAGGATTCGTAAAACAGCAGTTTAAAAGTGTATGTAACAAAAACCAGGTTGTCCCCAAGGGAGAAGAAAAGATGGGTCAGAATTGAAAACTGTGTGGCAAGTGTCCCAATCCCCCAGTCTGAAATGAACACTGATAATCACATACTTTGACAGAGACAGGTTGGTATTATCACTGCGTAATGTAGTCTGGTTAGTATTATCACTTTTGCTGTGACATGGGCAGGTTAGTATATGGCCTAGACAGGTAAGTATTACGGCGTTTTAGAGGGAATTAAATTACTGAGAAATAAAGGGCAGTTTTGTACAGGAAAATAATCCGTTCCCGAGTACTCTAAGGTGTCTGAGTCATCATACCAATTTTATTGTGTTAACCAGCAGCAGCCTGTTAAATGCTAATTTCCTCATAGTTGTGTTGCACTACTGTAGTAGAGCAAATGCATTCGTGTTGAACATGCTATAGAATGAATGTTTGCAGTCCAAGTCATTTTTTTGCTGCATGTGCGGAACAAAGGAGTCCCAAGATTGCAGTGTGTGCAGACCTGTGCATTCTAAGTAAACCACATAGATGTGTTTTGTGTGGCACAACATGAATGCATGCTGTGCACGACATTGCAAAGTTCTGTGTGCTTAGGCCATTAGTGATAGCATATTCTCTAGTCTCGTATACTGTGTGCCTCGCCCACTGCAAACTAGCAAAACAAGTTTTGCTGTGAAATTGTGATTCCCTGCCCTTTTGAATTATAGTCATAGGTTGAATTATTGGCACCAATACCCTCACTTGCATGAACAATGGTTGACACACTGCGGGGTTGTCCTGTACTATATAGTTTGCGGAATGCTGTACGAAAGGTGACATTTAAAAGAAAAAAAATATACAGATATATATTGTCTGGGAATAAAAGTGCAGCTACCGTATGTCATGGACTGTCACGAAATGTGCAGGGGTAATTGCCTGTTGATTTCAAGAAACCCCCGTCTTATACTAATCAGGAAATATATGTAGAGATCACCACAACCACAATACTCACATTGTTAATCATAAGTAAGCCCAGGGTTTAGAATGAAATTAACTATTGTTGAAGAAAGTGGCAGATTTGAAGAGCCTGTACTATTATAGATAGCTGACAGACTTATTTCTTTCATGAAAGTAGCTAGAGTTGTTACTTTTTATAATGTTTGTGTGCACATGCATGCACAACAAACATTTTGTTACAAAGAACCTGTTTTCAGAGATGTAACTGTCGGGAACCAGTGTACCTCAAGTTTCAATGGGTTTAGCAGTGACAGGCCAGTGATCAGGCACTCTGATCATGACATTAGTCACTGCTTACTGGGTAGAAACTTCTCTCACTTGAAAGGACCAGACCACTCCTATGAAAGAGCGCGTCGACGCTTTCAAGTACAAGAAGTGTCTGTGCAGCATGGAGCTGTGCCGGCAGCATGACATCACTACACTTACACGGAGCAGGTTGTCTGATTAAAGTCAGCAGTCAGATTATTCAATAATCGGGATTCTCGACTTTTACTTTTTTTTTTTTTATGACATTTGTGATATAATTTAAGATGGAAGTGCTGGCGATTTACATGCTTTTAAGTTACTCATTTTCTTGCGCTGGCAGAACACTCCAGGAGAAAGGACTGCTGTGTGACTGAACTTCTCTGCTGGGACTAAAGTAGAAGAACTTTTGTATTTAGACCTTTAATTTAGGGTAAAAAAACTAACATACAAAACAAAAAAAGTGTGTGTTTGGGTTAACTGAACTGAATGGGTAACTGAAAAGTCATCTATGTGTAAATCTCAGGTGACTGAAAGGACTTAACTGTTGTGAGGTTTAAATTACTTATAGAAAGATCTGGTAAGTAGGGGGAGTGGCTTAGCTAGAAGGAAGCTACATTTAAAGACTGCCTTAGAAAGATTCTGCTAATAGCTTGGCAGAAGACTCCAGGAGAAAGGACTGCTGTGTGACTGAACTTCTCTGCTGGGACTATATTGCCCTCCTTCCCTCCCCTCCACCCCACCAGCCAAAGCTAGTTCTATTTTTATAGGCACAGGATTTGACTGACAACAGGAACTTCCTGTTTAGGGGCAGGAAGTGAGTGATCACAGAACCACCAAGGACCCACCATCCTAGAAGGGCAGAGTGGCTCGGCCCCCTCTAGCTGCTGGAGGTCTGCCTCTGAACAAGTAAGCAGTCTACTGAGAAATATAGGATATTCTTGTCTCAGAACAGGACAATCAGGAGCTTAAAGGGCACACAGGCAGAAAGGAAGGAGAGAGAAAAAAAAACAGAGGAAAGAGTAAGGATTGCAAACAGTTAAGGGGCCAGAAATAAGACATGATTGGAGTGGTGCAGTGCAGTGGCTGTGGAGCAGCAGTCTTCCGGGAGATGTTCTGGAGGATGCGGTGTTGTCCCATCTGCAGGCACCTCTCTGGGCTGAGGGAGGAGGTTGCTCATCTCCAGGCTGATTTGGCCAGGATTTGTGGGACCTCCTCTTCCATCCAGGGACCACCAGTGCCACTGCCGTTGCCTCACAGGTTGCCAAGAAAGAGGAGCGGTTGGACCACAGTGAGCTCAGGGAGGGTGAGGGTGGTGGAACAGAGCACATCCTCCAGTTGTACCTCTACAATTCCTATGCCATTCTGGCAAAGTGTGGTTCCTCTATGGAGGCACCTACAGTGGAGACCAAGGAGGATGCTGGGAACCTCCACAAAGGAGACCCACAGGAGGGTGGCAGGGGACCCTGCAGGGGAAGGAAACAACTCCTGGTGGGGGACTCCATTGTTAGGAAGGTAGAACTGGGCAAGGAAGGGGAGAGGGAGGTAAGGTGCCTGCCTGGCGCCATGGCTTGGAGGGACAGGGAGCGAATCCTCAGGATTGCCGGAGCAGCTGCACAGGGGAGGGAGCTGGATGTCATTGTCCACTTAGGGACAAATGACCTGGCTAAGAAAGGGATTAGAGAAGTGCAGGAAGAGCTTGTGGAATTGGGGAGGGGCCTTAGTCAAGTAGCACGCACGGTAACCTTCTTGGAGGTGCTACCATCTATGGCACAGGAGAGGCTAGGGTGTTCTGTACCATAAGATTCAATCAGTGGTTGAAAAACTGGTGTGGAGCTCAGGGATTTGGCTTCATTAGGGATTGGGGTCCACCTGGAGTGATGCAAGCCTATACTGGCATGATGGGCTGCATCTGTCCGGGAGGAACCAGGATCCTAGGTGATAGGTTTAAATGCTTCATTGGCAAGCTTTTAAACTAGCCAAGAGGGAGGCACTGGAAAGAGACAGAAAATCCTAGCCCCCAAAACAATCACGGTAGTAAGTGTGGCAAACACCAACATGGAGGTGTCGATAGGAGAAGGGCAGGGGTAAATGGAGAAAGTGACAAAGGCAAGAAGGACAGGGATGGGGCAAGGGGTAAGGCCATCAGGAAATGGAGGTAATGGTACCAATGCCGTAGTCTGGGCAACAAGCTCCCTGAGCTGGTGGCCTTAATGGAAGAGGATGCCTGGATATCGTAGCAGTCACAGAAACATGGTACACAGAGAACCATGACTGGGATGTTAACATACCAGGGTACATAACCTACAGGAGAGACAGGCAGGGAGAAGAGGGGGAGGAGTAGCTCTCTATGTAAAGGAAGGGATAAAAGCAACTGAACAAAAGAGTAAACAGGGAGGAGAGGAGGCACTGTGGGTCACCTTGGAGACTGGAAAGGGCACCACAATCCGCACAGGGGTTGTGTACAGACCCCCATGTCAGGGGGAAGGAATGGACAAGGATATGATGGAAGGCATTCTTAGAATGGCAGAGAAAGGGGAGATACTGTTGATGGGAGACCTGAATATGCCAGATGTTAACTGGAGCACATTTGCTGCAGCGACATCCAAGAGCAGGGCCATTGTTGACGCCCTACAGGTGGCAGGCATTAGACAGCTAGTTTCGGAACCCACTCATGAGGGAGCAATGTGAGACCTCGTACTCTCAAACGGGGGCAGTGAGAGGATCTCGGATCTAGAAGTGGGTTGCCATCTGGGGACAAGTGACCATCAAACAGTGTGGTTCACGTTAAACTCCGCTACAGAGTCAAGCCATACAAAGTGAGGGTACTGGACTTTAGGAGGGCTGACTTTGGCAAGATGGAGAGTGCCTCAGAAAAGCACTAGCAAACAGGCTAGAAGGAGGTGTGGAGCAACAATGGGGAATTATCAAAACTGCCATCACAGAGGCAACAAGCCTTTGTGTGAAGCAAATAAACAAATCAAAACGAAAGAAAAAGCCACTATGGTTCTCAAGAGAGGTGGCTGTGAAAGTCAGGAAGAAAAAGATAGCATTCCAGAAGTATAAGGAAACACAGAAGGAGCAGGACAGAGTTAAGGCAGAAAGAAGCAGGGAGGGAAGTCAGAATAGCAAAGGCCCAAACTGAGGAAAAGATAGCCAACTCAGTTAAGAAGGGGGATAAAACCTTTTTATAGGTACATCAGCGAGCGTAGAAAGACAAAGGGAGGGATAGTGAGGCTGAATAGAATAAACAGTGGGTGGGCAGAAGGGGACAGTGAAAAAGC
Organism: Neoceratodus forsteri; assembly: GCA_016271365.2. Classification (NCBI taxonomy): domain Eukaryota; kingdom Metazoa; phylum Chordata; order Ceratodontiformes; family Ceratodontidae; genus Neoceratodus; species Neoceratodus forsteri. The sequence continues at coordinate 1,135,982,300 of CM057449.1, read as the reverse complement.
AGGAATACTGAACGAATATTTCTGCTCAGTATTCACAAAAGAGGAGGGGGAAGTGCCTAATCCAATTAACAGAAGCACTGTTTATAGGGTCGATCCCAGTCCTTTCACAGAAGAAAGGGTTCTGCAAGAACTCCTAAAACTGAAGGTGGACAAAGCAATGGGTCCTGATGGAATTCACCCAGAATTCTAAAAAATTAAGGAAGGAACTAGTGAAACCACTGGCTACTCTTTTAATAAATCATGGGAGGATGGTGTGGTACCGAGGACTGGAGGAAGGCGATGTGATTCCCTTCACAAAAGTGGGATCAAGACAGAGGCAGGAAACTACAGACCTGTCAGTCTGACCTCTGTGGTAGGGAAAGTGATGGAGTCACTTCTGAAGGAAAGAATAGTTGAGTACCTAGAGGTCAGTGGAGCACAGGATCCAAGGCAGCATGGGTTCTAGCGGACGGTCATGTCAGGCCAGATCTAATAGATTTCTTTGACTGGGTGACCAAAGTAGTAGACCAGGGAGGGGCTGTGGACATGGCCTACCTAGACTTTAGCAAGGCATTGACACAGTCCCACACAAAAGATTATTAGTCAAATTAACCAGCCTGGGAGTGGGTCCCAGGGTGGTAGCCTGGGTAAAACATTGGCTGGACAACAGGACACAGAAGGTAATTGTAAATGGAGTCCACTCTGAAGAAAGGGCGGTTACTAGTGGGGGTACCACAGGGTTCAGTATTGGGTCCAGTCCTTTTTAATGTCTTTATCAGTGGCATTGCAGAGGGACTGGAAGGAAAAGTATGCCTTTTTGCAGATGACACAAAGATCTGCAACAGGGTTGATACACAAGGAGGCATGGAAAGGATGAAAAGGGACTTGGCAAGGTTGGAGGAATGGTCAGACGATGGCAGCTAGGATTCAATGCAAAAAGTGCAAAATAATGCACCTGGGAAACAAGAACCCAGGGAAGAATACACAATGGGTGGGGAGGTAGTAACAACAACAAAACAGGAAAGGGACCTGGGGTAATCATATCAGATGACCTTAAGGTTAGCAAGCAATGTGAGAAGGCAGTAGGGAGGGCCGGGGTATACTGGGATGTATAGGAGAGGCATCAGCAGCAGAAAACAGGAAGTTGTTATCCCTCTGTACAGACAGTTGGTGAGACCCCATCTGGAATACTGTGTCCAGTTCTGGAGACCCCATCTCCGCAAGGACATAGACAGGATAGAAGCAGTCCAGAGGACGCAACTAAAATGGTGCAGGGTCTGCAAGAGAAGCCGTATGAGGAGAGACTAAAGGAGCTTAATATGTATACCCTTGAGGAAAGAAGGGAGGGGGACATGATAGAAACTTTCAAGTACCTCAAGGAATCAACAAAGTCAAGAGGTAGCATCTTTCAGAAAAAGAGACTTGCAAGAACAAGGGACACAATTTAAAGATAGAAGGAGGGCGGTTCAGGGGCAATGTGAGAAAGTTATTTCACAGAGAGGGTAGTGGATGCATGGAACAACCTTCCTGAGAGAGTTGTGGAGTCTAAAACTGTGGGAGAATTCAAGAATGCATGGGACAGACATAAGGCAATTCTTGTGGGGGCAGGAAGATATAGGCTGTTGGTTAAATAGGATCTGCGGCCTATCCTGTAGGTAGGGAAATGGGCAGACTAGATGGGCCTAGCGGTCCTTATCTGCCGTCAAAGTCTATGTTTCTATGTTTCTATGGTGTGCTGGAGAGTGCGAAGTCCGTGCATGTTATATATTGTCAACTGGCATATATTTTTACTGCGCTTTGTATGTGCAGTTCAGTGTTGTTGTTTTTTTTTCCCCACAGTTAAGTTTGCTTTATTTCTTTGTGGGTTTAATTTGAATGGTCATCTATCTCAGTAGTGTTGCTAGTAGTTTAAAACCTTGTGTCAGCAACATGCTAATGTGAGCAGCTGAGTTGTGTGTTCAGTACAGTTTCTTTCTACAGTGACAGATATGCATAGACTCACTTAGAGCTCAAACCTCCTTTCCTCACTTTCTTGAACGTTTTGCTTTTCTTCTGCTGGACCATCCTGGGAAAATTTATTGTTTATTTTTTTAAAATGTTTCATGATTTTACAAGTTCTATACAGCAGCCTAGGACATGGCATGGCAACATGTGCTACAAAATGAACTTGGTATTCGTTTTTACATTTCCACTTATAAATTTAGGAAGTTAAAGGAACCTTGCAGAATATGGCTGCTCACTGTGTCACATGTGCATACAGTGATGACAATAAGATCGTTTCGAAACAATTACTAGACAGTCTGACTGCTGTTTTTATACTTCTGCTGCAGAGTGAAATCCAACATTTAAAGCAAAGTATTTTAACTGTGTAATGACAGTCTAACTAACTATAATAATAAATAGCGCACAGAACATCAGATGTATTTGAAATAATTTATTGGAATAATCAGAAATAGGCAGGAACAGTTTTGTGAGAACACACAGGATCTAGAAGATATACACGTGCTTGTTTTAAGTAACTCTAAATTAATGCATCTAAGTGGTTTAATCAATTTCAAACCTCTCACCCTGGCAGCTTTAAAAATCATAGCACTGGCCTTCAAAATTCATAGCAAATGGCCAGAATATGTTGCAGTTTCTTATTTTAAAGAATAATATGTCTACAAATAGTTGGCCCCATATAGTTAGTGTTAAGGAATGTTAAGTTAGTTCAGTGATTTAATCATTTGTGTGTTCAGAAATAGCTCGAACAACATCAGTAAACCTTTGTGGAACAATTTACATTTCATAGCACTGTACTAAATTCAGAGCAGCTGAGAGGTATGATCATTGTTATTCTACTGGTTTTACTGTGACTGTAAATAATTATATCTTTAGAATATATCGTGGTATTGGTGTTCGGTAGTATAAGTGTGTGTGTGTTTGTGTGTATAATATTGTTCTATGCAAAAAACTTTGTTAATGTATCAGTTAGGGTTCTACAGCGAAAAAAGTGAGCAAATTCGATTTTAGAGTTCCCACCCCTTGCACCCCAGACCGCCTTTACCAACAGGCATTGAGGTTGTCGTTGGGGTCGTCGACTAACTTTCACCCCATCCCATGTGTAAACAAGCTGAGGTGGTGCAGTGTAGGAGAATGGGATGAGAGTTAGGGCCGATGACCCCAACGCACACCCCGATGCCTGTTGGTGGGGTGCAAGGGGCGGGAACCCTAAAATTGAATTTCCTCACTTTTTTCGTTGTAGAAGAACCCTAACTGATGCATTTACAAAGTTTTTTTGCATAGAATTTCCTTATTTTTTAAGAAAGAATAGAAAAGTAGAAAGTTGCGCAAGTTGATGGACCCCGCGTTCCCATCAAATTGTAAGTGTCGGGCCACATTATACACCCATTGACTAAAAAGTACATTGACAACAGCAAGGCCAGCCACCAGGCAAATGTTAATCTAGTAGAGCAATAGAAAATGCTGTCCAGAAAACGTAAACTGCGCCACACACTATCTGTGCAAAAAATATATTGTCCAACACATAAACATGGCTATTGACATCTACAGGTCATGTCGTCAACACCCTCCAAATTTCAAGTAAAAAGACCAAGCCGTGTCCAAGATACAGCATGTCAAAATTTTAAATTTTCATTCGTCAGAGTGGCACAGTTTAATAGCTGTTGACAGTTAACGAACACAACAACTGAAAACTACATCCATGACACTAAGGCTAGGCACTCTATCAATTCCAAACCACCAGTACAATCCAAAACGCCGTCCACAACACGTAAAGTGCGTCATGCAATATCTCCGCCAAAAAGTTTTCTCTGACACATAAACACCATAATTCACATGTACAGGACATGCTGTAAATACCGTCCAAATTTCAAATAAAAAGACCAAACCGTTGCTGAGATATTCAGTCTTAAAGATTGGTAACATTTCCCTATCTATTCCATTATAAAAAGTCTGTCCATCTCGTCCCTCGCTTGCGATTCGCGATCGAAGAATTTGCAGGGTCACAATCAGAGAATTTGCAGGGTCACAACCAAAAAATAAAAACTTTTCTAATTTAAAAAAATCAAGGAATTGCGGTAAACCACTGCCACGGTTTGTCAGAACGAAGCCCCTTGAGTACAGCCCACCCTTATTTGTCTTCCTAGGACACCCCATGGCTGAGAAAATAGATTTTTTTAATCTGCCCATCTTGTCCTTCACTCGCGATGCACGATCGCAATCAAAAAGTCTCGTGATCAAAGAAATTGCTCGCTCGTGAACAAAGAGTGAGGGACGAGATGGCCAGATTTAAAAAATGTATTTTCTCAGCCCAGGGGTGCCCTACAAAGTTAAATGAGGCTGGGTTTTGCTCAGGGGGCTTCGTTCTGCCCCTTGAATGAAAAAAATAATGTTTTAAATATCCCTGGTGAGTCTAGCACCCCCATCATAGTAAAATAGATAGCGCTCTCTAGTGGCCCCCCAATGTCTATATCAGATATCCCTGGTAGTCTAGTGCCCTCCTGTTCTGTATAAAATAATAATTGTAATTTATATCCCTGGTAGTCTAACTGACCCCATCATAATAAAATATATAACCATCTGCAATTTCCTGGTAGTCTAGTGGCCCCCAAATCTGTATTAAATTATAATTGTTCATATCCTAGTAGTCTAAGCATCCCCATTATAAAATAGATAAAGTTCAATTTCCTGGTAGTCTAGTGAGCCCTCCACCCAGCCGTGCCAGCCACCCAGCACCCCACCATTCCCCAGCCAGTAACTGGCACAGCCATGGCTGCCGACTGTGTACAGGCGGCTAATGCGAAGGTCGCTCAGAAATTGTTCTGGCGGCCTCTTAAAGTGCTAATAAATAATGCTGATCGAGACTGGCTGTGGAGGTGAGGGTGTGCTGTGCCAGTCGCCGGCTGGGGAAGGGCGGGGGGTGCTGGTGGGCTGGCACGGCTGGGTGGGGGCCACTAGACTACCAGGAAATGGAAATCCTTATCTATTTTATTATGATGGGGGGCCGCTTAGACTACCAGGATATGAACAATAATTATAATTTAATACAGATTGGGGCCACTAGACTACCAGGGATCTAAAAAGCAATATTTATCAGATACATGGGGCCACTAGACTACCAGGAAATTGCAGATGGTTATATATTTTATTATGATGGAGGGGCCACTAGACTACCAGGGATATGGAATGCAATTATTATTTTATACACATTGGGGGCATTAGACTACCAGTAAAAAAAAAAAAAAAACAATATTTATGAACATTGGAGGGCCACTAGAGATCATTATATATTTTATCATGACAGGGGATGGGCGCTGACTACCAGGATATGTAAAAACATCATTTTCTTTTATTCAGATGGGGCAGAATAAAGCCCCCTGAGCAAAACCCACCCTCATTTAAGTTTCTAGGGCACCCCTGGGCTGAGATAAAAACATTTTTAAATCTGGCCATCTCGTCCCTCGTTCGCGATGCACGATCGCGATCAGAGAATCTGCAGGCTCGCGATCGAAGATCATTAGCGAGCTGCAAACTAATATTTTAAATGCTCAGAACTCTGTTTTTAGACAGATTACGATCAAACCAAAAGTATGGCTCGATAGATCGGGGTCCCCTGAGTAAAACCCATCCAGGTTTTACTTCAGAAGTGACCCCTGAGCCGAGATATTTGTGTTTTTCCGATTGGAAAATCAAAAACAAGATGGCGGACCTCGCGATCAAAGAATTTTAAAAATCCTCAGGGATTGGCGCTGAGGATTGAGGCGCTGGACGCCACACCTTGTGCCATGCCAGCGACCCGGGTTCAAGAATGGACTTAGGTCACCGAGGGCTGGCAGGGGGGAAGGAAGGATTGAGTGTCCTACGACAGCTCTCCTTCCTTCAGGGTGGGTTAGGGATATGCGCCACACTGCAGTGAAAGTGTTCGGCAGGTGCGGGCATTAACATGGGGGGGAGAGCCGGCAGACGTCTGCATGTTAGTGCATTGATGTCATTGCACGTCAGGCTTTCTAGAAAGGAAAGGAGGAAAAACATCTCCCAAGCCTCCTAGATGATGACCACCGTTGCCTGCTTCGCCAACCACTGACTAATAAGGGGCAGACTCCGCTGTGCGCAGCTCGATCACTCGGGGATAGAGGAGGGTTAAGAGGGTTCCCTCCTCACCCCGCCTGGGGGGTAATCAAGGCCATCAAGGGACCCTGAGGATTGGCGAGCGTGTGGCACTCCAGGAGCAGACTCTGGGGTAGTCGGTAGGGTCGGGAAGCAGAGCACCTTGGTGGCCTGAAGGAGTGGAGGTTAGGAGACAGTAGAGGCACAGAAAAATAGAAAGTAGAAAAAAAAAATCCTGAGGGACAAAGATTCTTGAACCGTGAGGTTGCAAATTTTTTGATCGCCAGGCGGGATGAGATGGCCAGAACCCCATTCTTTGTTCGCAAAACATACATATAAATTTTCCCATTGACTTATAATGGGAACTTAAACGTGGCATCACTTTTGAATGCCTTAATATTTTTTCACCAAATGAAAACAAGCATGTTTGGCCACCAAAACTCTTTCAAACGAGCCATCTCGCAGAGCGGCATGCCACACAACGGCCGTGCAGGGCCACGTCCAAAATCCCAAAAGCTACTTCCAAAAATGGATAAGTTTGCATTTTTCAGCATTTTCGTACGCAAAGACCGCAAGTCCAACTATAACACAATTTGGCAAATCAAGAGATCTACCATGCCCCACTGCGTATTCCACATTTCAGGCAAATCCGTTGAATCGTCCAAAGTTGTCACGCCAAACTTTTGACTTTAATATGTAAATGATCCCAGAACTTAACTATATGGTGAAAGAGCCACTATAATAAATATATATATATATGTATATATATATATATATATATATATATAAAATGTGTGTGTGCATGTGTTTGTAGAGATGCGTGTGCACACACACACACAGAAGGCGAATTCTATTGCATCATTGTCTATCTAATCTGTCCTCAAACTCTTAACAGAGCACAAGAAGGCATTATGAGCAGGTTAACTACATACTGTCCTGAAGAATTTTAATAAAATGCTTTCACACTATGCACAGACATTTTGAGAACCAAACTGCTGGGATGATTTTGCATAACTTTCATTCATTTGAGCTTTTGGAAGCCCGAGTAGGCTTGGGGAGTACAGTCTCTTGTCTAAAATATTGATTTTTGTGTATTCAGCACTTATTTTATGGATAAGAGGTTTGTAAAAGTATATGAACATATGAAATTGCCAGCAGACAAAGGCCATTTGGTTTATCTAGTCTGCTAGAGTGTGCAGCACTTCAGTCCACTAGACTGCAGCTGCCCCCCCCTCCCATTTGTACCTTCCCCTTGAATCTGTCCCACCCCCTCTTCAAGACCCCAACACTCTGCAGCGATATGACTTCCTCTGGCAAAGTGTTCCACCCTGCCACCACCCTTTCTGTGAAACAGTGCCTCCTCGGTTCCCTCTTGAACCTGCCCCTTCCAACTTCATGGAGTAACCCCTGGTTTCTCTTCCGCCCTTCAGATTGAACATACACCTGGTGTCTACTCTGTTCAAACCCTTCAGGTACTTGAAGGTTTCGATCTTATCCCCTTCTCTCCCGTCTTTCCTCCAGGGCATACATTTTGAGCGCTCTCAGTCTCTCCTCATACGGTCTGTCCCCCAACCCCAGGATAATTTTTGTTGCCCTGCGCTGTATCCCCTCCAGTAGTTTGATGTCCCTTTTCAAGCAGGGGCACCAGAATTGCACGCAGTACTCTAGGTGCGGTCTCACCAGTGGCCTGTACAGGAGCAAGATGACCTCCCCAATTCCAGAAGTAACCCCCCCTTGCTATGCAACCTAGCAATCTGTTTGCCTTCGCTGCTGCCTTCCTGCACTGAGCAGAGTGGTTCATCTCCCCAGTTACCAGCACTCACAGATCCTTCTCCTCCTTGGATTTTGTTAACAGGACACCCTCCAGCCATTAATTGTGTCCTGGGTCCTAAATTTTGCACTGCAGTGAAACTGAGCTGCCAAGTGTGAGACCATTCCTCAAGATTTGCCAAATCCTCCTGAAGTACTTTTGCGCCCCCTCCTCCATCTACCTCGGCACAAATCTTTGTGTCATCGTGAAGAGACTGATCTTGCTCCTAATTACTGCAATGTTGGCTATTAAAATGTTAAACAGAACCGATCACAGCACTGAGCCTATGTACATCACTTAATTACTGCCCTGGGTTTAGATGCCCCCCCCACTACTACCTTCTGCTGTCTACCCTGTAGCCAGCTCTCGACCCATCTGACCAGTTTCCTCCCTGCTCCCAGACTCTTCAACTTCCAGGTCAGCCTACCGTGTGGCACATAGTCAAAGACCTTGCTGAAATTCAGGTAGAGGACATCCATCGCATGTCCCCTGTCCAGTGCCCTCGTAACCCAGTTGTAAAAATCAACCAAGTTCATCTGACAGGATCTACCCAAGACAAACCTATGCTGCCTGTTATCCTGGAGATTGTTATCCTCAAGAACTTGCATCAGTCTTTACTTGAGGATTGTCATCATCAGTTTTCCCACAACTGCAGAAAGGCTCACCGGTCTGTAGTTCCCCAGTTCATCCATGGGCCCACTCTTATGGAGAGTTGTGAATTTTTAGAATGAATGACTGAGAACATTTATACCTTCTTGTTTGTAGAATCAAGGACTGGGAACAATTATCAGCAGTTAAAGGTTGCAGTTTACTTCTCTCCAGAGCAGTATCTTTGTGAAGTTTCCAGTATTTCTGCAGTTTCTTAAAAAATATCCCGAATTTAATCTATAGGTGGTATATTTTAAGTTAACTAAGAGAGACGCATGAGGGAGGAAGAGTTGAAGTACTGCAATTACATTGAAGCAGGGATCATTGTTGATGGGCTTCATATACTAAAATGCCAGCAGAAGAGGCCTAACGGCCTCTTGTGTCTGTTTGATTTTCAGCACCTGCACTGAGGGCCGATTTTTGGTGTCTCTCCCTCCCCCTTGGGTTACACCATCCCCAGTACCAGATGTTCTGCCTGTATTAGGCCTGGTCAGATTTACCTTCCCCCTGTACCTGTCCCATCCCCTCTTAAATCTGTCCACAGTCTCCACCTCTACCAGCTCCCTGGGCAGTGCATTCCATGGCTCCACCACCCTTTCAGTGAAATAACATCTCCTCCTCTCCCCTCTGAGCCTGCCCCTTTCCAGCTTACACCTGTGACCTCTTGTTGCCCCTCCCTCCTTCCTTTAGAGCACCCTAACTGGGCCTCCTTTATTGATCCCTTTCATGTACTTAAAGACCTCTATCATGTCCTCCCAGTTCCTCCTCTCCTCCAGAGTGTGCATGTCAGGCTCCTTGATCCTCTCCCCCCAGGCCCCAGATCATTTTGATTGCCCTCCTTTGGACCCTCTCTAGGAGAGTTATTTCCCTCTTTAAATGTGGTCTCCAAAACTGTACACAGTACTCGAGGTGTGGCCCAACCAAGCAGTTGTACAGTGGAAGGATCACTTCCGCCTTTCTGGAGGTAATCCCCCGGTGATGTATCCCAGCATCGTATTTGCCCTTGCCGCTGCCCTCCTACAGGTCTCCGAGTTGTTCATTTTGATATCTACCACTACCCCCAGGTCCTTCTCACCCTCTGTGACTTGAATCATGTCTCCTCCCAGGGTATACCCCTGGCCTGGATTTCTGACTCCCATGTGCAGAACCGTGCACTTCCCGGCATTGAATTTTAGTTTCCATTTTCCCGACCACCTTTCCAGAGCCTCCAGGTCCTCCTGCCAGGCCACCCTCCCCTCCACCCTATCCACCACTGCACCTAGCTTTGAGTCATCTGCAAAGAGACTCATCTCACTCCTGATGTCTGATATATAGGCGTTGAACAGGAGTGGCCCCAGCACTGACCCCTGGGGAACACCACTACTGACCCACCTTCCTTTTTTAATTAAGCCTGGAAATGTTCTTCAGCTTAGTGTGCCTTTCCTGACCTAAAATGTTAAAATAAAAATTAAAAATTCTGCTTACCATGCTGCAGAAGCATGGTTTCCACTCTTTTTACTGTATGAGCAAGAAGCGTAAATGACTTTAAAGACGCAGATAAAAACTGCTTTACAGCAAAGAAATGCCAACCATTTGCAAAGAATCAAACTCGGAATAAGAAACAGACTGCATATATTGAATGCTGAGGTTCTGGTTTGTGGTTGGGAATTCTAAAGGTAACATTCGATTTTCCTTTTCATTAGTGGCGAGGGGCATTTAAACTGCTTATTTTGAAAGACGTAAACAGTTTGAGTCAACAAGAAGAGTCCTCTGGACTGAGGCAAATTTTATGGCTTCTGTCTCCATCCCTTCTCTACTGCCAGATGCGCCCCAAGTACATCAAATTACTGAGCAGTTTGAGACGCAACCTATTATAGTTAGGTTGAAAGAAAGCCGTCCGTGGTCATCGAGGTGAAAGCTGGTTTTTCAAGTTCTTGATTTTTTTATTTATTTATCTATTTTTTCATCCTTCATGTTTTAGCAGGTAGTTTGGCAGCATGTCAACTTGAAAATACCAGTCTAACAAATAGTTACGTGAAAGTGTTTCTTGTTATCTGTTGGGGGAGTCATCATTGCCCACTGGTTAAATACAACTACAGTATTATAACTGGAATTCCTTTTTAAGTATGTAGCCTTTTAAAAGTCTTGCTCTAGATGAAAAAAGGTCATACTGTTTAAATTTTTTGTTTATTTAGAAATTGGGGACTAGGAAAGGCACACTGAGCTGAAGCTGGTTTCAATATGTGACCCTGCGACTTTATATATCTTCTACAATTCAAATATTTGTTTTTTATCTATTAAGAAACCTAGTAATCTGCTGTTGCATCTTTGAATCTACATGTTATTTGTTAGCATCAGTATAGGTAGTCCTAAGTGTGTGTGTGTGTGTGTGTGTGTGTGTGCGCATGCAGATGTTATGGATGGATAGCTTATGTAAGGTCAGTGTGCCATACATGCACTTATGAGAATGAGAGGGAGCGAGAGAGACCATGCCCTGGTAACTGTTATACCTTCCCGACATTCTACTAAATTTTCAACTGTGAAGCACTTGCAGAAAGAGGAGACGGAAGATAGGAATACTGAATCCACATCACTATAATCAGCACTAGGTTAACAGAAATTATACAATGCAAGAAAATTTCCTGGACTCTGTTCAGTGTGTGCCTGAGACAGTGATGATATTACACAATAACATCACTGTGTTGATTTTTTTGGATGATATGGCTTTTTTTTTTTTCCAGAAACAAAGATATACTGCCTCACTAAAAATCTACTAAAAACATTTTTTATTTTTGTTTTGTATAACATCGAGCCATTGTATAATTGCAATAAGGCACGACAAGGTGTGTGTTATCGTGTAATAACGTCACTCCTGGGGTGGTGGAAGCACGAGGCAAACGTTATTACACGATAACACACACCTTGTCATGCCTTATTGCTTAAATATATCGCTGAGAATAAATTAGTTGAAACTGCATTTGAACCAAAGTGGTGCTGCCCTGGGGCCTTCTCCTGTTGATGAATATTGCTAGCCTTTTTTTTTTCTTTAATTCGTGTATGTCACTTAGCTATTGAAAGTAAGATACATTTGTACTATTTCTCCACTCTAGTGTGTTGCTTGTAAGCCTAGGTCTACTCAGAGGCCACTGGAGGAAAATTATCACGTGAGATCGGAGTGCCAATGTTCTTCTATAAGGGTGTCAGGACCCTAGCTATTTGTGAAATAAACATTGGGGAGACGGCAAGCTGCGAAAAGTGACTTACTACCACAGCTCTACAGTCTACAGTGGCTACGCATACCAGGGAGCAAATGGTTAGACACACAATGCTAGTCAGCAGCAGTATCCTCCATCTTGCTCTCAAGTGGAAACTAACCACCGCTAACCTGCTTGGTCTTTATAGTCCCCAGATAGCACTGTGCCCCATCATAAATCAAATAACATTAATGAAATGTGCGTGTGGATGAGAAATCAGTCTAGTCAGCCCCCGGTTATCCTAGTGCAACAGCCACAGTCTCCGGCGCAACACACTCTGCCGCCTCCAGCCCCTATCACCACCTCTGAATGTCCGCAGTAACTGTACCCAATCTAACACAAACCAGAACCCCAATATTACCTCACCCACTGTGGTTAGCAAGCAAATTTTACAACGGATGAAAGAATCTTGTCAAAATTCCAAGCAGAAAAGCGGCAGTTCCTGTTCAGGTGAATAATAAATATGCAGTTCCTGCACTTGACATTTTTTTTGTTGTTGTAATTCTTATTGTTTAGGTCTGCACCATTTTCTACTGGTACCTACCATTATTTGAAATTGTTGGCATCAGGAGAAACACATTTAAGTGCATCACGTAGTCTTCGAGGTCCTGGGAAGCAAGGAAAACTGCAGTGACCAGTAGTGTGTAGTTACAATGCCTATATAAGGTCAAACAAAATAACATTCAGCAACTTTCATATAAGCATAACAATCAAAGTTGAGAAATAAGGCATGTGTGTTACTTCAGATTAGAAAATGTTTTTTTTCCTTGCTGGACTCTGATTGGACAGTACCCCTAAGAAAGGGGTACATTAACTTTCAATAGATGACCAGCAAGGAAAAACTCCCGGCCACCTGACCAAAACACCAGCTGAGATATCAAAGTGCCGCACCGTCACTTTATTCAAACCTGGTGAGGTGAGGGAAAATCAGCTGACACCTCAAAAATGTCCAATCACTATCCTGTCAATTTTGGCCTGCTAAACATCCTAAAAAGAAACAGGGTACTCACCGAGGAAGAGTAATGTGAACCAGGGCCGAAAATAACCCAACCTGACAAAAAAACAAAAGTAAGTGAGCGTTTCGTAGCGCTAAGTGACAAACGGCTAGACACCATAGAAAGGGAACGGCAAAATACTAAATGGGCTATATCAGTTTTTGAACAGTGGGTTAACTATAATAAAATTTAAAATCGACTGGCAAACAATAACTTTTGAAACCCTCAACAAATACCTCAGGTGCTTCCACGCCAAGGTCCGTACCACATGCGGCTCTGAGTACTCCGTGGTTGGCTACTGTGCTCTGTGAGCAGGCATAAACCACCACTTAGGCACCACAGATGTTAGAAGGCCCGTAAGCATCATCGGAGACCCAGTGTTTAAATCATCTAACAACGTCCTGCAAGCTGTATTAAAACAGCTTCGGAAACAGCACAAAGATACCTCCACACACTACCCTGCAATCACAGAAGCCGACCTCCAAAAGTTATGTACCAGTCCAGCCCTAGATCCCGAAACTGCACCTGGGCTAGTAAAAAAAAAAAAGTGTGGTTTGACGTACAGCGACACATGGCCAGGCGCGGCAGGGAAGGACTGAGAGAGTTAACCAGAGACAGTTTTGTTGTAAAACAGATCGTCACATGGGCTTACAGCTAATGCTATCAATAGAAACTTGCAGCAGTTGTGTATTCAGGTAATTGCTGGTGTTTGCTGATGAAGGTTGGTTCTTCACTGGTAGGATTGCATGGTAGTCACTGAGCACTATTTAGAAAACCAAAAAAAACCCACTGATCATAGGTTATGCAGGTTTCAGGTTATGCTAGTCAACCTTATTTCCTGTATGAAAAAGCAGACTCAAAAGTGAGCTAGCTGGTAAGGTGAAATGTCAAGTTCAAAACTTGCAGTGTAGCTATGAGGATGGGTGAGCAGGCATTTGCGGTGTCTGCTCCAAAGCTATAGAACTCCCTGCCTTCAACTGTGAGGCACTCCACTACACACTTGGGCCCAGATATTCAAACTGCGCCATTCTGAGGCGCAAGCCCCTGCGCTGCTCAAAATAGTTACGCAGGGGTGTGGCAAGCGATATTCAGCGAGTTGGCGCCATTGAGCAACCTTTGAATATCACCCCAGCCACAGCCACTGCGCGTATGGCAGTGGAACTTGCGCCACCTCAAGTTGCCAGAGTTGAGCATTAAACTTGCGGTGGCGCAAGTACCATTGCGCCATGCGCAAATTTCCGATATTCAAAAAGTGACATGCAAATGGAGCCATACTTTATGCAAGGCGCAGGGGGGGACATTTGCATCTGTTGGCCCCATTTGCATTCCATTAGCATGTACAGTGCGCCGATCCCGAGGACTTGCGCCTGGCGCCTGCCAGGCAGCAGCCGTCGAGGGACGGCCGCACCCTACCTACGCTCATGATGAGCAGTATCAGTGTATACATTTCCCCCTACACACATCTCCCGAAGCCCGATCGCGGGCATGTACAATGCTGCAACCCCCATACATCTCCCGAAGCCCGATCGCGGGCATACAATGTTACCTGACCCCAGCCCACATCTCCCGAAGCCCGATCGCGGGCAGGCGATATCAACCCCCACAGTGCCCGGTCGCGGGCAGAATATAAAAGCCCCCACCGAATATCTCCCTGGTGGTCGGTGGACCGTAATGCTCGATCGCGGGCAGAATGTCATATTACAACCCCCAAACATCTCCCTGGTGTCTAGTGTCCCCCACCCACCCACAGGCCCCTCCACCCGCTCCCCAGCAGTGGCGAGGCGGGCGGGCGGCAAGCGAGTGGGATGCCGCCGCCCGGCTGCTGGGGGCGGGGTGGAGGGCTTCGTGGGTGGGTGGGGGGACACTAGACACCAGGGAGATGTTTTGGGGGTTGTAACTTGACATTCTGCCAGCGATCGGGCATTACGGTCCACTGGACCACCAGGAGATATTCGGGTTGGGGGCTTTACATTCTGCCAGCGATCGGGCACTAGAGAGTGATACACTTCTGCCCGCGATCGGGCTTCGGGAGATGTGGGCGGGGGTCATAGTTACTGTATGCCCGCGATCGGGCTTCGGGAGATGTGTGGGCGGGGGCTTGTTTTTACGTTCTGCCCGCGATCGGGCTGGTGAGGGGCACAGGGACCGAGTTGGCCAGCCAGGGGTGGCAGCTGCTGTGTTGCGCCCTGCAATACAGCAGCTCACCTGTGGGCGGCCCTCAACTTGATCCTTTTTTTTTTTGCTCAAGGTTATGCAGGCGCAGGTTGGGGGTTGCGCATGCACAACTCTGCACAACCCGACTGAATATCGGGTTGCGCAGTTTATGCATGGTTCCTCCCCCTCCTGTTGAGCATGCATTCATTTGCATTGTGCTGTTGCGCAACCTGTTGTCAGTGGCGTAACTGCCTCCTGCTGAATATTGCAGAATGGCGCATTTTTGGACTTGCGCATGCGCAACCCTTTTGAATATCTGGGCCTTGATCTTTAAAAATGAGCTCTGTGCCTGCCTCTTAGCCTCTTGACAGATGCACTTGTGACTTAACCCCTGGGGAGGACACCTAGTTAGGCTTCCTTTGCATGTCCCTTCAGCACATATTCAGGCACTTGTCACACTCGCTCGCTTTTAAATAGCACCCAAGAACAGGCTGTGAGGTCTCCCACTGCGAGACTGTCTGGAATAGTTTCTCTGTTTATTTATACCGTATGGTCTACCTCCTTGAAACTGTATTGTGTATTTATGAATAGTCCAGTGTAATGTCTAATTTCTCCTGTATAGTAGGTATCACCATGCCTGTAATGCATTTGACCGAAGTCTCTATTATGAAATAGTAACCATTGTGATGTCATTTGCTTTTACCTGTGTCTGTAACTCTCCTGAGTCGTGACTGAAAATAGGCAATTTCTCTGTCTAGAGCACTTACCCGGTAATCAAAAACTAAATAAATAAAAAGCATGGTTCATATGTGTCTTTTATTTAAATTTATAACATGGGTTGTCAAAAACACATCTCCTAATTGGTGGAGTACCAGTGCGTGCCCGTTGATTAAATCCTCTGTTTAATTAGTGGTTCCATAGAGTGACTCGGGGAAAGTGCCATCGGGACCATGGAGTTGTATGTATAGAGAGAGAGGCTAGAGTGCGGACTGATGCTGGCTCAGTTGAAGCCGTGTGTCCGCCATATTATCGGAGGATTGAGATGCCAGCAGATAGCAAGAACCCTTCTTGAAACTTAGCGGCACCAGCACACTGCTCTGACAGCAGTCTGCTGACCTGGTTGGGTAAGGAGCACCATTGAGAGCAAGGAAATGTTGAAGCAGACTCATATTGCGGTGACAAAAACAAGGCATGCTCGATTTGTCCTTTGTTTGTATGCATCAGTCCGCACTCTAGCCTCTCTCTCTATCTATAGAACTCTATGGTCAGGACTCGTTATGTGCTGAGAAAACTGCAAAGCAGAAAGGCAGCCATAGAGCGAGGTGATGAGATTGAGCACACTGTGTAGATAGCCTTAATGAGTGGAACCTGGGTCTTATACCAGTAACCTTAACATGGTTATTATTTAATTCTTCTTTTTCATCTATGTTAAACATTTAAAAGTTCGTCTTTTAAATGCTAGGAGTACTGTGGCAAAACCTGATACTCTGTTTGTTTAAAATGTCCATAACTAAATCAGCAGATATGAAAATCTTTTCCCACCATAAATCAAGTTCTGTTTCTTAAAGCACACATGAGAGAGACCGCAAGAGTGAGCAGCTCACAGCGCGGTGCAGAGCAAGAAAGTGAGAGAGACACACACACAGAGCGAGTAGTGCATCACACTACAGAGAGAGAGAGAGAGAGAGAGACTGAGAGTTAGCTGCTGCCGAAGTCATCGGGACACAGAATGAGCAGACAAGGCATATTTTATGGACTACAAATGTCAGAAATCATTTCAGAACTCTATTTCTGGTATTTGTATGTTCATAAAATCACTGATATATGCAATAGTTCCGTGGACTACTTTTCAAGTCGACAGCAAACACTAAAATTTTTCCTGTTTCAGCAGGAAAAAAACACGCGATAGTTGTTTCCAACATAACCCATGTTATAGCGCACATAACCACTGACAGGGTATGGGGTTATTATATTTTAACCACACCCGTGGTGCTGTGAGTGCACTCGCCCGCGCCTTGTGCCTTACAGTGCACTCGGGGTGTGGATTAAATCTCAGTAACCTAATACCCTGTCATGGGTTGTTGCTTACATATCCTTGCAATCAAAATTGTGTCAATTTCTTGAGTGCGGGGGACTATATTAAATTTTTTTTTTTTTGAAAAATGTTTTATTAGAGAGAAGAGGTACAGGTAACATACATCATACAGACTTATTGTATCACTTTGGTACATACAATGTTGTAAGTGGCGTAGTATACCAGAACTAATGTTATCTAATTTTAACTTAGGTAATAATACAGCAGAATACATTTTGAAGTACACATCATTTATGTGGAAGTACATATGGTTTATGTGGAAGGTTTCTGGAAGTCAATCAGGGCATTATGGTTCATTTTAAATCACATGGGAAAGGTACCTACCTCTACTGTCGATTTAATAAAAAAAAAAAAAAAAAAGGTGCCCATGTACGGTTAAAGTCATTGTAAAGATCTTGAGCATTACTCTGTGCCCGTTCCAGTGCCAGACAAGCCCTCATATGGCCAGCCCACCTAGCCACCATTGGGGGAGACAAGGAAAGCCACATCTGTGCTATTGTTCTTCTCACATTGATGAGAGCTAGGCACCAAAGGGACCTCGCGGGGCTAGGAATCCTCAAGTTAGGTTCTGCTCCCAATAACAACTCAAGTGGGGACTTGGACAGAGGGCACTTCAGCACTTCACTCATTATATTGTGGATAGCATGCCAAAATGGAGCAACCTTAGGACAGACCAAAGCCAAATGTAAGAAATCTGCCTTCTCCGCATGACACTTTGGGCATAGGTCTGACCTATTCTCATCCATCTTACTTGGCATCAGGGGTGTCGGATAAGCTCTATGCAGAAAGTTAAATTGTATCTGGTGAAGCTTATTGCTCTTGGAACATTTTATATAATGTTGACAAGCATACTTTCAGGTAACCTTATCTCTTGGGAGAGACAGGTCTTCACTCCATCTAGATCTACTCTTGTTCTGAAGCTTATTCTGGATGTGTCTCTGGATCGTTTCATAATATACCGAAAGTGCCCCCATCCGGTTGTGGACTGAAGAGCTCCTCCTCCGAAGGCGAGGGTTCTCTCCATCCACCCTCCTGTGTGAGTTGTTCCCTGCATTTTTGTCGGAGTCTTAAAAATATGAAAAAGTACCCTACTGGGACTCCCCAAGTCTGGTGGAGGGTTTCAAAGTTTAGCAACATTCCCCTTTCACATAATTGGTTTACTGCTACTAATCCCAATTTCCTCCAAGCCAGTACTTGCTGCACTACCGATGGTGTGTAAGGGGCCATGTCCCTCAGCACACTAAGCAAGCTTATGCATGGAGATTTTTTATGCACATGGGTCATACATTGATGAGCTGATAGCCATATTTGTAAAGTGGTTCTGGTGAATGGATTAACGAGTAGGTTGTCCCCTATGTTCGCCAGGGCACCCACCAGGGTATCATTTTTAAGATTCCCATTTAACATATCCTCTTCAATTTTTAGCCAGGGACAGCTTACTTCTTGTGCTTTACTAGGCAAGTAGGCTAACTGTGCGGCCCAATAGTAACTTTTAAAGTTGAGTAGCCCCTTTCCACCCCTAGTGGGAGGGAGTTGCAGAGTACTTCGCTTGACCTTAACCCTTCCCCTTTTCCACACAAAGTGGGCAATCAGTGTGTCCAGCTGCCGGGAATGTTTCTGGGGAGTCTTTATAGGGAGTGATTGATATAAATACAAGATTCATGGCAAGATGGTCATCTTGACCACACCTACTCTCCCTGTGGTGGACAGTGGAAGTGTATTCCACTGGTCACAGTCTTCCAAAAGTTTATCCATCAAAGGCACAAAATTCTGAGCGTAGCGACGACTAGCCTCAGCCGAAATCTTAATGCCTAAATATTTTATAGTGTGCACCAACTGCACCCCTCCCAGGTTTTCTATCAATTTTGCTCTATCCCTCAATCCCACTGAGAGCAGTTCATATTTAGTCCAGTTGACTCTATGCCCGGCCAGCTGTCCAAACTATTGCATAAAATCATGGACCACAGGCAAGTCCTGAGCTGGACATTGCATGAAAAGAAGCTGATCATCCGCGTACATGGCTACTTTATGCTGCCTACCCCCCCAAACTTCCTTATACCCAGATGTGTTCGTAGAAGCACACCCAGAGGTTCCAAAGACAACACATACAGTAATGGAGAGAGGGGGCACCCTTGATGTGTGCCCCTTCCCAGACAGAAGGGTGTTGTGAGAGTGCCATTTACCGCAGTTTGTGCTTACAGGAGATTATAAAGAGTGCATACCCAAGAAATTAACCTGTGACCGATTCCAAATCTCCTTAAGACTTCAAACAGAAATCCCCATTCCACATGGTTGAATGCCTTCTCGGCATCTAACGCCACTACTGCTGCCCATGTGCTCGTTTAGATTTAGCCCATTGGTAAATGATGATGTTCAGGGTGTGCCTAATATTATGTTTCCCATACCTATCCCTAACAAATCCTGATTGGTCTGGGTGGATCAGTTCAGGCAGTACTGGCTCCAGTCTGGCCGCCATGGCTTTTGCCAAAATCTTGTAGTCGGCGGTGAGCAGTGAAATTGGCCTATAAGACTCACATTCTTTCGGGTCTTTCCCCGGTTCAGGTAATACTGTAATAATGGCTGACCATGTGGACTGGGGCAAACCTCCATTCTCTAGACTTTCCAAGAACATGTCAAATAATGGGCTTATTAGGAAAGTCGGAGATTGTTTAAAAAAAAAAAAAAAATCGACCGGCAGCCCATCGGGACCAGGAGCTTTCCCACTTTTTAAGGCTTTAAGAGCTGCCGCAATTTTTTGTTTAGTTAAAGGGGAGTCTAGTTCCGCCGTGGCCCGATCTGTAGCAGTAGGCAGAGATATTCCCTGAAAAAACTGATCATACTCAGGTTGACTGGGCTTTTGCTCAGAAGTATAAAATTTAGCATAAAACTCCCCAAATGCTTCACCTGTCCCTTCCACCCTCTGTATTAGTATCCCGGTTTGAGTACGTATTTGGCCTATATGCCTTTCAGCTTCTTTACGTTTTAACTGCCAGGCCAGCAGATTTCCCCACCCTATCCCCATCGATATACGCCTCCGCGTTGGAGAGCAATATAGACCGCTCTAGGTGGGCATTAGATAATGTGTTTAACTGCCACTTCTTTTTTTGAAGAGTATTATATAGGGACACGGTATGCTGCTGTCTATGAGATTGTTCAAGACTCTCCACCTCTGCTCTTAATTTAACTAGTTCTTGGTTCTCCAGCTTTCACTTATGTGCTGCATATGTAATAGTCTGGCCTCTGATGAATGCTTTGAGGGCCTCCCATTTCCCTTCTGTGGGAAGTATCTCCCCTTTTATTAAAATGGAGGTACTCCTTAATACATCCGGCCATAAAATCTAGGTAGTTTTGGTCTTTCGGAAGTAAGGGGTCCAATTTCCAGCCACCCACCTTCTTAGGTTCTCCCATCCCCTTAAACGTGACCACGTGTATTGCATGATCCAACACAATTATTGGGCAATATCTTGCCTCCTCGATGGTCACCAGCAAAGTCTCTGACACGAAGATTCTGTCTAACCTAGAGTAAGTATGGTGCACATGCGAAAAGAAGCTGTAGTCCCTTCCATCTGGGTGGACATGTCGCCCCAGTACCGTGACCACGTTGTGGCCAAGTTACAGCATTTAAAGGCGCCTCGGGCTTCCTGCAAGTCGCTCAGGAGAATTAACCACCACCCTGTTGCTCCAACAGTTTTGAGCTTCCCCCTCCCCAGGCAGCACCAGGTTTGCCAGAATTTCCATTACAAATAACTGGCAGTAAAAGTGTGTTATAACAAACATCAAAGGTACGCAGAGACACCATTTGTCTCTCACTTCTCTTAGAACAATTTAAGAAATTAATATGAATATAGCAGGATTACATATGGTAACTAGAGTTTAGCAGGGCAAAATAACTGATTTTCTGTACTGCAGCTT
The DNA here is from genome assembly GCA_016271365.2 of Neoceratodus forsteri. Taxonomy (NCBI): domain Eukaryota; kingdom Metazoa; phylum Chordata; order Ceratodontiformes; family Ceratodontidae; genus Neoceratodus; species Neoceratodus forsteri. Next base: position 1,135,961,366 of record CM057449.1, on the reverse strand, counting down.
TCAGTAAATTGCACAGCCCATGTTATGCACTGGCAAGCCAATAATATTAACGTTTCGACCTAGCTGGTATGATTTATTTAGCAATGAGGCCACAACAGTATAAGTTCCTCACGAGCAGTTCCAGTTAAGTTCAGAGTTCCTTATCATGTTTCAATTTAGACAAAACATAGAAGATGCAAACTCTGCCGATGAAAGATTCAGGGAATTACCCACTGTTACTGGTATCCGCAGATACGGTCGGGCAAGACCAATAAGGGAGATTGCCTATACTTCATTCCCTTTCCTGCTTTCAAATCATAAGAGAAGAAGAATGCTCTAAAGCTGCAGGTTTTATTTAGTATAACAAATACAAAAGCCCCCGCTGGTACCCATACCCCTGGTACGATCAGGTAAAACTTAAAACTCCTCTGAATTTCCTATCCAAGATTTGGCTTGAATTAGGGGGTATCAACATGAGAGAGAAAGTCAGACGAGTCACATAGTAGCCGGTTGCACATTCATAATAAAGCCTGTCCCCACGCACAGACACCCTCAATAAAACACAGGCCCCAAGTCTACACGGGGGGGTGGGGGTGCCATATCTGCTAGGAGGTAGATCCAGGATGTCATTTCTAATCAAGTCACTTGCTTGGGCTGCAACAGTACATAAACTAGATGTGATGTGAAATAAATAAGAGCACCAGCGGGTTATCTATGATATCTGCTAAGGTACTTACTACCTGAGAATTCACTGTTCTAGGGACATGGATATGTTGTTCAATCCACACTTCATGGCAGGTTCCTTGCCATTTTAAATCTTGCTGGAAGGTCTTCAGGCTGGCTCCTCCCACCCACCCAGGTGGTAAAACTCTCGGCTTCGCCCCACGACGCCAGATCTTCCTTACCGCTTGGAAGCTCAGGTTCCCTCCTTAGCACTCTGCGTTTAGACTGGATCCTAACTTTTTGGTTAAACCAAAACTTATTCGTAAAATTTCGAGACTTCGATCTGTTTCTTCCTTTGTGGCTGTGATGGATAAGTCGACTCCCGGTTTTCGGCAGTGCCCATGCTGGCAGAAGATGTCTCTGACCGATCCGCACTCCACGTGCGTTTATTGCCTCGGGCCTGATCACGATCTGCAGGCCTGCGATTTATGCAAGTCCTTCTCGTCCAATGTTCTCGAAGACCGTGCTGCCAGACTCCAACTTGGGTGCCCCGAGAGATGTAGTCCACCGGTGAAGTCAAAGGAGGCCCGTTGGGCGGTGTCCGGCAGCGGGCTCGGCTGAGCAACTTGAGCAGATGATCACCCTCGAGGAGGAGGAGGCCCAGGCCGCATCTTCGTCCTCCTTGGTCGCGGCATTTATCCCGCTCTCCTTGGGTTCCTTCTACATGGCTTCTTTTAAGGAGCTTTGTCAGTCTCTCTCTACGAAAGGTGAGGGTCCATTGGGACACTCCTGTTGGTTCAAGAAGAAGGACTTGAAGGGTAAGTCCCACTGTCGGCGTTCGTGGGAGCAGGAGAGGTCCCCTTCCCTGGACAGTCGACACTCTACTTCGGTCAAGGTTGCGGCTAAGGCCGCTGGCTTCACGGTATCCCTGTCAGGTCAGCTGTCTGAGATGCCCGTCGACACGGTTGAGATTTTTCTCGACTCGGGCCAGACTGTCGGCTGTCGAAGCTAGCCGACAGCCCTTCTTCACCGTTCCTCTGGTGGAAACCTCGAGACTTGCCTGCACCTCCTGTGCCAGAGTCCCCGCTAAGGTTTCCAGGATTTCCCCGCTCCCTCCCAGACCCACCCTCAGAAACACCGACGGTCTCGGACCTCTTCCCGGTCCAGCCGATCCCGCCGACACTGGCGGTCTCTGTCTCGGGACCGAGGAAAGTGGCGGTGCCGCTTGTCCTCGTCTTCTTCCTCCTCGGAAGAAAGGCTTCGGTGCAAGATGCGTCGACGCTATGAGGACTTAATGTGGCAGCAGCTCCTTCTGACTGGGAACAAGCCGACCCCGTTTCCTTCCCCGGCCATTAAGTGGCTGTCACCTGAACGGCCGAAACAACCCCTCGTAGTTGTCGAGGAGCCCAAACTGGCGCTGGTTGTTCGGCCGAAACCAGCTGCGCCACCTATTGTGGTGGAACCCCCACCTCCACAACCTAAATCTGGGGCTCCGACCAAGGATTCTGTCGGGTCAGGGACTGCCCCACCGGTTGTCGATCACCCTCACTCCTGACCATCCTCGGCAGGTGGAGGGTGGCTCAGGCCCTAGGCAGCTGTTCGCAGACTCCTCTGAGTCTGATGACGACTCTTCCCTGTTCTCCAGGCCCCTTGACCTGGAGTCCACTGGGGAACAGTCGGTAGATGAGAGCCATCCTCGTTCATGGGTCTGCTTCAGCTCATCTCAGAATCTACTGGGATGCAGCTCGAACCCATGTCCAAGCAGGCCAAGTATCCCCTCACGGAGATACTGGACCGAGGAGATTCTCCCACGGAGGCCTTTCCAGTGGCTGAAGCCATTGTTGGCCCAGCCTTGGAGTTATGGCAGCGGCCAGCTTCTTGTCCTGCTCCTTCGACCGGGATGGCCAGGAAGTACGTGGTCCCCACCGGTTCACTGTCCAGTTTTTCAGAGCACCCCTGTGCGGAGGGGCTTGTGACCGATAGTGTTTTCCGGCGTTCTAGGAACACCAGGGATGTGGACAAGCCTTCCGACAAAGAGTCCAAAAAGCTGGACTACACTGGGCGTAAGGTGTACGCTGCGTCCTCCCTAGGCCTCAGTCAGGCCAGTTCGGCTGTACTGATGGCGCACTTTTCCCATGCCCATATGGACTCCCTGGATGAGGTGATCCCTTATCTCCCGGCTGACCTCCAGACTACGGTCAAGTAGGTGGGGGATCAGGGATGGGTGGTGGCGAAGCAGCAGCTCCAAACTGCTCTGGATATTGGAGACTATTGTGCCCGGTCAGTAGCGGCCGCAGAGGCCATGCACCACAGAGCTTGGCTGCGGATCTTCACCTTCATGGCGGATACCCAGCACAAGCTGGCAGACATCCCCTTCCTGGGTACCGATTTGTTTGGTCCCGGGGTGGAAGGCCATTTGCAGAGGATCGAGAAGTCCAGTGCCACCTTGGACTCGGTCACGTCTGCCCAGAAGGACAAAGGCCACCAGCAGCAGCATAAGCCCTTTCACCCTTTTGCCCCTGTGGCACGTCCGACCCAGCAACACCAGCATCAGGGCTAGTAGGTTTGCACTTGGCACCCCAAAGCCAAGCCTGCATCTTCCTCCAGCAGGAAGTCAGGAGGGGAAAGGCCCGGGAGGTCCCTCGTCTGGTGTCGCCCCCAGCCTTGTCACTCCCCACTGGGTTCCCCCCATGGGGGGATGGCTCTGCAACTTTCTTTTTGCCTGGTCTGCTATCACCACGGACTGCTGGGTGTTGGAAGTGGTAGGAAAGGGTCTGCCTCTGGTTTTTGAGCAGGCCCCGCCCTTCCGAGCTGTCTCCCCGGGGGGGGGGGCTACGGGGTCCATGGCCTCTCTGTCAGCCCGTCGAGCCGACATTGCCCTGCTTCTCTAGAAGGAGGTGATCAGGGAGGTGGTGGATCCTCCACCAGACCCAGGGTTTGTGTCCAGGTATTTCCTGGTCCCGAAACGGATGGGGGGCTGGGGCCCCATTCTAGACCTGCATGACCTGAACAGGTTCCTAAGGTTCGAACCTTCAGGATGGTCACTCTGGCTCAAATCATTCCGTCCTTGGAACGAGGCATGTGGTTCTGTTCTCTGGACCTCCAGGACACGTTCTTTCATGTCCCAGTCAGTCCGTCCCTCCAGCGATTCCTCTGCTTCAGAGCAGAGGGGTCCCTTTACGAGTTCCGGGCCATGCCCTTCGGCCTCTCTCCAGCTCCCAGGGTCTTCACCAAATGCATGGCAGTGGTGACAGCATTCCTGCGGCGCTGAAGGATCCGAATATCCCCTTACCTGGATGACTGGCTGATTGCGGCCTCCTCCAGACCGAAGGTTGAGCGGTCCAGGGATCTGGCCCTCCAGGTTTGCTCTCAGGTTGGCCTCCTCATCAACGAGGCCAAATCAGAACTCGTGCTAAAGCAGGTGGATCAATTCATCGGGGCAGAACTCTACTCTCTTCGAGCCAGAGCACGGCTCCCGGCGGACAGGGCCAAGGTTCTTTCCTCCTTTGCCCAGTTATTTCAGGTTGGGCAATTGCACCCTGCCCGGGACTTCCTGCACCTCCTGGGCCTCATGGCGGCCTGCACCAGTGTGGTCTGTTGGGCCCATTGGCACATGCGTCCCCTACAATGGGGACTGGCCAGCCAATGGTAACAGTGCTCTGGTCCGTTGGACAAGCCAGTGGCAGTGACCCAGGAGATGTGGAACGCTCTCCAGTGGTGGATCATTCCAGCTCATCTGCAGGTGGGCATCCCTTTTGTCATCCCCGAGCCGGCGGTCTCTCTATCGACCGACGCCTCTTTGATGGGTTGGGGTGCCCATCTGGGGGAGCACAGAGTGCATGGCCTCTGGTCCCCTTGGGAGTCCCGATGCCACATCAACCTGCTGGAGCTTCGAGCGGTCCGTTTGTATGGGGTCAAGTGGTCCAGGTCCAGACGGACAATACCACGACCATGTACTACCTAAACCACCAGGGTGGGACGCACTGCACGCCCCTATGCAAGGAAGCTCTCCGCACTTGGTCCCTCACGTGCAGCCTGAAGGGGGATCTCCTAGCCATGCATGTGGCAGGAGCCTCCAACACTCTGGCCGATGCCCTAAGCCGGATAGGGGCTGCGTCTCATGAGTGGTCTCTCTTGCCAGAGGTAGTACAACATTTGTTCTCTCACTGGGGCATGCCTCAGGTGGACCTGTTCGCCTCCAGGGAGAATGCAAAGCTGAGGCTGTTTCATGCCCGTCTCTCCCAGCAGGGCTCGCTGCAGGGGGGTGCCTTCTCGAGACCGTGGACCCCGGGTCTCTTCTACGCCTTTTCCCCCATTTCCCTTGATCCACAAGGTGCAGGTGATTCTGGTAGCCCCAGACTGTCCCCGCCAGTTCTGGTGTCCAGATCTCCTCTGCCTCAGCTCCAGGCTCCCGAGGCGGCTCCCAGCCCGCCTGGACCTGATCTCAATCAACCAGGGGAAGGTTCTCCACCCGGACCTTCAATCCCTGCACCTGATGGCCTGGCTCCTGAGCGGCTAGAGTTCCAGGGCTTGGGTCTTTCCGACGAGGTCCTCAGTGTGGTTGAGGCATCCCGTAAGGAGTCGACCGGCAAATGCTATGCGTCCAAATGGAAGAGATTCTCCATTTGGTGTCAGGGCAAGGGGTTGGACCCTTTCTTCTGTTCCTTGGCAAGCATTCTAGACTACCTGTGGTCCCTTTCACAGCTAGGGCTTCGGTCAGCGACCCTTAAGATGCACCTGGCAGCCATCTTGCTTGCCAGGCGTGGGCTGGAAAGCAGTCGGTGGTGCAGGAGAAGGTGGTCGGGCACTTTTTCAAAGGCCTTGATTACATATCCCCTCCAGTGCGAGAACCTCCACCTCCGTGGGATCTACTGCTGGTATTGGCTAAGCTCATGGGCAAGCCATTCGAACCGATGCACAGGTGTGACATCTCTCACCTGTCATGGAAGACCGCCTTCTTGGTGGCTATCACGTCAGCCAGAAGGATGGGAGAGCTGCAGGCGCTTTCCATCGAGTCTCCCTATCTGGTCTTCCACAGGGGACAAGGTTGTCCGAAGGTGGTGTCGGAGTTTCACCTTAACCAGGTGTTGACTCTGCCGGTGTTCTACCCCAATCACACCTCAGAGGCCGAATATAGGCTCCGTACTTTGAACCCTAGAAGAGTGCTCTCTTATTATAAGGAGCGAACGGCTGAAGTTCGGGGAGAGGTTCACCAGCTGTTTGTCACCTACGCTGAAGCTGCACCTGGCAGACCTGCAGTCAAGTGGACGATAGGCAGGTGGGTCACCTCCTGCATAGATCTTTGCTACAGGTTGGTGGGCATGGAGCCTCCCAAAGGGATAAGAGCTTATTCTACCCGCCATACCGCTGCTTCGGTGGCTGCTTCCAGGGACGTCCCTATCCAGGAAATCTGCAGGGCTGCTACCTGGAAGTCAGCACACACCTTCATTACCCATTACCGCATTGACCTTGAGTCACGCCGGGATGCTGGTTTTGGGACCTCGGTTCTCCAGTCATTATACCCTAAGTAGGGGGTGTGCACCTTGCCTCCCTCCTCTCGGAGAACTGCAAGGAATCTGCCGTGAAGTGTGGATTGAACAACATATCCATGTCCCTAGAAATGCAGGTTACTCACCTGTAACAGGAGTTCTAGGAATGGTATATGTTGTTCACCCACCACGACCCCACCCGACCTCCGGCTTGACGCACAACCCTAGAGCTTTCCAGCGGGCAGATCTTGGCGTCATGGGGCGAACCGAGTTTTACCACCCGGTGGGTGGGAGGAGCCAGCTTGAAGACCTTCTGGCAAGATTTAAAGCGGCAAGGAACCTGCCATGAAGTGTGGATGAACAACATATACCATTCCTGGAACTCCTGGTACAGGTGAGTAACCTGTATTTACAGGTGAGTAACCTGCATTTCCTTGCCACCAGCATCTGGCTCTTTGTTTACTCTGGCCTCCTCTTCCACAAGCCACTTCTCTGGGACAGTTGAATGTACACGGTGTTTGTCCCGGTCTTTCTGCCCGCAGTTTAGCTAGGTAAAGAAGAGCGAATGACCATCCCAACTGAAATAGACATTTTTTAACTGAGTTGAAATGCTGCCTCCTCTCCTGCAAGTCCCTGCTGTAGTCCTGATATATGTGGACTGTCCCGTTCCCGTAATGAATGGGCCCAGCTTTTTTAGCTGCTTGCAGAATTTTCTTTTTGTCAGAATAACGCAAGTATTTTATTAAACAATGACAGGGCCTGTCGCCAGGCGTCGGCGGCGGACCCACCCGATGTGCCCCCTCCACCTCAAAGGCCGTATATTCCTCTGGTAATTTTAACTGCATAGCCACCCATTGATGAAGGCCTTGGTTGGGGTTATGGCCTTCAATCCCTTCTGGCAATCCTATAATTCTTAAGTTGGATCTTCTAGACCGACTCTCCTGGTTGTCCAGCCTGTGTTATAACTCTGCCATGGCAGCTCTCGAGCCGTTCCGTTCTGCTGATACACCCACGTAGGAATCCTCTAGCTCAAAGATTTGTGTGGCATGTGTGGTTGCTGTCTCTGATAAGCTAGTCACCACACTTTGTAAATGAGTCAGTTGCGATGTGGTGTTGCCAAATCCCGTCTTCATCTCCCGCTGCATCGCCGATAGGGTATCTGGAACTCCAGCCAGGGTTTTAGTAAGGGACTCCATGCTCTTCGTACGCAGCTCCCCTTCCCGCTGCTCCTCGAGGTTTTTCTGATTACAGGCTGATGAACCCGTCCCTCTAGGCGTATTTCGGGCACTAAAAGACAGTTTTGCTTGTTTCTTTTTTCGCTTACCAGATGCCATAAGCCTTCAACGCTGATCTCCCGCTATATTAACGCATATATATTACAAAGTTCTGGCTATTTAAGCTAGATTAAGACTGGTGTCTTGGGGAGCTCTCTCAGCAAGCGTCTGCCATCATCGCCCGCTAGCCAAGCCCCCCATTAAATATTGATTTAACATATGATACTGTATTCCTTTGCCATACACAGTACTTCACTTATGAGTGATCACTACTAGAAAAACAGTACCTTGAACACCAAATGCCAGAATAAAATATTTAGAAAATGTACCTAAAAATGGTATGCACAGTTTAGGAAGTTTATATGGTTATTCTTTATTATGTGTAAAGCATCCCCGTACAGTAATTTGTTAGGAATTTAGTAAACTTTACAGGAACCTGTTTCAACTAGTTAGAGCAAAGATGGCTATTTTTTTTTTTTTTTTTTTTTTGGTGGGGGGTTGGATGTAAAGCAGTATATCGCTTGAGATCACAATTTAAATAGAAGAAAATTACATCTGTTTAAACCTGCCCATAGAGCAGCTAGCAGTCAGAGATCATAATTTGACAATGAGTTGCTGTAGTCTTGAGGTTAGAGTAACAAACTATGAATGAGCTTGGTGTGTCCAGCAGACCTGGGTTTGATTCCCTCTGCCTCCACCTGCATACTGTTTGACTCTGAGCAAGTCACTGAACTGCTTTGGGCTGTCAGGACACACTTAGGATGATCCATTGGAAACCATTGTAGATAAGTCTCTGGTGATTGGAGGGGCAGCGGAGGGAGAGAGGGGCAGCGAAGAGAGAGAGGAACTCACTGAAAATGAGATGTCAAGCAGTCCTAGGCAGTACACATTGTAAAACTGTATAAACACGCACAAGGTGCGGGACCATCTTCGTAGAGGCATAGCTCACACATCACACCTGTTGCATGTCCGTGGGCGTGAGGCAAAACCACCCTGACTGCAGGATGACACCCTGTGCTGAGGCTTACCTGCCCCCCACAGTTTTGTGCGCAGGACGATGGCAGGAAGTTAAGTCCTGGAGAAGCCATGTGATTTTGGGGGTCAGAATGGGAGGCTGGGCCACCTCAGGAGGATGAAAAACGTATATGGGGGGGGGGGATATGTTAACTGGACCCAGCTGAAAATGAGATACAGTATTGCATCTCTGTAGGCCTACCATGGGTACATGCATTCAGGACCACTTCCCTCAAAAAACACCAACAAACTGTTAAAACATGTGTGCAAGCATTCAGCATTGATAAATGCCTGTTATCTCTGTGAGACATTTCCTTCAGTTCAGAGATTTTCTACCAGATAGTACGAGGTGTGATGTGCAACATCTTTAGTAGAATAGCACGGTAGCTGAAGCTGACATACATGGTGCTGTTTCTTTTCATACCTCATTAAAATCATGACCTCGCTCACTGGAACGTACCATGTGGCCAGCAGCATGGCAGATGGTGAGTGGCTGTTCTTGGGAAGTTGTGACATTGCAGTGCTGATGAGCTGTGAAGAGGAATAAATCTAGATAATGCTAGCATCCAGTCTGACTACGACTCCACACATTATACTGTATATTTAGTACTGTAAGGCTGAAGAGCTTCTGATTAGCAAAAGCAAAAAAAAATAAATGTTTCCCAAGTAATAACAGGTAGCTATGGCTGTCAGTATAGCCTAGAGGTTAGAGGAACGAGGTGTGAACGAGCTTGGTACATCCAGCAGCCCAGACCTGAGTTTGAATTTCACAACCTCCACTTGCATACTGTGTGACTGAGCAAGTCACTTTACTGCCCAGTGCTCCCAGGTCACCCCTGAAAACAGGCACTTGTGCCTAGTGGGCCTTACTCAGTTGCCAAAGACAAAAATAAAAAAAAAAAATGTTCCAAAAATTTATAGTTTTTTTTTTTTTTTTTTTTAATGTTTGTTTTTTTTCTTGTCAGAGGATGCTGTAGCTCTTTGTGCCTTAAAGAGCACCTTGTGTGCATTACAACATACCCCCCTCTGGCCTCACAGCCACAAGGAAGCTTACCTGGTTCCGGATTTGCTGCTTTAAAAAAAAAAAAAAAAAAAAAAGCTTTTTTATATGGGTCATTTTCGGAATGAGTGATCATATTTGGCTCCAAGGAGCCAAGCTGTCGATCCCATCCACTTCCCGGTTTGTAGATATGCCCCCACGCTGTTCCATATTCTGACATCACAATGTGATAGTGCGGTGGTGTGCTCCAAAGGCAGTATAGAGTCGGTGGTATGCATTGATTTCAGTGTGTGGTGCATTCCACTTGGCGCATAAAGTGCAGGTTGAGAAGTTATGTCCTGATAAGGACACGGCTGATAGAGGCTGTCAGCCAATCAGGATCAAGGACATTTTCTGCTCATTTTATCATTTTGTAAATACTGATGGGGGTGGAATACGTAAATAAATCCAGCATATGGAGTAAAGATCCACTTATGTATAACTCCGTTAAGTGTATGTTTATTAACCGCTGTATTGGCAGCAACCAAAATAACAGTCCTGGCCAATGTTTTGCAGAATAAACTTCCACTTCATTAGGGCCTTTGTCTTCAGCCTTAATATATTTTTATAAAATCAAAACAAAGTACCGTAAAAACAGAATCCTTTCTCTTAGCATAATTCTCTTTATTCATTCAGTGTGATATTCATTAAATGGAGATCACCACTCCATTGTTGCAGAGTTGGGACACTGAGCTGTCCCCACCTGGGGCTGACTGCCTGGGTCCGGATGTAGTCACCTCTGTCTGGTGGATGGTCTTTTTTGCAGTTATTAGCTTTGTTTTCATAGTGGCATATGGAGTAAGTGCCTCTCAGTATGTTTTTCTATTCATAGGATCTGGGAGGTCATACTGATTGTCCCTTGTTTGGTGGCATTGCTTAAAGTGCCGCAGCTTTCCACGCCCCCCTGCTTGTAATATTGCTCTTGCTGGAGTACGATCCAACTAGTGAGCTAAGCTTCAGATTTGGGGTAACTTGCCTTGCTCCCACCATCATCTAGATGCCTTCTTTTCTTATTAGAGCTCATAGAACCGACAACAGTGGCTGTTTCTTCAAGAGTGACAAGCTTTTTCCTCCACTCAACGAAGCTTCTTCCTTCACTCAGTGAAGCTGCTTCTTGTTGACGTGGAGTGCGGCAGCAGCAGGATGATTGCCCTCTTTCTTTGCCTTCCTGGCTGCAGCCAGCTTAAAGTCAAAGTCAAAATACCTTCACTTAGACATCATGCACATTAAGTAAAACAGTAGGTTCACCAAGCAACTCCTCCTGACTGCTCGCTCTGCCATGACTGCCAGTACTTATAGGAAAAACTACCAGTACATAATCTGCTGATTGTCAGATACCCCCCATAGCGACTGATTTTAATAGCAGTTGCCCGCGATTTGAAGCTGCTCTCGAATACAAGCTGCGGCTGAAAATCAAACAATGTAATAATGTAATAAAAGCTACGTCTTGTATTCGAAGATTTACGGTATATAGGAAAGACAGGCATAATTATTTCGAGAGAAGAGATGGCTTGTCTCGTCCATGATCACGAGCCTGAACCTAATCTGGATCGCATGGTTCCCTAGCATGTGTTCAAGTCACTTGAGCATGCTGCCTCTCTGAAAGTAGTGCCATTTTAAAGGTAGCGCACATTTTTATCTCAGTGTTGACACCCAGGCTGAGAGATTCCATAAATCGAATGAGCAACATAAGGCATAGCCATTCTACAAACATGCATTGTTTTAGTATTAAGGAAAACAAGAGTTCTGTCTCCTAAGCTGGTCTGGATTGAAGCGCTCATCGACAGGAAAGGAAAGCCGACAAGCGGCTATTCTCCTGAACTGAAGCGCTCATCAACGAGAAGGCGAAGTAACGTCAAAGAGTGAGAGTGCAGCTGAACTGAAGCGCTTGTCGATGAGGAAGGAATGGAGCATCAACAAGTAGCTTATTAGAGTTGCAGGCCCACAGTCGATGAGCGGCTGAGTAGCGATGCAGCCAGCCATCGATGGGGGAGGGCGTGCTGCCTTCAAATAGGAGATGATTTGTTGGAATCAGCCCTTAGCAATACATTGTTCTTTTGCCCACAGCGAAACTCCGAGGTGACTGGGGGCCAGTCTGGAGATATTTTCTTGAGACCAAAACTGCAGGAAAACTCTGTGCAGAAAAGTGGGTCCAGTTTGTGCAGCTTGCAGGGCTGAGACAAGAACCCACACAGGAACACTGTAATGATGCTGCGTTTGTCAGAAAATCTCAAAGAAATATAAACTGTAGACTTACAGTCTGTCTTCAGCCCTGCCATGTGGTGCCAAAACTCTGTTGCAGAGCACCTGCCATTTGGAAGGCAGGAAGTAAACTGGTGAGAACAGGAAGTGGAGGGGTGGATATCTCTAGCTGCAGAGTTGTAAGTTCCTTCCTGCATATCTGCATCAGGAGGTACAGCCCATCTCTATGGAAGCCCGTAAACTAGCCGTCGGAGAAAATAAATTTACAGGTATTTAAATTTTGTTTTATGGCATATTTACAGCTTCACCACCTGAAATATGTCTGACAGACGCATGCAACGAAATACCAGATACTGTAGCTACACATAAAAATACCCATCTCTTAGAACAGTTTTTAGTGTTCTGCATTTTAAATTCAATGAGCCTTCTGACTGTGGAAAATCCAGAACATGCTTGCGAAATATTAACATGACTATAATTGCAGTATTTCGAATATGAACTGGCATATTCTAAATGTATGAGTGTAGTAAGTAGTGCAGCATTTGCAAAAGTACAGTATGTGTGTTTTTTGTTTTCTGTGTTGTGAATACTGGTAAGCTACTCCCACAACTAAACTTCATTGCATACTCAATTCGTTGTTTACAACCTTCAGTATCCTTGCAGTGAAAGTAGATATGTAGTACTGTGTTCAGAATACTTACTAAAGTATGCACAGGGTTTCTCCTTCATCATTTTGGCATTTTTAGGCAGTGTGCTATATTTTGGCCATCACCCTTATTTGTTCTGGTAAAATCACCCAATATTGTTTTTACCACCATCCTTCATTGCACTGCTATTCTTGTTTTGATATCCGTGTTGTATACCTTACTTAAAATGTATGCACATGTACAGTGCCTAAAGGGTTAAATCACCAAGCTGTGAAGCTGGAGACCCAGAAGATCGGGTTTGAAACCCACATCTGTCACTTGTGTGTGTGTGACCCTGAGCAAGTCATGTAACCACCTTGTGCTCCTGGGCGCACCTGGCAGTAAGCCTTGGTTCAGTCTGTCTTGCCCTGCCAAAAATGTTGGAATAAAAGAACTCCAAGCAGTAATGTGCTACCGACTTCCATCACCTCAACCACCATGCTGCATTGCCAGCCAATAGGGAACCCTGATAAAAACAAAAGCACCTAAAACTCCAATAGTTTGCAAGATGTAGCCCTAGTATACTGTACGTATTTGGAATTATCAACAGACGTGTTAAGTAATGCATACGGAGTGTGGGCCTGTCTTCAGGCTCCATGACTTTTTGTCCTGGCAGTAGGTGACCCTGTTACGGATACGTGAAAGCCCCATAAACTCCAATATTTTGCTGTATGAAGACCCAGTATATTGCACTGATTTTGAATACTTAAAAGATGTGTAAATGATCGTACTTGATGGTGGTTCAGTCTGCAGGTTCTGTTGTTGTCCTTGTCTGTCAAATTATGTAATGGAGGTGGCATGATGAGATATTTTATATATAATAATGAGTAAAAAAAAACAAGGTTAAACACACAGAGCTGGAACACTGCAGTGACCTAATGGGTTATTAGTTTCATATTGTATTACATGGTGGGGACTGAAATGCTGCCTGAAAAATAGACCTCGGGCTTTATGTCTTTACTAAAGAGCATTAGGCACTTAGTGTGAAGTGTGCTTGAGTACCAAAGGCACTCCAGTCGAATACATCATAGCTGTTGTTCTTGCTGACTGTAGTAGACAAAAACAAAACAAAAAAAGGAAACTTCAGTGCCAAATGGAGTTGGAGTACAGAGAAGGGGCCAGGCTCACAGAAAGATTTGTACTTTTATGGCCTCTGATTTTATATTTTCAAAAATGAACAGTTGTGTTTTACAGAATATTAAAATCTCTCTCCCCCTCCGGCCCAATTGAGTGTAAATCTACATGCTTTGCACTAAAAATATAGTCGGTGGGTGTTCCCCACAAATTTGGCACCACACTTGGGTATAACTGTGGCGCAAACAGGTTTTGTTAGCAATTTTTTTTCTCCTCGCCCTGACTGGCCCTCCTTCTGCTACTTTGCCCAACCCCGTCATCCCAGCTTGGCCTAGTACTTACCTACTCCCGCAGTCCCTGCATGGCTTGCCTGCTGTGGCAAGTTGGCAGGGAGTCCTCTCGACTCTCAAGGACCAGATCCAGATTGTAAGAGATGCTTAAGTCACTGGGTGTGGGGACTGCGAGGGGTGGTGATCATCCTGCCAGCCAGGGGTTTTTCCCGTCCTTGGAGGAGTGACGTGCAAGGATATTACGGCATGTGCAGCGTGTTCCCACATGATGTCAGTCATGCCTCCAACCAGTTGGCCTGGGCTGCCTTTTCCCCTGGCTTCCTCTTCCATCAGGGGTCAGACAAGCATCAGGCAATCACCCCCCATCCAGCGGAGGAAGAGCAGCCCAGTGGACGCTTGATCCTACCTCTCCCCAGCCGGCATCCTGACATCCGGGCTCGCTTCCGAATCCGGATCCTCAGGCGATAGCGCTACTGCTGTGCCAGTGGGCCAGAACAAACAGGGTTTTCTTACTATGAAAAACTAACTTTTGTCTGTTGTTGTAAAATGGCAAACTTAATTTTTTAATACCAGTTTTTCCATTTTCTCGGATAAAGGGTGTCTTTATATTTTGTCTCTTACTTTCAAAAGACGCTTCTCTTTGAAAGTCTGCCTTCTTGGTAATAATCCCTACAGCCTACATTGAGCTGACCCAGCTACATGGATAATGTAAATTTAATTTTAGGTCATGGCTGAAGGAGGAGACATTAATCTTCCTAAGGAAATGTTTGCCAACATTGAAAATAGCACATCAAGTGCAACTCCTTTTACATAGAAACAGAGAATCTGGTGGCAGATATGGACCGCTTGGCCCACCTAGTCTGCCCATTTTCCCTACCTAATGGATTAGCTGCAGATTCTAGTTAACCAACAGCTTACTTCCTCCTACCCCCCCCACTAGAATTGCCTTATGTCTGTCCCATGCATTCTTGAATTCCCCCACTGTTTTTGACTCCACAACCTCCTCAGGAAGGCCGTTCCATGCATCCACTACCCTCTCCGTGAAAAATTACTTCCTCACATTACCTCTGAGCCATCCCCCATCTTCATATTGTGCCCCTTTGTTCTTGCGCATCTCTTTTTCTGAAAGATGCTACCCTCTCGGACTTTGTTGATGCCCTTGAGCTGCTTGAAAGTTTCTATCATGTCCCCCCTCTCCCTCCTTTCCTCAAGAGTATACATATTAAACTCCCTAAGTTTCTCTTCATATGGCTTGTGGTGCAGACCCTGCATCATTTTAGTTGCCCTCCACTGGACAGCCTCGATCCTATGTCCTTGCGGAGATGGGGTCCCCAGAACTCTAGGTACTGAACAGTTCTTTCCTTCAGAAGTGATTCCATCATTTAACCTACTATTGAGGTCAAACTAACAGGTCTGTAGTTTCCTGTCTCTGCCTTGCTCCCACTTTTGTGAAGTGTAATAGCATCCGCCCTCCTCCAGTACTACCCCATCCTCCCATGATTTGTTAAAGGGGGTAGTAAGTGGTGTCACTAGTTCTCCCCTTAGTTCTTTTAGAATTCTGGGGTGAATTCTGTCAGGCCCTATTGCTTTGTCCAAATTCAATTTTAAGAGTTCTTTCAGAACCCTTTCTTCTGTGAATGGATTGGTATCAACCTCCCATCCAGAGTATTTCTATTGTTTGGTTTAGGTACCTCCCCTCCTCTTCTTTTCTGAATACTGAGCTGAAGTATTCATTCAGTATACCTACTTTTTCACTGTCACCCTCTGCCCATATTCTCTCCCCTTTATTAAGCCTCAGTATCCCTCCCTTGGTCTTTCTTCACTCCCTAATGTACCTATAAAAAGTTTTATCCCCCTTCTTAACAGAGTTGGCTGTCTTTCCCTAATTTTCGGCTTTTGCTATTCTGACTGCCTTCCATGCCTCCTTCTGCATTAGCTGATATAGTTCTCTGTCCTGCTTCTTCTGTGTTTCCTTATATTTCCTGAATGCTATCCTTTTCTCCTTAACCTTCCCTGCCACCTCTTTTGAGAGCCATAGTGGCTTTTTCCTTCTTTTTTCGATGATTCACTTTATACAAAGGCATATTGCCTCTGTGATGGCAGTTTTGATTATTCCCCTTTGTTCTTCCACCCCCTCCTTCTTGCTTGTTTGCTAGTGCTTTTCTGAGCACTCTCCCATTTTACAAAAGTCAGCCCTCCTAAAGTCCAACATGCTTACTTTTGTATGGCTTGACTCTACAGCTGTGTTTATTGTGAACGACACTGTTTGGTGGTCGCTTGTTCCCAGATGGCTACCCACTTCTAAATCTGAGATCCTTGCTCCATCCCCATTTGAGAGCACCAGATCTTAAGATTACTCCCTCCCGAGTGGGTTCCAACACTAGCTGTCTGAGGCATGCCCTCTGTAGGGCATCGCGAATGACCCTGTTGTTGGGTGTAGCTGCAGTAAAGGAGCTGCAGTTAACATCTGGCATATTCAGGTCCCCCCTCAACAATAGCTCTCCTTTTTCTGCCATTCTAAGAATTCCTTCTGTCATTTCCTTGTCCATTGCCTCCCCCTGAGATGGGGGGTCTGTAAACAGCCTCTGTGCAGATTGTGGTTCCATTTCCTGTCCCCAGGGTGACCCACAGTGCCTCCTCTCCCTGTTTACCCTTTAGTTCTGTTCCGTTGATTCCTTCCCTTATGTAGAGAGCCACTCCTCCTCTTTTACCCTCCCTGTCCCTCCTGTAGATGGTGTAGCCTATTATGTTGACATCCCAGTCATGGTTCTCTGTGTACCAAGTTTCTGTGGCTGCCACGATATCCAGGCATCCCTCTATCATCAAGGCCACTAGTTCAGGGAGCATATTACACAGACTATGGGCATTGGTACTCATCGCCCTCCATTTTGTGATGGCGTTACCCCTTTTAGGCCCATCCCTGTCCTTACTGCCTTTTTCTGGATTTACCCTTGTCCTACCTCCTATCGACTTCTCCATCTTTGTGTCTACTTCACTAACTACCGTGTTTTGCGTGTGGGGATGGTGACTGGGATTTCCCGGCTTCTCTTCAGTGACCCCCCCCTTGGTTAGTTTAAATGCTTGCGAATGAAGCATTTAAACGCATCACCTAGGACCCTGGTTCCCCTCCCGGACAGATGCAGACCATCATGCCAGTATAGGCCTGCATCCCTCCAGGTAGACCCCCAGTCCCCAGTGAAGCCAAATCCCTGAGGTCCGCGCCAGTTTTTCAGCCAGTCATTGAATCCTATGGTGCGGAGTACCCTAGCCTCACCCATGCCTTAGACAGGCAACACTTCCGTGAAAGTTACCATACATGCTACTTTTCTAAGGCCTCTCCCCAACTCCACAAACACCTGTTGCACTGCTGTGATCCCATTCCCAACCAGGTCATCTGTCCCTAGGTGGACAGTGACATCCAGCTCCCTCCCCATATAGCTGCTGCGATGATCCTGAGGATTCACTTCCTGTCCCTCCAAGTCATGGTGCCGGGCAGGCACCTTACTTCCCTCTCCCCTCCTTCCCCCAGTTCTACCCTCCTAATGATTGAGTCTGTCTCCAGGAGTTGTTTCCTTCCCCTGTGGGATCCTGTGCCACCCTCCTGTCGGTCTCCATTGTGGAGGTTCCCAGCATCCTCCTTGGTCTCCATAGAGGAACCACGCTCCGCCAGAATGGCAAATGAATTGTGGAGAGGCACAACTGGAGGGATGCACCTCTGTTCCACCATCCTCACCCTCCCTGAGCCCACTGTAGTCCAACCACTCTTCTTTCTTGGCAACCTCTGAGGCAGTGGTTGTGGCCTGGCTGGTCCCTGAGTGGAGGAGGAGGTTTCTCGAATCCTCGCCAGGTCAGCATGGAGACTGGCAACCTCCTCCGTCAGACCAGAGAGGTGTCTGCAAATAGGGCAGCAACACAATCTCCAGAACATCTCCTGGAAGATTGCCACTCCAAACCAGTGCAATGCACCACTCCCCACATGTCTGTCTCCCTTCCTGTTTAAGATTTTATTTTTGTTGTTTTTAGTGCATGTGAGTGTGTGTTTACCACCCCCCCTTTAGTGTGCTGTGGATGTAAAAAGGTGTATGTCCTTTGCACTTTTGGGGAAGTGATGTCAGAACCCCTGATATTAAGGAATGATGCACGTGGGTGAGGGGCAGGGTGGGTGGGACTAAGCCCATGCCCCCCAGAAACAGTTAGCTACAACTCTGACCCACCATCCTTGTGAGTGCCTTCTTTCCTTTCAGACACCTATTTCACAGAGGTTAAGAAACAGGTCTAGTCAAAAATGACTGCAGATATTCTCCCAGCTAGATTTCCTCCCTGGCAAATAAAACTTACACTAGATAAAGTCAAGCCCAAAAACAGAGAACCAAAACACTGACTTCTACTTACTTACACAGGCCTCAAAATTAAGAATTCAGTTCAGTGTACTCTATTAAATCACCTCCTTGCTTTAAGGAAGCTGGTGACTGCTCTCTGTCTCAGTTACAGCAGAAATTATGCCCCAGTTGTCAGTCTCTTTTAGGTACCACTAGTGTTCAGGAAAGTGGCACACACCTTTATTCAGTATACTGCAGGTTTTTATCCCCACATCTGGGTCTCCCGTGACTTCAGCGACCGCAATTGGGCACCTACCAAAATGACTCAGTCACGGCTCCTGTCATCGGGGCGACCAGGGAAGGTGGGTGACTGGATGGACGGGTTTGCGGAAATAGCGACATCCTGTCACTACATGTCTATGCATGTGGAGGGAGCGAGCATGTTGAGCATGGGGTGGGAGGGGACGGAAGGGTTGTGAGATGGTTTTCTGCTGAGCTGCCGAGGCTGCTCCGTGATGGTGGGTGGATTCATGGCTGCGGTAGGAAAATGGTGCTGGGTGCAGATACCTCTTTTTGTGCTGGCCTGAATCTTTATTTTTCTGGTTTTGCACCCCTCCCTGGCGTGCACCTCCCAGAGTTGAGAATCCTTTGATAGGCGGGTGCGGGGGGGGGGGCTGTAAAGTCCTCTGCACTGTTTTGCTGTGCGCTGGGGGGGTACATCTCCAAAATTTATTTTTGGCGATGTGCCGTCACTCTAATGGCGATCGCCATCATCACATAAATCCCCACATCTGTTACATATCTTGTGCTCACTGGGACTTCCCAGCCCTGACACCACAGCACAGCTTTTTTGTACAGTGCAGAGCCTGAGAGTTCCATTGGCCAGCATTCAGTTGGTCGTCAGTTGGAGTGTATCCCCAGTTACTTCCTCTCCTACCCCCACCTCTTTGCTGGTGCCGCACCATGTCATCATTAACCTAACAGGCATGCAGTACCCCCACCCCTTAGGAGGCTAAACTCCTTTTCCAGCTACAGGTGTGATTGCGGCAGCAGAGTGCAGTAGTGCCACCCTCGCATGGTTCGGGAAGTGCGGCTGCTGGCATTACTCCCTGTTCCTGGGCCATCAAACTGCAGAACACCCAAGCTGTTACACAAACCCGGGTCACCCTCATAATAGTGCAGCGTACTACTGCTGGTGCATCGAGGTAGCTTAATGACATGCATTTAAAAAGAAATCAGCTGACATTGTAGATATAGGTTTGGCACACCGAAAATAACACACTCTTCGGGTGCTGAAGCCTAGGGCACGATTGACAATATATTGCTGTGATATATAGCACTGACTCCCTGACTGTGTGTAGCTATCTCGCTTCCCAGATTGTTCTGTCTGTACGCTTGTTTTGTGTAGATCTAAAGTGTCTTTCATCCAGAGAGCTGTGCTTCAGAATGGCACTTGGAGGGGGGGGGGGGGGTATAGCAGTGCACAGTTTTCAATTCTACAACATGGAAGTGCAAATGGTATTTTTGAAGGGGTATGTGGGGGTCCTAGTCAGACAATCTCATTTCGAAGGAGTATGGAGGAACATGGTATTGGCTTTTGAGGGTGTCATTTCTCCCTAACTCATGTTGAGATGTACAGTTATGATCATGAGCCCATTCACTAAAAACACCCTTCAGGTGTGGTTAAGACTCATTAGCTGATTGGGTATTGTTGGGATTTTCCTACTGGCAGATAGCATGGAAGCTTTTAAGGGACTCAAAAGCTATAGTCTTTTTATACATCAGGAATTGTTATGATGTAAAAAGTCGGGGATTCACATATTAAGTGACCTTTATGGGGTAGGTGTTCTTTTCTCCTTTGTAGATCTCTGACACAAATTCTCCCTTTAGCATAAATCCTCTTTTGCTTCCTTGAAGGTCAGTAATTACCAGATCTCATCCCTTGACTCTCCCACAACCCCCTTGGTGGATTCCCTTGCTGAGGCTGTGTTACTTTTGGGGGGCCAGGGGCTTCGGAGTAAGTCTTCAACTGCCTTCTATAGACTTCTGCTACATAGCACACCCTCGTCACTGAAACCTATTCAGACAGTTTGGGGAGCTGACTTACAAGTAGAGGTGACGGCTGAGTTTTGGAAGAATGCCACGTCTCATGCTGAGATCTGCTTGAAAAATAACAAGTTATGACAGATCCAGTGTAGTGTCTTACACATGACTTCTTTCAGCCTGGTCAGACTGTATTGCATCAGCCTGGATAAGGGTCCTCTATGCTGGGAGAGGAGGGAACTTCCCTTCCTGTGCCCCTGATGTGTCCCTGCGTTGCTTCATACCGGAAAGAAGTGTATGTGGGTCTTGATATCAGTGCCTAATACTTCTCTTCTGGACTTCCCATTGGCATTCCTGTTAGGTGCTGACTTTATGGAATAATGCACTGGTTAACACCAGGAAAACTGTAGCACAGCCGTGGATGAGCCAGATCCTGCCATCAGTAGCCCCATGGTCAAACAATGTCTTGGCATGCCTTAAGTTGGAAAGAACACAGTATAATGTTTTGGGTCAGTTGGCCACTTTTAACAGAATTTGAGCTTTCTTGATAATTGCCTTGCCGTTAGAAATGGGACCTTCCTAAGATAAGCATGTTGTGGAGAGACTATGCTGTTTTTGTGGGGCTGGTGGCCCTGTATCCGGTAACACCCCTAGATAACCGGTACCTTGCTTACCCATATTCACTGTGCTACATACTGTCTTAGCAAAGCTGCATCTCTGAACTGTGATATGTTTATGTAATGTCACTGTAAGACCCTTTATTATCGTTTTGTGTTTGTACGCCTGGAAAATGCATAACGTTTGCAAAAAAAACTCCCCAAACTAGCGTAAAAGGAGCCAGTGCGAACATGGAGTTTTAATGAATGCTGCAGCAGAGAACAAGGTTCCATTCATTTTTGAGGTAAAAGTCAAAAATTGGAAACTGTCCAATTTTGGAAGCCATTCCAGTTTGTTTTGTTTTTTGAAACTCAAAGTTTTTCTAGTTACCAATTTTGCAAGTCAATAATGAAACTAGTTTTTGGAAGTCTGTATGAAATAACCACAGGTCACATCTGTTACTAACTTACTAAAATGGCAGCAGAATAGGCCTAACGGTCTTTCGTGTCTGCTCGTTTGATCAGCCCCCACCCTGGGTGCTGACCTTGCTGCCCCCCCTCGCCTTCTCTGGCTTCTCCCTTCCCAGTTCCGGATATTCTTGCTGCATTGGATTTTGCTTCCAGAACCCTTCCCCTGTACCTGTCCCACCCCCTCTTGAACCCCTCCACCGTCTCTGCCTCCACCAGCCCCCTAGGCAGCGCATTCCATGGCTCCACCACCCTGTCAGTGAAGTAGCACCTCCTCCTTTCTCCCCTGAATATTCCCCCCTCCAGCTTCCACCCATGCCCTCTAGTGGCCCCCTCCTCCTCCTTCTTCCTTCGAAGCACCCTGACTGTTCCTCCCCTATTTACCCTTTTCATGTACATGAAGACCTCTATCATGTGCCCCTGGTCCCTTCTGTCTTCCATTGTGTATATATTTAGCTCTTCGAGCCTCTCCTCATAGGTCCTGTCCCCCAAATCCCAAATCATTTTGGTTGCCCTTCTCTGGACCCTCTCCAGGAGTTTAATGTCCTCCTTTAAGTGTGGCCTCCAAAACTGCACGCAGTACTCAAGGTGTGGCCTCACCAAGCAGTTATACAGAGGGAGTATCACTTCCCTCCTTCTGGAGGTGATCCCCCTAGTGATGCATCCCAGCATCCTGTTGGTCTTGGCTGCTGCCTCCGTACAAGTCTTCGAGTTGTTCATCTTGACATCCACCACCACCCCTAGGTCCCTCTCAGCCATCGAGACTTGTAGCATCCCCGCCCCCCGAGTGTACACTTGGCCCGGGTTTCTGGCCCTAGGTGGAGTGCCTTGCATTTCCCTGCATTGAACCTCAGCTTCCACTTTCTAGACCATCTTTCCAGAGCCTCCAGGTCCCCCTGTAGGGCCACCCTCCCCTCCTCCCCATCCACCACCGCCCCCAGTTGTGAGTCATCTGCAAAGAGACTAATTTCACTCCTGATTCCTGTCCTTATGTCAGAGACGTAGGCGTTGAACAGGAGGGGCCCAAGGACTGATCCCTGTGGAACCCCACTAATGACCCTCCTTGGAGACTATCCCGCCAACTACGACCCTCTGGGTCCGGTCCTGGAGCCAGTTGCCTATCCATCTGATCATCTGGTTCCCCACCCTCATTTCTCCCAGCTTATCCGACAGGCCCACTTGAGGAACAGAGTCAAATGCCTTGCTGAAGTCTAGAAAGAGGACATCCACTGGTCTACCTAGGTCCTAGGTCCGAGGCACTAGTCACCCAGTCATAGAACTCCACCAGGTTTGTCTGACATAATTTCCCTGGGACGAATCCATGCTGTCTATCGTCCAGGCACCCTGACTTTTCCAGGTCCCCCCCTAGCCTCTCCTTGACAATGTCCTCTATCACCTTGCCCACCACCAATGTCAGGCTAACAGGCCTGTAGTTCCCTGCCACCTCCCTTGATCCCCCCCCTTGTGGAGAGGTGCTATATGCGCCACCTTCCAGTCCTGGGGCACCCACCCTGTCCTCAGAGAGGTGGTGAAAAGGTCTGCCAGGGGTTTCGCCAGGACATCCGCAAGTTCCTTCAGCACTCTAGGATGTAATTTATCCGGCCCCAGTGCTTTCTCCGTCTTAAGGGACCTGAGGGCTTCCCTCACACTCTGCTGTGATTTCCACTTCCGGTACCTCTTCTCCCTGCTTAGCCCTCCCCACTCCTGCCAGTGATGCCTCCCCCTCTCCCCAGACCCACCGATCGGTAAGGGTCCCCCTCCTCAGTATCTCTGTCTCCTCCCATGTATGATGCAGCATCCCGATTTTCCTTGGTGAAAACTGAGGTGAAGTACTCCTTTAGTACCTCAGCCTGCTCCCCTGGGTCTTGTGCCCATCTCTCCCTTGTTTTAATCCTGCTAATCTGCCCCTTCATCCTTCGTTTTTCCCCCAATGTATCTAAAGAACCCCTTGTTCCCTCTCCTAATTTCTCTGGCCAGGTTCTGCTCCTTCCTTGCCTTAGCTGCCCTCACCACCCTAGTGGCCCTTCTAGCCATCAGCTCATACTCCCCTCGATCCCTTTCACTCCTTGAGCACTTTAATTGCCTATAGGCTGCCTTCTTTCCCTGCACCACCTCCTGGACCTCCCTGGTCCACCAGCAGGGTTTACGGGCCCTACCGCATTTTCATCTTACTCTTGCACAGGTGCTGGTAGCATCCTGCACCCCTCTCCTGATGATTTCCCACCTTCTATCAGCATCCATGTCTGACCCAATCACATCCAAATGCTCCTTATTCTGACTGTAAAATCAACCATTTTGTGACTTGCAAGCCTGCAAAAATTCAATATTCTTCTGATTTTCTGTTTTCTCTAATGTAAATCAAACACTTCTTCATCTTGTACTTTAGAAGCTGTTACCATAGTTTTGGAAGTTAGATGTCAGATGTAGTACTTCCAGATTGGAGGTGTGTGTGTGTGTGTGTGTGTGTGTGTGTGTGTGTGTGTGTGTGTGTGTGTGTGTGTAAAAGCCCAGTGGTAGGGGACCTTGAAGGTGGTGGTCACCCAGCAGACCACCGCTATGGACTGCCAAGGAAGCACCTGTGAACAGAAGAAACTCGGCTACCTGATGCAACTGAAAATATAACTCAACAGGGTTTGATCTTATTATTTTACTGGCCTAGGTCATAGTGCAAATTGCTTCGGGCCAGCGCGATGTCCATCCCCCCCCCCCAAACTTTCCTGGCTAGTGCAATCCAGCCTGCATTTGTTAAATGGCCCTTAAAGAAATTCGCTGGGGTTCCTTTTTTTTTTTTTTTCGAATACTCACTTTTTGCAGCCTGGCAACTCCTGCCAGATCCTCACGGAGCCGTCTGATTGCAGAAGGAATGATATGGCTTCAAGTCTGCAGCCCATCCACATCATTGCTGCGGAATCCTCACATGCCTGCAGTGAAGCTGCACTGTGCAGAAGAGAGCAAGTGACCAACAATGGTGAGTGGCTGCCCCAAGTTTGTTGCTCAGTAAGTGCAACACAACATCTAAATATTTATCTAGCTAAGGAGCAAATATTTGAAATTGTGGAGTAAAAGTCAAGGAGTGAATCATTTAATTAAAAGGCATATCGGTGGTGCGTCGTCTGGGCTGGGTGTTGCCTGGGGATGTGTGGGCCAGAGTCGCTGCAAAATAAAGGATGCCGTAATTGTAATGGGGAATCTGGGAGTCATTCTGACCTGCACAGTGCCTAAGCTACCCACTGATGCTGGACAGGTCAGCTAAGTGGAGCCGGATTTGCATTGGGAAAAGAAAAACATGCAGGTGACCGGGTTGTTTGCTGCACGATGGGGATCGAATCTGGCATGCAGGGAGGGTGGCTGGGCCTGTGGCTTATATGCTGATGGGGGCCCTGGTAGGTCAGAATGTGGTGGCCTCTGTGGTTGCACTTGGAGATTTGGCCAATAAAACAAATGACATTCCACTCTGTTTACACGAGTTGTGCAGTGTCTGAGACTCGAGACGGTTCATGCAGGGTATTTTGTTTGGAAGTCAGCCTGGCCTGCAGTAAAAAAAAGTCACTCGGGACATGGGCTCTGTAGCATGGTTCAGATATGTAGATGATATACTTTGTCTGTGGAAGGGCACAGAGGAAGACATTAAAGAGTTTTGTAGCCAGCTCAGTACATGGGATACTAACCTAAGATTTGTAGTGCAGTACCGTACCAAGCAGATTGCATATCTAGATTTGTTAATAAAAATACATGATGGAAAATTTGAAACAACTCTATATCGGAAGGAAACAGACTGGAATACCTTGCTTGATGGCACAAGTAACCATGAACCAAGGTTAAAGAACAGTATACCATATTCTCAGTTAGTGATAGCAGTATTTTGAAAAAAAGAAAACTTGACATGTTAGAGATTTCAAAAGAGAGAGAGAGAGAGAGAGTATAAACAGACTACATTAAAGAAAGCTAACTATAGACTAGAGGGTCAAGACCGAAAGGACCTGCTCAGTAGCGGTCGACCAAGAGCAGCTACTGATGGCGTAGTACTAGCTGTTAAGTACAATCATAAAATGATGCACATTAGAAAAATAATCAACAGAAATTGGTATATGGTGACCATGGACAACCCCAATATAACTGGGTTACGGCAGAGGCCAATAATAGCAGCGAAAAGGCAAAAAACCCTTAACGATAGACTAGTGAAGTTGCAGCTTAAAATACCGACACCAAGAGGAGGACAGCTGCTACTTGGCCCCTTGCAGCCTGGGATGACACAGTGTGAACGGTGCTCCTTGTGTGGGCACACGAGTAAAAGAAAGACTTCTGATCATCCACACATCAACCAGAAATGTGATATTGGGGAGCAGATAGACTGTACAACAGAGGGAGTAGTTTATTTTATTCAGTGCCCGTGGGACTGACTGTATGTAGGTCAGATAAAAAGAGCATTGAAAGCATGCATACAGGAACACAAGGGGACATATGAAGAAAGGATGAAAGACCCCCAGTGGTACAACATTTTAATCTTGAAGGCCACACAGGAGCATCCCTCAGATTTTGGGGTTTAGAAGTGGTCCCTCACTGGAGAGGGGGAGAGATTACAAAAACTACTAGAAAGAGTAGAGATGAAATTGATACTCAGTTTAAAAACTCTGAACCCAAACATAGGTATGAATATGGATAGTAACTGGCAGGCGTGTACCATGGGGAGAGCAGGTTATAAGGTAGTAAAGGATTAAAACGAAAAATGACATTCAGCAGGAATAGTAGAAAAGGAAAACAAGTAGCTGGGTTGGGTAATATGGGAAATGAGCATAGCAAGAAGAAAATACAAAATCACACATGCCCCCACAATGCTTCTGTTGGCGCCCTTTGCAGACTTTGTGGGAGGCCTTTCGGCATCATGCAATTCTGCTTAAAGTTGGACCAGCATAACATTCTGTGGTGATTTGCATATGCAGCCCATGATGCTTCGCATTGTGGGGGCATGTGTGATTTTGTATTTTCTTGAAACTTGGCTTCCCAGCCAAATGCCCTTTGTGGTAACCCTTTCCTCAGTGTTTGCGCACAGAGGTTCTTTGTCTTTTAAATAGCAAGAAGAACATGAATAACAGTATTAAGATGTGAATAATAATAAAACAAATAATCGTTGAAACATACAAAACCACTGCAGAGTGTAAGAACATATTTGACAGCTTGGGTTATTAAAAATATTGACTGATGCCCCCTTTTTCACAACCCCCACAAGAGGAGCATGCAGTAGAAATTCAACTTAAAGGTAAAAAATCCTTTAAGACCTTTTAAGCTTATATTCTAGCTAATCATAAAGAAATAAGTGTAAGAATTAAATAGTGAAACAGGAATTGAATTATATTGCAGAGAACAAAACATGCACTGCACAAACAAAACAGGCTGGACAGATGAAGATTTTAACACAGTCAAGAACAGAGTGAATTTTTACAGGTACTTGCCCGGTGATAAGGGGAGTAAGGTTTCAACAGAAGTCACTATTTTTTCTGCATAAGCAAGCACTGAGTGGTGTTTTAAAAATTGTTTAAACTATAAGCAAGACATGTTTAAAAACCGCTGAAATACTGAGTGTGCTGTTTTGTATATTCAACAGGTGGCGTTAGAGAAAAATATTAGGACCAGAGTTGGTCCAGGAAAGCTTAAAGAAACACTACAGAAGTAGTGAGGGAAATATGAGCGTTATCAAGAAAATGTCAAAAATAAATGTAACAAAATGCATTGATGAAAAATAAGATGTGAGAGAAAAATCTCTGTTTTTATCAACACATAAAGTTAAAACATCCCTGTGAACAAGCTCTCCAATAAGAGTGAAACGTAGGGGAAGCATAATAAAGTGTTGAAATGACTTATAAGTCTGAATGTATTTTTCTGAAAGAGGCTCCTAGCAACTTTACCCTTAAGCTGTTACAGCACCTTGGGAGCTGAAAAATACACATTCGTGAACCCCAAAGTTGTTGAGGTAAGGTGGAAGGGGGGTTATCATTTAGAGCTCTGGGCCCCATTGCATGGCACTAAGTCCCATCAGATGGAAACATTTACATGTGTTTTGCAAATGCAGATATTCCCTGTCTGCAGGTGATTTTTGGTCTGCAGGTGATCTGAACAATAACAATTTTAAACCTTTTTATGGACAGGCCAGAAAATAGCGGAAATGGCATACAGTACCATCTAACTTGTTCAGAATCTGAATTTGTGAGTGAGACATAACTATGGTAAAAAAGGTGTAATGCCGCAGTTATGACAGACACAGAAGTGGCCCGTTGAATGTTGGCCCATAGTGCCAGCAGTACTGTTAGTGCTTTGATTAAAAGTTCTCTTCGTTGTATTTTTTTCTGTACCATATAGTGACTGCAAAACGGTGAATATAGAGAGAGCTCAGAGCCATTGTGTTTAATATGACCCTGTTTTTCCATTGTTTGTAGATATTGCCACTGAATAGTTTAATTTTGTATGCTAATGCATTTAAATAACTAAAATGCATGATTTTTGGAGTTTACCAACAATAAGGAGGAACAGAAAAAAGCAATGATCTGTAAAAACTGTGTCTGTAGTGGCTTCCAGAAGTTTTTAAGTTGACATAATAACCACTGAACAATCCAGATTTACCGAGTGCTAGTCAAGTAGTGGAGCAGTTGAAAAATGAAACAAAAACAAGCATTTGTCAGTGCTGAATGTTTGCTTGCAGTGTGACAGGGCTTTAAAGAGCCTGATGTTGTTGGGTCAGATCTGAAAACATAATATCTAGCCACAGTTTTGGTTATATTTCACCTCATTTTGTACTTGTCTCCTTTATTTGTTTATTACTAAGGACATTTGCATGGAAAGTGGATCTCTGCCCTATTTGCTCTCTCTGCTTCTCTACTTCTGCAGTTGCAGTTCTGTTTATGATATCCTCTGTTACTGTACAGATAATTATGATGTCATAAATGGAGCATTATGACGTCATGTGTAGAGAAGCTAATGAAGTCCAAGGAATGTTACTCTTGTTTTTATGCCAGTTTCCTCAACAATAAAGAAAAAGGGAAAGAATGCACAAAATATAGTTCTGGCTGAATGGTACAGAGTGTGAAAGTAAAGAACTATAAAACGGTGGTTTGCAGATTCAGCCCCACTCAGGGCCACAAACAATATTGTCTAAGGAAATCTGAGTTACAGTAAACTTCTAGCTGGGCCAATGGTGTGGAGGGCTGAGGCACTGGACATCTCGCCCTTGACCTGGGCTCAGGAATAGACCAAGGTTGCTCAGGGGCTGGCAGGGGAAGGAGGATTTATTGTCCATTGATGGAGCTGCTCCTTAAGGGTGGGGGTGGGGTGACAGTGTGTACTGCTGCTTGGCTGCCAGTTGGTGGAAGCTGGGTGGCACAGCAGCAGTCACCAGAATTGAAAGTCAGAGACAGGCATTGAAAACGTGTTCTGTCTTCACGGTCTCCGTGTGTCCCATTGCATATTGGTGGCTTTGTAAGCCAAGGGAAGTAACAGGCAGAAAAGAACCCCTGTGTGCAGGATGATGCTTCGACCGTAAAGGCACAGCACCACCACCATCCATGGCACCCACTCACACAAGAAGGTAAGAAGTAGATGGGGTAAGTACTGGAGGTGAAGTGCAGGGACTGGGAGTCAACAGCAGAAGGGGCCGATGGAGAGGGCTATACATGTGCATTGGCTGAACTAATGAGCGCGTATTCTGTACAGTACACGTTCCTTGTCGGTTCAGTCGTTGGGTGGCCATGGTGGTGTACAGAGGGCTGACCCTGTCGCTGGCTCTAGTTTGGGGGGGGCAGGGTTGGGGGTCCAGTCCTGACAGGGTGGCGGGCCACTACACCGTGAAAAAGTGTGCGGTGTTAATTTGTGTTTCGATTGAGGATGAGTTGGGGGTTACCACTACACTATGGAAAGGGTTCAGGTCATAACTGTGATTTGATCGGTGATCGGCTATTGGGGGGGAGCCTACACTATTGCACAATGTTGAGGACATATTTGTACTTTGATTGGGGACGGGAGGGGGGGTACCACTACGCTATGGAAAAATGTTCAGGGATTATTTTACTTACAATCAGGGATCAGGCATGGGAGGGGGTACCACTAGGCTACAGGGGCTGGCAGGCTGCTGTGCACCTGTCTGCACTTCCACAGCCTGCCTATGGGTGGCTGACTGATTTAGGCATACCTTTTCCATGCCTAACTTTGGGCGGCTCATTTCTGGGTTGCGGCGGCAGATGCCCTATACAGTTTGGCTGAATATTGCGGTGCGTGGCATATTCATGGATCTGCACCCTTTATTTGCCCTGCATACATTAATTAGGCGTAATGGCACATTTGGAGATGTGCAATGCATCTCCCCCATTCGAATACCACACTTCAGCGCATTTTGTAAGATGCACCATGCATCTCTGTTTTGGGCCGAGATGCGCCTTGCATCTCCTTTTGAAAATGTGGGCCTGGTTGCCGCCCAGTGGTACTATGGGTTAAGGCACTGGCTGCCACACCTCGCATCATGCCGGCGACCTGGGTTCAGACTCAGGCTGCCGGGGGACAGCTGAAGGGGGGAGGGTGAGGAGCCAATCGAGTTGCCTGCTGGCAGCTCTCCTCCTTGAGTGGGTTGAGAAGGGTTTCCTCAGTGCTTGGCTACCTGTTGGTGGATGCTGGGTGACAGCACCATGTCATAATGCCCTGGCGTTAGGCCAGGGGAGAGAGAAAGAGGACATCACTGGAGCCGTGGTGTGCATGTGCGCCTCGCCACGCATGCCTTACCGTGTTCAGGGGCCTCGGGGAACGGGGAGAAAATGAGAAATTACGGGGGTCGCAAGAGGGTGAAGTCTCCAGGCTGGCTTTGGGGATCCGCCGGGACACGTAAAGTGTAGGTAAGTGCCAGAACAACCCCAGAACTGGCGAATGTTGGTGGACATAAGCAGCTGCCCGCCATGGAGGATAAAAACCTATTTGGAATAAAAAAGAAAATGTGGCCTGGGTGTTCAAAAACAGCTGAAAATACTGATGTAAAACAGGGATAGCTAGATTAATAGCAGTACTGATTCTTTTAATAATTTTAAATTAAAAAAAAAATGCTGTTGCAGACTCTAAATGAGAGGAAAAAGCACCTTACAAGAGGAGAGAGAAGGGCAAACTAAAATGGCATGAAAACGTATAAGGTCACCATTTTCACTGTAACATGCACTGTAGCTTTACGCCCATTTACTTACAAGAAAACATCTTTTACCAGCTGTAATAGAGTAAGAGTTCCATGGGTGTGTGACCTCACAGCAGAATCATAGGACACTACTGGCAGGCTGATACCATCTGGCTTTTGGTGGCAGCCATTATCTAGTTGTAAACCGGCAACAAGGGGAACCCCAGGGGGAGATGAGTGCTTAGGCACATAGGGAGCATGTTTTCTGTTTTGTGATGTACAGCGCTCAGAGCCCCCGAAATTGGGTGCTTAATAAACAAACTACTGCTGCTATGATGACTACTGCTACAGTAAGGAAAAAGCACAATTTAACAAGAGGCTCTCAGTGACTTTATTCCCCTCCCTCCAACTACCAATTTAGTCTCTGGGTGGAAGCCTTCCATCATAAAGGGCATAGTAATGTGTCTGACACTCAGCAAAAAGCACATATTTACAGATTTTATTGGAAGCATCTGATCAGTTGTCTAAACTGATCACAGGTATTCTTCAAAACTGTGATTACTCTAATCCACATTAAGATGGAGGACTGGCAACGCAGGTGACATTCTAGCCTCAGTTGAGAAACTCGTCTGTGGTCTGTATGATGCTCACAATATATTTATGAATGTTGCCACGTTTTCTATTGAGTCTGTAAAACTTAACTTGTTAAAACAGCAGTATACCTAAATAGTTGTAGTTATGATCAATAATTATAATAGTAACACTGCTACTAATATCCTTTTATTAGGCCCAATGGTACTGAGGGTTGAGGTGCTGAATGCCACACCCCACGCCATGGGTTCTGGAGTGGACTGGGTTGGCGGGGGGGATGAGAGGATTGAGCATCCAGAGGACTGCTCTCCTCTCCTGGGAGGAAGGGGGTTCACAGATCCTGGGCTCTGGTGACTCCCAATGGTGACTGGGGGTGTGGCAGCCTTTCGGGATCTCTGGCAGGTGATTGACTGAGGTGGCATTCCTCTGAACATGTGGGGAAATGTGAGTGTGCGTGCACACGCACACACACACACACACACACACACACACACACACACACACACACACACACACACACACAGGAACACTTTGCATATCTGAGCCATAGGGGAGAGGATCGAAAAAGGAAAAGTCCTGGCTGCCTGGTAGGCGAAGGTGGGTCCAGTAGACAGCCCCCACGCCCGTAGCTGGGTCCTTCCAGCCTGCGTCCGGTTCTCCCTCCGCTCCTTGGTCGCTCCACTAGATTATAGATAGAGCGCCAGTATGCGTTGGCGGTCCCACCCTGGGGGGCTCAGAGCCAGGGGGTCGGGCGATTGGAGGAGCCAGGAGTGGAGACAGGCCCAAACCGGAGTTAAGGCTGGGGATTTCAGGCAGGGTGGGAGAGGCTAAGTTGTGAGACCACACTGGAAAGAGTCCAGGTGGCCAGTGATGGGGGTGCATAAAGAAATGTAAAAAAATATATATATATGTATATCTCTATCTATATATAGATAGAGATATATATATATATATATATATATATATATATATATATTTTTTTTTATTAATGTAGGTAAAAAACGAAACATAAAATCTCTTTTATATGGCTGACCTGGCTAAGGAGTGAGCTTACTCTGTTTATGATCAAGAGAGCCTATTCACAGAAACAGCTAGAGGACATGCGTTCAGTAAAATTTAGATACGTTACCATTATAAAAAGGAATGATACTGTATGGGTCTCCTACAGAGGCTGTCTGGGTGCTGGGCACATTGCGAGCTGCTCAGCTCCCAGAGATGTATGGTGTAGGCTGCTGGCATTTCTGCACCCCCTCCCCCCCAAGCTGGCTGTCCAAGGAGCAGCATTGACATTGAATGCGAAGACAGTGACCCATGTGCCTTCTTGGCCAGAGGATGCCATGGTGGAGACCCCAAACATCATAATGGGGGACAGCTAGAACCATGGGAGAAAAGGGGAAGACTAATAAAAAAAAAAAAAAAAAAAAAAAATACTGTCTCTTATTTTATTGAAGTGTGTTCTTTCGCCAATTCAGTATTATCAAAATAGATTACCAGTTTAGAATTTTAACTTCTGCATTGCACCAGGTGTTCATTTGATAAGTGTGTTGCTAAATAAACCATAGTTTTAAATTACTAACAGCATCCTGGACATCCTGGGGTGGTGTTTTTTTTTTTTTTGGTGTGTGTGTGTTTTTGTTTGTCACAGACAGCCTCATTACAGTGCTACACTGTATCATCTGCATGTGTCTGTGGTTATCAGCTGTACTCATTTTAGGGAAGCCCAGTGTCGCAGTCAGAAAAGTAGGGGGGAGTTAATGCTTTCCGTATCGCATACGTGGTCTCTCCAAACCCAGAAGAACATGCTGTTAGGTGCATTGGTCTTCTAGGTTTTGGTTTATCAAGGTGTCCTGGTACACAATCCACCTATGGAAGCAAGTACAGTTAACTCGAGTCACGCTGTGAAAGAGAGCCAGTACCTGGATTAATGCATGAGCCAGAGGATGTCTGGGAAGAGGATGGTCACGGAGGTGAGATACAAATTGAGAGGGGAAAAAATGAAACTAATATTCCAGGCAGAGTGACAGTATTTTAATAGATTCATGACACATTTAAAAAAATAGTCGAAGATTAAACCCCCAAACAGCTGTAGGAATTGTTCTCATTGACAATCTGAATACCAGAGGCTGATTTTTAAGTCTGATTTGTGTAAGAACGAATCCAGTGCTGTTTGTGTGTGACAGACTAATTCTTGGACATACAACCCGGAGTTTACATTGTTGTATACTAACACAAATCGCTGTTGTGCTGTGGATTGGCTGCACATCCTAAACACGGTGATAAGGGCCTCGAGTGATAGGCACAGCCCGTGCATTCTCCCATCAGAATTTGGAGCAAGCTGGGCTATTCTGGATGAATACATTGAAAAATTCCTAGTTTCTAGGTCTTAGGAAAAATATAGCATAAAGCAGGACCTCCAGTGTTGCTTCTGTTGGATCATATGAGGCTGACTGTGGTGAAATCATTGTATGAAAAAAAAAAAAAATAGCTGGTACAAACGTCTTGTCCAAGTCTCATCTACAGTATGTTTACATTCTGAGCATCAGAGGAGCTTAATCATTCAGGCCCTATAAGTGGTTTATAATTGCTTCCATAATGCCTTTTACTGTAGTTTGCGGAGAAGTGGATTATTCTTCCAGGAAGAGTACTGCTTCCTGAGTAACACAACACCACAGATATAGCTTTTAGTCTTCCTATATTGATCAAAACAGCATACAGGGCAAGAGACTTCGTTATGATGTATGTATTAAGGGCCACTGGAGCCATCTGTAGCCATTAGGCTGACCATTTACTTTAGTCTTGCTTGTAGTTGTGGTCTGTTCCATAACTCAGAAAAGTATGATAGCCCTTCTGAGTAAGATGTAATTTACTGGGTTATTGATTCAGGACTGGCTGCATAATCTGTTAAGGAACTGCATTCCAGGCTGTTGCTTCTCTGGTTTTATTTCATGATTTATAGTTTCTACTGCCCCGTGTTTGAGTGCTTGTGGCATTTTATGCATCCACTACCGAATCATTGCGGATCCTTGTTTGACTGATACTGAAGTTTGAAGTTTGTATTACTGTTCTGTAGAGTATAGGTGTCCCTTGTTCTGATTTCTAGCTCAGCTGAAATGCTGTTGTACCACAGTTCAGCGGTCATGGAATATCATTGTGCCCTTCTTTGGTATAGCAACATTTCATCTGATCAGAAATCCTCGTGGCACCTGGTGCTTTACACTGTGCAGCCGTGTGCACAGCAATACTTTCAACTTCTGAACTGAAACCGCTGGCACATTCAGTGCTGCCGCAGAGCTCTGTGAAACCACTTTTGTTATTTTAAAAAAAAAAAAAAAAAAACTAAAATTTGCAGACTGTATACTGAATACCAGGTGGTCAGTGTTATACTCAGGAGTCTGTGCTGCCACAAATGGGTTCTGATTATACCAGGTGAGTTCTCAAGCATTGATCTTAAAGGTCTGATATGAGAACCCCTCTGTGGCATCACAGGCTGGTTTTGCATGGCTGCCCACCCAGTATTCTCTACATACAGTATGTTAGTAAACATTATCTGTTATAATCTAACAATTTAACAACCTTCTCCATGAAAAGGGGTGATGGAATTGTTAACAGAATATAGGTTTTGTAGAAAATGGCGACTCCTTAACATGATAGAGATCTTTCAGAGTAAAGTGGCTAGTGGACTGGAAGTTCAGCTTTTCTAAGCAATCAAAGCTGTTTACAAAGCTTCCCAGCAACAGCCCAGTAAGAACTGACCTGTCAAAGATCTGCAGTGTCCAAATGGCCAAGGAGTAGAGCCAGCGGCAGCAGTGGTTGAGGCACTCACCAGAGGGGCCCTCCACCTGTGGCAAAACAAACCACTTTAGCAGATGGTTCCTTGCAGCCTGGTACAATGGAGGCAAAACAAACCGCTTTAGCAGATGGGTCCTTGCAGCCTGGTACAATGGAGGCAAAACAAACCGCTTTAGCAGATGGGTCCTTGCAGCCTGGTACAATGGAGGATTGAAAGGAGTCACCTTGAATTGCTAGTGGCTTTTGTTGAAAAAATGGAAGCTAAGCTGACTGGATGGCTTACCTTTGTAAGCTGATAGCATATTTAAGAAAAAAATCGCTTCTGGAAAAAAAATACTTTAAGAAGCTGATCCTTTGAAAGCTGTAAAGATTCAGTCACTGCAGGCATTACTGGGTACGTTCACCTTTGATGGTTTTTCAGGTGCACATTAGAGACTATAATGACTGCATGGCAATGTGCCTCTGATTACTGTACTCCCATGTTCCCCTTCCTCCAGGATGCTTTGTGAGACAAGCAATTTTGTATTGTTCAGTGTGCCTTTCCAGGTGCAACTGTTCAATAAAATAGAGTCTTGAAAACACCAACCATTTAAACAAACGACTGAAAAAAATGTTTTAATTGGCATTTTGCTTGAATTGCATCCCTTGTATGCTAACACTGTGGACTTTATAAAGGACTTTCTTGTAACAGCCTTGAAGTTTCCTCTTGGTAACCTTCCGCCAGTTTCCAGGGTATACTGAGCTGCCTTCCGAAATGTTGGGTTAGGGAAATGAGGAGACTGCATGATGTGCATTAGGATAGAGAAACAGAGACAGGGAACATTTTACAGCAGGAAAAAACAAAGGTCCAGCCAGTCTGCTCTGTTCCCACCTAAAACACCACCAAATTAATACTGAGCAGGCTCAACTCTGCTCCCCCAGTGGTAGATCAGCCCCTCCTGCCACCCCCACTCCATTTTGACTAGTCTCTCATATCTGTCCCAGCCCTTGCTGAAACCCACAACAGTTTCAATTCCACTACCTCCCTGGGCAACTTGTTTGTTTATTTTATTTAGAAATATATCACAATTACAAACCTTTGAGTCAGAGACTCCTTTACAAAGGCTCCATGTCAGAGAACGGACAGCAACAATATTACAGAGAACTATAAAAACGCAATGATGGATTATCCAAAAAAACATGCATACAAGGAGTCAAATAGATACAATTATGTAGTGAGCGAGCAAAGCACTTGGCTTAAGCAGGATGGAGATCCATTGTCAAGAAAGCAAGTTTACAAAATTATTAGCGTAAGCAGGATAGAAATACTTTGTCAAGAAGGCAGGTTAGCTAAAACAGAGGGGAGAGGGAGGGGAAAGAAGGGGATGTTGGACATGAACATCCATGTTTCAAGTGAAGCCATTGGCGGCTAAAAATGGGGAGATGGGGGGGAACTTGTAGCAGTTGCAAACACCAGAGGAATGGAGATGTTCCCTGAGATTGGTTTTGAAGGGGCCTATCTTGTTTTCAGAGGAGATGCAACTAGGTAACACATTCATCCAGAGGGGAGCCCTATAGAAGAAGGATCTCTGATCCAGGGTTGTTCTGCAGCTGGGAATCAGGAGGGAGGGTTCGGAGGCACTGCGGGTGGCCTTCACAAATAAGGCTAGCCCACTGGTAATCTGTTTCATTTGTCATTTGCTCTTTCCATGAAGAAATATTTCCTAACATTCTTGCATTCTCTCTCTCTACCAGTTTATGCCCAATGTCCCCTTGTTGTGGAACCCTCACAATGCTAGAATATCTGTTGGCAGTCTACCCTGTGTATTCCCTTTGTCAATTTTAAAAGTCTCAATCCTGTCCCCACTGTGACAGGGTCAGAGCCCGTTTGAATTTATGCTGCATTTTCTTTTACACTGTCCTGTTCTTGTAAGTTTGTTGTTTTAGCTACAGGCTGAAATCTGGCTATTTTCAGTCTTGTAGTCTCCCCCCCACCCCCAGTACTGTATAAGGAACATAAGAGTAAGACTAGAGGCAGTAAGTTACTTGCCTTCTCTTGTGCTGTACTGCAGGCAGGCACAGAGGAAATGTAAGTAATGAAAGAGAATTGCAACACAGCCTTGCACTCTGTTTTATTCTGTGTAAATTGCTTTGGGTTTGCAAGCAACCAAAAACAAAACATTCTTTCCTAGGGTTCGTAAAGGTCAGATGAGTCAGCCTGTCTGTGTTTATTTAGGATGAGTCAGCCTGCCTGTGTTTACTTAAGAGAATTGTGAGCCAGACATCTTACATGGTGCTGACATCATCGGTGGGCAGGGATAAAAGCCTACCTCCTGAGATGCAAAACGGATGAGTCAGTCAGTGAAGACCTGACTGTTGTGGAGGAAGCATCTCATAGTACATGCATGTTTTCAGGTGCTAGAAATCTATTTGGCTTGAACAAAGCCTGAAAGTTGTGCACTGAAAGAATTGTGCACTGTTTTTGCAGAACTGAATAACTAATCGCCTATTTCCTTTCTGTATGTTTATTTTATTTTGGAAAATAAATACTGCAAAGAGCATTCTACACCTTTTACCGGAGACTGTGCATCTGTCTCATCCACGCACCTTCACACCTGGTGTTAGAAGTGGGATACTGGTGCGTCTAGGCTGGGAGAGAGACGATACCAGGGGATACTGCCCTGATATCCTGGTAGATACAGGAACAGCAGGTGCAAAAAGGTAAACGTGTGGAATGCAAGTCACCTATCTTGACCAGAGTGATAGCAGAAAAGACTGGTAAAAAGCTTCTTCCAGGATTGGACCTAGGGGCAGGAGAAAAATCAAACCTGAAGTCGAGGACGGCATACCAGAGGCTGAAGAGGCTGTTTCATCTGCACCACCAGAAAAGGTCCGTGAGCTCCTAAAGTGGCTGTGCATTAAACAGATGGAAATGGAGAGGAAAAGAGGAACAGAGCCTGCCATGTGTACTTTTTCAGGACTTTGGTCTCGGCATCTAGAAAGGGCATGGAAGCTCTACGGGAGGCAGCATTGAAGAGGTTTACTTAAGACCAGAAGGGACTAAATCATTGTTTCATGGGGTGATTCCCTGGATGAGGTAGACTTGGTAAAAGATGCAAACTAATGAGATGAAAATCAGGAAACTGCATGCCTATGTCAAAACAAGTGATAATGTTCCTGTCTGTAATGACAATGAACTGGAGAAATGTTGTTAATAAGTTAAGTCTGTATGCTTACTGAAATATATGAATACTCCTAAAAGATTTGGGGGACGTGAGTTAAAAGTAAATCTGAAAATGTATGACAGATGAAATTTAGACACAAAGGGAGTCTGGTATGGTTTTCATACCAATAAGTAAAAAGGTTAGAAATCAGTCTCACTAAGCAAGAAGAAAATAGTGGACTGGTTCCCTTTTAAAGAGGAGACTGGGTCAGAGCCGCTATCTGAATGTGTGCTGCATTTTCTTTTACACTGTCCTGTTCTTGTAAGTTTATTGTTCTAGCTACAGGCTGAAATCTGGCCACTTTGTCTTGTAGTCTCTTCCCTCCACCCCCAAGTACTGTATAAGGAACATGTAAGTAAGACTAGAGGCAGTAAGTTACTTGCCTTCTCCTGTGCTGTACTGCAGGCAGACACCCGAGGGAATGTAAGTAATGAAAAAGAATTGAAGCACAGAGCCTTACACTTTTTTTTTTTCTGTGTAAACTGCTTTGGGTTTGCAAGCAGCTGAAAATGGAACATTCTTTCCTATGTGAAGAAGAGGTGTGTAATTACTTAGAGAATTGTGAGTCAGACAGCTCACATGGTGCTGACATCATCGGTGGGCAGGGGTAAAAGCCTAACTCCTGAGATGCAAAACAGATGAGTCAGTCAGTGAAGACCTGACTGTTGTGGAGGAAGCATCTCATAGTACATGCAAGTTTTCATGTGCTAGGAATCTATTTGGCTGGAATGAAGCCTGGACGTTGTGCCCTGAGGAAATGCACTGTTTCTGTAGAACTGAAGAACTAATCGCCTATTTCCTTACTGTATGTGTATTTTATTTTGGAAAATAAATACTGCAAAGTGCATTCTACACCTTTTCCCCAAGCCTGCATCTATCTCACCCACTAACTTTCACACCCACGCTCATTCCTTGCCTCCAGTGAGAACATGTTAAGGCTGCCCAACTGCTCCTCATAAGTGCTCCCCTTCTGTCCTTGAATCGTGTTGGTTAGCCTCCTTTGAACAGACTCCAGCCTATTCATGTCCCTTTTTAGGGGAGGATCCCAGAACTGATGAATACTCCAGGTTATGGCCTCATCAGGGATCTGTACAGGGAAGGAATCTCTTCCTCACTCCAGTGGAGAACCCCTTCCTATGCGTCCCAGGATCCTGTTGGCCTTCCTGTATGCCGTTGTATGCTGAACTGTGACATTTAGGGCATCAGCTGTGATCACTCTGAAGTCCCTTACAGTACCTCTCAATCTGGGCTACTCTTACTTCGTCTAGCCAGTGCTTGGATTTGGGATTGTTTCTAGGATTACCACCTGTCCTGATCTCCTGATTTTCGCAGGACAGTCCTGATTTAGACAGTTCTGTCCTGCAAAAAAACATGAATACTAAATGTCCTTACTTTACAGTAGAAAAAATATTTTCTAACTTTCCACTAAATGTTGCAGAAAACTATAATACCTTAACTAAAATACATTAAAATGATAAGAAACAATAGAAGCAACTAAGAAAATGCAATACTTGGCGGTAATTCTGATTACATAGAGAAAACAAGTCTGTTGCATTGGTTGAGGTTACATACTGTCCTCCGAAAAATCATGTTTCGGTAAGAAATGTCCCACTTTGGGCTTCTTAAAAGGTGGTAACTCTAATTGTTTCTATTAATATACATGAGTTAGCATTTTTTAGCATTGAATCTGAATTGCTATACCATGGACCTCTGCTCTGACCTTCCTAGATCACTGTTCATATCCTTGATACCTTTGCTTACAGTTCACCTTCCTACTTAACTTAGTAACATCTGCAAACGGACTAAAATTTTGTCCTGTATCCCTTCCCTAGTGTAGCAGGTGAACATTTTAGAGAACTGGTCCCTGATATATGCCACTATTCTTTTATCTTCCAGAACAACGGCCATTCATCATTACCCTCTGCCCCCTCCAAGTTAGTTCACAGTTCACTTGGTTAGTGCCCCCCCCCAATCCACAGATCCCCTGATTTCTTCATTAACCTCTTCTGGGTGAGTGCTGTGGTCTGAAAACTCTCAGCGGTTGTGGCTAAAATAACAATGTTTTGTTTTTGCCACATATGAACTGGATTCGTCACTATATTGGGTTAACTGAACAGTAAAATTCATCATGCCCAAATGCTTTTAGCGAAAGTTGTGACTGGGAACATAAAAAGCCAGATTCAAAGGCCCTGCTGCCTTAGCACAAAGCCCACTGGGCAGCTAATCCTCTACACTTATTATAAGTTTAGTGATAATTGTGAACAGAGATGAGAGCAAGGGCTAAGGGAGCTTTTGAAGTTAAACAGAAGATTTACGTCTGTCACGATGTAGATGCTTGAAGTGAGAGGCATATGTATGTATTTATTTCAGAAGTTTTGCCAGGAACATACTGAGCTGGTACCAGCTTGTTTCCAGATGTGCCCAGTGTAGGGGGAAGGGGAGAGGTCAGCTGTGCAGTAACAAAGATTCTGTAGCAGAAAATTAATATACGGCAATTCTAGGGGGTGGGGGTAGGAAGAAGTAGGTTGCTGGTTAACTAGGATCTGCAGCTTATCCATTAGGTAGTGAAATGGGCAGACTGGGTGGGCCAAGTGGTCCTTATCTGCCGTCAAATTCTATGTTTATATACAGGTGTAACAAAATGAGCAATTTCACAGGCAGTGCTACTGTGTAGAAAGTATACAATACAGTAAAGTGCAGAAGAACAACATATACAGTGTGCAACATGGAGAATACTGGATGGGCAACTATGCTCAACACGTTTGTTCTGCCACAGAGGATTCTGATTTCCCTCTCGAGAGGTCCGAGGGAACTGGAACCCGAGGTGTCTGAACACACTGCTTATGCATAAAGTTGCTGATCCTGTATTTTTTATATTGTGTAGTAATGTGTGCATGTCCGTTCTTTCGCTTTCAAAACAAAAATAATTGCGCAATCTCTAGAGGTTTCAGAATGGTGTTGTGCCACAGAAGGGTACAGTCACATTCCATAACCTTTGAACTGTGGTACAACAGCATTTTGAAAGGGATAGAATTCTATACAGAACAACACTCTACGTTACACTATAATGCAGTACTAAGTACAGGGTGGAGTGAGTGGCTGAAAGAACAGAGGACGGGTGAAGAGCGGTTGCGCTAGTGTCAGTGCATAGTTAAGGATGAGCTGGGATTGGAGGGCTGTAGACAAAAGCCCAGGGCCCAGTGTCATTGGTAACTGCAGGAGTAAATATGAGTATGAATAGATAGGCCACTGACAGAGCAAAGGCCGATGGCACATTTATAAGGTAGAAAAAGAAATGGGCAGACTGGATGGGCCTTGCGGTCCTTATCTGCCATCAACTTCTATGTTTCTGTGTAAATCACAGAGAGATTTTGGATCATGAAGGAAAGTAGAGCGGATAGAAATGGGGAGAGAGCCCTTGTCTCTGTCCAAAAGGAACAGTAACCTTGCAAATTTCCTTACAGTACCTCTGCCACTGTAAGATTGTCCCCATCCACTATCTCTTTAGCCTTACATTATTTCTACTTCCCTAACTGCACTTGTTTTTGTAGCCCCCCTCAACCCTCCCTCCCTGGCACACTATTCCTCTAGCCCTACTTAACTCCTCTCCCTAACTATACTTGTTCCTATCCCCCTTCCCAACTCCCCCACCATTGTACACTATCCCTTTCTCCTCTATCACCACTCCCTTGTTCCCTGACATACCTCCTAGATCTCATGCGTCCACCTTTCATACCCCCTCCTCCCACCCCGTCACTATTGTGTCTTATCTACACTGTCTACCATCCGCAACCTACTGCCCTATTTCATATCTCTGCTCCTGCCTTCCACCACCACCCTCTCTCCCCCCAATTTCCCCTTCCCCCACTGTTGTCTCCTTTTTCAAACACTCCTCCTCCTCCTTCTGCCCCTCTCCCTCCCATCCTTCTGCCTGACTCATGGCCCCCTTGCAGGGTTTCTCTGCATCCTGAAGGAGTTTCAGGTCCTGTCCCTCTTTCTTTCCCCCTACTCTCCAATCCCAATCCCCTTGCAGGGTTTCTTTGCGAAGGGATTTAG
Source organism: Neoceratodus forsteri (assembly GCA_016271365.2). NCBI lineage: Eukaryota > Metazoa > Chordata > Ceratodontiformes > Ceratodontidae > Neoceratodus > Neoceratodus forsteri. The sequence goes on along the minus strand of CM057449.1, from coordinate 1,135,919,455 downwards.
ATTTGGTGCTCTCATCCACCCCTCTTCCTTCCCACCCATTTCTAATCCTTCGTCTGCCAATTCCTTCCCACTTCCTCTTCCCCTCCTCACGCTCTCTGATTTCTCCTGCCCCTTCTTCTCTATTCCTCCTTTCCTTCCTTCCCCTTTTCCCTGGTCCGGTCCCCCTTGTAGCGTTCCCAGCATCCTGAAGGGGAATTGATCTTGGCTGTCCCCCTTCCCTTCCTGTTTCTCCCCCCCCCCTCTAACTGTTGCCTTCCCTCTCCCCCACTTGTCCTACCACTGCCTTCCCTTGGGTCAACATAAGCACTCCCCATCTATTGCTCAGCCTACTTCCATAGCACTTCAGCTGTGTCAGCCGTCCACTAACCTATACCCTACAGGATCACCTACTCTTGGGCTGTTGCGAAGTCTGATTATCCAAATGTGGTTGTTTCCCAGGCTAGTTGGTCGGGGTCATTCTGTTCTGTACCACACTATTATGTTTTGTTACTTGTGCTTGTATTATTCCTGTTTTACTATGTGTAGTTTTGCTCTCCCAATGTTTTGAAATCTCTCCCCCCTCCCCCGCCTGGGCGCTTATGAAAATGAGCTGTTTACAGCTCACGTTGTCTTTCCTGGTGAATCATTTTCCAAATAAATAAGTATGGTAAGACAACACTTATTTGCCTTTTAATGTCGCTCAGTTTAAAGCATTTGGGGTTGGGCGGCAGCATCCTAAAGAGGATAACGGCTCTCACAGTCCTTGGAGATGCTATCAGCTAGCACTGCCCTGGCTAAGGCTGAATCCTAAACTGCACTTTTCTTCATGTGCTGGATTTGAAATTGATGTGCTGGTAGTTTTTGCACCTGGACAGTGTTTGTTTTAATTAACCCTGCCGTCTAGCCTGGAGGAGGACCAGTTGGACCAATGGATTGTCTGCTGAGATAGTAGATTTTCCCAGCCATTCGTCATCTGGGCTAGCGACTAGAAAACTTAATTTTAACCCACTGAGTATTTTCTTAGTATGTAGTCCGAGCGTAATTGTTGTTTTCTGAATTTATGACTGTCTGTTAGACAAGAGACTGAGGATAGTATAAAATAAACTTTATTAATATAAACACTTTAAGAAAACTAATTCTAGAACACCTGGAACAATGGAGAGGCAATGAACCAGGGTCTTTTAATTTGTATTGCAGTGCCTTGCCTTGACTGGAAAGGATGAGCTAACCGTTGATGGCTCTTGTTTGAGTAAAATCTTTGCTGATTATTCTGTTTCTTTAGTCTATTTGTTCTTATGCTCTGTGTTTATTTTCTTTCTCTATAACATTTCAATAATGAGAGCTGTTGCTGTTTTTCCTAAACATTGTTAAAGAATAATCTGTTTTCAGTACAAAAACTCTGCCTAAGCAAGCGTGTGCTGATATGTGAATTTCCGCATACAGCAGTTGAAAAATCTATCTGACATAATACTTTAAATATAATTATGAAATGGATAAGAAGAATGCTGAATCCTGATTGGATGTGAGGTACTTCCAACCAGTTACTTATCCCAGCACATCAGCCCAGCTGAAAGTAGCTCTTCACAGAAAGGACGTGGCACAGACTCAGAGAGCCATCTACCGCTCTACATGCAATGCCACGTAAAAGAAATTTATTTATTTATTTAGCTTTTGTTAACCAGGTAAGCACGCTAGACAATCAGGTGCCTATTTTCAGGTGTGACCCGGGAGAGTTACAAGGTACAAGCATACAACAATACAGAGTCAGGCAACAGAAATCAACAAGGTACAGTCAGTAATAACAAGGAAGCATGTACAGCATCAAAGCATGGCAACAACAAGAAACAGCCAAGAAAGCAACATATATCAGCAGGGCAGGCACAGGGTATACCCTAGACATGCACGGCAACCGCCCATAGTCATTGTGATGCTGGGTCCATCAAAGTGCACTAAGCCTATCATTCAGGGTAGGGCAACTAGGAGCAAGGGCAGGAGGATGCTTGCTTTAAGTAGCCCCAGAGGGAGGACCTGAAGCTGGTGTGTGAGGGGCCAGACCTTACATGGGCAGGGAGTAGGTTCCATGCTCTGGGAACGAGGACAGCAAAGGCACGGTCCCCTGCGAGGGGAGCAAGTTTTGGGGTATGGCTGCCATGGTAGCCCCCTGTTCACCCACAACTATTTTTGTTTACCATCTCTGGATTGGAAGTTTGTCTCCTGCAACTGCCTTAGACCACATTTTCTGAAACTACCAATGAACAGCTTGCACTGATCGCAACATTTCTTAAAAAGGCCCACAGGGTTCATGGAACTGCCTGTCCTGAAACTGGTGCAGTTTGCAGCTGCTGTTTAAATACTCTGACTGGGGTCCACAGAACTGCCTTGAATTGCCACTCCTGTTTACTCCTTAAAGGTCCTGATGGGGCCCGTCAAACTGCCGCCGAACATGACTGCTGTTTAAATTCATCAGCTGGGCTCCACAAAACTGCTTCTGATTGCTGCTTTCAGCTTCTAAAAAGAACCCGATGGAGTAAGCCGACAGCGGTTCCTGAAACTGACTCTGAATGTCACTGTTGTTTAAATGCCCCACCTGTGCTTCCAGAAACTGCCACCGATCATGGCTACTATCACACACAGTGCTGCCTGACACCACGCCCTTTTATGAAGTCGATATCTGCCCTTATTCACTTGCCTGGGGAACAGCTGCTTATACTCGTTGTTGCCATCTACTGGCTGAAAGATTTTTTATTTATTTTTTTATTTTTTTACATTTTCTTCTGCTTTCCATTAATTAAAATGTCAAATGGAAATTGGATCCATTTCATAATTGCAGTAATGCACTTGGGGGAGGTATGTTGGGTGGAAAAATGGCACTTTTCAGGTGGCGGAAGCACTGGACCTTCTGACTTCATTTCACTTGATGCTTGCTGTTTTCCCACCACAATGCACTCCTGGTTTTGCAATATTGCTTAAATGTTATCATATTGTTCACTTTATCTTTGTGATGTCCTAAGCTGTCTAGTGCTCAGGCAGCACTTGTGACTGCATGGCTTCATGTTTGCTGTCCTTCCTCTTAGTCCTCCATGGGTTTACAGCCCAACTCCAGGTTCATTTTGGAGAGGTACACCTGTCTGACCCCTCCTTGTCCCAGCATCTGGTGAGGAGGGGTGGCCATCTGGAGCATAAGCATGCCAGTCTTAGCCCTGAGCTGTCTGGACTGCATCTGACTAAGGAGGGAGTCAGTGCATTGGGGCAGAAGTTTGACGTCTTTGCAGAATATTTAAACTAGCAAATGGGGAGAGGGGTGCAGCACCCCATACGTCGAATGGGAAGAGCACCCCTCCCACCTCAGCTAGTGGTCAAACAGGGATTCAGCATGTTTGCAGTTCATTTGCATCACGAGGTAAGAAAAAAGGTTCGTCTCCCCATATGACGCACAGGGATAATGCCAAACCTCACCCAACAACTAACACACCAAAATCTGGCCAATAGAAAATCATGTACACAAATGCTCATAGCCTGGGAAATAAGATCCCAGACCTGCAGGCAATAATGTCAGAGGCTAAACTGGACATAGTAGCAATTAGTGAGGCGTGGTTTACCAGTAACCACACTTAGGAGACTTCAGTACCTGGCTATGTATTGTTCAGAAGAGACGAGGTGCAAAAGAGGAGTGGCCCTAGTATGTCAATGAAAATATCAAAGCTACAGAAATCAGAATACACATAAGGAGCCAGAAGAACTGTGGGTCACCCTGGAAACAGGAAATGGGACAGTCTTAAGAACTGGGGTTGTCTACAGGCCCCCAGACCAGGGGGAGGACATAAACACATTACTGTTAGAAGTTATACAAAACATGACAGCTAAAGGGGAGGTTCTGATAATGGGAGACTTCAACATACCGGATACAGATTGGTCAATACCAGCAGGAACATCTGCCAGAACTAGACACACAGTGGATTCCCTGCAGGGGGAGGGCCTCAAACAACTGGTACAGCAACCCACAAGAGACAGGGCTATCCTAGATCTAGTACTGACTGACAAGGAAGGGATCACAGATCTCCAGGTAGAAGGTCACCTGGGGGCCGGTGACTATCACATGGTATGGTTCAATTTGGCTACTACATCTAAATCATCCCATTCCAAGGCAAAAATATGGGACTTCAGAGGAGCTGACTTTGACAAGATGGCCAGCAGAGTTAAGCTAGCCCTGGCAAAAAGAAACACAGGTGAGGGGGTACAGGCAAAGTGGGCAAGCACTAAGGATGCAATACTTGAAGCAACATCCCATTGTGTTAGACAGAAAAGGAAGTGCAAAAAGAAGGAAACCCACTTTGGTTCTCAAATACAGTAGCAGAAAAGGTCAGAGCCAAAGGCTGGCCTTCAGAAATATAAAGAGACACAGCGGGATGAAGATGAGGAAACGCACAAACTGCCCTAAGGAAGCAGGAAGGCAGTAAGGCAGGCAAAGTCCCAAACTGAGGAAACACTAGCACGAACAGTAAAGAAGGTGACAAGACTTTCTATAGATACATTAGTGAAAGGAGAAAGTCCAGAGGGTATTGCTAAGCTTAATGGAGAAAAGGGAGCATGTGAGAGGAGGACCCTATAAAGGCATCTATCCTAAATAGATACTTTTGCTCAGTATTTACTGAAGAGAAGGTAGGGCAGGGCCCACAGCTTAGCATCATGGACACAGGGGGGAGGGAGGTGAGCACTACTCCCTTCACAAAAGAAAGGGTCCTACAAGAGCTTGCTAAGCTCAGGGTTGATAAGGCAATGGGACCTGATGGCATACATCCCAGGATACGTAAGGAGCTAAAGGTGGAACTAGCAGAGCCATTAGCAAAACTGTTTAGTGAGTCTCTGAGCACAGGAGAGGTCCCAGAAGACTGGAGAAGGGCTCATGTGATCCCGCTCACAAGAGTGGTATGGAGGGAGGAGGCGGGGAAGCTACAGACCAGTCAGTCTTACCTCAGTAGTGGGCAAGATTATGGAGGCACTCCTTAAGGAAAGGATATTGCAACACCTGGAATCCATAGGGCACAGGATCCAAGACAGCATGGGTTTACAAAGGAAGGTCCTGTCAAACTAATCTCATAGATTTCTTTGACTGGGTAACCAGAGTGGTGGACCAAGGGGGCAGTTGATGTCGCCTACCTTGACTTCAGCAAAGCTGACACTGTCCCACATAGAGATTGATAAATAAGCTGGGTAGGCTCGGGTGGGTCAAGTTGGGTCAACTGGGTGGCAAACTGGTTGATGGGCAGAAAACAGAGAGTAGTGGTAAATGGTATACAGTCAGAAGAGATGCAAGTCACAAGTGGGGTACCTCAGGGATCAGTTCTGGGGCCAGTCTCTTCAACATCTTCATTAGTGACCTTGCAGATGGACTAGAGGTAAGACTTGTCTGTTTGCAGATGACACCAAGATCTGCAACAGAGTAGATGATCCAGATGGGGTGGGCAGAATGAGAAGAGATCTGGATAAACTAGCAAAATAGTCAGAAGAGTGGCAACTGGGATTTAATAGCAAAGCAGTGCAAAATCATGCAACATAGGGAAGAGAAACCCTGAAGCCATCTATAGGCTGGGAGGGAGTTGCTAGCAGTCACAAAGGAAGAAAGAGACTTGGGCATCATCATCACTGATGACCTGAAATCATCAAACAGACCTCTAAAGCAGTAGTTAAGGCTAGGGGTGTTAGGGTGTTAGGGTGTATTAGTAGGGGTATCACAAGTCGTAAGAGAGTGGCAATCCTCTTACAAGACACTAGTTAGGCCCCATCTGGAGTACTGCGTGCAGTATGAGGCCACACTTCACAAGGACATTAACCAGATTGAGGCAGTCCAGAGAGGGCAGCAAAATGGTGCAGGGACTGCATCAGAAGACACATAAAGACAGATTAACAGAGCTCAATATGTATACCCTTGAGCAAAGGAGGGAGAGAGGTGATATGATCTAGGCATTCAAACACCTTAAGGGCATTAACAAGGTGAAAGAGTCTAACATGTTTAAATATAAGAAAAATAGCAGGACAAGAGGACACGATGAGATTAGAGGGGGACGATTAAGGGGAATGTGAGGAAATTCTTTTTCACAGAAAAGGTGGATGCATGGAATGGCTTACCACAAGAAGTGGTGGCTATGAATACAGTGCAGGGCTTCAAACAGGCATGGGATAGGCATAAGGGAGCAATACAAATGACTATGAATAGATAGGCCACTGACAGAGCAAAGGCTGATGGCACATTTATAAGGTAGAAAAAGAAATGGGCAGACTGGATGAGCCTTGCGGTCCTTATTTGCCGTCAACTTCTATGTTTCTAAGTAGGATGACAGCTATCCCCCACCCACCCATAGTAAACATTGTATGAGGTATTGCAGTGCTTTAACTCTCAATCCCGACAACCTCCCCGGCACCACACAGTCTTTGTGACAGCCTTGCACACATATTGCTCAAATGCAAGCTCCTTGGCCCATCACAAGGGGTCGCTGTTGTGGTGGGCGATGGTACCAGTCCACCCTGATTGGGAGGCACTGCTAGGCTACAGTGTATTTCACATCCTGGTCACCCAGGTGCAGGAACCTGAATCCACTCATGAACTCTGGTTGCCCACACAGAAGCATGATATAGTTCGTGCCACCTGGTGGCTGAATATAATATTTTTTTAATTTGTTTTGTTTATTGATTATACCCTTATTTCCACTTGCTGACATAAGGTTTGAGAATTTGTGCCTTATAAATGGGGAAGTTACAAATTTTTTTACTTTCTTGTTCCTTCCCCCAGTCACAGCTACCATCTGCCTCACACGGCAGGCTACCCAGCTCCGTTCCCTGCCTTAGACCCACGAACAATCCCTCTTACTGTTGTAAGACCTGATGTGACTGCTGGGTAGCAGGCAGGAGTCATGATGTGAACCTCTAAGACTTTCTGTGGCCACTGAATGCCTACAGATCACTGGTACTGTGAAACTCTTTTGGGTCTGGAAACTGGTGCCCGCACAGGCATGAATAGGACACACTTGACCTCAGTAGAAGCGATGGGTGGTGAGGGAACATTTGGGTTCCTTTTTTCTCTCCTCTCCTCTCCTCTCCTTTGACACTTGCTGCTGTTTTGCTGAAGGCTGCAACAGGAAAGCAGCCAAATGTCTGTCTTCTGTGCTGTACTAAAACTTTCCTTGTCCTCTGGTGAGAGCAGAGGCAAATATTTCGCATTGTGTCTATATAAATTGCTAAGGACATACTGAAGTGTGGCCTCATCTGTTTATGTTGGCACCTAAGCTGGACACTGTTACTATTTAAGTTGTGTTAGGAGTCTCATGAGTTAGAGATTTTATTAACAATATTTAATTTATTGGCTTTGAGGGTGGGTTGGGCTGGTGTGACTGGTTGACAGTAGGGACGGTGATTGAGTGTCTGTTTAGTAATTTATTGTTTGGTTAGTGCGAGATGGCCGAAGGACTGCTTAGTGGGTTGGGTGGTTAGTGTGTGTTTGAGGGTATTGTTGCTGGGTGGTGTGGGTTTGTGGTTAGTGTGTAGAAGGGTTGGTTGTATGTGGTGGCATCATGTGTGTGGGACTTGGGACTCCTCGGCTTAGCTACTTCTTGTCCCAGCTGCTTGACTGCCACCCCTTTGATGACCCCCCCCAAATGTGACATATGGGGGTAGGATGGTAGGTTGTGTGTGTGGGGGGGGGGGGCACTGTAGGTCTGCTGTGAACCAAGAGTGCACATGTGTGAAATGTGTCTCGGAGAGAGGGGAGACATGGCTGGTACCCATACCAAGGGCTCCCACAGGGCTGATTTGGCAGGTAACCGTCAGGCCAGCAGCCTCCTCTCATTCCCTGAGGGCAGTACTCTGCAGTGTCAGATCAACAAGGAACAAGACGGCCATTATGATGGATTTAATGTCTTGCTCTTCGCTTGACCTGGCTGAGTTGACGCCTCCAGTCCTGTTCTGGAAGTGGCTGTTCCAGTGAAATTCTACGTGGTTCACTGCCCTTTGAGAGGCCGGGGAGCTATTTGTTGAAGATCTGAGACGAAATTCACCGTATTCCCAGTTGAAAAAATTCATTGTTTGAATATTTGGCTGCGCTTGGGGGTCCAGGTTCAGGTTGTTGGATCCTTCTCGTGTACCATCCTCCGGGGCATGAGAGGGATTTCCTTCATGAAATCGCGGACTTTATCCCTGAGAAGGTATTGGAGTCACTCAGATGGTTGATTCTGGATGACTGTCAATGCCGGAGTCAACAATGATCTCTGGCAGTTTGGTCAAGATTCCCTCCAGTTGTTGGAGTCGCTAGTTACCTCTGTGACCCAGCAACGTGATCATGCTTTGACCGTGTCTACTCACTGGGACTCAAGATAAATAACCTTGAGATTGATCTGGTCAGGCACTCAGATCACTGTATGGTGAGGTTCTTGTTCACCCCCCTCCCCTTGTAGTCCACCCCCTGTGGAGACGATCCACTACCACCCTTTGAAGGGATTGTCCCCAGAAGGACTCCAGGTGGTGTTTGATCTATCAGGAGTGATGGCTGCTTATGCGACTTGATTGGAGGAGGCGATGGTAGCTTGTAACAGGGCCACTGCTTCAGCCTTCGATGCAGTTGCACCAACCTGTATATGACCCAAGCCTTTGTGCTTGAGAGCTCCATGAAACTTAGGGAGACCAAGTCTAAGGATCAGAGCTTGGAGCATTGTTGGAGGAAGTGGCAGACCAGTAAGGACAGATTGGCTTTGAGGACTGACTATGTTGAGTATAAAAGGACAACTTTCTGAGGAAGGCAGTATTCCTTTCCAGGGAAATTGCAGCAGGGAGAAATCGACCAACTCAGTGAGCAGCTGAGCTCCTTAGGATGTTGGACCACTTCATCCGGTCTGTCTACAGCCTCAACTTTTGACACCATGGACCATGCATGGGTGGCTATTGGATCAACTTGGGGAACACTGGACTGGCAAGCATGGTCATCTGCTGGTTTGAGTCCTTTCTCGTGGACAGGATGCAGAGGTTGGTGATGAGGAATTTCTCCTCACTCCTGAAGCCCCTGCTCTGTGGGTTGCCTCAGGGTTTTATCCTCTCACCTGTTTGCAGTATATATGCTGCCCCTTGGAGGCAGCATTAGTTGATACAGTCTGGGTTTTCATTGCTATGTCGATGATGCAGAGTTGTTGCTGTTGTCTTTAGAACCTGGGATGCAGGACACTCTCAAGGGTCCCTGTGCATGAATTGGGTGTCAGTACACGTGAAATGCGCATACCCTACCTGTGTCCTTGCACCCTGCAGGCAGGTGCTCCCATACTGGCATTCACCAATGCTGGCCACATGTCCGTGGCTCCTCCCCCTGGCATGCAGGACTCTGCAGGGTGACCGGGGGAGAAGTCATCGTCCCGGGTGGGCATCCAATGGAATGCACCCCTGGGACCCATAGTGGATCGCACACATCGGGTGGCATGGGTCCAGGGCTGTGCATGCCTATTGCACTCACCCAGACCCACTCAGCACCCTCCAGTCCCGGTGCTGCCGTGCAGGAGAATTCCAGGCACTCGCTCATCCAGCCACCCATGCTGCCGCCTGCTGCCCAGCAGTCAAGGGCAGCACAGTGTACTCCAGCGACTCCAGGCCTGTCCCCATGGGGGTACACAGTGGGTTATCGCAGGGTCTCCCTGGCATCCCCTGCACCCTCCCACACCCATGCAGCCAGCACTATGCGGGTTAGTGAATAGCTCGTAGTGCTGGCACGCCCCTGGAACACTCCCAGTGTGGAGCTGTCCGCGAACATGGGGGATTGGGTGCGGTGGGTCTGTGTGCCCCCCCCTTGTGCATGCCACGTGGGGGGACGCAGTGGGTGTGAAGTGGCTACATACCCCAGATATGCATGCGTAGCCACTCAGTACCAGTAGTGCATAGGGCCCAAGGTGCTTCATTTTTCTCTGGCTGAGGTTCAGGGCTGGCTGTCATCAAGCTGGCTAAGACTCAACCCAGACAAGACAGAGGTCCTAGTGATTGAACCTGGCCACCGCTGGGGTACAGAGGTCACCGAGAAGATGAGGAGCTAAGTGCTTGGCTCTTCTAGTTTCGTGGCGTCTGCTAAGTTGAAGAATCTGGGGTAACTCCTAGATCAAAAGCTGACATTTGAGGCTCAGATGTCAGCTGTAGTCCGGACTTGGCGTTTACCATCTCAGAAATGTTGCGCCTTGATTCCCCACCAACACCACCACCCCTGGAAGACTTGCTGTCACTGCTACATGCTTTTGTCATGTCCAGACTTGACTGCTGTAACTTTATACCTCGGGCTGAGTGGATATTTTCGACGACTGCAGCTGATGCTACTGCCAGGTTATTGATGGCCCTCCTAGGTCTTGTCTTGTAACCCGGGTCTTGTGCAAACTGCATTGGATGCCAGTGAAGTGGCATATCACCTTCAAGGATGGTTTGCTGACCTATAAGGCTCTGTATGGAGTGGGTCTTGGTTACAAGACATCTTCTGACTCCCTGTAAGTTCCCTCTGCTCCTCCAAAGTGGTCCTCCTAGCTGTTCCCAGAACCATGCATAAATGCTCTGGTGATTGAGTGCTTACGCTCACGGGACCTGTCCTGTGGAACAGGCTTTCTCGATCCTTTCAGGAGGCCCCCTCAGTACTGGCCTTTAATATGGACCTAAATTCCTTCCTCTTTCAGGAAACTTTTAGCTCCGCATAGTAAATTCCTGATTTGCTGCCACGCAAGTTATTTTGTGATTAACTGTCCATTTGCACATATTTGTGATCTGACTAGTTTTATTGATATTATGTTACTTTTGATTTGTTTCATGTGTGTTGGATTTCATTGTATGGCGCTCGGAGCAGCAGGGAGTGGGCACATAATAAATAAACTTACTTCTTACTGCCTTGTGGTTTACCCACTGTGGTAGGGTCTGCAGGAATCTGAATATAGTGGCAGGAGGACTCTTTCTTGCTGGTCATACAGGCAGCATGGGGTCTGAGCGTGATGAGGCACCATCCTGCCAGGCTGAGAGGCATTATTCTTCTTGGGCTTCCACTCCGAGACGCTTTCAGTGAACATACTGCACACAAAGTGTGTGCACAGCACATTAAAGCCTTTGTGTCTCCACATCGTAAGCAGTCTGTAACTGCATGGCTGCCCCCTATGGCCCCCAAGCTGGCACTCCTGCAGCAAGGAACAGTCCGCCTCCTAAACTGAGGTGAGCATCATGTGGTATGCTACAGCCTCCTTCCCCAAAACCACTCCTGTATCCCTGGTGCTTTCCCAAACCAGGTCGCCAGCATTGTCAGTAGCAGCTCTGCTACCTCGGTGACAGGGTAGCTATACTAATTCAGTGTGCTGGGCTTTTGATTCCTTTTTGTTATCTTGTGCTTGAATTTGTGATTTAAAAATAAAGTGTTTAAGAAAAAAAATACAGATCTCTCAAACTACTTTGGTGTTTTCAGGTTAGCGCCTTCAGTAAGGTATGTGGAAAACACATTAAAGCAGTCTAGTGCCTTCGTGCAAATTAGGTTTCCTAATCTGTCATCCTGCAAGTGCCTTCAAGAGAAATGTTGGTAACAAATACCCAGTGTGTATCACAGGCTATAAATCATATGATTAGGAGTATTTCTCGCAGTCACCAGATAGTTGTCAGAGGTCTCCCAAAAGTGATTACAGCAGCCTCACACACTGCTTGAGTGCTTGTTCTGTGTTACTGTTGGGGGGGGGTAGGGAATGAGACACATATGTTCCCTCTGTGCTTCAATTTTTAAATAAAATGTTCCCTGACCACCTCATGATAAGGTAAAATGGACCAAAAATAAATCCCTATTGTTTTCACTAGGGGTGGGGAAGGAACCCTCTTGTTTGAAAGTGTAAAACCAGTCTGTTATTTATTTGTGGGAAGTATTTAATCATAGTACAGAGCTGAAATGCCACATCAAGTTAGCAGTGTGGTGACAGCAAAGGTCAATACAGGGAGGACATTTACATAAGAGCTTCTTTAGTCGATTTCATAAGCACTGATTCTCCCCTATATTATATCTCAGTATAGCCTAGTTTAAAAAAAATTCTACAAAAAGTAAGGAGAATTCTTGAAAAGTTTAAAAAAAAAAAAAAAAAACCCTACTTCATATGGAGTGTTTAAAAACGGTATGCAGCTCCAAAAGGTAAAGAGAAAAGCACAGGAATAACATAAACTGAAGAAAGTTTTAGGCGAAGATTAAGATATGGGCCAGTTCTTAGTTGCAGTTTCAGGGACTGCAAAACGGGGGCAAAGAGGCAACCTTCTTTGCGCTGACGCATGAAATTGATATGCCCACAAGAAATACCGCGCCCCCACCCCCCCCGGCATACATCCTTAAATGCGAAGGGGAAAACCCATTCTGCCCCAGAGTCACAGTATCTGACTAAAAATAATAAAAATTATGAAGATTCTTAAATTCTGCAGAGAACGCTTTTGTTTGTTGCCATCAGTTTTGAAATGGTATGGAAAGACTTTTTAACTGACACACTTGGAATGTTCATGTCCCTAGAGTTTGGTCCTGGCAGAACAGTCTAAGATTCTAACTGTACCACTATCCTCTGATAGGGGTACACATTACTCATTTGTACACTAGAGCCCACCAGGATGCAGCACAGTGCCACAGATTCCTGCATCTCAACAGGGATTAACTTCCATTGAACTGGCTATGTTTCCTGCAGTACAGTAACTTTAACTCTGTTGTAGAATTTTGCAGTATTGTGTGACATTCTGATGCGCTCCACTGTGTTTTTTTTTTCTTGAGTTTCTGTTTATTAATTTTCAGTGTATAAAAACATACAGGCATACATAATGAAAGGGAAACCTCATATAGATTACAACAGGGTATCACTTAACAAAACACATAGTTTAGGTTGTATATAATGAGAATGCCTTAAATATACACATATATAAAATAAGTTTGTCGTATTTATATCATAAGTAATGAACAAAGAGTTACAGTTATTGGCTCCACTGTATTAACTACCTTCCCTTTTGATGACATGGCACAATGAGAACAGGTTTTGCTTACAGTAACAGCACACGATAACACCTCATGTATGTGTTGCATACATACAAGCATGAGCTAGCAGGCAAGAGATGCATGCATCTCTTCCCCGACCTGTACCTTCGGGTCACTTGTGGCCCACTGAGAATGTCCATTTAGCCACCCCTTACTGGCGACCCTAGAAGTCCAGTTGGCATACAACCCAAACCCCAGACTGAAAAACACCCTAGTAGTCCAGTGAATCCCTCCTCCTTAGCCCCGGTACCCTTCACACATCCTGTTTTGTTTCTGGTCGGGGTGGGGGAGGGGCTCAGAGGTAATGTAAGGAAGTATTTTTTCACAGAGAGGGTTGTGGATGCATGTAACAGCCTTCTGGAGGAGGTTGTGGAGTCAAAAACTGGTGGAATTCAAGAATGCATGGGACAGTCATAAGGCAATTCTAGGGGGTGGAGGTAGGAAGAAGTAGGCTGCTGGTTAACTAGGATCTGCACCCTGTCCATTAAGCAGAGAAATGGGCAGACTGGGTGGGTCAAATGGTCCTTATCTGCCATCAAATTCTATGTTTCTGTGTAGTCTCTCGCCAGTCTGTGCCCATTGACATCTCTGCACAATGGGTGCAGCTCTCTGACAACCCTACAACTAGAATTATTTGCCCTTAGATAGGGGACATTACAAAACTGCTGTGCCTGCTGCACTGGTAGTAGTTAGCAATGTGAATAGTACTGTGTGCTATTTGCTTAACAACCCCACCCACTTGCATTCACTGGTGCACTTATGGAAGGGCTCTTCATTCCCGTCCCCTCCTCCTTTGGCCATAACGCAGGGGGTCACTGGCAAGGGACTGGTGGTAAATCTCAGAGATTACTGACAATCCCTTGTGACATAGCATTGGGCCCTGTGTTTTCCAAAACACTTGTTTTGTGATGCAGGTTCAACTTTGAAAACCAGGGCAGGAATATGCCAGCAATAATCCTTTTTCCGAATGCACAAATAGTATTTATTTGTGTCAGAAGTTTCACCAGGAAAGACATCCTGAGCTGGTAAGAGCTAGTTTCCAGATGCATCCTCGGGGTGAGGAGTAAGGAAGATAGGTCAGGAGGAGGAAAAATAATATTACCAGCATTGCAAAATGGAAGAAATAGATACAGCAATACAGAATATTAAAGGAAAATAAACAGAAAGCATATACGTCAATACAGAATATTAAAGGAAAACAAATATGAAACACATACAGCAATACAAGCTCTCTGTGTTTCTCCCACTATACCCCCAGGTTTTTTTTTAAACAGTAAGGTGCTAGAGGATTAGGAATATGGGGCATTAAGGAGAGTGGACACTAGACAGTGGCAAGGAGGCTGACACAGGAGACTATACTGGGCTGGAGTGTTGTGCTGTGTGAAAAAACTGTTTCAGCATGATGTGTTCTACAAACGTAAAAAAAAATCATTACTTAACATATGTATTAGTATGAATAATACATGCTAAGGGATGATTTTTACCCTTTTAAACAAACTGACTGTTAAATGAAGCGAGAACATTGTCCAACTGCATGGCAGCCGTGCCTGCTACAGCACTTGCTGCTGTGGAGCCTCTCTTATTCACATAATCACATTGCACGTCAGCAGCCATTGTAGAGAAGCTAAAGGAGGGAAATTTGAATCAGGAGAGGCTGTTTACATTTTTTTTAAATGCTACAAAACTGCATTTATCCCAGATTAAATAAATGCAGTTTCAACATTCATGTAAACAGCAGCCTTTCCTTCAAAGGGTTACGTAGCCAGATTTTGGAAAAGTTCTGTTTAAGATGTATGGGTTTAGGCATCCTTTAAAGCATGTGGGCAGTGAGTGCTAAGCAAAGCACTTGGGAGCAATGAGCTGTAAGCAAGAAGCAAAAAATAGAGAGAAGGCAGAACTGAAGAAAGAAGGAGGTGAAAAAAGGCAAAGTGGGTTAGATTCCCCTGTTTTATTATTCCAGTGTTGTACTCTCGCAGTTCATGCCTGTATATAGGCAACTGTTACTGCCTAGTGCACTCACCTGGTAAATAAAGACTAAATAAATAAAGTCAGGAGCATACAAGAGATCTGGGAATGGAGAAGTTGTTTTCAGAGCAGAGGGGGGAGGAGGAGGAGGAGGAAGAAGAGTGAATGGTGAGGAAGAGGGAAGACCATAGTTGATTAGAGCGTTTTGAAGAAGGCGTTGGGAGGGTCTCTTCTGACCTTAAATTATGTTATTCCTATATATGTTATGTTATTTTGTGTGTTTGTGGGGTTCCCCATTGTTGATGACCAGCGAAAATACAAACTGTCGTCTTTTCCTGCAAGAACTGTGGAAATTGTTCTCTTCTTCAAATTGAGTGATCTCTGTTTACTTTAACTTAATAAAACAACTTATAAAAACATGCCTCAATTCTACAAAATAAGCAATGCAGGCTGTTTGGCTGTAGCTCACTTTAGTTGTTTAGTCTTTTATCTAAACATATAGGTCCTGGATTTTGACTCCCCCCCAACCACCACAATCCCTTTAGAAACCCCATTAGGGGCTGTGCAATTGAAGCATAGAAACTTAGAATTTGATGGCAGACCAGGACCGCTTGGCCCACCTAGTCTGCCCATTTCCCTACCTGATGGAAAAGCTGCAGATTCTACATAATCAACAGCCTACTTCCTCCTACCCCCCCCACTAGAATTGCCTTATGCCTGTCCCATGCATTCTTGAATTCGCCCACTGTTTCTGACTCCACAGCCTCCTCAGGAACGCTGTCCCATGCATCCACAACCCTCTCTGTGAAAAAATACTTTCTGACATTGCCTCTAAGCCGTCCCTCCTCTATCTTCAAATTGTGCCCCCTTGTTCTTGCACATCTCTTCTTCTAAATTGGTTATAAACATGCATCTTATAAAACGTAGACATGTTACACATTCACTTAAAGCAGCAGTGTAGAATATTGTTTAATTTTTCATTGTCAACTGGAAGAGGTCCTTAAGCTGTGGAGGTGTGAACCACGGTAACCATTTTCAAGTCAGCTGATCATACTCTGACCAAGCACTACTGACCTACTGTATATGTCTGTTGGCCCCACTGTCCAAGGCTCTGCAGAGAATAGAGTATGTTCAGGTCAGGACGGTTAGATCTTAATCATGTCGTAGCCCCTTATCAACATGGGGTCCGTGAAGATCATAGTACTATGTCTGTGTTAACAGAACTCAGTAATTCTCTCCATTGAGCCTTGAACAGTGGGGATGTGGCTGGTGCCCTTTTTTTTAGACCTGTCCAGGGCCTTTGCCTTGGTCAATCACTTTTGCCTGCTATCCAAACACGGGGCATTGGCTTCTCTGAAGCCTCACTTGCTTGGTTTACCAGCTGTCTCTGAAATAGATCTCAGAAAGTTTTGATTAGCCGCCAGAGTGACGTGGAGGACTGAGTAACTGGGTACCCCTCACATCCTACCAACCAAGTGGAACATTTATCGTAGAATTCAAATTAGACAGCATTCAAACTGCTAGTGGAACCAACTGTATGTACCAGTGCCACAATCCAGGTGCTCCAGTGATGTTATGTCTACTG
This sequence comes from Neoceratodus forsteri, assembly GCA_016271365.2. Taxonomy (NCBI): domain Eukaryota; kingdom Metazoa; phylum Chordata; order Ceratodontiformes; family Ceratodontidae; genus Neoceratodus; species Neoceratodus forsteri. The sequence continues at coordinate 1,135,902,896 of CM057449.1, read as the reverse complement.
AGACAGATGGCTGCACCATCTTTATGATCCCCTTTGCCCACATCCATATGTGCATTTTGCATTAGACACTTTGGATGATGTGGTACCAGACTGACAAATGAACTGGAACAAATGGCTCTCGTCGCATCCCCTCTCTGCTGTGCTCTGGTCTGGTGTGGTGGATGGACTACTAGAACCTTTTACAAGGCATTCCATTCTTTCACCTGACTCCTTGGCAGATCCTGACAGTGGATGCTTTGGAGTCAGTTGGGGTGCCCATCTCGGGTCTTTCCAGAGTCGGGGCTCGTGGACCAGACTGAAATCAGATCTCCATATCAATGTTCTGGGAATGAACGCTGTTCTACTTGGTCTACAGGTATTTCAACCTCATCTTAGCCCCAGTCTCTTGCACTCACTCTTATCCTCTGCAGAAGCAGTGAGGATGTGGTACTAGGCCATGTCTCACAGCTTTCAGCTATTGGCCATGCTTCTCCCAGGTGTCCAAAATGTCTTGGCAGACAGGATGAGCAGGTCTCAGTCACTGAGACATGGATGGGATCTGCTGACCTTCATGGTACCCTACCTCTTCGTAAAGTGGGGTCATCCAAAGTTGGACCCTGTTGTGTCCCCACACAGTGCAGAACTGCCACATTTTTGCTCACTTGCTTCATGGCCTGGAGTTTTTTGGTGAGACGCATTGTCTCTCTCTCTCTCTCTCTCTCTCTCCCTGAAAGGGAAGTTCCTGTAAGTCTTTCCTCCGATCCCTCTCTTTCAGAAAGATCTACTGAAGCTCAGGGTGGGACATGCCACCATTATACTAGTGGCTCCCTTCTGGCCTTTCCAGATATGGTTCCTGCTTCTTCATTACTTAGCAATGGAGCCTCTTATTCAGCTCCTCTGTGTCAGGTCTGCTGTCCCAAAATCATGGCTCCCTAGTCCTCTTGCTTGCAGCTAGAAAGTTTTCTGCCAGATGTCACAAACCCATTCCTGGGGGTGAGGTCCACTGAGCTCACAGTGCCCACCCCTAAGTGCAGTCCGTGAAGGAAAGGGGAACAGGGCTACCCTCCTTGTGTCTTTTTAGATTGCTTGCTGAGGTCACGACTGCACCTCTGCCACTAGGACCCAGGGTGTCCCGCTAAACTCTGGATAAGGGCACAATACCAGTCTCAAGTCTTTTAGCCAGATATGAACCCCTCCTTGTCTATTACACAAAGGGGAAGATCCAGGCATTGCACTCTCTTTGGGGATAGCGGCGTAAAACCTGATTTGGCCTTCTCCCTACAGGACATGCAACAGCCTGATTCAAAATCCCTGCAGATTCTGGTATTCTCCCTATCCTTCCAGATCCCTTACAGACCCCTTTTTCGATCTGGTTGCTGATGGCGACAACCCCTTAGCAATACGTTTGTCGCAGAGTATTAATACTGTCCCACAATTCACACACTATTATAGAAATGTCACTTGGGCAGATTTTCTTTAGAAAAACAAATGTTTTTACTAAAATACTTTAACACTAATTTGGCCACAGAATATAGAAAAAAAGGGAAAATATACATGAAAACACTGTCAGGAGGTCTAAACCTCACTCTCAGGTTCTTGGCAATAATGGGCATGCAAGGAATCACAGACATGTTGCATAAGAATAATAAAGCTTGTTTATTACAACCAAAAGGATAATCACAGTTGCCCTAAGCAGTTCTTATCAATAAGAACTGGGAGCCAATGCTAAGTGTTCCCTATACCTCCAGGATTCTCTGTGTCTCCTGGGGTTTCCGAGGTAGAAGACGTAATGTCTTACATTATATACCTATGTGTTAGTATAGGTATATACCTATATGTTAGTATAACATATGCTTAAATGCTAGCTGTCTGCGGTGCAGCTGTGGGGGTACCAATTAGGGTGCAGGGACCTCGTGTCACATTCCCCCTCTTGTTGCCTTTCAAGGGGCAAGACAAGTAAGAGTAAGGAAGTGGATAGGGAGCAGGGGTCGTTTACAAACCCAACGCGTGAGCCTTGTAAAGGAACTCCAGCTGTACACAGTGTTGGAGTAATGTGCGCTGTAGGCAGCAAAGCATAATAATGAGAAAAAAATATCAAAAATGCTTGTGTAATAACAAAACCTTTAAAGGTAATCTCTAACCAAGTGTTAGTAAGTGCACTATTCATGTCACCACCATTAATGAGTGCAAGGACAGCTTTGTTAGCTTTGGAGATATTATTGCTGATGTGGATGAGATGGGTGTCTTTTCTCTCTAAAAGTGATTTTAATGTCAAAGTGAGAGGATCAATGTGTACATTAAAGTAAGGTAAATACTCTGAAAGAGTAAGCAGATAATCAGAGTTTCCATCAATGATGTCAGCGTCCATAATGGGGACAGGTAATAACTGTGTGACCAATAACTGTTTTTTTGTTGTGGGACAAAACAGAAGTTAGGAGCATAAATAGAACATGTTTGTAACCATACGTGAAAGTCTTATAGTTAGTAACACAATATTCACCATCTGAGTTATATTGCATCTTCACTGTGGGCAGTCCATATTTTTACAACTGTACTGGGCAAGTAGAAGTCTGTTTGGAAATCTGTGTTGACAGGTGGCGAATTGCCTCCCGGTAAGACTGGTAAAGCTTAGAATTGTCTGGAGCAGAAGTTGAGTCCTGGTATTCTGTGCTATTAGTGGTGATGTCATCATCCATGGAAAAGGACCAGTCAGTACTGTCTAGGGAATAGCCACATACAGGTTTAATGACATCAAATAGGTCACATCGACACAAATAAATATACCCTTTCTTCGCACAGCAGTCCGTGTTCGGCGAGACCCACGCGTCCAGAAGAGGATAGAAAACCAATAGAGGAGGCAGATCAAGGTGTTCTCTGTAGATGTCTTCATCAAGGTGCCCAATGGAGTGTACAGATGCTAGTTTATCAAATATAGCTGTAGTAGGATCAAAACGTGGTAAAGAAACAGTGAAAGACACAAACATAGTATTCTTAATTGAACATTTCTTCGAAGTAAAACATGGACCAGTATTATGGTGTCTGGTCACAAAACCCAAATTCCTAGCAGTTGAAATTGGAATAGTTAAAGTCTGTAGCATACACATGGCAACACAGTTCAAAAATTTGCAATGAGGACAATACCATTTAGAGATACATCTGTCATGTTTGATATCAGGGATTCTCCCAGATTAGAGATCACGGAAGAGATTGTTGATGGTAGTGATAATGTAAGAGCCATAAGCAGAGCATAATATGTCATAGGCAATGTGTTGCTTATCTGCTTCTTTATTGTTTTGTGCAATTATTGTGGTAATCTTATCTTTAGAATCTGAAAATGCCTTAGCAATGTCGTGCATAGTATATACAGTGTATCTTTCTTCCTGGCTAAGGCCATCCTCACTATGCAATAATGGAGGTATAATATCATTTACCAAACCAGTTTGGAACTTCTGTGGATGTGATTTGATACCAGCAATGTCGGCTTTATTCCAGATGGACATGGCTGTACCAGAAACACCAGTGACGGCGCCTGTGACATCAGATGTGTCACATGTATTACGTTTATGACTTTGATCATCTGTATTAGGTTCTCTCCTAAAATTGCTTCTATGCTCGGTGGTATGTACCCCAGCAATAGGGTCTTGGTTCGGATTTGAAAAGCTGCTAAGCTGTATGACACATACCAAATTCCTTCATATTCCAGTAAGTCAAGTTATACAAAACAGGTATATGCATAAATTGTAATTTGTTAATAAATGTACCAGGGAAAGCAGTGGCTGTGAGACCTCTACGAGGATCAGGGGTTTGTTTAGGACATTCCAAAAGCTATTTCTCAGTAGGGGGTAACACAGATAAATACATGGCAACTGAGGCCATGTGGTATACAGCACAACATTTCCTGGCAGAGTATTTAGACAATGAAACACAATATGAGGGGTCAATTAAGGCAGTGATATTGTATAAACCAGAATGTCTAAGAGAGGTTTGGAGCAAGGACAAGGTACCATTTGGGGATAATTTTGTGTTGGGCCAACCATGGAAAGTTCCCTTGGAGAGCTTGGCCATGGAGAGTACTTTTTCTTGAGATTTAGTTTGTAAGGTAGATTTATCAGGAGCAACAATCGAGGCAGTGAGTTAGGCATCTGAACCTTCCTGGACAGTAATCAAATTGTTGTGAATATTGATGTAGACTCCCTCTGGGGTAGTTGCAGGTTGATCAAGGTGAGGAAGGAGGTGCTTTACCGTGCCTTGGATGCAGGGGATAACTTCTGAGATGAGGAGAAAATGGAACAAGATAGCCATCTTGTCAGTGTATCTGAAAAGGAAAATCAAACATTAGTAAATTTGTACTATTCCACCCAATGGGGCGAGGAAAAGTAATTATACTCCTTTTATACAATTTCAGCTGGTTTGCATGTAACCATTTGTCAGTGAATTTGTTGTTTTGCATGAGTCTAACCTGACAGACTGCTGGACAGAGCTTCTTGACAATGGGGTAGGATCCTTCCCATTTATTGAAGAAGGAATGTGTGGGATGTGCAAATCTGAGAAGCATTATCTGATCCCCAACTTGCCAATCCACTTCTTGTGCGTGTTTGTCAAACTGGATTTTGGACTGTTGCTGGGCCTTGCCCATGCAGTTGGCAGCATACAAATGAGTGTGTACAGTATGAGGTCTTGTCTGAGTTTTTCCACATATTGGTCCACTGAGACACTGTCTGCAGTGGGGGTGTGCAGGTCAAACAACAGGTGTTCAGGTAATCTCATATTTCTTCCAGTCATCACCTCAAAGGATGTCAGCTGGGTGGTGGCTGAGAGTGTACCCCTAATTGCTATGAGGAGTAATGGCAGTAGGGGATCCCAATCCTTGGGACTGTCCTCAAAGAATTTGGAAAGCATTTGCTTAATCCATCTGTTGGCTCTCTACTTGACCTGAAGATTGTGGTTGGTAAGGTATGTGGAACTTCTGATGAACTCCAATGAGTACAGGTGCTTCTTCCATCTACTAACCTGTAAAACTGGTTCCTTTGTCTGAGTCTGCCTTGAGAGGTAGGCCCTACCTGGAGAAAATCTGTTCCACCAGAATTTTGGCAGTGGTTTTAGCAGTGCATGTCTTAGTGGGGAAAGCTTCAACCCACTTAGAGAAGAGATCAGTGACCACAAGGGTGTATTTGTTGTTTCTGCTGGTATTGGTTAGGGGACCAATAAAATCTATCTGTATGGCATGCCAAGGGCCAGAATACCTTTGTGGTTGCAGTTTGGCATTACGTTTGGTGGGAATGGGATTGTTTTGCACACAGACAAGGCAGTTGTCTATGTACTGTTTGACTTCCTTGGTGACATCAGGCCACCAGGTGGTGGTTTTAAGCCTTTGGAGTTTGTTTTCTACTCTCTGGTGTCCATCAGTAGGGGTGTCATGCACCTGGTGCAGACATTTGTGCCTAAGATTTTTTTATTTTTTTTTTATTTTAGTTTTTGTTGACCGGGTAAGTGCACTAGACAAATCTTGCCTATTTCCAGGCACGACCCGGGGGAGGGGGATACAGATGAATGCCAACTGACCTTGAACCAGATTAAGCTGTTGGTGGTATTTTTTTAGTGAATGAGGGAAATTTGGCCAGGACACCGGGTAAATTCCCCTACTCTGACGGTAGGGGGCTTGGCCATTTCTTCGTGATGGCCACTCGGGAGTCTGGCATTGGAGGGTGAGGATGTGCTGGAGGTAGGGGAGTTGGTCTCCTTCCCTACCTCCCCTCAGCATGAGACCAGTTTGGAGCAGAGAGTTGTGTTTGCGAGTCCTGTTTCTGTTGCCTACCTGACTAGGATAGGTTTTTCGGATTTGCCTGTATGGAAGGAATGCACTACGGTGCTTGTGCCTGAGGTTTCAGTAACCCGAGAAGAGCAAGCTGATGCTCTTTCTGAAGTTTCGTTATGTGTTCCGGCAGCTGGAAATCCTGTCAGTGAAGGAGTGCCGTCTTCTGACAGGGCTGAACTGCGAGCACAGCGTACGCCATCAGAATCGGCTGGAGACAGCCTGCAAGATTCAACCTGTAAGGAGTTGTCAGGAGCTATAGAGACTGGCAGCCATTTGTCGCTTCAAAGTGAGTGCCTAGAGTCTTGGTGCAGCTCCCCTGGCTGTTCGACGGAGGTTTTTCTTCCAGTTTGTTTCACCGGAGACACCGACTTACCGACTTCTCACCGGGTGAAGGATTCCTGCCTCCTAGTTTGGCGATCTGTACATGCTTTGCCTACGGACTTGACTGCTGCAACTTTTCAAGGTACTGTGTGTGCTTTACCTGGTTCTGGGTTACCTGACACTGTAATAACTGAGTCTCGACAGCAGGACTTGAGGGGCAGGATTTATTTAAATATGCTGGGACGAATTTCGATAATAACTTGTCTACTTCAGGGGTGACAATTGCTGATGCCTTAACAGGAGCGGGATGGGAAAAATCACGCCTGGATGACTTATGGACCTCTCCTGAATGGCCTAGCCATGCGCCACAGGGGGACTTATTGAATTTAACAGACCCACTGGAATTTCCCTCGGGCCTACTTCTGACACAGAATCCAGAATGGAGGGTAGGTGGGTCTCGAACACTGGACCCTGAGAGGCGACTTCAGCAGCCCCAGTCTACTGCTATGGTGGGGGATTCTTTTCCTAATAGGCCTCTTGCCTCTTCTTTACCTGATGTGTCCATGGATTTGGTGCAGTTGGATGAATCTCCGGCGACTCAAGCAGGGACAGGGGCTGGTTTGGCTCATAATACTATAGACACTGAAGCTCCTACAACTTCTTCTAGGGGCTCCTGCTCGCAGGCCCCGAGACCTCCGTCCTCTGAGTCTCATTCTTCTATAGCTCCTGGAATCACTACTGGCCCACAGAAGCCTCAATCCTTTGCTGGACTGTTTCATTCTTCCTCTGAGCAGGCCAAACGGCGTAATGCAGTAAGACTACTCTACTGGGGTGGACTGGAAATTTTTCCAGATTGCTTGTATGTTGGAAAACCTTTGGTTAAAACCAGTTTGCTGTTTTCTGTCTCTGAAATATATACCCTAATCCATACTTCAGGGGACAACTATTTTGACATTAGCTTTAAAACTTCTGTGGGTTTGGCATATATATCAGGCAGTTGGACATACCCCTTTATGGTCACCTTTTTTTGCTGTACCCCTCACTAAACCCACTATAAAAACTATTACGGTTTTATTTAAAAATAAGAGTGTAGCAATTAATGATATTGTACGATGGTCATCTTCTAAATGCACTGTGTTGGGCCTACCAGATCCAATTATTGATTCTGAGCTGTTTTGGACAGGGGGATGGAAATTGCAAGTGAAACTGCCAGTTGTGAATGGTATAATTCAACACTTACCCAGCTGTTTTTATTTAGGTAGAGATGGGGTTTTGTTTTCTATCCAGGACAACCTAAATCATGTTTCCGGTGTGGGGCCCAAACACACCTCAGTAACGCCCGTGATCGACTTAAATGCTTTTCTTGTCTAGGTTCTGGACATGTGAGTATTAATTGTCCCCATCCCACTTATTGTAGTTTATGTGAGGAAGCCTCACATTCTTTTAAAGAGTGTCCTTAGGCCGCCCATAATAATTCTGCAATGCCTACAGAAAGCCAGGATGAGACAGTTTCTACGGCTCAACAATCTGCTTAGGCCAGGCCTTCATTTCGACCTTTTGCTCCTGAGTCTTCCCCTCCCCACTTCTGGTTCCAGTGTACAAAAGAGTACCCCTGTTCTAGCTTAGCAAACTTCTTGTGATCTCATACCTTTATCAACAAAGGTAACCGTTGGGGAGGGTATGGTACACTCCTCTGAGGCCTCCACTTCTGCTGTACCTGAGGTACAGTTGGATACAACTGATATTTTAGCCACTATTTGTGATCCCAAAGAAGTGATGCCTCCCCTGGAGGATTCTGACTGGGTGGTGGTGGGGACCAGGAGACGGACGAGAAGTTCCCTTTTGAAGAGAGTTTCCTGTCCTCTGACCCGCAGTCTTCTGATTTGGTAGTTAAAAATATGTTTTCAGTACTGCATAAACGTAAGCATACTACAGAAACAAGAGGACGAGTCTGATGCTTCGTCTGTTGCCTCTTCTCAGGTTGAGTTGTTGATGGACACTGATCAGCTTTCTGGTGACACTCAGACTGGTAGAAAAAAGAGATGTAAAATGAAATCTCCGTGGAAAGGGAGAGGGAAGAAAAAGTCCTAGAGCTTAACTAGTCGATGTGGGGGATGTTTTGTTGTTTGGCAGCTTGAATGCCAGTAGCCTCAAAAACCCTAAGAGGAGACGGGCCATTTTTTTTTCTTCTCTCCTTACCACTACACATTATTTTTGTACAGGATACCAGGCTTCATTCCCTTTGGGAAATTGGTCAAGCATCTAGAGAATGGAGAGGTGGCTTATCGTTCTGGTCCTTATCTGAAGAAGTGTGTGCGCCGGAGTGGGGATTCTTATAAAAAAGTTAGGAGTGCAAGTTATTCGACTTATTGACCTGATTCAGGGTAGGGTCTTCATTTGGATGTCATTATTCACTGTCAGGAATGGAGACTAATTCATGTTTACAACCCCAACCGAAATCACAAAGAATCAATACTTTCAAATCTATCCAACCCGTTTCTGCATTCATCAAAATCTATATATAATTTTGGGGATTTTAACTGTATTTTGACTTTGTCAGAAAAAACTGGGATGACTCAAAAATTATATTCTCATTCCAGTTTTCTCAAAACCTTATATATTACAGCCAATCTTCAGGATGGAGCCTCTTTTGGTCCACAACCTCCGGCACACACTTTTCATCGTGGTAGATTTTCCACGAGGATAGACTGTTTTTTCATTTCTAGCTGGTTATCCAGTGTACAGTATTCAGTTATCCCGTGTGAATATTTGGTCATTGTTTGATAATTTTGTCTGCTGGATGTCCCCGCAATAAGCCAATCTCTCATGCTTTTTTGAAAATGAACATCTCTGTTTAAGGGGAAGAAACTGGGTGGAATGACCTGTATAGTCTTCTCCAGGACAAAATCTCAGTGTTTTCTTTATATGATAACCCAGCCTTTTGGTGGCAAGATACAAAGTTAGAAATTAGGAAATTTTGCCAAAAGGTTTCTAAAAATTATTCCTCTAATAGGTATTTTCAATACCTAAAATGTCGCCATCAGTTAAAAAAATTATCTTGGCAAACAGAATTTCGATTAGATTATTCTGCACAGATCCAGCAATTAAAATCTGAGATGCTTACATATCAATATGATAGGACAACCTCTCTGTTCTTGGAACAAAAATATGGAAGGAAAGGGGCAGCCAAAGTAGTTAACCCTTTTGATAGTAGCCATCAACAGGCAGAGTCCAAATATATGCCCTCCTTAACGTCCCATACTGGTATCCGGATTTCTGATAATCAAAACTTTTTGAAAGAAGTGTCCTCTCATACTCAGGCTTTGTATGGCCAGGAATATGAACCACAGAATTGGAATAGTTTTTTTGATTCCTTACACATTCCTTTTTTATCCCTTGATGAGGCACACGAGTCCCATCGGCCTATCACCAGTGCTGAGGTCGATTCTGTGATTAGTCATTTAAAAAATACAGTGACTCCTGGTCCATATAGTATTCCCAATGAGTTTTATAAAAAAAACTAAATCTTTATTATTACCCTATCTGACAGAAGTGTATAATGTTATTATACAAGGACTCTTACCCACACTTGCTGCCCTAGTGGATAGCAATCTAATTTTTTTATTTAAACATAAAAATAATAAGGAATGTTTTGATAACTGGTGCTCTGTAAGTTTGTTAAACTCAGACTGGAAAATATTGTGCAAAATTGTATCAGTTAGACTTTCTCGGATTGCCCAGAAGGTTATTTCTTTACACCTGAACATGTGCTGTCCCTGATCATTCTATACTTATTAATCTGAAAATTTTACGGGAAGTTTTTGATGGAGGTAATACTCAAGGACATGTCCTTAGCTTGGACCAGTCCAAGGTCTTTGATAGGGTCCCAGATAATTATTTATTTTCAGTTTTAGAGAGGTATGGGGTACCACCAGAATTTGTTTCCTGGATTAGAAATCTATACAGGTATGCCTATATGACCCCATTAGTTGATGGGTTATGAGGCTCACATATCCCTGTTAAAAGAGGGGTATGACAGGGGTGCCCCTTGAGTCCCCTGCTGTACGTTTTTTCTATTGATCCTCGTCTCAGGATATTGAATGAGGACGTTACTATTAGACATATTTCAGAGAAACCAGACTTGGTTTTTCCCAGTACTTTAGCATATGCAGATGATATATGTATTTTAGTAGTGGATCGGAGATCTGGTGAGAGGGCTATTGATATTGTACAGGCCTTTTTGTTAATTTCTGGTTCCACTCTAAACACATAAAAAAGTGTCAGTATTTCTATACGTATTCCTTTACAGGAGGTTTCCTCCGAAATTGGAGGGATACCTATCCAGTCAGACAAAATGCATATTTTAGGCTTGTATTTTGGTCTACCTGCTGCAGCAGAACACAATTGGCTTTCGTCTCTTGCCGTAGCAGAAACCAAAATTGTTCGATGGAAAACGTTTCCTATGTCATGCGAAAAATGCATCTTTATGTTGAAAACTTTCATCCTTCTTATTTTTTTATTGGTGAGTTATATCTTTACCCTCCCTGTGCATCTTGAAACCCGACTCTATAATTTGTTTTTTCAACTTTTATGGGGTAGCAAGCTAAACCCAGTAAAACGGTCTATTACCTATTGGCCTGTAAAACAAGGAGGCCTTGATATGGTTAATCCGGTGTTGTTTTTTTTCACTATTTTTGTTCATTTCAGTGTCTTCCCATGCATAACTAGACAGCCGGATTTCTGGGTACAGAGTTTTATGGCACGATCTCAATATTTTATAGATAAGTGGCAAGCACCTAAGTGGAGGCCTTTACTAAATTCCCCCCAGGGACCTCCGGGTATCTGATCGAACTCTTTAAGAAAATAAAACAGTGGCAGGTGCCCTGCAAGGTGGTGGATTTACAGAATAGAAAACTGTTATAGTCTGTTATTTTGAATAGGATGTTTCTGCGTTCACCCTGTTTCACTTTATCTTGTGACAGTAACTGTCTTACTAAACAATTGGTGGATAGTCGGATCCCGGAAAAAATGTGGGATACCTTATGGTTATGTTGCCATGATAAATTAAATGTCAAAGGAAATCGAGCCCATAAGCAATTAAAAGAGCACTATTGTGTTAGGGAGACTTGTATATGCCAACTGGAATCCATGTCACACCTGTTTTTTGATTGCCCTTATATCACTTCATTATGGCCTCAGCTAGCACAAGACTGGTCTTTGCCAGTGCTTGCTGGAATAACTTATTCAGATTTGATTTATGGGAATTTTGGGCCTGCATGGACATTTTTTTTCCTGGTACACTTAGGGTTCTCTTTGCTGTTTTTAAATGGTGTATATGGCAAAATAGATGTTTGTTTGTCCTTCAGCAAAAACGTATTCCATTGTATGAATTGAAATGTCAAATTAAGAAAGAAATTGCCCTTATTTATGTATCTGAGAAGAAATCATTGCCTGAGGCTTTAGTTACATTTTGGTGGAGGGCACTGCCATTGATATTGTTTTGAAGGGGTTACTTGAATTATGTAATATATGGGGGGATGGGTTTTTCATGTGCTTATCTGCTGTTTCCTTTAGATATTCTGTTGTTGTTATCCTCTGCTGAAGGTTCCTTTTCTGTTGGATCTGTATTTTGCTCAACTGTATGTTTGAGATTTCTGTTGGTTTTCTTTGCTTTGTTATATTGTTTTCTAATAAAAAATTCCCCTACTCTTTTCGATAAGTGCCGTGGGATCTTTAACATCCACCTGAACTACCATCAATCCAGGCAGATGGGACCTCGGTTTAACATCTCATCCGAAAGACAGCACCTCAGAAGTGCAACACCCCTCTCATGCTGCACTACAGTGTCAGTACTGGGATATTAACCCAAGTGCCAGATGTGGGAACTGAACCCACAGCCCTCTGATCTCCCGGCCTCAGAAGCGAGTGTGCTACCTACTGAGCCACTGACACAAGATGACGGGGAACCACCCACAACTTGGTGGGGGTGTCATCTGGTTGATATCAGATGAGCTTGTCATCGGGAGACAGATGTGACTTATCTTAATGCCTTCAGTAGGGGTTGTGGGTAGGGTAGATTTTTCTCAGTACCTTTGTCAGAGAATCTGAACACATCTTTGAGTTCAGAGTCGGCATGCTGGGCTTCTGACAAGTCCAAGGGTGAAAAGGGTTCAGGTTTCTTCCTGACTGCTGCGGTGTGTACGGCTGCTCTGGCCTCTGGATGATCCATCATCCATGGCCCCCGCCCCTTCCTTTGCAAGGGTGTCAGCAGTATCATTGAAGGCATGATAGGGGTCATGTATGGAGTGGGCCTTAACTTTGTGTACATAGAGTTTGTGTGCAAACTTCTGTGTCAGTGAGTATATGTATATTACCAGTTCCTTGTGTTTCACTGGGCTGCCATCAGAGGAGGTAAAGGAGTTCTGCTGCCAGAAAGGAAGGAATTCTGTAAGGGAATAACAAACCCAGTTAAGAGTCTGTGAAAATGATGGCATCCTTGGTTCCATGCAGGATGAACTTGAGGGCGCAGGCCACTGCTGCCATCTCAGCATATTGTGATGATCCCACACTGCAATGCTTAGAAATCATAACAGTGTTACCATAAGGGTAAATTACTAATATGCCTATTCCTGCTATCTGTTCTCCCTGATAATAGGTAGCTGAGCTGTCCATAAAGACATGACACAGTGAGGTGGTCTCAAGTAGCTGTGGTGTAGCAGGAAGGAAAGGACCTGAATCTGGTAGATCAGGTGGCTGCAGTGTACAGTCATGGGTTCTCCTTGGAAAAGGAGACCATGCGCCAGTATGGATGTCATTTTGATTAAGCAGACCTTGATGTCCCTGTTGTGAGGTAGGAGGGACCAGTGTATCAGCCTGGTATTGGAGACTGACCCATCCTTCACTCTATATGATAGCAAAAAGGTTGTTGGGATGTGGTTGGTGTTAATGATTGGGGAGAGTACCCAATGATATACAAAAAGTGCTTTTAGCCCAGTAAGTGGCCAGAAGGTTCCTTTCACAAAGGCTGTACTTCTGTTTCACTGGGGTCAAGAGCTGTGATGCATATGCAGTGGGTCTCAGGGTGCCATGGACCTTCTGGGTCAACACGGCAGACATAGCAATGTCAGAGGTGGCACATTCCAGATGGAATGGCAGAGCTGGATTGGAGTTGACCAGAGCTGGAGCTGAGGCCAAGGCCTGTTTCAGTGACATCACAGCTTGGGTGTGAATGGGACCCCAAGTCCAGGGGAAATCCTTTTTCAGTAGTTCATACAGAGGGGCAGCCTTCTGAGCAAAATCACAAATAAACTCTCTAGAATAATTTACCATACCTAGAAACTTTCTAAGGGTGGCCATGCTGGTAGGCAGTGGCAGATCTTGCAGTCCCCGTGTCTTCTTCCAGGTAGGGCTTAGGCCTTGGTTTGCAATCCTCGGGCTCAGAAAGAGTCTCTCTTTCTGACATAGTTATGCTTTTGCAGGGTTACATTTGAGACCTGCCCTCTGGATGAGGTTCAGTAGTTCGTCCAAGAGATCCAGATGTTGTTCCTGTGTGGCTGTGGCCAACAACAGGTCATCCACATACTGCTAGAGACACTGGGGTGTAGAGAAACCCTCAAGGGTGTCTATTATGTGTAAATGGAACAGGGAGGGGCTGTTGTGGAACCCCTGTGGTAAGCAGATCCATGTGTACTGCCTGCCCTCAAAGGTGAAGGCAAACTTATATTGACTCTAGGGGCCAATGGCAATGACCGGAAACCATTGAAGATATCCAGGGCACTAAACCATTGTTGGTCAGGGGTCAATAGTTGTAGCACATCTGGTGCTGATGTCACAGTTGGGCACAATTGGAGGTGACCTGGTTTAGTCTTCTGTAGTAAGTCTCCAGGCACCTGTGGGTTTTTTCACAGGCCACACTGGGGAATTTGCAGTGGAAACATATGACCTGATTACAACTTGCTTGAGGAGTGATTTTATTCCCCTAAGAGAAGGCAAGGCCTCAGGTGTAAAAGGGTATTGCCGTTGCCTCTTGTGCTGGGCCTGTCACTTCAATGACAGTGTGCATCCTGCACAGTCATGCTTGTTGGTGGCAAATGCCTCCAAATGTCTTTGTAGAATGGGGAGGAGCTTTGGGAAAAGCTTGTTCTTGAACAAAGCTATGATGTCATACTCTTTGTTATTCACAGAAATTGTTGCAACCACATGCGAGTCAGGGATAATGATAGTGTGATATTGTCACTGGATTTGTATCAGTAACATGTTGGCTAGGTCTACCACACAGCCGTGTGGTGCCAGAAAGTCGATTCCGATTATACTAGGGTGATCATGCAGTACCATTCACTGAAAGGTATGATAGGCCTTCAGGTGTCCCAGTGTCACAGGGAGCGGTAAGCAGGTAACCTAGTTCCATCTACACCAGACATATTGGTCCTCCATCCGGTGGACCAAGGTGATGCGTCTTGGTGGTCATCCTGTAGTACAGACACAGCCGTGCCTGTATCCAGTAGTACTGTCAGTAGGCGGCCCCCGACCTCGGCCTCCGTGCAGGGCCTTCTGTTTGTATCCAAGACCAGCTTGTTTACAGTACGGACTGGGGGCTGTAATTGTCAATCGGCACCAGTGGAAGCATGGGGGAGCTCTTGAAAGAGGGTCTGGGCCTGATTCCTTTGAACCATCTCACCATGCTGCCCTGATGTAATATAGGGAGCTGCTTACGGGTTCAGACCTGTAAGGGCCTGAGAGCGTGGACTTGTGGTATCTCCATGGCCAGTTGAGGCCTGTTCTCCTGGTTGTATTGCTGCAAGGGCCCGAATGGGGATGGCATTTGTTACGGAGCGCACTTGCCTGAGAACGTCTCGGAACTTCCGGTTCTCATTGGTTATTTCCCTATACGAAGGGCCTGATCTTTGTTGTTTACCCTTATTGTTTTTATGGTGTTTCTTATTTTTGTGATAGTTCTGGTTCCCACCCCAGGATTGTTGTTGCTGTTGGGCCTGCTGGGGGTGTTGATTGTCTGTGGGGAGGGGCTATTTCTCTTGGGCCTGCCCCTCCACCGTGTAGTGTGCTGTGGCCTCCGGGATGGCTTCCACGGCAGCTGCTTTCTTGGAACTGGAGTCTGAATCGTAGATGTAGAGTTGGTAAACTCTCTCTGTTTTCCGAAAAATATCGGCAAACCTCTCCAGGGTGGGATAGGTGGCTGGCTGTACCTTTTCTCTTACTGCAGGAATCATGTTACTAAGGAAACAGGGTCTTATACTCAGTGAGGTCCACATCTGTGGCTTCTCCTGCAAGGTGCTTCCCTGCTTGGTAGGCCATCCAGAGCCTCTAGTGGAAAGTTGCGGGACTTTCTTTCGCATTCTGTTTTACAGGGTATGCGAGCATCACTCCTACTGCACCTGGGTTGTGTGCAGAAACAAGCTCAGATGCTATTTTGTCAAAGGTGGCATGTCCGTCCTGGTGGACAACATCGGGGAGTTTCGCCCGCAGTCCAGGATCAATGGTCTGGCGTATGATCTGAACCTGGTATTCTGCAGTGAGACTAAGCATTTCACATTTAACATGTGCCTTTTCCAAGTGGCAACTGAGGTTGTCGAATGGGCTCATCCGACTAATGCTGTCAGCTATTTGCTGAACAGAGTAGGCCATTTTGCAGGGAATTATTGGGACGATCAAGCGGAGGTAGATTACCTCGGGCACCCTCCAGGGCTGCCTGAGCCGTGGCTTCAGCCACAGAATGAACCATCCCCTCCTGAGTACCAGCCTCGTGCAGAAGCTGCCTAATCTGGGTCTTAAGAACCCGTTTGTTTTTCTTAGAGATGGGCATGGTGCCTAAGGCACTCTAAATAATTTTCTCTCTCTCCTACCTGTCTTCCACATTAATAACGACGATCGGTGGTGCCATTGGGACAAGGCCTAGGCCTGCTTCCCCCCCCCTGTCATGGGGGTCGCCATGTTGACGTCGCCCATAATTTGCATCATGCCATCGATGACGTAGAGTATGGGTGTCATGTGACAGGGATCCGCCATGTTGTGGATGGCAGGGAGGGGTGTCTGGGCCATAGTAGGGGAGTTACTGGGCATTGTACTGAGAGATATCATCATCTGACTCCTCCCCTTCAGATGACGTCGACAAGGGGCTATGCCTCCCATCGCCTTGACACGATCAGCCAGCACCTCTCGCTGATGGCGCAATATCGCCATTTTTGGATTCACATTCATCATGACTCACTTTTGTAACATTCTGATCTACTTCATCCTGCATCTGCTTCTGTAACTCTCTGTACGCGGCGCTCACTTTGCGTTTGTCCCTAGTAGCTAAACCTAAGTCATTGCGTACCTGGTTTATCTCATTCTGTAACTCTCCCAACTCCTCACGCATTTCATTCGTTCTGCTTAACAAGTCTTTCATTTGCAAAGTCTGCCCCTTATCCTGTCTCAAACTTTCACATGCCTGCTTCAACATACAGAGTTCCTGCTCCCCTGCCAGAGCAGAATAATGCAACAGGGAATCCTTTTCATTTTGCAGAGTTTGGAGCTCAGATTTCAAATCCTGCTCTCTTCTCACGCATTCAGTTTCCTGCTACCCTATCTCCTGCTTAAGAGATGGGATCGAAACCTCGCTTCGGCGGCGTCAAAGCAGCATAGAGAGCCACGACCAACAGCCCTTTAGCTTCTCGCTTTCTGGCTGTTTGTCTTGTCTCTGAGTATTGGGTTGAAATCCCCAGTATGGGTTTTTTGGATTGACTTGCGTCCCGTGCGAAGTCAGCCCATCCTTCATGGGAGGCGCGGAAGTCTGAGACATCGAGTCTCAGTTCTGCACAGATATTTGATACGGTGGCCATTGTGTGGGAGAGAATGAAAAATCAAACTGTGAAAAGGCGTTGTGCTGTGTATCGATCCACAGCAGGTGCACTAGTTCACAGTTGGGCTACTGGGCACTTGTAAGCTTGCAATTCAAAACCGCTGTGGGGTAGGTCGAGTCGGCATCGACCACACCCAGTAAGCAACCAGACTTTGCAAGTAATTGATGGGCAGACTAGATGGGCCAAGCGGTCCTTATCTGCCGTCAAAGCCTATGTTTCTAATTACAAAGTGGTTGAAAAACAGGAGAGGTGATGTAGGAATGCACACCTATAGTCCTCGTTGGGACGGGAAAAGTTTTAGCAATGAGTGAAACTTTGCAAACACCAAATATTGCCTGCATGTGGTCGTCAATTGTCAGACGGTCTAAACCTCACTCTTAGGTTCTTGGCAATAATGGACATGCAAGGAATCACAGACACGTTGTATAAGAGTAATAAAGCTTGTTTATTACTACCAAAAGGATAATCACAGTTGCCCTAAGCAGTTCTTACTATTAGGAACTGGGAGCCAATGCTAAGCATTCCCTATACCTCGAGGATTCTCCACGTCTCCGAGGTAGAAGACGTAATGTCTTACATTTTATATACCTACAATAATTACCATGGTTACTGTAAGATAGAAACATTTCTAGTTACAGAGATGAGCCCTATTGGCTAAATTAGAGGTGGCTCCTCAGTCCAAGATAACATTATACAATTTTATAGTAGTCATCACTTTGTAGAAATAGAGGTACAGTTTGTACATAGCTGTATAGTACTGTAATACAAATCATCAGAATATGGTAGTGCCAACTCATATATTATAACCATTACAAGGACACAGATGCCCTAACATCTTATAAGCAAGAAATACATGTGTATATTAGAAAGTAAAGTGTATAACAATAATGTGCATACATATCCTGACATCTACTCTTATACAGTAGATGCCCTTAGCCCTATATGTTAGTATAACATATGCCTAAATGCTAGCTGTCTGTGGTGCACCTGTGGGGGTACCAATTAGGGTTCAGGGACCTTGTGTAACAACACACTATGACTGATAGCTGAAGTCCACCTGAAATTCGTAGAAACTTGAAGTCCAGAGCAATAAATGAAAGTTCAGTTTTGTCAGTCTTGGCACCAGTTTTGTTCCTTGTGTGTCAGGCAAAGTCCAAATGAAAAGTGTGTTGGCAACCACTGGGTCTCAGCAGTTTGGCTTCTTGTGTGTCAGGTGAGGTCGAAGTGGAAAGTGTGTGCAAATGCCCTGAGCTGGGGCTTTAAATACCCTTCTGTAACTTGCAGGATCATCAATTATTCTCAGTTCTAAAGAACTGATCTGCTTCCCCAGAGCAACTACTCCGTTTGGCCAGGAGATGTCACTCTTCAGCTGTTTCCCAAAATCCCAAGAATATCACAATCCTGAGACATATAATTTAAAATGGATATGACATTCAAAGTTTAAGCCTTTTGAAGTCCCCTGTAGACAGTTGGCACCCGTAAGATTAAATTAACAATATCCTGCCAGAGTGGTCATTTGCTGCTCAAATCCTGGCTAAAACATCCTGGGCTTTTGAATTGGCTTCCTTCAATTAGTTCCAAGGAAGATCCTGTAAGGTTTATGACTATACAAGCTGATTTTATTATCTCTTTTTCCCATGGTTAGTTAACTTAGGGGAATAACCTTTGATCAGCTATCCCCAAGCCTTTGACAATAAATTGTTAGTTTCCTGGCAAGCAAGCTGGCCTTTAGGTCAAAGAAAGGTCAAACCCCTTTTAACAGAGGTCCAGTCTCTCTCTCTTTCTCTCCCTAGGTGTCTTTGTATTAACGCTGACATTTCTTGTGGAATGTACATATACACAGAAGTACATCAAACATATACACATACATATATTACACACACACACACACACACACACACACAACACACCATATCTACAAACAAGGACTGGCAGTTAGGTAGCTCAACACACCTGTTCTTTGAAATGGAAATGCTTCTCAGTATAGTGTGTATCCCATTCTATGGACTCATTTGCATGTCCTGTGAATACTGTACTGGACCACCTTCTTTTCCTGTCTGACTCTGGTCTCCATTACTCTTCTATTAAAGTGCATTTGGCAGCCTTTTTGGCTTTTCTTGCACCTGTTCATGGGTGCGTGACGGCTAGAATTATCCAGTACATTTCTTGTGGGTATTTTACACGTGCATCCCCCAATTCGCAACCCAGTTCTGCCTTCAGACATTAATTTATTCTTTGAGAAACTGACTCTGGCTCTGTTTAAGGCTGTTGCAACTTGTGAGATGCGTTTTCTTTCATGGAAAGCACTATTTCTGATAGGGCTGTGCATGGACTGAATATTATTTCTCGAATACCATGAATAGTAGGCTTCCTGAATATTCAGATGGACCTCCTGGTGCACTGTTCAGCCGCTATTTGTCTCTCGGAGCTTTGTTGGCTAGTCGGAGGCTATTTCTGGAGCTTGCAGCCGTATACACTTTGTTGGAAGAGGACAGGAGACAGTCGTTTCTGAGAGCTATCCCTGTAGTACTGACACTTTAAACGTAAACATTTTCATGGTTGCTAAAGAGGCTTTTTATGGATCGGTAGTAAAATCTGAGCATCAGAAAAGATAGGTTTGTCTTTTTTGACTGCATTTTATTGTTTTTGTCCCTTATAGCTGGGCTCAATTTATAGGGAGGGACCAGGGTGTTTGACCCATCCCCCATTGCTTTCAGTTTCACACTGCTCCAGTGTGATTTTCTTTTTGCTCTGACGTTTTGTTTTTTTTTGTCGGGAAAGTGAGGCTTGGCTTTTCTGTGTACATTCACTGTACCTGTTTCTGGGCTCAGTAACAGGGATGGTTATTTGTGGACTGCCCCACCCCAACTGCTTTCACCTTCACACAAGTCAAGTGTTTTTTTTTGTTGGTTTTTTTTTTTGTGAAGCAAGTTTTTGATTTTTTTGCTGTCTGGTTCCAGTCTCAGTTCCTTGCATGACTGAGGAGGATGTCAGCTGCACAGCCGTCCCACACATCTCACTATGCACATCTATGTATGAATGCATTGTTTTGTGTTTCTTTCAGTGGGTCAAGTTTGACTCACTGAATTTTTCCTGTTCATCACCTGATCCCAGGCTCGGTTCCCTGACTGAGGAGGGTGTCTGCTGACGCCTTCCCCTGCTGAGCACTGTGCATATGTAGCCTCTGAGTGTGCAGTATTTGTTTTTGTGTGTGACACTGCCCTGTGTGTGCATAGCTATCTGCAGATAGTATTTTTTTTAAACTGCTGAAGTTTTCCAGTGGATTAGGTGTGACTCACTGAATTGTTGTGTGTTGGGCCTGTTTTATAGTTCTGTGTGCTAGTACCGAGGGGTTTGTCGGCTGGCTGTCCCCAGTAGTACCAAAGCAGTGTTTTTTTTGTTTTTTTTACTTGCTGCTTTTTGTGGTGTGTTGAGTGAGTTGGGTTTATTTATTTATTTTTTGGTCAGGGTGGTATCGTCCATTCAGGGCAGTTCCAAAATCACATATTACATACACCCACAGGCACTACTGTTACTGGTATATAGTTTGGAGTGTTACCATATTTCAGTTCTCACAGCAACTACTTGTGACATTTATCGTGTGATAATCAGCAACCCCGTAAAAGAGCCTGGTCCAGTCCCAACAAATCCTCTGCACCACCTGCACTGAGTGGCAATAGAGCAAGAGACGGTGATCTGGACTTATTCAGCAGACCAAAGTATTTTTGTCACCTAGCAAGCCCTTGGGCACTGGTAGCAATGGGAGTAGGGACAGTAGCTCTAATCGCAACACTGCTACCACTGTCGCCACAAGTACCAGCCACCCATTTGCTGCCCTATCCTTTTATAGGCTAGTAGGAGGCATTACAGCTCAATAGATCCCCAAGTTTAGGAAGCAGCAGCCACTATCCAGCAGTCTTCCCACAGCTGCCACTGTAACTGTTACACCACTAGCCAGTGAACACTGCCACCACCGGTACCACTTTTGCTGGCCCAGTCACTGTGACCACGACCACAGCTATGACAGAGTGCCTCCACTGACACTGTACCTGCTTTTACTGTAACCACTGCAGTCACCGTGACTGTGTCAACTGCTGTGCCCTTGGATACAGCACCACTTCATACTTCCCCAGTGTCTAGGACCACGATTACCCCAATCATGCTGTTCCAGCAAAGCCAGGTTCTGCTAAGTCAACCCAATGGAATTCATTGTCTTGCTTTGATTGGCTTCTCGGAATACTAATGGTCTGCGGGTGAGGACATATTGCAGACACCACAACCTACGTACCTTATTTTATGTTACTGACAACACTGTGTTGCTAAATGACGTGTTGTGGGCATATTTATGGAACGCCATGCTCTTAGCAGATAGTTTGATAGTGGTGTTTAATTGCTTGTAGTATGAGTCTTGACACCTTTCCTGGTTGAATAGCAGCAAATAACATACAATACATGGGATCCAAACACCTTATGCTGCATTACTGCCAGTTCTGTGGCGCTCATTGAGGTGTCTGAGGTGTTTATGGAACACCAAGTTCTTGGAAGATAGTTTAATGGTGGTGTTGAACTGCTTGTAAAGATATTCTTTACAAAGTCACCTTTCCTAGGCAAATTTCAATACTAGCTAATGATAATGACCCGTGAAAGATGTCAAAATACCTTGCACTGCATTGCAGACAGCTCTGCTTGCTTGGGTAGTTGCGGTATCGTTGAGGCGTTTATGGAACATCCATGTCCAAAGAGGGTTTAATTATGTCATTTAAAGGCTTTTAGAACAGTTCTTTAAAAAAAAAAAAAAAAGAAAAACTTTCCTGGCTGAATACCTGGGATCTGAATACTGAATGTTTGTGCAAATATTCTGAAAAATGTATTCACACAGCCCTAGTTTTTGGTCAGTATGACTTCTGCTCATAGAATTTCTGAGGTTCAAGCTCTCATGCTTTTGCCTCCTTATTTGATTTTTGCACAAGGACAGGGTGTCTTTATGGAGCAGTTCTCACTTCATGCCAAAGGTGGTCTTTGATTTCACACTGAATTGGATCATACACATTCCTGTCTGTTATCCTGGGCATGATAATGAGGCTGAGACACTGCTGCATACACTTGATGTACACAGAACACACTGTTTCTACCTCCATCACACTAAGGACTGCAGAAGGTCCTCACAGCTTTTTGTTTCGTTCGCCTCCAGTAAGGAGGTCACACTTGTGCTTAATTAGTGCCTGTGTAAATGGCTGGCCGACTGTATTAAATTTTGTTGTAGAAAGTAGGATAAGGAAAGTCCTGGTGCTGTCCATAGCCACTCTACTTGTGTTATGGCCATTTTTATTGCCTGCTTTCAGAATGTTTTGGCAACTGACATGTGTGGCTGCCATATGGAGCACTGTGGATCCTTTCATTAAGCATTACATTCTAGGCATCATCTCACACAGACATGCTGGTTTTGGTCTTGCGGTACTGCAAGGCCTCCTGTCATGATGTCCTGTCAGACTTTGCAATCCTCTCTGGGTACTTTACGTACTGCTTGGGAATCATTCCGTAGGTGTGGCCCAATGGAGATATCATCGAAGTTGATAGAACAGTTACTTATTGTAACAGTAGAGCTTTGAGAAACTCTCCTCCACTGGGCCATGGCACTCCTACCTACTGAGGTATAAGATGGCAGGTTTGTTCACTGCCTTGTTGGAGGTGTCCATATGTGCCACATGTCTATTATTATGCCTTCCAGTCCTAGGTCTCTCTTTGTGTGCCTGGACCCAGTTTGGTCTTCTGGTTTCTCCCGGTAAGATGCCCTCTGAGTTTGTCTGTGGTGGAACATTGAGGAATGATGGGGCTGCCCATGTTTTTAGGTGTCAACATCGTACTTCATTGTGAGCAGCCTCCAGCTGGCAAGTTTCCAAGTGGTTCTGATGCTGATGGCTTACATTTCCAAAGGAGTGGCCGAATGGACAAGATTCTCTTGAAGATCAACTGTTACAATAAGTAACTGTTCTTTATTTAATGGTTTACTCTTAAACAACAGTAAGACGAAATATATGCAGTTTGGAACAAAACAGAGGTTGTTACTATCCCAATCTGATTGTCAAATTAGTGGGGCAGATGGTACAGTTATTTAAACAATTGAAAGCTTTAAATACTTGGGCTTTTGGTTAGACCAAAATCTTTCTTACAATACTCATATTGATACTTTGATCAAAAATATGCATACAAGACTGTACATCCTTTTAACTGTCAGAGAGGTTGTTTATTAAAACAATTTCTAGTCGGTTATAGACTGTGGCTTGCCTTTCAACTGTTAGGTTGTTTATTAAAACAATTTATAACATGGGCATGTTGGTTTCAGAGAGATGATTGGATAAAATGGGTCATCTGAGCGTTCATTAATTACTAGTATTTTAAGACTAAGTGGACGTGGTGAGAAGTTGCGGAGGAGAAATGTTACTGAAGTTACTGAACTAATTGTGCTGCAGTGTGAAAGGAAAAGACGAGCAGCCATATTTTTTTCCAAGTTAGCGTTGGATCCCACCCACCCAGCCAATGGAAATTGTCAGTCCTAGCTGAAATGGCACAATGTGCAATACAGTCAGCACTTATTTATCCGGCTCTCATTTATCCGTTTCTCTCATGTATCCGTCTTTGACTGCATGATTTTTTTATTTCCCATTTTGTTTACACTCGTTTATCCGTCTCTCGCGTTATCCGTTTCCATTGCCCATCCTGCCTGTTGTCTCATATGTAGATCTCAATGTTTACTCTCAGATAACTGACCTTTTTCATTCCCAGTAGAGTATTGTGTAGAAAACCACAGACCAAAGCAGGCAAGGCAGTCACAAATCAAAGCAGCCACAGACCTAAGCAGTCACAGCAGACAGAGATCAAACTGCAGACCAAAGCATCCAGTTTCCACTTAACCGTTTCTCTCAGATATCTGTCACCTGACCTGAGAACAGAAGGCAACGGATATCTGAGTGCTGACTGTAACAAAGTACAGGCAAACATGGTATACAACACAGAGAAATTGAAATAAAGCAACTGACCATTAACATTTAGCAGAGACTGAGTTTAGCGATAGCAGTGTCAGCGCATTGAGCATTGCAAGGTATGCAGCATTACTGAGATTACATATGTTGCAGCAGCATAATTGTGAAGAATAAAGAAATTCAGTTCTGTTCAGTGTAATAATGTAACAGGGTATTAGTGGAACACGATCTATCTGTGGTAGTTGCATGTCGGCAAGTCAGTACAGTGACACAGGATGAGCAGGAAAAGTGACGGACCATATAATGTTGTCAGAAAGTGCTGTGTTGTGTGAACGATCGTGAAGTAGTTGGGACCTGTATGAGAATGCTGAAGGAGGAATGTAAATGTGTAAGTCTGCTTACTGGTAATTTGTATATGAGAGACAGACATGGGAGTATTAGGCAGCAAAAGATGCAATATCCGTCGCGTGATCTTGACACGTACTGGAGAGCACGACACAGAAATACAAGAAAAGGTAAACAGCATGGATGGTACAGAATTGCAATGTGAAAAGCTACAAAGGAAATATGAACATATATAGTTGTGGTTGTACTGGAGTGGAGGCTCAATAATGGTTAGTGGTTCGCGGTTATAGAGTGTGGTATGTCGTGCTGTTGGGGGAGAGTGGAGGTATGGAAGTCAGTAAGATATTGAATCCATATGCATCAACTGAAACTGGTTTGTTGCATCATTCAAACTTTTGAAAGTAGTAGTTGTTGTCAGCAGTGACAGAACAGAATAAAAGTACTGGAAATGTCAGGAATGGCTGTAAACTTTTCAATATTTGGTCATCTATCATTAAACAAATGGCTGCAGTATCATTTTCCAGGTGGGGTGCCTGCAAAGAGAGCCAGAGTTACTGAAGAGCTGTCCATGTCTGCTGTTATTGAAAGTAAAAGTTCAGGAAGTAGAGAGGCACCCATAACAGAAAAATAAATGTGTAGGAACGGAGGTGCTTGACTGGAAAATGATTGAAATATGTGACAGAGAGGAAGATATAACAGCTCTGTGTAGAAGAGCACAATTACAGAAACAGATGCAAAGCAGAGTAGAGCAGGAAAACAGTGCATCACAGCACAGGGAGATGCTAAAAGTGATGGAAAGCAGTACAGGGGCTGAAAGTGTCACCCAGGAACAAGCAGCATCAGAAATTTCTCAAACGAGTGTTAGACGTCCTGAAAGTATGACTGTAGATAAATTGGAGCAAAGCAAGGATGAGGAGAGTACCCAAAAAGTACTACATGGGTAGTGAATGTGCTGAAGGACTGGCGCAGTAGTAATCACCAGGCAGTAGATTTTAGAACCATCGAGCTTGAGCAGTTGAGTGGAACACTGAGGCACTTTATGCAACAGTGAAAGACATTGGTGGGAAAGAGTACATCGTGAGCTCTGTTATGCAACAGTGAAAGACATTGGTGGGAAAGAGTACATCGTGAGCTCTGTTATCTCTTTAAGAGCAGGGATCAATAGATTTCTGAATAATCTTGATAATGCGAGACATGAGCATCTGATGTGATCACATTTTTCAATCTGCTAATGTGTTTATTGCTAGATTGAAAAAAATGAGGAAGGAGGGTAAAGACCGTGCATGTCATCATCCCCCCATTACTGATGAAGATTTAGTCAAACTACTTTCATCAGAAGCGCCATCTCCAGACCCACGAATAGGTCTTGTTCAGCGTGTCTGGTTTGAACTGCAGCTCGGCCTGGCTCATCATGGAAGAGAAGGAGTGAGAGACCTGTGTCAAGACTCTTTCACTGTTCAGAAGTTTTCTAATGGCACTGAGTATCTGTCCCTCACTTTTAATCCTCATAGCAAAATCATCAGGGTGTGATGGAACCAAACAGAGAGTTCACATGGCTTTCTATTTTCTGATCCACAAAACCCTTTTTGCCCTGTCTAAATGTTTCAGGAGTACTTGAGCCACTGCTTCCCAGGAGCAAGTGCACTTTATTTGCATCCCAAAAGAGTAATGCACCATAGGGACAGTGTGTGGTATAGTAACCAACCTATGGGAGTGAACTATCTGGGCAACATGATACCTGAAATTTCAGAAAGAGTCCAGCTACTGAGGCGGTACTCTAATCATAGCATAAGAAGACCGGCTGTTAAAATATTATCTTACGCAGGTCTTGCTTCACATGAGATTATGACCGTAACAGGGCACAAGTGTGAGGCAAGCTATTGGTCACTCTTGATGTCGGGCAGAAATGGCAGCCTTGTGACATCGGCTGGAGCACCAATACCTCAGAAAAGTGAACAAACCACAAGCAATGTAGATAGTAGCAAGAGAAAATCATCACAGCACAGCAAAAGAAAGAGAATTCCACGTCAAGAACACCAGTGTCATAAGTAGAAATAAGTGACAAGAAAATGCTAGCAGCAGTATCAAAACTATGGAACTATAAATTTTCATTATCATTCACATTGAATACTTGTGTTGATTAATTATACTACTCAGTAAATAGTGAGTAATAGGACCAGTTCAGTTGTTTAGAACGCAAACAACATTATTGTTGTAGTGAAGTACAATGAAATAGAAATATTACAGTTGTTAAAAACACAGGAAAAGTATTATGTAGTGTATTACATAACTATCAATCAGTTAAAAGGTAAGTTATTAAAAACAGTGTTATGTTAATTGTCTGTAATATTTCAGAAGTATACGTAATACAGTAGTATGATGTTTTCAGCAGTTAAAAGTCAGAAATATGTTAAACACAATTACATAAAACTTGAAAGGCCTTAATCAGTTACAGAGAATTACAGGATTGTTAACAAGGAATCTTTTAAGATATTGCAAATGGCACTATTTGTTACTGTGGTAGTATACCAATGTGTTTGTGGTACTGTGTCCTGCTGTGGTGTAAGGACACATAATAAAGTTCCTATGTTTCTCTTTGAGAACATATTTCTTTATTTCTTTAAAGTACATATGTAGCCCATGTTATAAGCGCAGTAACCTACTCCATGGTGTGCAGTTATTGGGGATTAATCAACAACCTGGGTAATGTGAGGACACTCGGCCTGCGGCCTAGTGCTTCACAACACACCCAGGGTGTTGATTGATCCCCAATAACCGCATACCCTGTCATGGGTTATTGCTTATTTCTAGTCAGTCATAGACTGTGCTTATCTTTGTTTTCCTCTACAGCTGATCTCTTATTAAAGAGAGTTCACACACACACAGTACAATGCCATTTGTCACTTTGTAACTGGTGGCGTGCAGTACACACATCATTGTACACCATATAGCATGGTTGTCAGCCTTCTTTTCAGTGGTATTTTCCATTTGCTTGTTAATCAGTTTTTGGCATTTGTTTTAAATTATTAGGTACATTTTTCATTTTTGGGTTTACTTGCATGGCCTTCATCAGTATACTGTAGAAGGCTATCTCAAGGTCAATCTTCCCCCCACATCACACTCTAGCCACTCATGATGCAGAGGGAGGAGAAGAGACCATTGCATCATGAGTGGCTATACTGTTTGTATGTGTTCCTGATGTTCAAGAAGAATACAATAAGAGTAGAAGAAGGTTTTGAAACAAGAAGGGTGGGTATAATTACACCAGTAGCATGCATTTCAGTTCTGCTAAGAAAGGAGGGTACTCCAGGGGCCATCCATGTGAAGAACTAGAAAAAGTTGTGGGAGGAGTCTGTTTCTAACAAGATATGTTAGCGGAATATCTGGGTTAGGAAATAATGACCCATCCGCCACTCAGTATATACAGTCTTCAGAAATGTATTGATAGCCATACATTTACAAGAAACATGCTTTTTCTGCAGGCAGTGTTTCAAGGACTTGGCAGTTCCTCAGGACTTAAGCACCACCACTATCAGAAACATGGAAAATAAAACTAAAATGTATCCATTCCAAAATATATATAAATTGAAACGTGGGCTAAATTACTATATAGCACACCTATATAAGTACAAGGCAGTGACCTAAATAACATTCCTGCTGTGAAAGTTAAACTGTTTCAAATGTGAAAGATCAACCTTTTTTTTTATTTGCTCTTTATGCCCCCTTCTCTCCCCACCAGTAAGCACTCTTCAGGGAGCCCAAGGCTGTATGTCCCTCTAGTTCCACCCCATGTAACTCCTTGAGGGACTGGTGGACCTACCCCCTCATCCTGCTTCGGATGAGGGAGGGTAACCCAAGTCGTCTCCCCCCCCCCCACTGTCCCTAACTGTATGTCTGGTAGTCCATCCAGCCCCCTGGAGAAGTCCGGTTAAGGAGTCTGAGTCAGCCGGGTCCTGTCTACTGGTGACTGGTGCAGGGTTTTTCCTGCTTTCTGGTCCTCCCCAAGGGCGCTGATGCTAGAGGAGATCCAAGGAGGCGGGACAAGTTGAGACGTGCTGCAGCTCTGGATCCTGGCCAACGTCCTTCCCTCCCGATTTTCTGCAGTCCTGCTGCACCTCTGCCTGTGGTCACCCTTGGCAGTAGGGCAGTGGGGTTGCAGCCCACCCTCCACGGGAGAGGAAGGCAGCCTCTTGGGCACTCGATCCTCCTCCTCCTTCCCCTGGCCAGCCCTCCAGCAGTCCAAGATCGTTCCCGATGCCGGGTCACTGGTGTCGCAAGCGGTAGTGCTACTGCTGCGTTAGTGGGCCAGCCAAAATTTTATCTATTAGAAAGTCACTTGACTATACTTCTCTGGTATATGAACTCTCTTACGATCTCAGTTCATGACATCCATAAAAATCTGTAAATGTTAGTAATGTTCAAATGATACTGTAATGCAATAGAGACAGATAGGCCCTAGGAAATTTAACTTTCATTATTACTGAACACTCACAATGTGTGTTAAATCAGTCTCAAGCAATGTATGCATAGGCTGTCAGATAATGCCTCCTTACATGGTAAATAACAGTGTTATATGACAAATTAGTGGCTTACTTCTTATCTCTTAGTCATGCATTTCTAAATATCAATGTCAAAAAATATAACTTTAAATAAAAAAACAAAAAAAAAACAAAACATCGATCTGCAAACAGTAGAAAAATATCCAGGGGAGAACAGCAGAAACAACACAGCTATTTATTCTTTTCAGTTTATTTCACTTTACATTGGAAACCTTGTTTCATTGTGAAACCATTAAGCAAGTGCATTTCTGAAGATAATAGAATCCTTGTATCTAAAACAGAGACTATAAGGTCATTTTAAGTCCCAGACTGAAGTTTAAAATTACATTATTTAATTTGTATATTGTAGCTATATTTTGTACAGCGCCTTGATATTGAAAGGCGCTATATAAATAAAGATTGATTTGATTTGATTTTAATTTTTACCATTTCAGGTTCTCATTTTAACTTTTCCTGCATTCCACCTCCGTTTTTGGGGCCAAAGCAGAGTTCAGAGGCAGGCTGCACTCTGAAAGAGACACGGGCACAATGCCAGCAGCAGTTTTCGGATTAAAAACAAAACATATTTGAGGTAAGAGTGCTGCTTACTGTTCCCTCAGTGAGCCCCATGTGCTCTGTGTGCAGGATCACAGATGAATCTGGCCTGTTCCTCTACTTCTGTTTGTATTCCACTGCTGTTGCCGCTCATAGGTGGAGTTATTGCCTTCTAATCAGTTGTGACAATGAGTGACTCAATTCAAACTGAGTATCTGCTAAAAAGTTTAAAAGGTGCTTGAACCTTGTTTAGGCGTAAGAACCAGTCCTTTTTAGATTGTCCATCACAAGAGTACTTTTGTTGAAAAAACAAACTTCTACCAGCTAGAAAGGTAGTGAATTAATGAATTGGAACAGCCTGCATACCTCTTACACTGTACATTGCAGTGACTTCTGTAAACTCGGAGCCTGTCAGTACTCCTCTTTTAACCATGTATTCCTTGATGTCCTTTCCTTGCTGCTATGACAGTTCTGTAAGCAGTTTTACTGATAAGATATTCAGGCTTTTTTTAAATATTGTTAGAAATAACACTTATGGGTCAAATATTAATTACTAACTAAACAGCTGATAGGAGGAGGGTGTCTATGTATAGGGCAACCACCAGTTCCTCCTAAGAATTATGTTGTGGACAAACCCCCAAAAAAGTCTTAAACCTGGTGTCCCATAGTAATAGAATAAAAAAATGTAATTGCAGACCTAGTAGCCTAAACTTTCAAGCTCTTACCTGGCCGGGATCACCTGACCCTGGCCAGTATCCGTGTATTACTGACCCTCCCAATTGGCGGGGGTTGTATATGAACCCTCCCAGCTAGTACTGTTCATTTTTTCTGATTTAAAAAGCTGGACGTACCTACAACACAAATAAATGGATCTGGCCCATGAGTACTTACAGGAAGACTTTGTCACCCTCCAATACAACCTTCTCACTCATAAGCTCTTCCTCAACATCAAAAAGACTAAAGCAATGATTCTCTCACCAAAGTCTACTTCCGGATGTCCACATATCATACAGATCTGAACACTCTTAGATGAACCCCTTGAAGTAGCTGATACCTTTAAATACCTAGGGTTCTGGCTGGATAACAAGCTCAACTTTCTGTGCCACTTAAATGAAACCTTGAAGAAACTAAGACAGCGATTAGGTTTATTCTATCGCATTAAACACCTACTCACGTTAGAAGCCAGAATGAGACTAGTACAAACTACATTCCTACCTATTCTGGACTACGCTGACTTCCTTTACAGTCATTGCCCATCAACGATGCTAAACAAACTGGACACCCTTTACCACTGGGCTTTAAGATTTATCTTAAATCTACCCCGTAGTACACATCACTGTCGTCTATACCAGGTTTCGGGGATGGACCTCACTCTCGACTAGAAGAAAAAGGAATGCTCTTCTCTGGTTTTTTTAGGGCATTATCTGATAACCTCCCTGCATACATCTCAAACATCTTCAAATGGGCTAAAGGTTCCTGTGGCCTGAGACACTTCTTCTTAATCTGCTTCTGGATTCCTAGAGTGAAAACTACCCTTGGCTCATCAGCAATCAACTTCTCACTTCCATCACTTTGGAACACTATGCAAGACTCATTAAAATTATTCTCACTTCCAAGCATTTTCACATTCAAAGCTCTATTAATGGATTATGTGAAGGAATCATGCAACTGTTTTAGATGCCGATGACCCCTAAGCCTCGGGTGCCACTCTCAAATCCTACGCCTAAGTATCTCATCCACCCAACATTCCTAACAACAGAAACCTAGGACCTACAAGCCTAGTTCCCTTAATCCAAGATGACCCTGCCTATCTCTACCTTTTACCTATTCTGGCCTTCCTTTTGGCTGCCTACTCTTTCACCCCAATTTCTACCTTATTCCTTAATACCTCCTTATTTTTTTATCATTTAGACATGAGATCTTACTCAGTGGAGACTATATGGGATTGTTGTCTCTTCTCATTTCAGTAAAGCTTATCATTATGTACCTTTGCATGTTAATTATGTTGACCGGTATGTATAGGCCCATATTGACCGGCACCTTCACAATGTTTATTCTTTTTTTTTTTTTCTTCTTCACCGTTGTCCACCGTAATTGCAATTTTATGAAGTGTACTGTATTGTATTTATGCCCAGGACCACCTTGAAAATGAGCTTGCTCAATGGTGTTTATGCCTGGTTAAATAAAGTGATTGATTGATTGATTGATTGAAATGGAGGCAGGAGGAATTATCTAGCTGCCTGTGACCACACACTGACCAGGATTGGGCATTACCATGCACTAGGAAATGAGTGCAGTTAGTGGCAAGGAATCTTTCACCCCTTCCTGGCCTGCTTCGACCAAGGCTCGGACCCACATATAAAAATACAAGCTGGGGAACACATGGTGGGGTTTCTAGTAGAATGTAGACACTACATAGATAAACATGCCTTCTGTTTATATAGGGGCACTATATAGTACTTTAGTCCATGTTTTAATTTACATAGTTTGTAATATATGCATCTTAGTTTTATTTTCTATATATTTCTAATACTTGTGCTGCTTAAGCCCTGAGGAAGAGACAAGTCATCAAAATGCTGGCTGTAGAAAAGCAGACTTCTTGTAAGTGTATGGCTGGCAATAAACTTTTGAAAACTTTACATACTGAGTGGGTCATTATTTCCTAACCTGGATGCTCTACTAAGAAAGGCAGCATATAAAACAACCAGCAAAAATCAGTGAATTGTAGAGAAGATAAGCAATCATAAAATGTGAGTTTTCAATAATATGAGGCAAAAAAGGGTTTACAGCGTCCCTTTAATTATTGTACTGTCTTTTGTATTTCGTATACTACATCTGGCCGTGATGTACTGTTGTGTTCTGTTTTTTGGTCCCCCTTGTAAATGGGCATGCAATGCCCTTGGGGTTACCAAATTC
This sequence comes from Neoceratodus forsteri, assembly GCA_016271365.2. Classification (NCBI taxonomy): domain Eukaryota; kingdom Metazoa; phylum Chordata; order Ceratodontiformes; family Ceratodontidae; genus Neoceratodus; species Neoceratodus forsteri. Next base: position 1,135,870,588 of record CM057449.1, on the reverse strand, counting down.
TGAATAAAAAGAATATATTTTAAAAATAAATCAAGTTGCCAGCTAAAGTTAATATTAGCATATCTGCTCCTCTGTATGCTTTCTGTGGTTAATCCACTTGACTTTCAGTGCTGGAGACAGCCTGGGTTAGACTCTTAACTCAGGTTGCAGACATGGAAGGAGTTTGATTTTGGGTCATTTTGCTGGACAGGAGTTTTCATCACAAAACTACAATGCAAATTGGGCTTGATTCTCAAAACTTGGCACAAGCCGTGCCAATGGCATCTTGCCGATTGCCAGTACGCCAGGGACCCTTTGCCTGATTTCCGTCAGGTAGGGCCCTGGTGCCAGAGTCCAGTAGCTTGCAGCAACCATGGCCATGCACCAAACAGACAGTGCATCTGGATGGTGTGCCACAAGCTGCGCGGTGGCCGTGCACCAGTCCCTGGTGGTCTAGCGCCCCCATCAGCCCATAAAATAAAGTACAGTAATAAAGTATCAGTCCCTGCTGGGCTAGCAGCCCCCACCCCATCTGCCTGTAACATGATATAATAATGTATCAGTCCCTGGTGGGCTAGCGGTCCCCTCCCTATTTGCCTGTAACATAATATAATAATGCATCAGTCCTAATGGCTAAGCGCCCCCCTCCTCTGCCCATAAATTAAAGTACAGTAATATAGTTTCGGTCCCTGGTGGGCTAGCAGCCCCCAACTCAGCTGCGTGTAACATGATATAATAATGTACCAGTACCTGGTGGGCTAACTGTTCCCACCCCATCTGCCTGTAACATGATATAATAATGTATCAGTCCCTGGTGGGCTAGCAGCCCCCACCCCATCTGCCCGTAACATATAGTAATATTTCAGTCCCTGGTGGTCTGGCAGACCCAGACTTGATCTGCCTGTATAATTTAATAATAATGTAGCTGTCCCTGGTGGTCTAGTGCCCCCCCACCCTGGCAATTAGTGCTCCCCCCATCCCGAAACCAAGCCAGCGAGAGCCAGCACAGCTCTCCCGCGCCACCGCAGCCAGACGTTGACTGGAGGTGTCAAGGAGCACGTACTGTATACAGTACTTGCTCCATGGCAGCTTAGTCGGCAGCTGGCCATGGTGGTGTTGTGAAGAGGGCTGTGCCGGTCGCCGGCTTGGTTTCGGGATGGGAAAGAAGGTGGTGATCACTACCTGCCAGGGTGGGGGTGCACTAAATTACCAGGGACTGATACCTTATTATAGATTACAGTTGGGGAAGGGGCGCTAGCCCACCAGGGCATTTTACATTATTATTACATTATATGGGCAGATCGGGGCTGTGTTCGCTAGACCTCCAGGGAGTGCTGTATTATTATGTTATGTTACGGGCAGATGGGGGGGGGGCTGCTAGACCACCAGGGCTGTGATTAATGTTACTAAAATGGAATCTGTGATGGGAGGACCGTGGCACATGTTGAGGGAGGTCTCAGAGAGTGGCACAAATGGTCAGCATTCCCAGAGGGCAAAATTCTAAGTACCCTTAGACCAACCCTGGCTGGAATAAGGGTACTTCGATTTTTGCCCTCTGGGAGGGTTTAGAAAATACCAAATTGAGGGATATTGCAACTTCCGGCTGCCGCATGTCCCCTGGCACCATACCATGGCCCATTTTGCGCTTCAAGGATAGCACAAGCTCCCTTTGGTGCATGCAGCCTGTGGTTGATGCAGGCTGCATTTGAGAATAGCTCACGGCACATCTTTCGGCACAAGGGGCACTTTATGCCATTCCCTGTGGCACAAGCCCCTTGCACCATTCCGGGAGCTTTGAGAATCGTGCCCATTTTGTCATGAAATTAATACAACATGATAGGGTAGTACTTTTGTCATGGAAGACACAAGTGTCACTTTTGGCATTTTCCAGCAAATACAGTATTGTGATTTCAGGTATTTTCCCCTATCCCAAACATGACCTCTGGAAAGAAAAAGGCATGGAGCACGTGTAAAGACTATTAGGTAACCTAAAAATAATGGGGAGAAAAAAACAAGTTCTCTTTATGAATTTTCAGCACCTTTTTAACAGCTTCATGGTCTGTCCTCTAGAGATTTTCCAGTCCTCAGCAAGCCCTGTGAAAATAAATAGCCTTTAGTGATGCTCCTGTAATGAGATTTACATATCAGGAAGCCCCCGCACATTTGATCGTACATCCTTGTAATTCATGTCACAGTCCTCATTTTAATTGAAGTTTGTTACTGACATTTTTACCTTTGTGTGTTACACTAAGTTTGACATTTCTGTTCACTTTAGCAATATCTGGACTGTATGTGCATATGTTCGACCACAGTTCAGGGATGACTGCTGGCATTAGAGAAGGACACTCCAGTGGAAGACAGATTGCTTTTGATTGTACTGATCAACATTTTAGCTGATTGTTGGATAATGAGGAAGTAATGGGCATAGAAAACCTGAAAAATCAGTACCTTTGCTGTAGCATAGCCTGGTGTTCACCCTAAAAAGTTGCATTGCACTGTATTAGCATCTATTTTACTTCATAATTTAATATCCGACTAAACAACGTAAAAGAAAAAAATTCAATAACTTAAAACCATTTAACAACAAATGGCTCGTATCCACAACACTCTGATGTTACACTTTCCAAAATTTGGCAGTGGTTCAAAGCTGGGGGTGTTTGTTTTTTTATGCCTGACTTTACGTAAATGAAATTGCTTTGGATTTCAAACTGCATTGTTTGGAGTGTAATCCCCTGAGGGTATTTCTAGTAATTATTTTTCGTTTTGTTGTGCAGTATGCATGGTTAATGTTTGAGGGTAGTCTTCTATATCAGAATAAGAGCATCTAACATGCAGAAAGCTCAGCTTTACTGTAGTTGTTTTTGTACTTAAAGGAAAAAACTTTTCATTGAAACAAGCCCACTACCCAATAGATAACCCCTGATTTGATGAAAAATACATTTTAAGTACCCTTTGACTCCTTTTTTACGGCTGCAGTGGGTGGAGCCTGCAGCCCGTTTGCTGTAGCTGGAAAAATGGGATACCAGAGCACAAATTAGGAGTTGACAGTGTATCCTTCCACAACTGCAAATCACTACTCTAGTTGAATGAATACTCCCTTCAGCTTGTTTGTCTCCCTTGTCATGCCTGCTTTAAAGATCATGTGCAAAGATTTTTGCATATTGTTAATAAAGCTTGAATTTAAGTCCCTGTGTCATAAGTGTTTCCTAAAAATCTCATGCTGTTTGGTTTTGTGGTTTTCTTTAAATCAGCATTTGTTAACTTGCTCTACAGTGGCTGAAAACAGTGGAGTTATTTCGATCTCTCCCTGTCAGGCTTGGAGAGCGATGACACCATCTTGGAGTACTGTAGCTTGCTGCTTCAGATTCTCAGTCACAGCTGGCTGTATAGTTAATGATTTGCTCTCCAGATTTCTTACAGACTTAGTCTGCGGTTTGTGTTTAGATAGATTCGCTTAAAATCTGTCATTCTCTTATTATAAAAGTTGATAATTTGAGTTTCAGTGCCGATTTGAAGTAGTGGAAATCTTTCTCTGTAAGAGATCAGCTTGTATGTATCACAGCTCTTAGTTTTTTCTCATCAAAACTCTTGATTTTTAATTTTTTTTTATTTTATCTTTTTCTGTTGAAATTCAACTATATAAGAAAGCACACATCTAATACAGTAGAAGACTATCCTCCATGTAAGGTATAAAATATCACTTAAAACACAGTATTTAGGGTAAACATATTGGAGAAGCCTTATATACATGTATTGATAATAAAACACAAACCTAGACAGGCTGTAAGTGGAGAGCAGAATGGTTACAATCAATAGGGTATTATAGGATCAGAAATAGCAACCATGTATGAAATACATGCTAGGGCAGGCTATGGCAAGGCATTCAGTAAATTGCAAAAAGTGATAAATGTGGTAATACGAACAATGTTCAGTAATGGAGAGGTGAAGATAAAAGTGTGCAAGGAAAGAAAGAAGAGAGAAAAAAGCAAGGAAGAAGGGAAGGAGAGAGGGAGAAAACAGGGAAGAAGGAGAAAAAAGAGAAATCTGTGCACAAAATTTTCAAGAAAACCTAATCTGAGAGCAAAATGAGGAGGGCTAAATATCCCTAAGAATTAGGGTCAGGAAGAACTTGGTTCGATGTACTTGAAGTAATCCTGCCAACATCTGTCATATACAGTGAGTCGGTTATGAGTAACATGAGATAATCGGTCTAGGGAGGCATACTGAGAGAGGCTTTGAAGAACATCTGAAAGAGAAGAAGCCAGAAGGGGAAGGAAGGAAACATATTCAATTCAGTGCTTTAGAGTAACCGGTAATTGCTATTTTTCTTTTAAACTTAGATTGTGGGCTTTTAGTGACACTATACTTTCTTTGTTGTCTTTACTTATAATTGTTTTTGGGCTGTTGAAAATTTAAAACATAGTGGTGGTGTAATTCTGTGCTGTCTTTAATTGCTTGAAATTTTCGCCCCCTTCCCCAACTCTTAATTATATGCCCTGTTAAATCTGATTGACAGGAGCTAAACACAGGGTATAGTAAGGGTGTAAAGTAGGAGGGGCATAAGGGTGAAGAAGCCCACCCTCAGCACGACAAGTGTTTTGACTCATTTATTTATTTATTTATTGGTTTCTTTTTCTTAAAAAAAAAAAAAAAAATTATCTGAGGATCAGTGGCAGGATTTTTAGTACAGTAAATTAATAAAAAGGGAACTAGGAGAGCTTCAGTAGCGGACAAGTAGTGGAATTGCAGTATAATGTGGGCAGTGGTGCAATGCAGTGGCTGTGGGGCAGCCATATTCAGGCAGACCTTCTGGACACTGAGGTGCTGCCCATCTGGCATGCATCTCTCTGACTGTAGGATGAGGTAGCCAGACTCAGAGCGAAGTAAACTGGGTCAGGAGTACCATCACCCCTATCCAGGGACCATCCAGTCCAATGCAACTGCCTCAAAGGATGACCGAGGAGCACTTGGATGACAGTGGGCTCAGGGAGGGTTAGAGCAGTCAGGCAGAGGCACATCCCAGATCCTATTCCACTCAAGAACTCATATGCCACATTGGCAAATGAGGACAACCAAATAGAGGTACCCAGAGAAGTGGAAGGAAAGGATGTGGAGGTTAGCCAAGGAGGTGACCTCAGCGGGAAAGCAGTAGACCCCAGAGGAGGAGGAAGCGAATCCTGGTGGGGACCCCATCATAAGAGAGATGCAGCTAGGAACACAGGAGGGGAGGACAGGAGGTGAGATGCTCACCAGGTGCCACGGCATGGAGGGATGGAAGGAAGATCCTGGGGATCACTGGGAAGGCAAGACTGGAGGGTGAGCTGGATGTCATTATCCACCTAGGTACTAATGACCTCAAATGGGGAGCCAAAGGAAGTTTAGGAAGAGTTTATGAAACTGGGAGGGTCTCAAGCAAGCAGCTACTTCTGTCACTTTCTCAGAAGTACTACCTGTGAGAGGCAAGGAGAGCATAGGAGTGCATGCACCACGAACTTTAACTCATGGTTGAAGAACTGGTGCTGTGAGGAAGGGTTTGGATTCATTGGTGACTGGGGACCCACCTGGAGGATGGAGGTTTGTTCAAGCCTGACGGCCTGCATCCATCCTGGAGGGGAATCCAAGACTAATGATAAGTTTAAATGCTACATTGACAAGCATTTAAACTAGCAAAGGGGTGGCAGGCCAGCAAGGAGGGTACCTACTTGCTCACCCCCACAGCTAGCAGTGGAACCAGTGAACCAGAGGAGGGCTATCTCTGCAAAGCAGTGTGCAAAGATGGAGATTAGTGCCCAAGAGGTGGATAAGCAGAAAAGGGGCAAAATTCAGCAGAAGGGCAGACAGCAAGGAGAACCAGGGATAAATGACAACCAAGGAAGGGGCTGGAGAGAACAGTGAAACAGTCTAGGAGGTCAAATCATGGAAAGCCATGTGTGCAAATGCCAGGAGCCCTAGCAACAAGATGGAAAATCTGGAGGCTGTCATGGTACAGTCAGACCTGGACATTGTGGCCATCACTGAAACCTGGTGTAATGATAACCACAACTGGGAGATGGCCATACCTGGCTACAACATATTCAGAAGAGACAGAGCAGGCAGGAAGGGAGGAGGAGTGGCACTGTATGTGAAAAATGACATAAGAGATCCAGGAGGAACAAAATGGGGGAGAGATACTGTGGGTTAAGCTGGAAAGGAAAATGAGGACAGCCATCCGCACAGGTGTGGTCTATAGACCACCAGCCCAGGAGGAAGAAACAGATAGGGAGCTGATGCTAGCCATCCAAAAGATGGCAGACAAGGGTGAGGTAGTACTGGTTGGAGACTTCAATATTCCAGACGTGGACTGGAGCATCCCAGCAGCAGCATCAACTAGGAGCAGATTTATCCTGGACTCCTCTCAGGGTGCCTTCCTCAAGCAACTGGTCATGGAACCAACTCGCAGAATTCAATACTGGACCTTGTGCTCACAACAGGGACAGTGTGATGGGGTAACAGTGGGGAGCACCTGGGAAACAGTGATCACCAGTCATTGTGGTTTGAAATCACAGAAAGAGCAGAACCAAACCACACAAAAACACGATCCTGGATTTTAGGGGGGAGACTTTGGGAAAATGGGAGATACTTGAAAGAGGCATTAAGGGAATGGGACAGGAATCGGGGTTGAGGAACAGTAAGCGTATTTAAAATGGGGATTACAAGAACAACAGAATTATGCATTAAGCAGGTTAGCAAGAGGAAAAGGAAGAGGAGACCATTATGGTTTTCCAAAGAGGTAGCAAAGAAAGTGAAAGCCAAAAAGATTGCATTCAGGCAATACAAAAAGACACAGGCAGAAGGGGATAGGGAGAAGTACCAGGAGAAGCAAAGGAAGGCAGGGAGGTCAGTAAGGGAAGCCAAAGCTCAGACAGAAGAACACATTGCAAAATCAGTGGGTAGAGGGGACAAAAGCTTTTACAGGTACATAAGTGAAAAAAGAAAGACAAAGGGAGGGATAGTGAGACTGAAGGGGGAGGATGGGGGCCGCGTGGAGGATGACAACAGTAAAGCTGACATATTGAACAGGTATTTCTGCTCAGTCTTTACTGAGGAAGAGTAGGGTAATGGGTCTGAAGGGAGTACAAGGGGTGAGAATGGTACAGAAATGGACACAAGTTCCTTTACACGAGAAAGGGTCCTGAAGGAACTGGAAGTAATGAGAGTTGATAAAGCAATGGGGCCAGATGGGGTGCACCCCAGGGTCCTTAAAGAACTAAGAGAGGTGGTGGCTGAACCTCTGGCTATCCTGTTTAGCCGATCACTGGAAACAGGGGAGGTACCCAAAGACTGGAGGACAGCAGATGTAGTCCCCTTATACAAAAGTTGGAACAAAGAGGAAGCGGGGAACTACAGACCAGTCAGCCTCACCTCGGTAGTGGGGAAGATCATGGAAGCACTACTGAAGGAGAGATTGGTGGAACATCTGGTTGTCAATGGACTACAGGACCCAAGGCAGCATGGTTTCACCAGGGGGAGGTCATGTCAGACCAACCTCGTTGAATTTTTTGACTGGGTGACTAGGGAGGTGGATCAGGGGAGGCAGTGGACATGGCCTTCTGGACTTCAGCAAGGCCTTTGACACTGTGCCACATAGAAGACTATTACACAAACTGGGGAATATGGGTGTGGGCAGGACAGTAGTGTGGTGGGTAGGTAACTGCTGGGTGGCAGGACTCAGAGGGTGGTGGTAAATGGCTGTCACTCCACAGAGGGAAGAGGACCGTGGGTACCACAAGGATCAGTGCTGGGACCGTCCTATTCAACATCTTCATCAGTGACATTGCACAGGACCTAGAAGGCAGAATTTCACTGTTCGCTGATGACACAAAGCTCTGTAACAGAGTAGACACACCGGAGGGTGTAGACAGAATGAGAAGCGACCTGCAGAAACTTGAAGAATGGTCAGAGGTTTGGCAGTTGAAATTCAATGCAAAGAAGTGCAAGATAATGCATATGGGGCACAAAAACCCTAGCACAATATATCGGTTGGGGGGGGTGAGGATATAGCATGCACCAAGCAGGAAAGGGATCTTGGGGTTGTCATCTCTGATGACCTGAAGGCAGGGAAACAGTGTGACAAGGCAGCAGGTAAAGCAGATAGGATGCTGGGATGTATAGGCAGGCATCACCAGCAGGAAAAGGGAGGTCATAATTCCGCCTATACAAGACACTAGTGAGGCCCCACCTGGAGTACAGTGTACAGTTCTGAGACCATACCTACGTAAGGACATAGACAGGGTAGAGAAGGTTCAGAGGAGGGCAGCAAAGATGGTGCATGGATTGCATCACAAGTCCTATGAAGACAGGTTGAAGGAACTGAACATGTACTCCCTGGAAGAGAGGAGGGAGAGAGGGGATATGATGGAGACACACAAGTATCTTACAGGAAGGAACAGGGTGCAGGAAAACACTATTTTTAAGCGAAAAAGATGTTCCAGGACTAGAGGGCATGGGATGAAGTTGGAGGGAGGACGATTCAGAGGAAACATGAGAAAGAATTTCTTCACAGAACGGGTGGTGGACAAGTGGAACACCCTGCCAGAGGAAGTGGTGGGGGATGAAACAATCACGGGATTTAAGAATGCATGGGATAGACATAAAGGATTTCTGGAGGTCAGGGGTAAGGGGCAACAGACTTCTAGGAAAACAAACTGAACTTACAAGCTCAAATGGGCAGATTGGGTGGGCCATAGGCCCTTATCTGCCGACACTGTCTATGTATCTATGTAAGGCACCAGAGTTGATTTCCATTTCATAAGAATCAGACGTTTGACCAGAAGAGAAGGTATGTTTAGGCATCTAAAGTGTACACGTGAGAGGAGAGAGCTATTGGGGATAAGGATGCCTAGAAGGAATAGCTTGGGGTCAAAAGGTAGTTTTTGTCCTGTTACTCTGGAGGCAAGTAGACAGACTTTATGCCAAAGGTTATTAATGGGAGCGCAAGACCACAAGATATGAAGTAAATCCCCGTTGGCAAAATTGCAGCGCCAACAATTATTATTATTTAATAGACCCATTCATTGAAGCACAGAGGGGGTTCAATACCAAAAATGTAGTATTTTAGTTTGTATTAACTACGGACGTTTTTAAAGGTATTATGTGCAATACGCCAACAATTACTCCATTGTGCGTCTGAAATATTGTAGTTAAGAAGAGAACTCCATTTATTTTTGGCCTGTATAGACTGATCAGGTAGATTATCAATAATGTCTTTGTAAATGGAGCTATTTAATTTTACTGATAAATTAGTCCTGTGTGAGATGTATGGGTTTAGAACCGTATGCCTATACACTAAACTAAAGAGAGAGTTATAAGCTGCCCGAATTTGTAAAAACTTGCAGAAGTCCTGTTTAGGAAGTTTCCATGTGACCTGCAAGTCTGAGAATGATCTGAGAGTGAGTGAATTCTGGTCCAAGATATCTCCGAGAAAGAAAATGCTTTTGTTCCTTGATGTACGACAGAAAATTGGGAGATCTTCTAGAGTGAGCAGTGGATTGCCCCATAAGGGGACATAAAACCAGGGTGTTGGATTGGATTTCAGGAATTTATGGGTTAGTTTCCAATAAAGAACAGAGGATGATATAGTCGGGTGAGATTTTAGTTTAGAGAAAATGGGATTAAAAATGTAGGAAGTGGGAACTCCTCTCGGGCACAATGTGGATTCCATTGCAACCCATAGTGGTGAGTGAGGGGAGGGTTTCTGAAACCATTTAATGGTTTGGGCCATTCAGAAAGATCAGAGGTAGCCTTTGAACTAGGGGAGTCCGAATCCTTCTTTTTTCCAATGTGATCAAAGTTTGTTGCGGTTAAATCTCGGTGGTTTCCCATCCCAGATAAAGTTACCTATTCATTTATCAATTTTAGCAAAAAAGGAGGATGGTAAGACTAAAGGAATATTGGGAAAGAGATAAAAATTCTTGGGAGAAATGGACATCTTAATGGCTGCAATTTTTCCCATGAAAGAGAGATTAAGAAGCTTCTATCTGTCCAGAATTGTTTTGATGTTATCAAATAAGGGGTTAAAGTTAATGTCCCATATCTTCCCTAAATTACTAGTAATTTTGATTCCTAGATATGTTGTACCCTGTGGTGACCTGCGAAATCCAAGAAGTATGTTCATAAAGGCTTTACAGTGGTCGTTAAGGGGCATAGTTTGTGATTTGCCATAATTCAAAGCAAGGCCAGAAAGTTTAGTAAAATTATTAAGCAAATTGACCAACAGGGGCCCAGCCTCATTCAGGTTTTCGAGTAAGATTAAGAGGTCATCCGCGTAGGAGAGAGAAACATATCTTGAATTGCTCACAGGTATGCACATAATGCCAGAAGATTGACGTAAACAAGCAGTAAGGGGTTCCATGGCTAAAATAAACAGGGAAGGTGACGGGACAGCCTTGTCTAGTTCCCCTTGCTAGATGACAGTAAGAGGAAAGGGTGGAATTAGTAAGTACTTTAGCAACAGGGGAGTTATATAATAGTTTGATCCAGGAACAAAAGGTATGAGAAAGACTGAAATAAGATAAAACTTGATGAAGGTAGTCACAGTTTAAGGAATCAAAGGCCTTCTCGAAATCAGTAGCTATGGCTGCAGCTAGTGTCTTGAGGGATTTGGCTTTGTGAATTAAATTAAATAAGGAATGTAGGTGATCAGAACCAGATCTGTGTTTAATAAAACCAGCTTGCAAACAGTGAGTTAGCTTGGGAATCAAGGATTCAAGTCGAGAAGTTAGTAGTTTAGCAAATATCTTCCCTTCCGAGTTTAATAAAGAGATGGGCCTGTAACTTGCGGGGTGAGTAGATCTTTTTCTTTCTTAGGGATTAGGGTTATGATTGCTTCGGTGCAGGATGGGGGAAGCTTGCCAGTACTGGAAGCTTCTTGATGAACATTAAGAAGAAGGGGACATAAGGTGTCGGAAAACATTTTAAAGAATTCGACAGGGAATCCGTCACCTCCAGGGGTTTTGCCGGATTTCAAGGAAGACAAAGCTTTCTGGATTTCCTGAAATGAGAAGGGTTCATCTAAATAATTTGTATCAAGAGTAGAAAGATGAGGAAAATGTAACGATTCAAGGAACTGTTGAATTTGTAAAGTAGATGAAGGATTTGAGTTATAGTTTTTGATAAAAGGTTTTCATGATACGATTTATAGAGGGGTTGTCGGAGTGAATCATACCCTGTTCATCTTTTAGGCTTAGGATGTGTCTTTCCATTTGTTGTGCTTTGATCTTGTAAGAGAGGAGTTTTCCATTTTTTATCGCCGTGTTCCCAAAACTTACATTTAAGTTTAAACAAGGCCAGTTCGGTTTTATGAGAAATTAATTTGTTAATTTTAACTCTTAAGTTGAAGAATTTCAAGATGAAGTTGAGAATCAAGACAGTGCTTATTAGCCGGCCTGGTGGCACTGAGGATTGAGGTGCTGGACACCACACCTCATGCTACGCCAGCGACCCGGGTTCGGGAACGAGCCTGGGTCATCGGGGATCGGCAGGGGAGGAGAAGGATGGAGCATCCGTAGGACTGCGCTCCTTCTCCAGGGAGGGGAGCAGGTTGCCATCGGTGCTCTAGCGGCCTCTGGCGGTGGCTGTAGAGCACTGGCATGGACATGGAGAGAACGTGCTGGGGCAGACGCTTGGCTTGGAATGAGTGCGGATGCGCGAGCGCTCAGGGCCTTAGGCGTCATTGCACGCCTCAACCGATGGGGAGAAAAGTGGAAAAATTAGGGGCACTAGTCGCGGTGGCATGATGGCCATCTTCAGAGAGGACTCAGTTGGAGCTGGGGGTGTGTGGCATTACTGGATCCTGATATGGGGGGGGTTGAGCTAGGGGAGAGCTGCTGTCCACCTTGATGCGGGCCCAAGCGTGGAGCCAGAGAAGGTAGTCCCAGGAGATTGCAGCCTGAGTACCCAGAGGATGCCAGATGTGTACAGGTAAGGCAGACTGGTGGCCCCTAGGGAGAAAAGGTACAAAAAAAAAAAGTGCTTATTAGAAGAAAAGTATATATTCTCTTTAGCCTTAAGAGATCTTTCCAAGTCAGCCAGCTGTTGTTCCTTTACTCTTTTCCTATGTGTAGCATAACTGATAATTTTCCCTCGAATCATAGCTTTAAGAGCTTTCCATACAGAGGACATGGAAGATTCAGTTGGGCTATTGTGAAAGAGGAAGTCGTGTATTTGTACTTTGATCATGTGTAAGAAGTTGGGATCCGTGAGAAGGAGCGTGTCCAGCTGTCAGTAAGAAGATTTAGGAGCTAATGGGCTCCATAAAAGTTGCAGTGTGACAGGGGAATGGTCCGAGATCATGATGGGAGAGATGGATGAATCAATAGTTTTTTCCGTTATCATAGGAGAGGCTAACCAGTAGTCAATTCTACTGTATGTCTTATGTAGAGGTGTAAAAAGTAAATTCTTTATTACGGGGGTGAAGGAGGCGCCATACATCAGCTAATCCAACATCTTGCATTAGTAATGAGAGGGCCTTAATACTTCCAGGATGGGCCTCTGTAGTGGGGCTACTTCTGTCAATGCTGTCTTTTAAAGCTAAGTTAAGATCCCCTCCAAGAATAACTGGTGTATTATCAGTATTAAAGGATATAATCTGTTGAGCTAAATTGTGAAGAAACTCTGGGGAATCGGAGTTGGGTGCATAGACATTGACAAGCAGAAGAGGACCAGAGTTGGTATTCCATTTGACCATCACCCATCTGCCATCACTATTGGAAACGGAGTTTACAAGGGACCATTTGAGACTCTTATGAATAAGAATAGCAGCTCTTTTTTTTTTTTTTTTTTGAGGTATAGGGTGATTCATAGATCTGACCAACCCAATCTTTAAGTTTATGAACATCCTCTGCTAATAATTTTGTTTCTTGAAGGAAAGCAATTTGTGTTTTATGTTTTTTGAGATGTGAAAGAATTTGCTTTCGCTTGCAAGGAGAATTAAGTCCCTTCACATTCCATGTATATAAAAGTATGTCATTCATATTCTTAGTATTAATGAAAGGGACTAATCATTGGAGTGTGAAGGGACAAATAAATGAGACAGAGAATGATTAGAATACAATATAGAGAGAGCTTACATATATGCAGAGAGTTGCAGGAACATTCAAGCCAAAAAAGTGAGATGTATGATACATGAATAGCACAAATATCTTGTTAAAATTAGAATAGAGATGGGGGAAGGAGAAAAGTCATTGACAACAGCAACAATACTAGTAAGCTAAATAACAAAACGTTTTATGGGTGTGAGGAGATACGAGTCAGCCAACTGGCTAAGAGACTCTCTCACCACACTCTGGGACGTTGATGTAGGGAGGACCAGTTATAAATATCGGCCCAAACCTAAGTCGGATCCCAGTAATATAATAAAGTATTCCTGATAAGCTAAACTGAAAGGGAATAATACAAAGAAAGGCTGGGGAATGTAATAACCTCAGCTTAATTCTAAGCTAACAGGACAAGGTATAAGGATAAAGTTAAACACCAGAACTTATTTATAAACATTAGTAAAAGTACAAGATGTACCAACTTGAAATAACAGTAAAGCAGAAGGAACTGGAAGGGGACAGGATCAGTTGTGTTCCAGGACAGTAGCTGCTGCTTGTTGTTTTTACAGGGTTCTTGTGGATTTTACTTGGTAGAAGGTTATTTCTTTGCTTTCTTACTTCTAAGGGGCTAGCAGTGTATTGTTGTGGGGGCTGTTGGAAGTTTGAAAACTGGTTTGGTGGCTGTAAGTGGGCTCATTTGTTGGATGTTTCACTGTGTAACAGGCTGCGCTGGTGGAGACCTATTTCTTCTGATTTAAAACCTATTTGGTGGGATTTGCTTGGGCCTGGGTATTTGAATTGGAGACCTATATCTGTTAATTTCAAGCCTATTTTGATGTGTTTTTAGTGAAGCTGACTGAATTGGAGACCTGTTTCGTTTGGCAGCAAACAAATTTTGGGGGCTTTGAGTTGAATTTTGATTCATTGTTGCTGACTTCAGTAGCTGCAAAGATTACTGCATAGTGGGGGAAGGGTGTTAATGGTCTGGCCAGGTCTGTCTCAGCTAATTGACTGGAGGCAGAGCTGAATCAGGTTTGTGGTGTTGGCCGCTTTGTCTCCTCAGAAGGAACTGGAAGGGGACAGGATCAGTTGTGTTCCAGGACAGTAGCTGCTGCTTGTTGTTTTTACAGGGTTCTTGTGGATTTTACTTGGTAGAAGGTTATTTCTTTGCTTTCTTACTTCTAAGGGGCTAGCAGGGTATTGTTGTGGGGGCTGTTGGAAGTTTGAAAACTGATTTGGTGGCTGTAAGTGGGCTCATTTGTTGGATGTTTCACTGTGTAACAGGCTGCGCTGGTGGAGGCCTATTTCTTCTGATTTAAAACCTATTTGGTGGGATTTGCTTGGGCCTGGGAATTTGGCTGCTGGGCTTGGAGGAGACACAGGGCTGATACACTCTCTCTGAGTCGGGTGTCTGCCCAAGATCCACCCTCCCCACCCTCCCTCCCCAGAGTTCTGTTAATTTATAGGGGAATACCTGCCCTGCAATTGGAGGAAAAGGCTGGGTGCAGCTCATGTAGTTCTAGCTCATGGGGGTTGGATTAAGCACGGGAGAGAGGAGCTTAGGGAGTTGTTCATTTCCCTATAAGTTTACTGTGTTGTAATTGCACCTAGTAACAGGGTTACCGTGTACTGTGGGACTGTATCTAAGATTAGTGGTGACCTTATTAGGCAGTAGGGGTGTATCTTGGACTGGGGGAACCTGGTGGCTCACCCAAGGAAACCTACTTGAAGGGATGGAACCATATGGCATTAGGGCCGGCATCTTTGGGAGGGTGGTGGGGTGCACAGGGTGTGGAGCAGCCATGATACTGGACTGGGCTTGAAGTTTGGTGGTTGCCCAGAGTGCTACCAGCTGGCACAGCTTAGGGAGGAGGTTGTGGGGATTAGGAGACAGCTGGGGGAAGGGGGAGGTATGGTTGGGGAAGGGGCAGGGGATCTCCCACAGGGTTGCACCAAGCACTGTGGGCAGTGGCATAGGGAAAGGAGTGCAGGAGAATACTCAGGGGTCACATAGGGACCCTGGCAGAGAGGGTCCAAAAGGACACTACCAAGGAAGCAGGCAGGTAACTGGGACCCTCACAGAGGAGGGACAGAGGACAACATTCTCAGGAAGTAGGCAGATGGCCAGGGCTGGACAGAAGCAAAGGGGAGGTGGATCAGATCTATACTTGGTAACTGTAATTCTTTTTTTCTTTCTGCTTGAGGATGGGGTGGTTAGCGATAAAAGTGAAGGCAGGGCAGATGCAAGTGGAATGGAATGCAGGAAACTGGGGGGCAGGAATCAGAGCAGGAGGGAGGAGGGAGAAAGCGCAGAGGACCAGTTGGGAGGAAAGGTAAAGAAGAAGGACCAGAAGTACAAGGAGGATTTAGTAAAGGGAGCTAAGGGTTTAGGCCAGGGGAGCACGACAAGCAAGGAGGGACTAAATGGAGACAGCAAGGAAGGGAGGGAGGGAGGACGAGCCAGGCTAGTTTAGCAGATGGGGAGAAGGACCAGGTTGCGAGCAGTGAGGGGTCAGCAAGTTGCAGAAGGATACTCAGGAGGAGGAGGCATAGGATTGGGGGGTGGTTAGGGTAAATAGGGGAGGGTGGCATGTGGCTTGGATGGGGGAGGAACAAGGAGCCGGCTGGGTGGAGGGCCAGTAGAAAGGATGAGGACATGGAGGAAATGGAGGAAAAGAGGCGGTCAAGAGTGCTACTGTTGGGGGATTCTATGATCAGGGGTATCAAATGGGATAGGGAGGGAGAAGCCTGGCCAGTTAGGCAAAATGCTTCCCTGGACTATGATGCACAGGACGAAAACAAGGTATATCAGCTGGCAAAGAATTGTGGGGGTTCCCCTGACATACTGGTCCACCTGGGCACAAATGACATTGAGGGAAATAGTGAGCTAGAGATACAGGCAAGATTCAGGGAGCTTGCCAGGGTCTGTCATGACATAGGATGCACAGTTTCCTTCTCAGAAATCCTGCCGGTGCCAAGGGTTAGTGGGGAGCACAAAAGGAAAATTAGGGAGATAAACCTGTGGCTAAGGGAGTGGTGTGAGGCCAGAGGGTATGGGTTGATTGGGGATTTGGGGGAGACCTGGGAGGATAAGTAGCTGTATGCTAGAGATAGACTCCATCTCAGTTTGGAGGGGAGGGGAATCCTTAAGTTGAAAATAGAGGGGTTCATTGGTGAAAAGTGGGGTTTAAACTTGTGAAGGGTGGAGGGATGGGAGAAAAGGCTGTCAAGGGGGTGCCGATTACAGGAGGGACTCTGTCTCCACCCCGCTGGGGAGCTGGAGGATTGCGGGAAAAGGCCGACTGGTAAAGTGCAGACCAGGGGAAAACAGAATCCCCATGGGAACACGAGCAGGGAAAGGGAAGTATAGGGAAAGGGTGGAAGGTGTACTGCTAAATGCCAGGAGCTTGGGAATAAATGCTTGAGCTCAGGCGTGCCAACTGAGGGAGCAGTAGATGTGGCAGCGTCACTGAGACCTGGGCCACTGCAGGACATGACTGGGACCTGAACCTGGAGGGTTACACTATGTTCGGAAGGACGAGGGAGGAAGGGTAGCAATGATAGTCAAAAACTGCATTGGCATAGGGGAGTAGAGGAGGCGGAGGGAACCGTGGAGGCAATTTGGGTCACCTTGATGATGGGGGGGGGGGCAAGAGAGTAAAAACAGGAGTGGTGTATAGATCCCCTGCCCTGGCGGAGAAGCTGGAGAAGAGTCTGGTGGCAGATGTTGGGAGACACTGCAGACTGGGCAGAGGAACGTGGTGGTGTTGAGCACTTAAACATGCCAGGAACAGACTGGGAGACTATGACATCTTCTGTGACCAGGAACAGAGGTTGGATGTCTTTCAAAGCGTTCCTAACTCAGCAGGTGGGGGAACCGACCAGGGAGGCACGGGTACTGGATGTGATCCTGGCAGACAGTGACCAGATTAGGGGCCTGGAGGTAAGGGACCCGTTGGTGGGGAGTGACCATGCCACGGTCTGGTTCTGCCTGGATCTAGGAGGGCTAGAAAGCTGCACAAAGACGGAGGTAACTGACTTCAGGGGAACGAATTTTAAGGAAATGGGAAGGATCCTTAAGGAGCATTTGGATGGGATTGGGTCAGACATGGGCACTGATAGTAGGTGGGAAATCATCAGGAGAGGGGTGCAAGATGCTACCAGCATCTGTGCAAGAGTAAGACGAAAATGCGGTAGGGCCTGAAAATCCCTGCTGGTGGACCAGGGAGGTCCAGGAGGTGTGCAGGGAAAGAAGGCAGCCTATAGGCAATTCAAGTGCTCAAGGGTGAAAGGTTGAGGGGAGTATGAGCTGATGGCTAGAAGGGCCACTATGGTGGTGAGGGCGGCTAAAGCAAGGAAGGGGCAGAACCTGGCCAGGGTAATCAGGAGAGGGAACAAGGGGTTCTTTAGATACATTGGGGAAAAATGAAGAGTGACGGGGCAAATTAGCAGGATTAAATCAGGGGAGAGATGAGCACAAGACCTGGGGGAGCAGGCTGAGGTACTAAATGAGTACTTTTACTTAGTTTTCACCAAGGAAAACAAGGCTGCATCATACACGTGGAGAGACAGAGATACTGAGGGGGGACCCACCGATCGACAGGTCTGGGGAGAGGGGAGGCATCACTGGCAGGAAGGGGAGGGCTAAGCAGGAGAAGAGGTACTGGAGTGGAAATCACTGCAGAGAGAGTGAGGAAGCCCCTGCCCTTAAGACGGAGAAAGCACCGGGCGGATAAATTACATCCAGAGTGCTGAAGGAACTTGGGATGTCCTGGCAAACCCCTGGCAGAGCTTTTCACCATCTCTCTGAGGACAGGGTGGGTGCCCCAGGACTGGAAGGTGGCTCATAGTGCCTATCCACAAGGGGATCAAGGATGGCAGAGAACTACAGGCCTGTCAGCCTGACATCGGTGGTGGGCAAAGTGATGGAGGCATTGTCAAGAAGAGGCTGGGGGACCTGGAAAAGTCAGGTGCCTGGATGATAGACAGCATGGATTCGTCTCGAGAAGTCATGTCAGACAAACCTTGTGGAGTTCTATGACTGGGTGACGAGTGCCTTGGACCTTGGTAGACCAGTGGACATCCTCTTTCTAGACTTCAGCAAGGCATTTGACTCTGTTCCTCCGCACGGGCCTGTTGGATAAGCTGGGAGGATTGGGGTGGGAACCAGATGATCAGATGGATAGGCAATTGGCTCCAGGACCGGACCCAGAGGTCGTGGTTGGCAGGATAGTCTCATCCCAAAGAGGTCATTAGTGGGGTCCCACAGGGATCAGTCCTGGGCCCTCCTGTTCAACACCTATATCTCTGACATAAGGACAGGAATCAGGGTGAGATGAGTCTCCGTGGATGACTCAAAACTGGAGGTGGTGGTGGATGGGGAGAGGAGGGTGGCCCCTACAGGGGACCTGGAGGCTCTGGAAGATGGCTCTAGAAAGTGGAAGCTGAGGTCCAATGCAGGGAAATGCAAGGTACTCCACCTGGGGGCCAGAAACCTGGGCCAAGTGTACACCCTGGGGGGGGGGAATGCTACAAGTCTCGATGGCTGAGAGGGACCTGGGGGGGATGGTGGTGGTGGATGTCAAAATGAGCAACTCGGAGACTTGTAGGAGGGCAGCAGCCAAGGCCAACAGGATGCTGGGATGCATTGCTAGGGGGATCACCTCCAGAAGGAGGGAAGTGATGCTCCCTCTGTATAACTGCTTAGTGAGGCCACACCTTGAGTACTGCGTGCAGTTTTGGAGGCCACACTTAAAGAAGGACATTAAGCTCCTGGAGAGGGTGCAGAGGAGGGCAACCAAAATTATTTGGGGCTTGGGGGACAGGACCTATGAGGAGAGGCTCGAAGAGCTAAATATGTACACATTGGAAGAGAGAAGGGACCGGGGGATATGATAGGAGGTCTTCAAGTACATGAAGAGGGTAAATAGGGAGGAACAGCCAGGGTGCTTCAAGGAAGTAGGAAGGGGCCACTAGAGGGCATGGGTGGAAGCTGGAGGGGAGATTCAGGGAGAAAGGAGGTGCTACTTCACTGAGAGGTGGTGGAGCCATGGAATGTACTGCCTAGGGGCTGGTGGAGGCAGAGAACGGTGAGGGGTTCAAGAGGGGCTGGGACAGGTACAGGGGAAGGGTTCTGGAAGCAAAATCCAATGCAGCAAGAATATCCGGAACTGGGAAGGGAGAAGCCAGAGAAGGCGAGGGGGCAGCAAGGTCAGCACCCAGGGTGGGGGCTGACCAATCAAGCAGACTCGAAAGACCGTTAGGCCTATTCTGCTGGCATTTTATTATGTTAGTAAATTAAAGAATCATATACGAGATGCCAGTACAGCCTAGATGTAGAGCAATGAATTCAGGGAGCCATGTGAAATGCAAATGAACAAATATAAAAGGAAAAGTAGATCATTACCACATTAGAGTGACTCTGACTACTATTCTTTGCAGTGCAACAGAATAAGTACATAATAAATACAGTATTGAGGGGAAAAGAAGAAAGGAGAGATCAGTATAAACCCTTACACCCTGAGCCAAATGCAAATCTGGATTATGTGGAGAGGTATAGGCTTCGGTGATAACTGTAGACAGAAGAGATAGTCATAGTGAAGATCAGCTCCGATTACTCGAAAATCACCTAAATAGGTGTTATATGGGATGACTAGGTCTAGAAGACTAGGCTCAGTGAGCCCCAAAACAGGAAGGACCACACAGCAGTGGATTTCAATAAATCTGTAGGCTTTGAGTAAAATAAGGAGCATAAGGAAGATATAGATTGACAGTCCTTTGCAACAGTACACCAAACATAGCCCACCTCTTTGAGTGCTAATGATAGTTCCATATTGTAAACAGGAGGTAGTAAGAATAATGGAGCGTAGGGAAGGAGACAGATTAAAAGTAGTTGCCAATAGTACTTAAGAACCTGTCATCGGGAGAGGGAAGGGGTAAGTTGCCTTGTAATATTTATACATATATATACATATATATATATAGGGATATACAATGGTGAGCTGTCAGATAAATGATTTATCTACACAAGTGCTGTTTGACCTCGGGAACTTCCGCAGTGGCGTAAGCCACGAGTGAGAATCAGTCAGAAACAATACAATGTGAGATAAATCATTATCTGACAACTCTACCATTGTATATTTCATTATGCAATAGGGATGCTTCTTATCAGTGTGGAACATTTGGTTTTAACTGTTTATGTTCTTTTTTAAATGGTAATTTCTGGGACTTTCTGGGACTTTGGTTAACTTTCCTGGTGTATGTCCGCTTAGCTGGGTGGTTGCTATTAAATGAAACACCACTTATTTTGTAGAGAACTTCTTGCTGAACAAATGTCATGGTGACAGTATCATGCTACCTTTTTGTTTTAAAGTTATTCGCATTTGTTTGATGAAAAGTGAAACAAAATTTAATTTTATGCTGTTTTTGCTAATTATAAAAAAAACTAAAAGGTGTTTATTAATGAAATGCCACTCATTTTGTAGATATTTTCATGCTGAACATTTTTGTGCTCATAGTACCATGCTATCATTTTTAGTTTTAAAGTGATTCACATTTGTTTGTCGAAAAGTGAAAAAAAACTGAATTTTATGCTGTTTTTGCTAATTTTGAAAAACTAAAAGGTATCTCTGAATGAAACACCACTCATTTTGTAGATACTTTTATGCTGAACATTTTGTGCTCATAGTACCATGTTATCATTTTCATTTTAAAGTTATTTATATTTGTTTGTCTGAAAAGTGAAAAGAAAATAGGATTTTTGCTGTTTTTGCTAATTATAAAAAAACTAAAGGTATCTATAAATGAAACACCACTCATTTTGTAGATATTTTTGTCCAGAACATTTTTAATTGCTCACAGTACTATGCTATCTTTTCGTTTTAAAGTTATTCACATTTGTTTGTCAAAAGTGAACAAAAAGCTTTGATTGACGGTTTGCATTTATCCCACATATGTGGGATAAATCTAGGGTGGTTAGATTTATTCCACATATGTGGAAATAAATGGATTTATTCAATGGCTTTTGGTCTCACACCTATTGCATAAATATATATATATATATATATATATATATATATATAGATAATAATTCACATATGAAAAAAGAAAAGGCAATAATCAGGATGCATACTATTTGAAGATATGCAACTGAACAGCCAAAAGACTATAAACCTGATGCACTGCTAAATTGGAGAGTAAAAGGCTAGATGCAGAGAACCTGATTAGTGAGGTAATAATATAAGATCTAACAGTAAAATAATGGATTAGAAAAGCATTGCTGATATACCAAAGTTCCCTTGAAGACCTTTAAGCTGCTCATTTAAACACTGCAACAAAAAGTAAATTGATCGTGCTGCAATGTAAAGCCTTTACGTTCTCCATCTACTGGGAGTGAAAGCAACCAGGTAACATTGACTGTAGAGTGGGCGGCTAGGCAGAAAAAGTGTACTGGAAGCAAAACCTACCAAGATATAGCAACTGTTACCGTATTACTGACCATATAAGCTCATGACACCTTAGATTTAGTAGCAGGATTGTGACTATTGATGTTCTTGCTTTTGGTCTTTGCCCTACAGTGCCTTTTGGGTGGCTCTAAAGGTTTGAGTGGGGAACTTGCAGCAATCTCTGCCCATGAAGTGTCGGTAGAAATACACCCCTGAGGCACATGGCCCAAATTAGATGGATGCTCAACTGAAATTTGCTGGGAAAGATCCTCCTGCGAGGCGTGCATGTCATCCTCCAAGAGAGCAAACTTATTGCTCAAGGGAATAGAAGGGTTGATTTGAAGGTGAGAGGCTGCAGCTTGATAGAACAGCATGAAAGTCTTGAAGAATAATGTCCCGACAGAAGCTTCTCTTGCAGCTGTGTTGATTGCCTTGGGGTCAAATCAGTTGCGGTGTCGCTGCTTGAGGCTGCGAGTTCTGCAACACTTTCCCCACGTTCCTGTACCGTGTTTTCCACCCTCCGTGTGGATACCAAAGCTGTGTTCGGGTTGCCAATTGCTGCTGAACTTCCCAGGGTAAGATTGCAGCGAGAGAGACCTCCAGATAGTTGGCCAAGGCGTCAGGGGTTTCAAAATCTTTGAAGGAAGAGCCTGAGAAAAGGCATAGTGTCACGGGGTAACTTAGAGCAAATTTAATGCTTCTTTGGTGGAGGATTTGTTTAAGTGGATTGTAGGCCTTCCTTCTGATGGTGAAATCTTTCGAAAAGTCTCTGTAGATGGAACTATTAAACTCTTGCCACCGAAGTTTCCCCATTTCTCTGGCTCATTTCAGTATTAATTATGTGTGGGAATAGTTCAAGAAGTGAGCAATGATAGGCCTTGGTCGCTGGTCTCATGTTAGCCTGGGACCCAGAGTGTGGTGAACCCCCTCTGATTAATGTTGGGTCAGGAGGCAGTTTAAGCAGTGCAGGCAGCACATGTATTAAAAGCGCAGTAGTGTCTCCTAATTCTGCACCTTCAGGGAAGCCAAAAAATCGTAAATTGTTGCGATGGTTACGATTTTCAATATCGTCAATTTTGGCTTGTAGGGATTTAGTAGTTTGATCTTGATTGCGGACAGTAGCCTGGAGATCATGAATAGTAGTGGTGTTATGGGCTGTTGCTTTCTCATTAAATGCAATTTTCTGGCCAAAAATTTCAAGAGTGGTCACATTCTGTTGGGTGGAGGATTTTAGATAATCTTAGCCATCAGTTTAGAAAACATTACTTCCACTCTAGCAAGTAAACTTTGCTGTACTTGGAGATCTGCCGTGATGCTGAAGGATGAGGCCTAGTATGCTGCAGTACAGTGTAGGATAATTGAATATAAGTAGATGATGGATCAAAAATGACTTAGAAACTGTGTCAGACAGTAAGATTACAGGATGGTCACAGGAGTTTGTACCAAAGAAAGGTCTGGTGAAGGCTGGATGAAGATTGATTGCAGTCATTCCTGCAGAGATTCTGAACTATGCTGCCATCTTCTGCCTGGTCAGGCCACACCCCCCCTCCCAGATGTTTTTATAACTATATAACACAGGGTTGTTTAATGAATATAAAATCTAAATTTGGTTAATTCATAGAAATAGTGTGTCCTTGATGTAGCCTTCATAATTACATTCATATAAGAACTTTTTTTTTCACGTTAGATTGACAAACAGGTACTTGTCACCCCCCACTATTTCGAGCACATGTACTATCTGAACTCGAAATTTCAGTTCTTTGGTGGTTTCTGTGTGAACATACATCATGCATGTGTATAAACAGAAATGCTATATGGCATCTCGATGCAGTATGTCTCTTCCCCACAGTTGATGCAGCTGAACTGTGCTGCCTCCTGTCTTCTGCCCCACAAGCCGCCTGCCTTCTGCTTCACATTCGAGGCTGCTGCAGCTGCTGCCCACTGTCCTCCACCACAACTCAAGTACCTTGTCTTATGACAACACTGTGTTGGTAAATGACGTGTTGTGGGCGTATTTATGGGACGCCATGTTTTTAGCAGATAGTTTGATGGTGTTGTTTAATTGCTTGTAGTACGAGTCTTAACACCTTTCCTGGTTGAATAGCAGCAAATAACATACAATACATGGGATCCCAACACCTTATGGTGCATTACTGCCAGTTCTGTGGCGTTCATTGACGTGTCTGAGGTGTTTATGGAACACCAGATTCTTGGAAGACAGTTTAATGGTGGTGTTGAACTGCTTGTAAAGATATTCTTTACAAAGTCACCTTTCCTAGGCAATTTCCAGTACTAGCTAATGATAATGACCTGTGGAAGATGTCAAAATACCTTGTACTGCATTGCAGACAGCTCTGCTTGCTTGTGTAGTTGCGGTATTGTTGAGGTAAGGAACACCCATGTCCAAAGAGGGTTTAATTATGTCATTTAAAGGTTTTTAGAACAGTTCTTTAAAAAAAAAAAAAAAAAGCTTTCCTGGCCGAATACCTGGGATCTGAATACTGAATATTTGTGCAAATATTCTGAAAAAGGTATTCACACAGCCCTAGTTTTTGGTCACTAGGACTTCTGCTCATAGAATATCTGAGGTTCAAGCTCTCGTGCTTTAGCCTCCTTATTTGATTTTGCACAAGGACAGGGTGTCTTTATGGAGCAGTTCTCACTTCTTGCCAAAGGCGGTCTTTGATTTCACACTGAATTGGATCATACACATTCCTGTCTGTTATCCTGGGCATGATAATGAGGCTGAGACACTGCTGCATACACTTGATGTACACAGAACACACTGTTTCTACCTCCATCACACTAAGGACTGCAGAAGGTCCTCCCAGCTTTTTGTTTCATTCGCCCCCAGTAAGGAGGTCACATTTGTGATTAATTAGTGCCTGTCCAAATGGCTGGCCGACTGTATTACATTTTGTTGCAGAAAGTAGGATAAGGAACATTCTGCTTTCCATAGCCACCCTACGTGTGTGATGGCCATTTTTATTGCCTGCTTTCAGAATGTTTTGGCAACTGACGTGTGGCTGTCATATGGAGCACTGTGGATCCTTTCATTAAGCATTACATTCTAGGCATCGTCTCACACAGATATGCTGGTTTTGGTCTTGCGGTACTGCAAGGCCTCCTGTCATGATGTCCTGTCAGACTTTGCAGTCCTCTCTGGGTACTTTGCGTACTGCTTGGGAATCATTCCAGAGGTGTGGCCCAATGGAGATATCATCGATGTCAATAGAACAGTTACTTATTGTAACAGTAGAGCTTTGAGAAACTCTCCTCCACTGGGCCATGGCACTCCTACCTACTGAGGTATAAGATGGCAGGTTTGTTCACTGCCTTAGAAACATAGACTTTGACGGCAGATAAGGACCGCTAGGCCCATCTAGTCTGCCCATTTCCCTACCTACAGGATAGGCCGCAGATCCTAGTTAACCAACAGCCTATTTCTTCCTACCCCCCCACAAGAATTGCCTTATGTCTGTCCCATGCATTCTTGAATTCTCCCACAGTTTTAGACCCCACAACCTCCTCAGGAAGGCTGTTCCATGCATCCACTACCCTCTCTGTGAAATAATACTTCCTCACATTGCCCTGAACTGCCTCCTTCTATCTTTAAATTGTGTCCCTTGTTCTTGCAAGTCTCTCTTTCTGAAAATGCTACCCTCTTGGACTTTGTTGATTCCACTGAGGTACAAAGTTTCTATCATGACCCCCTCTCCTTCTTTCCTCAAGGGTATACATATTAAGCTCCTTTAGTCTCTCTTCATACGGCTTCTCTTGCAGACCCTGCACCATTTTAGTTGCCCTCCTCTGGACTGCCTCTATCCTGTCTATATCCTTGCGGAGATGAGGTCTCCAGAACTGGACACAGTACTCCAGATGGGGTCTCACCAACTGTCTGTACAGAGGGATAACAACTTCCTGTTTTCTGCTGGTGATGCCTCTCCCTATACATCCCAGTATACCCCAGCCCTCCCTACTGCCTTCTCACATTGCTTGCTAACCTTAAGGTCATCTGATATGATTACCCGCCTTCCCAGGTCCCTTTCCTTTTTTGTTGTTGTTATTACCTCCCCACCCATTGTGTATTCTTCCCCTGGGTTCTTGTTTCCCAGGTGCATTGTTTTGCACTAATTTGCATTGAATCCTAGCTGCCATACTTCTGACCATTCCGCCAACCTTGCCAAGTCCCTTTTCATCCTTTCCACGCCTCCTTGTGTATCAACTCTGTTGCAGATTTTTGTGTCATCTGCAAAAGGCATACTTTTCCTTCCAGTCCCTCTGCAATGTCACTGATGAAGACATTAAAAGGACTGGACCCAATACTGAACCCTACGGTACCCACTAGTAACCTTTCTTCAGAATGTACTCCATTTACAATTACCTCTGTGTCCTGTTGTCCAGCCAGTGTTTACCAGGCTACCACCTGGGTCCCACTCCCAGGCTGGTTAATTTGACTATTAATCTTTTGTGTGGGACTGTGTCAAATGCCTTGCTAAAGTCTAGGTAGGCCATGTCCACAGCCCTCCCTGGTCTACTACTTTGGTCACCCAGTCAAAGAAATCTATTAGGTTCAGTCTGACATGACCTTCCCGCTGTGAACCCATGCTGCCTTGGGTCCTGTGCTCCACTGGCCTCTAGGTACTTGACTGTTCTTTCCTTCAGAGTGACTCATCACTTTCCCTACCACAGAGGTCAGACTGACAGGTCTGTAGTTTCCTGCCTCTGTCTTGGACCCACTTTGTGAAGGGAATCACATCCCTTCCTCCAGTCCTCAGGTACCACACCATCCTCCCATGATTTATTAAAAGAATAGCCAGTGGTTTCACTAGTTCCTCCCTTAATTCTTTTAGAATTCTGGGGTGAATTCCATCAGGACCCATTGCTTTATCCTCCTTCAGTTTTAGGAGTTCTTGCAGAACCCTTTCTTCTGTGAAAGGACAGGGATCGACCCCCCCTATCAAAAGTGCTTCTGTTAATTGGATTAGGCACTTCCCCCTCCTCTTTTGTGAATACTGAGCAGAAATATTTGTTCAGTATTCCTGCTTTTTCACTATCTCCCTCTGCCCACCCACTGTTCATTCTGTTCAGCCTCACTATCCCTCCTCGTCTTTCTATACTCGCTGATGTACCTATAAAAGGTTTTATCCCCTTCTTAACTGAGTTGGCTATCTTTTCTTCAGTTTGGGCCTTTGCTATTCTGACTTCCCTCCTGCTTCCTTCTGCCTTAACTGGTACAGCTCTCTGTCCTGCTCCTTCTGTGTTTCTTATACTTCCGAATGCTATCTTTTTCTTCCTGACTTTCACAGCCACCTCTTTTGAGAACCATAGTGGCTTTTTCTTTGTTTTGATTTGTTCATTTGCTTCACACAAAGGCTTGTTGCCTCTGTGATGGCAGTTTTGATAATTCCCCATTGTTGCTCCACACCTCCTTCTAGCCTGTTTGCTAGTGCTTTTCTGAAGCACTCTCCCATCTGCCAAAGTCAGCCCTCCTAAAGTCCAGTACCTCACTTTGTGTGGCTGACTCTTGTAGCTGAGTTTATGTGAACCACACTGTTTGATGGTCACTTGTCCCCAGATGGCAACTCACTTCTAGATCTGAGATCCTCTCACTGCCCCGTTTGATCTGAGGTCTAAGATTGCTCCCTCACGAGTGGGTTCGAAACTAGCTGTCTAATGCCTGCCACCTGTAGGGCATCAAGAATGGCCCTGCTCTTGGATGTGGCTGCAGCAAATTGCTCCAGTTAACATCTGGCATATTCAGGTCTCCCATCAACAGTATCTCCCTTTCTCTGCCATTCTAAGAATGCCTTCTATCATATCCTTGTCCATTCCTTCCCCTGACATGGGGGTCTGTACACAACCCTGTGCGGATTGTGGTGCCTTTCCAGTCTCCAAGGTGACCCACAGTGCCTCCTCTCCTCCCTGTTTACTCTTTTGTTCAGTTGCTTTTATCCCTTCCTTTACATAGAGAGCTACTCCTCTCTCCCCTGCCTGTCTCTCCTGTAGGTTATGTACCCTGGTATGTTAACATCCCAGTCATGGTTCTCTGTGTAGCATGTTTCTGTGACTGCTACAATATCCAGGCATCCCTCTTCCATTAAGGCCATCAGCTGTTGGTGTCCATATGTGCCACATGTCTATCATTATGCCTTCCAGTCCCAGGTCTCTCTTTGTGTGCCTGGCCCCAGTTTGGTCTTCTGGTTTCTCCCGGAAAGATGCCCTCCGAGTTTGTCTCTGGTGGGAAACTGAGGAATGATGAGGCTGCCCATGTTTTTAGGTGTCAACATCGTACTTCATTGCGAGCAGCCTCCAGCTAGCAAGTTTCCAAGTGGTTCTGACGCATATGACCTACATTTCCAAAGGAGTGGCCGAATGGACAAGATTCTCTTGAAGATCTGCTGTCACAATAAGTAACTGTTCTTTATTTAATGGTTTACTCTTAAACAACAGTAGGACGATATATATGCAATTTGGAACAAAACAGAGGTTGTTACTACCCCAATCTGATTGTCAGATTAATGGGGCAGGTGGTACAGTTATTTAAACAATTGAAAGCTTTAAATACTTGGGCTTTTGGTTAGACCAAACTCTTTCTTACAGTACTCATATTGATATTTTGATCAAAAATATGCATGCAAGACTGAACCTCCTTTTAACTGTTAGAGAGGTTGTTTATTAAAACAATTTCTAGTCAGTTATAGATTGTGGCTTACCTTTTAACTGTCAGAGAGGTTGTTGATTAAAACAATTTATAACATGGGCATGTAGGTTTCAGAAAGATGATTAGATAAAATGGGTCACCTGAGCGTTCATTAATTACTAGTATTTTAAGACTAAGTGGATGTGGTGAGAAGTCGCGGAGGAGAAATGTTACTGAAGTTACTGAACTAACTGTGCTGCAGTGTGAAAGGAAAAGACGAGCAGCCATATTTTTTTCCAAGTTAGTGTTGGATCCCACCCACCCAACCAATGGACATTGAGTCCTAGCTGAAATGGCACAATGTGCAATACAGTCAGCACTTATTTATCCGGCTCTCATTTATCCGTTTCTCTCATGTATCCGTCTTTGACTGCATGATTTTTTTATTTCCCATTTTGTTTACACTCGTTTATCCGTCTCTCGCGTTATCCGTTTCCATTGCCCATCCTGCCTGTTGTCTCATATGTAGATCTCAATGTTTACTCTCAGATAACTGACCCTTTTCATTCCCAGTAGAATATTGTGTAGAAAACCACAGACCAAAGCAGGCAAGGCAGTCACAAATCAAAGCAGCCACAGACCTAAGCAGTCACAGCAGACAGAGATCAAACTGCAGACCAAAGCATCCAGTTTCCACTTAACCGTTTCTCTCAGATATCTGTCACCTGACCTGAGAACAGAAGGCAACGGATATCTGAGTGCTGACTGTAACAAAGTACAGGCAAACATGGTATACAACACAGAGAAGTTGAAATAAAGCAACTGACCATTAACATTTAGCAGAGACTGAGTTTAGCGATAGTGTCAGCACATTGAGTGTTGCAAGGTATGCAGCATTAGTGAGATTACACATGTTGCAGCAGCATAATTGTGAAGAATAAAGAAATTCAGTTCTATTCAGTGTAGTAATGTAACAGTGTATTAGTGGAACACGATCTATCTGTGGTAGTTGCATGTCGGCAAGTCAGTACAGCGACACAGGATGAGCAGGAAAAGTGACGGACCATATAATGATGTCAGAAAGTGCTGTGTCGTGTGAACGATCGTGAAGTAGTTGGGACCTGTATGAGAATGCTGAAGGAGGAATGTAAATGTGTAAGTCTACTTACTGGTAATTTGTATATGAGAGACAGACATGGGAGTATTAGGCAGCAAAAGATGCAATATCCGTCGCATGATCTTGACACGTACTGGAGAGCACGACACAGAAATACAAGAAAAGGTAAACAGCATGGATGGTACAGAATTGCAATGTGAAAGCTACAAAGGAAATATGAACATATATAGTTGTGGTTGTACTGGAGTGGAGGCTCAGTAATGGTTAGTGGTTCGTGGTTACAGAGTGTGGTTTGTCGTGCTGTTGGGGGGGATGGAGGTATGGAAGCCAGTAAGATATTGAATCCATATGCGTCAACTGAAACTGGTTTGTTGCATCATTCAAACTTTTGAAAGTAGTAGTTGTCGGCAGTGACAGAACGGAATAGAAGTACTGGAAATGTCAGGAATGGCTGTAAACTTTTCAATATTTGGTCATCTATCATTAAACAAATGGCTGCAGTATCATTTTCCAGGTGGGGTGCCTGCAAAGAGAGCCAGAGTTACTGAAGAGCTGTCCATGTCTGCTGTTATTGAAAGTAAAAGTTCAGGAAGTAGAGAGGCACCCATAACAGAAAATAAATGTGTAGGAACGGAGGTGCTTGACTGGAAAATGATTGAAATATGTGACAGAGAGGAAGATATAACAGCTCTGTGTAGAAGAGCACAATTACAGAAACAGATGCAAAGCAGAGTAGAGCAGGAAAACAGTGCATCACAGCACAGGGAGATGCTAAAAGTGATGGAAAGCAGTACAGGGGCTGAAAGTGTCACCCAGGAACAAGCAGCATCAGAAATTTCTCAAACGAGTGTTAGACGTCCTGAAAGTATGACTGTAGATAAATTGGAGCAAAGCAAGGATGAGGAGAGTACCCAAAAAGTACTACATGGGTAGTGAATGTGCTGAAGGACTGGCGCAGTAGTAATCACCAGGCAGTAGATTTAGAACCATCGAGGTTGAGCAGTTGAGTGGAACACTGAGGCACTTTATGCAACAGTGAAAGACATTGGTGGGAAAAGAGTACATCGTGAGCTCTGTTATGCAACAGTGAAAGACATTGGTGGGAAAGAGTACATCGTGAGCTCTGTTATCTGTTTAGAAACATAGAAACATAGAATTTGACGGCAGATAAGGACCGCTTGGGCCACCTAGTCTGCCCATTTTCCTACCTAACAGATAAGCTGCAAATCCTAGTTAACCAACAGCTTACTTCCTCCTGCTCCTAAGAGCAGGAATCAATAGATTTCTGAATAATCTTGAGAATGCGAGATGTGAGCATCTGATATGATCACATTTTTCAATGTGCTAATGTGTTTATTGCTAGATTTAAAAAAATTAGGAAGGAGGGTAAAGACCGTGCATGTCATCACCCCCCCCCATTACTGATGAAGATTTAGTTAAACTACGTTCATCAGAAGTGCTATCTCCAGACCCACCAATAGATCTTGTTCGGCGTGTCCAGTTTGAACTGCAGCTCAGCCTGGCTCATCATGGAAGAGGAGTGAGAGACCTGCGTCAGGACTCTTTCACGGTTCAGAAGTTTTCAGATGACACTGAGTATCTGTCCCTCACTTTTAATCCTCATAGCAAAAATCATCAGAGTGTGATGGAACCAAACAGAGAGTTTACATGGCTTTTTATTTTCTGATCCACAAAACCCTTTTTGCCCTGTCTAAATGTTTCAGGAGTAGTTGAGCCACTGCTCCCAAGGAGCAAGCTCACTTTATTTGCATCCCAAAAGAGTAATGCACCCTAGGGACAGTGTGTGGTATAGTAACCAACCTATGGGAGTGAACTATCTGGGCAACTTGATGCCCAAAATTTCAGAAAGAGTCCAGCTATTGAGGCGGTACACTAATCATAGCATAAGAAGCATGGCCGTTAAAATATTATCTAACGCAGGTCTTGCTTCACATGAGATTATGACCGTAACAGGGCACAAGTGTGAGGCAAGCTTGAAAAACTATTGGTCAGCCTCGACGTCAGATAGGCAGAAATTGAGCAGCTTTGTGACATCGGCTGGAGCACCAATATCCCAGAAAAGTGAACAAACCACAAGCAATGTAGATAGTAGCAAGACAAAATCGTCACAGCACAGCAAAAGAAAGAGAATTCCATATCAAGAACACCAGTGTCATAAGTAGAAATAAATGACAAGGAAATGCTAGCAGCAGCATTTAAATCTGAGCAGTATCAAAACTATGGAACTATAAATTTTCATTATCATTCATACTGAATACTTGTGTTGATTAATTATACTGCTCAGTAAATAGTGAATAATAGAATCAGTTCAGTTGTTTAAAATGCAAACAACATTATTATTGTAGTGAAGTACAACAAAATAGAAATCTTACAGTTGTTAAAAACATAGGAAAAATATTATGTAGTGTATTACATAACTAGCAATCAGTAAAAAGATAAGTTATTAAAAACAGTGTTGTGTTAATTGTCTGTAATATTTCAGAAGTATACTTAATACAGTAGTATGTTTTTCAGCAGTTAAAAGTCAGAAATGTGTTTAAACACAATTATATAAAACTTGAAAGTCCTTAGTCAGTTACAGAGAATTACAGTATTGTAATATATGGCTTATAAAAATAATACTACCAAAATGCATACAAAAAAGTCCTTGTAATACACTGCAGATAGTGATAATACTATCGTTGCCAAGTGATAATACTGTCGTTCAAAACTCGTAATACTATAGTTCGAGCTCTGAATGATAGTATTATCACCAAACCAGAACAGCGCAGTCTCAAAACCCTCCAATACCGTACACTTAATGTGTGCTGACGTACCACAAATTGTGCCTCCTCATTAGACTTATTGTCTCTCTCTGGGCGGGCAAAACAGTTTGAAAAAAATGGCGTCTGTCTCGATTAGTGAGAGGAAATGATCCGTTCGCTCTCCTGCCGATTCTTTGCCACACAACTGTTTCAGTAATCCTGCATATGGCATCGCAAGAAATCAATGAAAGGTAGGACTACCTTAAAAAAATAAGTAGCTCAACAGAGACACTGAGTGAGTGAGCGAGCAGGCGAGGGCAGGGGGGAGTGTGGAGATGGAGAGAGTCACCGTCTGAGTCCTCCCTGCGAGGGCAGCCTGCCCTGGAGTCACAGCACCTCACAAACTGAAAAGAAAACTCGCATCCATATATTACAAAAATTAAAAAATAGGAGAGTGTCTATCACTCGGGAATTATGCCATCGAGAGGTTCTGGGGTCAAGGGAACCTCTCGAGCTTCGCTCTCGAGGTTCTCTTGACCCCAGAACCTCTCGATGGTATAATTCCCTTGTAATAGACACTCGCCTATCTATTATTCTATTTGTTAACAAGGAATCTTTTAAGATATTGTAAATGGCACTATTTATTACTGTGGCAGTATACCAATGTGTTTGTGGTTCTGTGTCCTGCTGTGGTGTAACGACACATAATAAAGTTTCTATGTTTCTCTTATTTGAGAACATATTTCTTTATTTCTTTAAAGTATATATGTAGCCCATGTTATAAGCGCAGTAACCCACTTCAGGGTGTACGGTTATTGGGGATTAATCAACAACCTGGGTAATGTGAGAACACTCGGCCTGCGGCCTTGTGCCTCACAACACACCCAGGGTGTTGATTTATCCCCACTAACCGCATACCCTGTCATGGGTTATTGCTTATTTCTAGTCAGTTATGGACTGTGGCTTACCTTTGTTTTCCTCTACAGCTGATCTCTCATTAAAGAGAGTTCACACACACACACTGTACAATGCCATTTCTCGCTTTGTAACTGGTGGTGTGCAGTACACACATCAATGTGCACCATATAGCATGGTTGTCAGTCTTCTTTTCAGTGGTATTTTCTATTTGTTAATCAGTTTTTGTCTTTTTTTTTTTTTTTTTTTTGCTATTAGGTACATTCTTCATTTTTGGGTTTACTTGCATGGCCTTCATCAGTGTACTGTAGAAGGCTACTTTAAGGTCAATCCATCAAAATTCCTCTGTTTAAAACCCCATTGGGGCAACTTTCTTATGTCTGCAGGGCTTCAAAAAATCTTTCCTTGCTCTGTTCAAAGCATTATTTTAGACAATGTTTCCAAAAATGTGTTAAAATAATATTCTTTTGCTAATTCTGAATGTAAATGCTTTTCATGAATCATGTGTGTTTATGTAGTATGGTAAAGGGACATTGTCAGCCCCATTAGGACTCAAAGTGTGCCTAGTTTAAAAAAAGTGTTAGGATTTGTAACATTCTGTAGACGTTGCTGATGATGTTGGTAATTTGATTTTGATTCCTTTTTAAAAGTGAAAAACAGATTGTCCACCATGCTGGTGTTACCACACAAAAATGTGTTTGTTTACAGTCCTTGACCAACTCCCACTGCATCTTGCCTGGACTTGGGAACACCCCACATCACACTCTAGCCACTCATAATGCAGAGGGAGGAGAAGAGACCATTGCATCATGAGTGGCTATACTGTTTGGATGTGTTCCTGATATTCAAGAAGAATACAGTAAGAGTAGATGAAGGTTTTTGAAATAACAAGGATGGGTATAATTACTCCAGTAGCATGCATTTCAGTTCCGCTAAGAAAGGAGGGTACTCCAGGGGACCATCCATGTGAAGAACTAGAAAACATTGTGGGAGGAGTCTGTTTCTAACAAGACATCTTAACGGAATATCTGGGTTAGGAAATAATGACCCACCCACCACTCAGTATATACAGTCTTCAGAAATGTATTGATAGCCATACACTTACAAGAAACCTGCTTTTTTCTACAGCCAGTGTTTCAAGGACTTAGCACTTCCTCAGGACTTAAGCACCACTACTATCAGAAACATGGAAAATAAAACTAAAATGTATCCATTCCAAAATATATGAATTGAAACATGGGCTAAATTACTATATAGCACCCCATATAAGTACAAGGCAGTGACCTAAATAACATTCCTGCTGTGAAAGTTAAGATGTTTCAAATGTAAAAGATCAACATTTTTTTATTTGCTCTTTATGCCCCCTTGTTTACCCACCAGTAAGCACTCTTCAGGGAGCCCAAGGCTGTATGTCCTTCTAGCTCCACCCCATGTAACTCCTTGAGGGACCGGTGGACCTACCTCCTCATCCTGCCTCAGATTAGGGAGGAGAACCCAAGTCGTCTCTCCCCCCCCCCCCCAACTGTCCCTTACTATGTGTCTGGTAGTCCATCCAGCCCCCTGGAGAAGCCCGGTTAAGGAGTCTGAGGCAGCCGGGTCCTGTCTGCTGGTGACTGCTGCAGGGTTTTTCCTGCTTTCTGGTCCTCCCCAAGGGTGCCGGTGCTAGAGGGGATCCAAGGAGACGGGACAAGTTGAGACGTGCTGCCGCTCTGGATCCCAGCCAACGTCCTTCTCTCGTGATTTTCTGCAGTCCTGCTGCACCTCCACCTGTGGTCACCCTTGGCGGTAGAGCAGTGGGGTTGCAGCCCACCCTCTACGGAGGATGAAAGCAACCTCCTGGGCACTTGATCCTCTCCCCCCGCTAGCCGTCCGGCAGCCCAAGATCATTCCCGATCCTGGGTCACTGGTGTCGCAAGCGGTAGCGTTACTGCTGCGCTGGTGGGCCAGCCAAAATGTTATGTATCAGAAAGTCACTTGGCTATACTTCTCTGGTATATGAACTCTCTTACGATCTCAGTTCATGACATCCATAAAAATCTGTAAATGTTAGTAATGTTCGAATGATACTGTAATGCAATAGAGACAGGCCCTAGTATCTTGTAACTTTCATTATTACCAAACACTCACAATGTGTGTCAAATCAGTCTCAAGCAATGTATGCATAGGCTGTCAGATAATGCCTCCTTACCTGGTAAATAACATAGTATTATATGACAAATTAGTGGCTTACTTCATATCGTTAGTCATGCACTTCTAAATATCAATGTCAAAAAATATAACTTTTAAAGAAACAAAAGAAAAAAAAATTGATCTGCAAACAATAGAAAAATATCCAGGGGAGAACAGGAGAAACAACACAGCTATATATTATTTTCAATTCATTTCATTTTAAATCAATATTATACGTTTGAAACCTTGTTTCATTGTGTAACCATTAAGCAAGCACATTTCTGAAGGTGATAGAATCCTTGCATCTAAAACAGAGACTATAAGGTCATTTTAAGTCCCAGGCTGAATTTTAAAATTGTATTATTGTAATTTGTACAGTGGCGTGAAAAAGTATTTGCCCCCTTCCTGATTTT
This sequence comes from Neoceratodus forsteri, assembly GCA_016271365.2. Classification (NCBI taxonomy): domain Eukaryota; kingdom Metazoa; phylum Chordata; order Ceratodontiformes; family Ceratodontidae; genus Neoceratodus; species Neoceratodus forsteri. The sequence continues at coordinate 1,135,835,070 of CM057449.1, read as the reverse complement.
CTCTGTTATTGCATATTTGGCACACTGGATGTTTTCAGGTCTTTAGACAAAATGTTATATTAGATAAAGGGAACCTGAGTGAACAAACAACACTTGTTTTATTTTACTTATTTCATTTATTTAATGAAAAAAGTTAACCAACACCAACTGGCACTGTGTGAAAAATTAATTGCTTACACTTGATAACTGGTTCACACCTTTAGCCAATGACTGCAACAAAGCTTCCTATAATTCAATATCAGTCTTTCACATTGCTGTGGAGGAATTGTCACTCTTCCTCGCAGAACTGCTTTAATTCAGTAACATTGGTAGGTTTTTGAGCATGAACTGCTTGTTTCAGGTCCTGACACAGCATCTCTATTGGGTTTAGGTCTGGACTTTGACTAGGCCACTCCAAAACTTTAATTTTACTTCTTTTCAGCCATTCTGATGTGGACTTGCTTTTGTGTTTGGATCATTGTCTTACTGCATGACCAACTACGCTTCAGCTTCAGCTGACAGACGGATGACCGGACATTCTCCTTAAGAATTTTCTGGTACAGAGCAGAATTCATGGTTCCTACAATTGGCAAGTCGTCCAGGTCCTGAGACAGCAAAGCAGCCCCACACCATCACACTACCACCACCATGTTTGACTGTTGGTATGATGTTCTTACTGTGGAGTGCTGTGTATGCTTTCAGCCAGACATTATGGGATCCATGTCGTCCAAAAGTTCCACTTTGGACTCATCTGTCCATAGAACATTTTCCCAAAAGGCTTCTGGATCATCCAGGTGCTTCTTGGCAAATGAGAGATGAGCATTTATGTTCTTCTTGGTTATGAGTGGTTTCCACCTTGCTACTTTCCCATGAAGCCCATTTTGCCAAGTCTCTTTCTGATTGTGGAGTCATGAACACTGACCTTAGCTGAGGCAAGAGAAGCCTGCAGTTCTTTGGATGTTGTTTTAGGATCCTTTGAGACTTCCTGGATGATTTTACGCTGCGCTCTTGGAGTAATTTTGGCAGGCCACCACTCCTGGGAAGATTCACTACTGTTCCAAATGTTCTCCATTTGGAGATTATGTCTCTCACTGTGGTTGATGGAGTCCCAGAGCCTTAGAAATAGCTTTGTAACCCTTTCCAGACTGATAGATAGCAACAACTTTTTCTGATCTTTTCAGGAACTTCCTTTGATCGTGGCATAATGTGCTTGTTGAATCTTTGTGCTGGCAACGTGACTCTGATGGTAAGGGTCAAAAAAGTGAGGTTTATATTGAGCAGGGCTGGCTGTAATCAAGCCTGGCTGTGTTCAATCAGCTGACTCTAATTATCCCTTTAATTGGGTTGATTTAATTAGGGGGCAATTACTTTTCACACAGTGCCAGTTGGTATTGGTTAACTTTTTTCATTAAATAAATGAAATAAGTAAAAAAAAACAAGTGTTATTTGTTCACTCAGGTTCCCTTTATCTAATATTACATTTTGTCTAAAGACCTGAAAACATCCAGTGTGACAAATATGCAATGATAGGGAAAATCAGGAAGGGGGCAAATACTTTTTCACGCCACTGTATATTGTGGCTATATTTTGTATAGCGCCATACCTCTAAACTGTCACACGTTATGAGGTACGTCACTCATTTTACCTCTCAGAAACCCTTTGTCCATCATGGGGAAGGTGATATTCCACATTCCTCATCGAGACTTTAAAGCAGAAATTCATAATAATCTATTATGCTTAGTTATACAAAAACATTATGAACATTAGTGCACTGATAGCTATAGTGTTCTGATCTTTCAGTGCCATGTTAGACGATATGTCACACATTTTGCTCATTTGTCACACATCGTGTCACACATTTTGGTGAAGAAGGGTTAAGAGGTATGTATAGCGCCTTGATATTGAAAGGCGCTATATAAATAAAGATTGATTTGATTTGATTTAAATTTTTACCATTTCAGGTTCTCATTTTAACTTTTCCTGCATGCCACCTCTGTTTTTGGGGCCAAAGCAGAGTTCAGAGGCAGGCTGCACTCTGAAAGAGACACGGGCACAATGCCAGCAGCAGTTTTCGGATTAAAAACAAAACATATTTGAGGTAAGAGTGCTGCTTACTGTTCCCTCAGTGAGCCCCATGTGCTCTGTGTGCAGGATCACAGACGAATCTGGCCTGTTCCTGTACTTCTGTTTGTATTCCACTGCTGTTACCGCTCATAGGTGGAGTTATTGCCTTCTAATCAGTTGTGACAATGAGTGACTCAATTCAAACTGAGTATCTGCTAAAAAGTTTAAAAGGTGCTTGAACCTTGTTTAGGCGTAGGAACCAGTCCTTTTTAGATTGTCCATCACTAGAGTACTTTTGTTGAAAAAACAAACTTCTACCAGCTAGAAAGGTAGTGCATTAATGAATTGGAACAGCCTGCATACCTCTTACACTGTACATTGCAGTGACTTCTGTAAACTCGGAGCTTGTCAGTACTCCTCTTTTAACCATGTATTCCTTGCTGTCCTTTCCTTGCTGCTATGACAGTTCTGTCAGCAGTTTTACTGATAAGATATTCAGGCTTTTTTTAAATATTGTTAGAAATAACACTTATGGGTCAAATATTAATTACTAACTAAACAGCTGATAGAAGGAGGGTGTCTATGTATAGGGCAACCACCAGTTCCTTCTAAGAATTATGTTGTGGACAAACCCGAAAAAAAAAAAATCTTAAACCTAATGTCTGCCTGGTGTCCCATAGTAATAGAATAAAAAATGTAATCGCAGACCTAGTAGCCTAAACTTTCAGGCTCTTACCTGGCCAGGATCACCTGACCCTGGCCAGTATCAGTGTATTACTGACCCTCCCAATTGGCGGGGGTTGTATATGAACCCTCCCAGCTAGTACTGTTCATTTTTTCTGATTTAAAAGGCTGGATGTACCTACAACACAAATAAATGGAGGCAGGAGGAATTATCTAGCTGCCTGTGACCACACACTGACCAGGATTGGGCATTACCATGCCCTAGGAAGTGAGTGCAGTTAGTGGCAAGGAATCTTTTACCCCTTCCTGGCCTGCTTTGACCAAGGCTCGGACCCACATATAAAAATACAAGCAGGGGAACACATGGTGTGGTTTCTAGTAGAATGTAGACCCTACATAGATAAACATGCCTTCTGTTTATATAGGGGCACTATATAGTAATTTAGTCCATGTTTTATTTACATAGTTTGTAATATATGCATCTTAGTTTTATTTTATTTTTTTTATTTATTTATAAAATTCTCGGATTACAAATACCTTTGAGCAGAAACTGCTCATTTACAAAGGTTCCATGTCAAAGGATGAGGGTCAACATACATACAGAGGTAGTAAAAGAATGCATAATAAACAACCAAAAGAACTAAAAGAAAAAATAAAGATATTCAGTTATAACATGCTTTGAGATAATAGTCATATAACGAGCAGGTTGAGTAGGCAGCTGGCTGCAGTAACAATAAGAGATAGAGGGCATCATAGACAGTTAGTATTGCAGGCGTGCGACCGGGAGAGGAAGTTGGCAGGCTAATGGGCCACTGTCCGATGGTAGTGGAACGTGTCTTGTACCAGTGAAGATGCGAAGCAGGAAAGGAGTCACAAGGAAGGTCCAGTGCCAGAGGGAATGAGACTGGGAAAGGGCAGGCTGTGAGACATGGGTGAGCTGGGAGGTGTTTAGAGAGATCTCTGTTCAGAGAAGCAGTCACATTAAGTGGTAGAGGTGAGGTAAAGTTTGAGATTCCTTTTGAAGGGTCCAAGTGTAGTAGAGGAAAGAGCTTCTTTATTGAGGGAATTGAACCATTGAGCAGCTCTATAGATAAAGGACCGCTGACCCATGGAAGTACGACATCTAGGAACCTGAAAGGTTAGGGATTGGGCACCACATGTTTGTTGAGTGCCACTGTAGGTAGTAAGGAGTGAGCTAACACCAGGTGGCATGAGACTGAGGAGAATCTTTTTGGTAAGTAAGCAGGTCTGGTATTGTATTCTGCTGAGTAGGGGTAGCCAGCTGGCCTGTGCATAGAGGTCACAGATGTGAGTTTGTCGGGCCGCACCCATTAGTAGTCTACAGGCTTTGTTGAGAGAAACTGAGATCCTGCAGAGGGCACTTGCGGAGGCAGAGCCATAGAAGGCAAGGTAGTCAATGATAGAGGTGACAGAGCTGTAGATGGCTAGTTTAAGGGCATCCACAGGCATACAGTGCTTGTGTGTGTGTGTAGTAGTCCAATCCATATATTGGCAGTCTTGGCAACAGTGTCAATATGTCAAGTGTAGGAGAGGGTACTATCCAGGGTAATACCAAGGTATTTGAACTCCTTGACATGTTTGAGTGGGTTCCCAGCGTGGTTCTTGCTGGTGAGGGACAGAAAGTTTTGCCTGCTCCGTCGGTTACAGAAGGACATGGCTTTAGTCTTGTTGTGGTTCAGGACAAGTTTATGAGAATTGAACCAGTCTTCGATGCGCATGAAGTTGAGCTGCAGCTGAGATTTAAGGACTATAATGTCATGGTGACTGGAAAACAGGACTGCATCATCTGCATATAGTAATATTTTTTGGTGGCAGGCACTGGGGAGACTGTTGATTAAGAGGAACAAGTGTAGAGGGCCCAGAATAGACCCCTGGGGGACTCTGGAGTGGACCGGTTTCTCATCTGAAGAGATCCCTGCAATCTTTACACATTGGATCCGATTATCAAGGTAGCTGGTGAACTGTGGAAGGGCATTGCTGGAGATCCCAATGGAGGACAGTTGCTTGAGCAGTAGGGGGGGTGGTTAACTATGTCGAATGCCTTGGTAAGGCCTATAAATACTGCCCCTCCACAATTCCCTTTGTCAAGCGTGGCATGGATGAAGGTTGTAAATTCCAGTAGTGCAGTGGTGGTGCTGTGCCCTTTTCTGAAGCCATGCTGCTCTGGGCACTGTACATTGTACTTATCCAGGAATTAATCTACTGTAGTTGGTTCGACACCATTCACTCCAGTGCTTTAAATAGTGGGGGGGGGGGGGAGTGAGATAGGATGCTCCACAGCAGTTACAGACCTATCTCCGCTTTTGTGAACTGGTGTGACAGTGGCTTTCTTCCAGAGAGAGGGGAAATGGCCCAATCTAAGCGAGAGATTGAAGATCTTTGTAAGTGGTTCTAAGATTTCATCGAGGACTTGTGCCAGCAGTTTCAGGTCAAGGGGAGTCACCACTGTACCCTTGTTTGCCGATGGTCTTTTGAATGTATTTTCTAGCTACTTGTGGTGGAACTTCCTTAAAAAAAAAACTTTGGGGTTGTACGTTCTAGTTGGGGGGTAACTTGGGAGGAGCTGGAGGGGAGGTCGTCGAAAAAATTTGGTGGAAGGATACTGTCTAGGTTTGTAAATGCATTATTAAAAGTGCTGGTGATGGTACCTAGGTCGAGTGTAGGAGTGCCATGAAGGTTGAGCATAGTGGGTGGTGCTTTAGGATCCTTGCCTGTGAGTTTTTTCATGTTGTTCCAGATTTTTTTTCCCTGGCCCCAAGAGTTGATTAGGGCCTCTTTGTAATAGCTGCATTTAGCATTCCGTATTTTTCGAGTGCAATCATTTCTGGCTGCTTTGTATAATTGTATGTTTACTTGCATCGGAGTTGCACAAGCACAATGCCAGAGGTGGCCTCTGTGCTTGAGTAGAGTTAAAAGGTCAGTAGTAACCCAGGGGTTGGTCTGTCCTTTGACCTTCCTCTTTTTCACTGGTGCATAGATGTCACTGACTTTGTTGAAACATTTGATAAGCAGGTCCAAAGCTTTGTTGATGTCACTGAGGGAGTCAAGCACTGCCCAGTTCAGCCTGGTTAGATGGGATTTTAACAGCTGGAGGTGCCCTTGTTTGATAACCATGGCATAGATAAGCTTGGGAGGGGGCTTGTGGTATTTGTTTGACCAGGAGCAGATGACAGGCGAGTGGTCACTTATTGTATCCGGGAGTACAGAAGCATTGGAGATGCGTTCAGAAGTGAGTTAGATAGACTCCATTCTAGAAGCGTAAGGGAGCCTGTCCTATAGTTATACCTAGTGGGGGCATTGACCAGTTGAGTGAGATGATGCGCTGCGGTTGCATCCTTACAGGTAGCGGCCTCTGCGGAGAGCCAGTTAATGTTAAAATCACCCATGATTATGGTTTCAGAATTATGTTGCTGGACCCTTAGATATTCCATGATGCTATGGAAGCCAGCGGCCTGGTCTCTTGGGGGTAGGTAAACTAAGATGACAGTGAGTTCCTTGTTATGTGCACAAAGGAGGATTTTGATTGTGAGGACCTGAGAGGAGTTGCTCAGGCTAGGGGATGGGATGATGTGATCCATAAAGGTATTCTTAAGATAGATGGTGCAGCCCCTGGCCCTTTTAGCAATCCTGTCTTGCCTGAAAATGCAGTAGCCAGGGATAGAGACTGATGTATCAGGGATTTTAGGGTTTAGCCATGTTTCCACAACTGAGAGGACATCAGGGTTGTGCTGTAGGATCTATATTTGGAGGGAATCAAGTTTGTTGAGGATGCTGCAGGTGTTGATGGATGCCATGGTGAGTGTCCCTGTCCTTCTGCTTGGTGCCACTGCTGGCTGCCCAGGTGGTCCTGGGTCGGGGTGAACATTTCCTGAGAGCAGGAGCAGCATAAGGAGAATTTGTAGGAGAAAGAATTTCAGCATCTTGTAGATACTAACATACTAAAATGCCAGCAGAATAGGCCTAACGGTCTTTCGCGTCTGCTCGTTTGGTCAGCCCCCACCCTGGGAGCTGACCTTGCTGCCCCTCTCGCCTTCTCTGGCTTCTCCCTTCCCAGTTCCGGATATTCTTGCTGCATTGGATTTTGCTTCCAGAACCCTTCCCCTGTAACTGTCCCATCCCCTCTTGAACCCCTCCACCAGCCCCCTAGGCAGCACATTACATGGCTCCACCACCCTCTCAGTGAAGTAGCACCTCCTTCTTTCTCCCTTGAATCTTCCCCCCTCCAGCTTCCACCCATGCCTCTAGTGGCCCCTTCCTCCTTCCTTCAAGCACCTGACTGTTCCTCCCTATTTACCCCTTCATGTACCTGAAGACCTCTATCATGTTCCCCCGGTTCCTTCTCTCTTCCAATGTGTACATATTTAGCTCTTCGAGCCTCTCCTCATAGGTCCTGTCCCCCAAGCCCCAAATCATTTTGGTTGCCCTTCTCTGGACCCTCTCCAGGAGTTTAATGTTCCTCTTTAAGTGTTGCCTCCAAGCAGTTATACAGAGGGAGTATCACTTAACATAGAAACATAGACTTTGACGGCAGATAAGGATCACTTGGCCCACCCAGTCTGCCCATTTCCCTACCTACTGGATAAGCTGCAGATTCTAGTTAACCAACAGCCTACTTCCTGCAACCCCCCACTATAATTGCCTTGTGTCTGTCCCATGCATGTTTCAATTCCCCCACTGTTTTAGATCCAACGACCTCCTCAGGAAGGCTGTTCCGTATCCACCACTCTCTCTGTGAAAAAAATTCCTCACATTACCCTGAGCCATCCCCTCTATCTTTAAATTGTGCCCCTTGTTCTTACACATCTCTTTTTCTGAAAGATGCTACCCTCCTGGACTTTGTTGATTCCCTTGAGGTACTTGAACATTTCTATCATGTCCCCCGTCCCTCCTTCCATCAAGAGTATACATATTAAGCTCTCTTCATATGGTTTCTGCTGCAGACCCTGCACCATTTTAGTTGTCCTCCTCTGGACTGCTTCCATCCTGTCTATGGCCTTGCATAGATGAGGTCTCCAAAACTGCACACAGTACTCCAGATGGGGTCTCACCAACTGTCTGTACAGAGGGATAACCACTTCCCTTTTTCTACTTGTTCCCTCCTTCTGGAGGTGATCCCTCTAGCGATGCATCCCAGCATCCTGTTGGCCTTGGCTGCTGCCCTCCTACAAGTCTGAGTTGTTCATCTTGACATCCACCACCACCCCCAGGTCCCTCTCAGTCATTGAGACTTGTAACATTTGCCCCTCCAGGGTGTACACTTGGCCCGAGTTTCTGGCCCCAGGTGCAGTACCTTGCATTTCCCTGCATTGAGCCTCAGCTTACACTTTCTAGACCATCTTTCCAGAGCCTCCAGGTCCCCCTGTAGGGCCACCCTCCCCCTCCTCCACCACCGCCCCCAGTTTTGAGTCATCCTCAAAGAGACTCATCTCACGCCTGATACCTGTCCTTATGTCAGAGACGTAGGCATTGAACAGGAGGGGCCCAAGGACTGATCCCTGTGGGACTCCACTAATGACCCTCCTTGGGAATGAGACTATCCCGCCAACTACGACCCTCTGGGTCCGGTCCTGGAGCCAATTGCCTGATCATCTGGTTCCCCACCCCCATTTCTCCCAGCTTATCCAACAGGCCCACGAGAGGAACAGAGTCAAATGCCTTGCTGAAGTCTAGAAAGAGGACGTCCACTGGTCTACCCAGGTCCAAGGCACTCGTCACCCAGTCATAGAACTCCACAAGGTTTGTCTGACACGATTTCTCCGGGACGAATCCATGCTGTCTATCGTCCAGGCACCCTGACTTTTCCAGGTCCCCCCCAGCCTCTCCTTGACAATGCCGTCCTTCACCTTGCCCACCACCGATGTCAGGCTGACAGACCCGTAGTTCCCTGCCACCTCCCTTGATCCCCCCTTGTGGATAGGCACTATATGTGCCACCTTCCAGTCCTGGGGCACCCACCCTGTCCTCAGAGAGATGGTGAAAAGCTCCGCCAGGGGTTTCGCCAGGACATCCTCAAGTTCCTTCAGCACTCTGGGATGTAATTTATCCGGCCCCAGTGCTTTCTCAATCTTAAGGGACCTGAGGGCTTCCCTCACTCTCTCTGCTGTGATTTCCACTTCTGCAACCTCTTCTCCTTACTTAGCCTTCCCCCCTCCTGCCAGTGATGCCTACCCCTCTCCCAGCCCTTGATTGGTAAGGGTCCCCCTTCCTTAATGTCACTGTCTCCTCCATGTATGATGCAGCACCCCATTTTCCTTGGTGAAAATTGGTGGAAATACTCATTTAGTACCTCAACCTGCTCCCCGGGTCTTGTGCCCATCTCTCCCGGTTTAATCCTGCTAATCTGCCCCTTTGCCTTCGTTTTTCCCATTGTATCTAAAGAACCCTTGTTCCTCTCTAATTTCCCTGGCCAGGTTCTGCTCCTTCCTTGCCTTAGCCGCGTCACCACCCTAGTGGCCCTTCTAGCCATCAGCTCATATTCCCTCGATCCTTTCACTCCTTGAGCACTTGAATTGCCTATAGGCTGCCTTCTTTCCCTGCACCACCTCCTGGACCTCCCTGGTCCACCAACAGGGTTTTCGGGCCCCTACCGCATTTTCATCTTACTCTTGCACAGGTGCTGGTAGCATCCTGCACCCCTCTCTGATGATTTCCCACCTGCTATCAAGCGTCCATGTCTGACCTATCCATCCAAATGCTCATAGGATCCTTTCCATTTCTTAAAATCCCCCTTTACCAGTCAGTTACCTCAATCTTTGTGCAGCCTTCTACCCTCAGGGTCCAGGCAGAACCAGACCGTGGCATGGTCACTCCCGCCATGGGTCCCTTCTCCAGGCCCCCAATCTGGTCACTGTCTGCCAGGATCACATCCAGTACCCGCGCGTCCCTGGTCAGTTCCCCCACCTGCTGAGTTAGGAATGCATCTGGAAAGACATCCAACAACCTCTGTTCCCTGGCCACCGAGGATGTCATAGCCTCTTAATCTGTTCCTGGCATGTTTAAGTCCCCCAACACCACCACCCTTCACCTGCCCAGTCTGCAGTGTCTCCCAACATCTGCCACCAGACTGTCCTCCAGCTCCTCCGCCAGTGCATGTGGTCTATATACCGCTCCTATTTTTACTCTCTTGCCTCCCCCTTGTTATCAAGGTGACTCAAATCGCCTCCACGGTTCCCTCTGCCTCTTCTACTCCCCCATGCCAATGCAGTTTTTGACTATCATTGCTACCCCTCCTCCCCTTCCCTCCCCCTTTCCTTCCTGAACATAGTGTAACCCTCCAGGTTCAGGTCCCAGTTGTGTCTTGCGGTGGCCCAGGTCTTAGTGACCGCTGCCACATCCACCGCTCCCTCAGTTAGCATTGCCTGGAGCTCAGGCATTTTATTGCCCAAGCTTCTGGCAATTAGCAGGACTACCTTCCACCCTTTGCCTATACTTCCATTTCCCCTGCTCATGTTCCCATGGGGATTCTGTTTTCCCCTTGTCTGCAACTTTACCAGTCGACCTTTTCCCGTATTCCTCCAGCTCCTCGGGGGTGGAGACAGAGTCCCTCCTTTATCGGCACCCCTCAACAGCCTTTTCTCCCATCCCTCCCCCTTCACAAGTTTAAACCCCACTTTTCACCAATGAACTCCTCTATTTTCAACTTAAGGATTCCTCTCCTCCAAATTGAGGTGGAGCCTATCTCTAGCATACAGCTCCTTATGCTCCCAGGTCTCCCCCCAGTCCCCCATCAACCCATACCCTCTGGCCTCACACCACTCCCTGAGCCACTGGTTTATCTCCCTAATCTTCCTTTTATGTTCCCCACTAGCCCTTGGCACCAGCAGGATTTCTGAGAAGGAAACTGTGCATCCTATGTCATGACAGATCCTGGCAAGCTCCCTGAATCTTGCCTGTATCTCTAGCTTGCTGTTTCCCTCAATGTCATTTGTACCCAGGTGGACCAGTATGTCTAGGGAACCCTCACAATCCCTTGCCAGCTGATATACCTCGTGCTTGGCCCTGTGCACCGTTAATCCAGGGAAGCATTTTGTTCTAACTGGCCAGGCTTCTCCCTCCCTATCCCATTTGATACCACTGATCATAGAATCCCCCAACAGGAGCACTCTGACCGCTCCTTTTCTTCCATTCCCCCCCTTCCATGTCCCTCATCCTTTCTACTGGCCCCTCCACCAGCCGGCTCCTTGTTCCTCCCCTATCTGGGTGCTCACATGCCGCCCCTCCTTATTTTAACCTGGCACCTCCTCCAATCCTATGCCTCTCCTCCTCCCGAGTATCCTTCTGTACCTCGCTAACTCCCCCCTTACTGCTTGCGACTGGTCTTTCTCCCCCATCCGCTAAACTAGATTGGCTCCTCCTCCCTTCCTTCGTGTCTCCGTTTAGTCCCTCCTTGCTTGTCGTGCTCCCCGGCCTAAACCCTCAGCTCCCTTTACTGTATCCTCCTTGTACTTCTGGTCCTTCTCCTTGCCCTTTCCTCCCAACTGGTCCTTCTCCTTGCACTTTCCTCCCTCTTCCCCCTGCTCCTCCTGCTCTGATTCACTGCTCCCCCAATTTTTGTTCATTCCAGGTTTCCCTTTTCCTCCTGCTGTCATTCGCCTCCTGCCTCCCTCCTTTCCATCTCTAACCACCCTGTATCGTGGCTACATCACCCCCCTCATCCTCAAGCAGAAGAAGATTGAAGTGGTTACTGGAGTGTTAGGTCTGATCCACCTCCCCGCCTTGCTTCCTTCTGTCCAGCCCCGGCTATCTACCTACTTCCCTGAGAATGTTGTCCCTCTGGCCCCCCTTTGTGAGGGTCCCCAGTTACCTGCCTGCTTCCTTGGTAGAGTCTTCCTTTTGGGCCCTCTCTGTCAGGGTCCCTATGTGACCCCCGAGTATTCTCCTGCACTCCTTTTCCTATGCCCCTGCCCCTAATGCTTGGTGCAACCCTGTGGGAGATCCCCTGCCCCTTTCCCCAACCATACCTCCCCCCTTCTCCCAGCTGTCTCCTAATCCCTACAACCTCCTCCCTAAGCTGTGCCAGCTGGTAGCACACTGGGCAACCACTGAACTCCCAAGCCCAGTCTAGTATCATGGCTGCTCCACACCCTGTGCACCCCACGACCCTCCCAAAGATGCTGGCCCTAATGACGTGTGGTCCCATCCCCCTGCAAGTAGGTTTCCTTGGGTGAGCCACCAGGTTCCCCACTAGTCCAAGATACTCCCCTACTGCCTAATCAGGTCACCCACCAATCCTTGATACAGTCCCACAGTAAACCAGTAAACCTGTTACTAGGTGCAGTACAACACAGTAAACTTATAAGGAAGTGAACAACCTCAAGCTCCTCTCTCACAGCCTTTAAATCCAACCCCAGTGGCTAGAACTGCATGAGCAGCACCTGCAGCTTTTCCTCCAGTTGCAGGGCAGGTGTTCCCTGTAAATTAGCAGAGCTCTGGGGAAGGGGGGTGGGGGAGGGTGGGCCTTGGGCCAACACCTGACTCTCTCGAGAGTGCATTAGCCCTGTGTCTGCCCCTCCAAGCCCAGCAGCCAAAGAACCAGCCGCAAGCTAATCCCACCAAATAGGTTTTAAATCAGAAGAAATGGGCCTCCACCAGCACAGCTTGTTACACAGTGAAACATCCACACAAATGAGCCGACTTACAGCCACCAAACCAGTTTTCAGACTTCCAACAGACCCCAAAACAATACCCTGCTAGCCCCTTAGAAGAAAGAATGAAAAGAAATAACCTTCTACCAAGTAAAATCCACAAGAAATCCTGTAAAAACAACAAGAAGCAGCTACTGTTCTGGAACACAACTGATCCTGCCCCTTCCAGTTCCTTCTGAGAAGACAAAGCAACTAACACTACAAACCTGATTCAGCTCTGCCTCCAGTCAATTAGCTGAGTGAGACCTGGCCAGACCATTAACACCCTTCCCCCACTATGCACTAACCTTTGCAGCTAGTGGAGTCAGCAAAAAGAATCAAAATTCAACTCAAAGCCCCAAAATATGTTTGCTGCCAAAACAGGTCCCTAATTTAATCAGCTTCACTAACAACCCATCAAAATAGGCTTGAAATTAACAGATATAGGGCTCCAATTCAAATAACCAGCCCCAAGCTAATCCCACCAAATAATTTTTAAGTCAGAAGAAACAGGCCTCCACCAGCGCAGCCTGTTACACAGTGAAACATCTATACAAATGAGCCCACTTACAGCCACCAAACCAGTTTTCAAACTTCTAACAGCCCCCAAAACAATACCCTGCTAGCCCCTTCGAAGAAAGAAAGAAAATAAATAACCTTCTACCAAGTAAAATCCACAAGAAATTCTGTAAAAACAACAAGAAGCAGCTACTGTCCTGGAACACAACTGATCCTGTCCCCTTCCAGTTCCTACCTGGTGGTTAAGTCATAAGCCAAAAGAAATAGAACTGGGGATAGAACTGGGAGGAGCTGGGAAATCTGAAGTAAGGTGCCTGCCTGGTGCCATGGCTTGGAGGGACAGGAAGCGCATCCTCAGGATCACAACAACAGCTGCAAGGGATTCTGAGCTGGACGTAATTGTCCACCTAGGGACAAATGACTTGGCTCATCATGAGGTTAGAGCAGTGCAGGAGGACATTGCAGAGTTGGGCAGGGGCCTAAGACAAGTAGCAAACACAGTATCCTTCTCAGGGTGCTGCCTGTCAAAGGCATGGGGAAGCGAGGTGGGTACCATGCAGTTTAATGAATGGTTGAAAAATGGTGCGGACAGGGGTTTGGCTTCATTGGGACTGGGGTTCCACCTGGAGGGACACTACCTATACTGGCAGGATGGTCTGCATCTGTCCAGGAAGGAACAAGTCTTTTGAGCAATCGGTTTAAATGCTTCATTGGCAAGCTTTTAAACTAGTCAATGGGGAGCACTGACAACAGCAGAAAAATCCCAGCCTCTCCCTACAAAACAGGGTACTAAATGAGAAAAGACCAAGGTAGAACGGTCAGGGGGATGCTGCAACAGAAGGTAAGGCCATCAAAAATGGAGAGCAATGAGTACCAATGCCCGTAGTCTAGGTAACAAGCTTCCTGAATTAGTGGCCTTGATGGAGGAGGAACATCTGGATATCGTGGCAGTCACAGAAACATGGTACACACAAAACCATGACTGGGGCGTAAACATACCAGGATACACTATCTACAGGAGGGACAGGAGGGTAAAAGAGGGGAGGAGTAGTTCTTTACATAGGGAAGGAATAAAAGCAACAGAACAAAAGGGTAAACAGGGAGGAGAAGAAGCTGTAGGTAAATTTGGAGACAGGCAATGGCACACAATCCGCAGGGGTTGTATACAGACCCCTTCCTCAGGGGAGGAAATGGACAAGGAAATGATAGAAAGTATACTTAGAATGGCAGAAAAGGGGAGATATTGCTGATGGGTGATCTGAATATGCCAGATGTTAACTGAGCGCAGTTGCAGCTGCCACTTGAAGAGTGCAGTTATTCTAGATGCCCTACAGGGGCATGCCTTGAACAACTAGTACTGGAGCCCACTCGAGAGGGAGCAATATTAGACTTGATACTCTCAAATGGAGATGGAGAGGGATCACAGATGTAGAAGTGGGTAGCCATCTGGGAACAGCGACCACCGAACAGTATGGTTCACAATAAACACAGCAATAGAGTCAAGCCATACAAAGACAAAAGTACTGGACTTTAGGAGGGCTGACTTACCTAAAATAGGTGAGTGCCTAAGGAATGCACTAGCAAATGGGTGGGAAGGAGGGTGGAAGAACAATGGGGAATAATAAAACTGCCATCACAGAGGTAACGAGCCTTTGTGTGAAGCAAATAAACAAAACAAGGCGATGTAAGAAACCACTATGGTTCTCAAAGGAAGTGGCAGTGAAGGTTCAAGAGAAAAGAAAGCATTCAGGAAGTACAAGGAATCGCAGCAGGAGCAGGACAGAGAACTGTATCAGTTAAAGCAAAAGGAGGCTGGAAGGCAGTCAGAACAGCAAAGGCCCAAACTGAGGAAAAGATAGCCAACCTCAGTTAAGAGGGGAATAAAACCTTTTATAGGTACATCAAGGAGCAAAGGAAGACGAAGACCAAGGGAGGGAGAGTGAGGCTTAATAAAGGGGAGGGAGGGTGGGCAGAGGGAGAATGTGAAAAGGCAGAGATACTAAACAAATATTTTTGCTCAGTATTTACAAAGGAAGAGGGGAAGGTACATAAAACAAATAGTAGTAACATTCTGGATACAGAAGTTGATACCAGCCCATTTACAGAAGAAAGGGTTCTGAAAGAACTCTTAAAACTGAAGGTGGACAAAGCAATGGGGCCTGATGGGATTCATCCCAGAATTCTAAAAGAACTAAGGGTAGAACTAGTGACACCACTGACTACCCTCTTTAACAAATCATGGGAGGATGGGGTGGTACCGAGGACTGGAGGAGGGCAGATGTGATTCCCTTCACAAAAGTGGGAGCAAGGCAGAAGCAGGAAACTATAGACCTGTTAGTTTAACCTCAGTGATAGGAAAATGATGGAATCACTTCTAAAGGAAAGAATTGTCGAGTATCTAGAGGCCAGAGGGCACAAGACCCTAGGCAGCATGGATTCACAGCGGAAGGTCATGCCAGACGAATCTGTTAGATTTCTTTGACTGGGTGACCAAGTAGTAGATCAGGGAGGGGCTGTGGACATGGCCTACCTAGACTTTAGCAAGGCATTTGACACAGTCCCACAAAAGATTAATATATAAGTTAGCCAGCCTGGGAGTGGGTCCCAAGATGACAGCCTGGGTAAAGAATTGGCTGGAGAATAGGACACAGAGAGTAATAGTAAATGGAGTCCACTCAGAAGAAAGGAGGGTTACTAGCGGGTACCACAGGGTTCAGTATTAGGACTAGTCCTCTTCAATGTCTTTTATGCTTGACATTGCAGAAGGACTGAAGGAAAGTATGTCTCTTTGCAGATGACACTAAGATCTGCAACAGAGTTGATGCACAGGGTGGGGTGGAAAAGGATGAGAAGGACTTGCAAGGTTAGAGGAATGGTCAAATGTATGGCAGCTTAGATTCAATGCTAAGAAGTGCAAGGTAATGCACCTGGGAAACAAAACCCAGGGAAGAGTACACAATGGGGGTGAGATACTAACAACAACAAAATGGAAAGGGACCTGGGGTAGTCATATCAGATGACCTAAAGGTGGGCAAGCAATGTGAGAAGGCAGCAAGGAGGGTGGGGGATACTGGGATGCATAGGGAGAGGCATCACCAGTAGAAAACAGGAAGTTATTATCCCTCTGTACAGACAGCTGGTGAGACCCCATCTGGAGTACTGTGTGCAGTCTGGAGACCCAATCTCCAAGAGACATAGACAGGATGGAAGCTGTCCAGAGGAGGGCAACTAAAATGGTGCAGGGTCTGCACCGGAAGACATATGAAGAGAGACTTAAGGAGCTTAATATGTATAGCCTCGAGGAAAGGAGGGAGAGGGGGGACATGATAGAAACTTTCAAGTACCTCAAGGGAATCAACAAAGTCCAAGAGGGTAGCATCTTTCAAAAAAAGAGGTGTGCAAGAACAAGAGGGCACAATTTGAAGATAGAGGGGGCTGCTCAGAGGTAATTTAAGGAAGTATTTTTTCACAGAGAGGGTTGTGGATGCGTGAGTCAAAATCAGTGGTGGAATTCAAGCATGCATGGGATAGTCATAAGGCAATTCTGGGGGTAGGGGTAGAAGAAGTAGGCTGCTGGTTAACTAGGATCTGCAGCTTATCCAGTAGGTAGGGAAATGGGCAGACTGGGTGGGCCAAGCGGTCCTTATCTGCCGTCAAATTCTATGTTTCTATTATCAGCAGCTGAGGTCCAGAGTCACAGAATGTGTTAGAATTCCTGAAGGTGATGAACTGTGCCTGCGCATATGCAGGATGTGAAATCCTTTTGTCTGTATGCTTCTTTGTCATTCAAAGAGGTTTTTGAAAAGCCCACATACAGATCATGGAGCAGGTCAGATGAAAATGTGGATTCAATCAGGACCTAGAGTCACTGAGTCTGTCAGACTTAGTTGCTTGACTTATGTTTTGCTTGGGATAGCTTCCAAAAAGTTGATTTTTTTTTTAAATGAAAAATGCAGATACCTGGTGATGATGTTTTGCAGAAATCCTGTTTAGGAGACTTTCACGGATGTAGTGAGCAAGAATGGTGTAGTTACTCCAAGCAGAAAACCATGTAAATCTACAAAAACTAAGCTACAGACACAGACAAGCAGCCACCACACAGACCCAAATCCTTCTTATTTTCCTAATACTTTTGCTGCTTAAGCCCAGCCCTTAAGAGACAAGTCATCGAAATGCTGGCTGTAGAAAAGCAGACTTCTTGTAAGTGTACGGCTGGCAATAAACTTTTGAAAACTTTACATATTGAGGGGGTCATTATTTCCTAACCCGGATGCTCTACTAAGAAAGGCAGCATATAAAACAACCAGCAAAAATCAGTGAATTGTAGAGAAGGTAAGAAATCTTAAAATGTGAGTTTTCAACTAGAAATAATATGAGGCAAAAAAGGGTTTACCGCGTCCCTTTAATTATTGTACTGTCTTTTGTATTTCGTATACTGCATCTGGCAGTGATGTACGATTGTGCTCTGTTTTTGTCCCTTGAAATGGGCATGTAATGCCCTTGGGGTTACTAAATTCTGAATAAAAGAATATATTTTAAAAATAAATCAAGCTGGCAGCTAAAGTTAATATTAACATATCTGCTCCTCTGTGTGCTTTCAGTGGTTAATCTACTTGACTTTCAGTGCTGGAGGCAGCCTGGGTTAGACTCTTAACTTAGGTTGCAAACATGGAATGAGTTTGATTTTGGGTCATTTTGCTGGACAGGAGTTTTCATCACAAAATTGCAATGCAAATTGGGCTTGATTCTCAAATCTTGGCACAAGCCGTGCCAACTGCGTCTTGCGCAGATTGCCAGTGCGCCAGGGACCCTGTGCCTGATTTCCGTCAGGTAGGGCCCTGGTGCCAGAGTCCAGTAGCTTGCAGCAACCATGGCCATGCACCAACCAGACAGTGCATCTGGATGGTGTGCCGCAAGCTGCGCGGTGGCCGTGCAGCAGTCCCTGGTGGTCTAGCGCCCCCATCAGCCCATAAAATAAAGTACAGTAATATAGTATCGGTCCCTGATGGGCTAGCAGCCCTCACCCCATCTGCCTGTAACATAATATAATAATGTATCAGTCCCTGGTGGGCTAGCGGTCCCCTCCCTATCTGCCCGTAACATAATATAATAATGTATCAGTCCCTGATGGTCTAGCGCCCACCGTCAGCCCATAAAATAAAGTACAGTAATATAGTATCGATCCCTGATGGGCTAGCAGCCCTCACCCCATCTGCCTGTAACATATCAGTCCCTGGTGGGCTAGCGGTCCCCTCCCTATCTGCCCGTAACATAATATAATAATGTATCAGTCCCTGATGGTCTAGCGCCCCAGCGTCGGCCCATAAAATGAAGTACAGTAATATAGTATTGGTCCCTGGTGGGCTAGCCGTCCCCACCCCATCTGCCTGTAACCTGATATAATAATGTATCAGTCCCTGGTGGTCTAGCGTTCCCCCTCCCTATCTGCCCATAACATAATGTATCAGTCCCTGATGGTCTAGTGCTCCCCTCATCAGCCCATAAAATAAAGTACAGTAATATAGTATCGGTCCCTGGTGGGCTAGTAGCCCCCACCCCATCTGCCTGTTACACAATATAATATATCAGTCCCTCTTGGTCTGGCGGACCCAGACTCGATCTGCCCGCATAATTTAATAATAATGTAGCTGTCCCTGGTGATCTGGTGCCCTCCCCCACCCTGGCAGGTAGTGCCACCACCCTGCTCCCCCATCCCGAAACCAAGCCAGCAACCAGCACAGCCCTCCTTACGCCACCACAGCCAGACGTTGACTGAGGTGTCAAGGAGCACGTACTGTATACAGTACTTGCTCCATGGCAGCTTAGTCGGCAGCTGGCCATGGTGGTGTTGTGAAGAGGGCTGGTGCCGGTCGCCGCTTGGTTTCGGGATGGGAAAGAAGGTGGTGATCACTACCTGCCAGGGTGGGGGTGCACTAATTACTAGGACTGATAATAATATATTACAGTGGGGAGGGGGTGCACTCACCAGAGCATGTTACATTATTATTATTACACTATATGGGCAGATCTGGGCTGGGACCGCTAGACTCCAGGGAGTGCTGTATTATTATGTTACGGGCAGATGGGGGCTGCTAGACCACCAGGGCTGTGATTAATGTTACTAAAAGGAATCAGTAATGGGAGGACTGTGGCACATGTTGAGGAGGGCTCAGAGAGTGGCACAAATGGTCAGCAGCTTCTTCCCAGAGGGCAAAATTCTAAGTACTCTTAGACCAACCCTGGCTGGAATAAGGGTACTGATTTTTGCCCTCTGGGAGGGTTTAGAAATACTAAATTGAGGGATATTGCAACTTCCGGCTGCCGCATGTCCCCTGGCACCATACCATGGCCCATTTTGCGCTTCAAGGATAGCACAAGCTCCCTTTGGTGCATGCAGCCTGTGGTTGATGCAGGCTGCATTTGAGAATAGCTCACGGCACATCTTTCGGCACAAGGGGCACTTTATGCCATTCCCTGAGGCACAAGCCCCTTGCACCATTCCGGGAGCTTTGAGAATTGTGCCCATTATGTCATGAAATTAATACAGCATGATAGGGTAGTACTTTTGTCATGGAAGACACAAATGTCACTTTTGGATTTTTCCAGCAAATACAGTATTGTGATTTCAGGTATTTTCCCCTATCCCAAACATGACTTCTGGAAAGAAAAAGGCATGGAGCACCTGTAAAGACTGTTAGGTAGCCTAAAAATAACGGGGGAGAAAAAAACAAGTTCTCTTTGAATATTCAGCACCTTTTTAACAGCTTCACGGTCTGTCCACTAGAGATTTACCAGTCCTCAGCAAGCCCTGTGAAAAAGAATATCCTTTTGTGATACCCCTGTAATGAGATTTACATGTCAGGAAGTCACCGCACATTTGATCATACATCCTTGTAATTCATGTCACAGTCCTCATTTGAATTGAAGTGTGTTCCTGACATTTTTACCTTTGTGTGTTACACTGAGTTTGACATTTCTGTTTACTTTAGCAATATCTGGACTGTATGTGCATATGTTTGACCACAGTTCAGGGATGACTGCAGGCATAGAAGGCGCTCAATGGAAGACAGATTGCTTTTGATTTTACTGATCAACATTTTAGCTGATTATTCGATAATGAGGAAGTAATGGGCATAGCAGACCTGAAAATCAATACCTTTGCTGTAGCGTAGCCTGGTGTTCACCCTAAAAGGTTGCATTGCACTGTATTAGCATCTGTTTTACTTCATAATTTAATATCAGACTAAACAATGTAAAAGAAAAAATGCAATAACTTAAAACCATTTAATAACAAATGGTTTGTATCCACAACACTCTGATGTTATGTTATGCTTTCCAGAATTTGGCAGTGGTTCAAAGCTGGGGTGTATGTTTTTTCCGGCTGACTTTACATAAATGAAATTGCTTTGCATTTCAAACTGCACTGTTTGGAGTGTAATCCCCTGAGGGTATTTCCAGTAATTACTCTTCCTTTTGTTGTGCAGTATGCATGGTTTATGTTTGAGGGTAGTCTTCTATACCAGAATAAGAGCATCTAACATGTAGAAAGCTCAGCTTTACTGTAGTTGTTTTTGTATTTAAAGGAAAACACTTTTTATTAAAACAAGCCCGCTACCCAATAGATAACCCCTGATTTGATGAAAAATACATTTTAATTACCTTTTGACTCCTTTTTACGGCTGCAGTGGGCGGAGCCTGCAGCCTTTTTGCTGTAGCTGGAAAAATGGGATACCAAAGCACAAATTAGGAGTTTTCAGTGTATCCTTCCACAACTCCAAATCACTACTCTGGTTGAATGAATACTTCCTTCAGCTTGTTTGTCTCACTCATCATGCCTGCTTAAAAGATCATGTGCAAAGATTTTTGCATGTTGTTAATAATGCTTGAATTCAAGTCCCTGTGTCATAAATGTTTCCTGAAAATCTCATGCTGTTTGGTTTTGTGGTTTTCTTTAAATCAGCATTTGTTAACTTGCTCTACAGTGGCTGAAAACAGTGTAGTTATTTCGATCTCTCTCAGACAGGCTTGGAGGGCGATGACATCATCTTGGAGTACTGTAGCTTGCTGCTTCAGATTCTCAGTCACAGCTGGCTGTATAGTTAATGATTTGCTCTCAGATTTCTTAGAGACTTAGTCTGTGGTTTGCATTTAGATAGATTAGCTAAAATATATAATTATCTTATTATAAAAGTGGATCATATGAGTTTCAGTGCTGATTTGAAGTACTGGAAATCTTTCTCTGTGAGAGATCAGCTTGTCTGTATCACAGCTCTTAGTTTTTTTCTAATCAAAACTCTTTTGATTTTTCCTTTTTTCACTTTATCTTTTTTATTGAAATTCAAGTATATAAGAAAGCACACATCTAATACAATAGAAGACTATTCTCCATGTAAGGCATAAAATATCACTTAAAACACAGTATTTAGGGTAAACATATTGGAGAAGCCTTATATATGTGTACTGATGATAAAACACAAACCTAGACAGGATGTAAGTGGATAGCAGCATGGTTACAATCAATAGGGTATTATAGGATCAGAAATAGCAACCATGTACAAAATACATGCTAGGGCAGGCTATGGCAAGGTATTCAGCAAATTGCAAAAAGTGATAAATGTGGCAATATGAACAATGTTCAGTAATGGAGAGGTGAAGACAAGAGAAAAGTGTGCAAGGAAAGAAAGAAGAGAAAAAAGTGAGGGAGAAAGAAGGGAAGAAAGAGAAATCTGTGCACAAAAGTTTTGAGAAAACCTAATCTGAGAGCAAAATAAGAAGGAGGGCTAAATATCCACAAGAATTAGGGTCTAGAAGAACTTGGTTCAATGTACTTGAAGTAATCCTGCCAATATCTGTCGTGTACAGTGAGTCGGTTATGAGTAACATGAGATAATCGGTCTAGGGAAGCATACTGAGAGAGACTTTGAAGAACATCTGAAAGAGAAGACACCAGAGTTGATTTCCATTTCATAAGAATCAGACGTTTGACCAGAAGAGAAAGTATGCTTAGCCATCTAAAATGTGCATGTGAGAGGAGAGAGAGCTATTGGGGATAAGGATGCCTAGAAGGAATAGCTTGGGGTCAAAAGGTAGTTTTTGTCCTGTTACTCTGGAGGCAAGTAAACAAACTTTATGCCAGCGCTTATTAATGGGAGCGCAAGACCACAAGATTTTGGTAGATCCCCATTGGCCAAATTGCAGCAATAACAATTATTATTTATTAGGCCCATTCGTTGAAGCACAGAGGGGGTTCTATACCAAAAATATAGGATTTTAGTTTGTATTAAAGAACTGCGGGCGTCTTTAAAGGTATTATGTGCAATACGCCAAACAATTACTCCATTGTGCGTCTGAAATATTGTAGTTAAGAA
The DNA here is from genome assembly GCA_016271365.2 of Neoceratodus forsteri. Classification (NCBI taxonomy): domain Eukaryota; kingdom Metazoa; phylum Chordata; order Ceratodontiformes; family Ceratodontidae; genus Neoceratodus; species Neoceratodus forsteri. Next base: position 1,135,812,812 of record CM057449.1, on the reverse strand, counting down.
GAGTACTCCATTTATTTTTGGCCTGTATAGACTGATCAGGTAGATTACAGGGTTTTATTTAACTCTAAAAATTGATTAGCGTTTTGCTCATAAAAATGCTAAATCTTTGTGAAAATGCATAGCTCTTGCCTCACTGTGTTTAACAAACACAGCACTTCTAGAAAAACTATATAAATACTTTCTGTACAGTTAGTATTGTCCCAAGAAAAATACTGCTTATCAATTATTTAAAACCCTGGATTATCAATAATGTCTTTGTAAATGGAGCGATTTAATATTACTGATAAATTAGTCCTGTGCGAGATGTATAGGTTTAGAAGAGTATGCCTTTATTAACTTGGTTAACTTGGTGTGTATAGACAAAGTAGGCTAAAGGCCCACTTAATGTCTCCCACTCATAGTGGGTTTATTTATTGATGGTCTTATGTAGCAAATATTCATCTAACCTTCTTTTCAAGATGTCTGATGACAAGGACTCCACTATATTCCCAGGAAGATTATTCCAAATCATTGGAGTACGTATATTATAAAAAATTTGATGTCTGGTAGTTGGTGCCCTGTGAATAATTATTTGTCTATCATGTGATCTTAAATTAACTTTCTTCTGCATCCTTTTTATATTACATTGTTCCATTAATATCTTATCCTTCAAAATTTGATACAATAAAAGCAAATCTCCTCTAACTCTTCTGGTCTCTAGAGAAAATAGATTTAGACTCTTAAGTCTTTCACTATTATCCATATGTTTTAGTCCCCTAATGGATTTAGTCATTCTCCTTTGAACTCTTTCAATCTGTTTGATATCTTTTTTGAGATAAGGGTTCCAAATTGGAGTTCCACAATCAAGGTGTGGTAAGACATATGTCCTATATAATTTCAGGACACAGTCTTTGTTCCTAGAAATAAAGGCTTTTTTTATGGATTGAATAATGCTATTGCTTTTCCCTACTGTCTTGATTATATGTGAGCCTGAAGATGATTATAAGTTTATCCATACTCCAAGATCTTTTTCACATGTGCTATTTTTTATAGGCTCTTCACTGAGGAAATATGGATATTTGGGATTCCTTTAACCAAAGTGTAACACTACGCACTTGGTTTTGTTGAATTTCATATTATTTGTCTCATCCCATTTATCAGTTTTCTTAAGGCTGTCGCTTAACTCTTTATACTTTAATGATGATGATAGTTCCCCACCCACTTTTGTGTCATCTGCAAATTTGGTGATGACTGAATCTAGACCATGACCCATGTCACTAATGTATAGACCAAACAGAATAGGGCCCAACACCGTGCCCTGAGGAACTCCACTTGAAACACAACCTTTGTCCGAGAGAACAGAATTTATTCTAACTCTTTGTTTTCTGTTCATCAACCAATTCCCAATCCACTTTACTATATATATTTATTTAGTCCTAGGTTTGACAATTTCAGAATAAGTTTATTATGTGGTACCATATCGAATGCTTTTCCCAAATCCAAGAATATTACATCCACCAGTTTCCCCTCATCTGAATTGCTAGTAACATGATTATAGAACGATAACAAGTTAGTATTACATGAAAGTCCTCTTTTAAAGCCGTATTGAGATATATCTTGTAATCCCAATTCAACTAAGTCATACTCGATTCTATTTTTGATTAACCACTCTAAAATCTTACAGCAAATTGCTGTAAAGCTAATTGGTGTGTAATTTGCCACATTAGATTTATTTCCTTTTTTATGTATTGGCACTACAGGTGCACTTCTCCAGTCAAGTGGGATCACGCCAGTTGAAAGAGATTTATTAAATATGTTGGTCAATAGACTTGGTACCACATCAGAAAGATGTTTCCAAACTACAGAATCTATATTATCCGGACATGAAGTGGAGGATATTTGTAATTTTAATAACTCCTTAAGTACCATATCTTGGCTAATACTAAAAACTTCAGAGTTAATTACACTGGGGGTGGTCACATTAGATTTGTTCTCTTGATAGATTGACGTGAAATAATTATTAAAGCTATTTGCAATTTCTTTGTTATTGTCTATTATTTCTCCATTGGCTATCACTGAACTAATTTTTTTCCCAGTTTGCTTACTGTTATTAACATAAGTGTAAAAAGCCTTATGGTTTTTATTAGATGCCAATTTATTTTCAAGTTTTTAATTTCTCTTTTTTAATAATGCATTTCAACAGTCTCTGTTAAATCCTGTACTTAAAATTATTTTGTGATGGAAGGATTTATATTTTTAAAAAGCTTTATATTTCTTTCTTATTTGAGCCTTAATATTTTTATTAAACCATAATGGAATAATATCTTTTTTATTTTTATTTATACGCTTAGGGATAAAATTATTTATTATTTCTAGTACTTTTGATTTTAATTTATCCCACATCAAATTAACATCTAATTCACAAAATAATGTTCCCCAATCAATTTTATTAAAGGCTTCAAAAATTTTAATCCAATTGGCTTCTTTATAATCAAAGGCTAGGAAAGATCCTTTTGATTTCGGTTTTCTAATATTGATAATGCATTCAATCTTATGATCACTGCATCCTAGATGAGGGATAATATCTATATTACTAATTCTTTCTTTAGAATTGGTTATCACTAAGTCCAGAATATTTTTTCCCTGGTAGGAATTTCCACCATTTGATGACATCCATGGGATACTAATGTATCAATCAATGATTTCTTGAATACAGTAATTCCCTTCATTTGGTCCCAAGTAATGCCTGGTACATTGAAATCTCCCAGAATTAAGACGTCGCCTAAGCTACATGCTTTATGAATTTTGTCAATTAAATTCCTGTTATAGTTACTGTTATTATTACGGGGTCAGTAACAAGTTCCTAGCACTATTTCGGGTAAATGGGGAAGTATTAAATGTATCCATAGAGTTTCAGTTATTCTTTCAGAAATGTTGGATATTTCTATTTCCTGACACTGAATGTAATCAGATACATAACAACAAACCCCACCACCCTTCCTATCTATACGATTTTTAAACAAAAGGTGATACCCAGGAATACTATTAGACCAATTATTACTCTCATCCCACCAAGTTTGTTACACAAACAGTGTCTATACTGTATTTTTTTAGGAGTAATTTTAGTTCTGTTAGTTTGACATTGTTTAGACTTCTGGCATTAATGTTCCATATTTTAAGATTCTTGAATTTTAAATGATTTTGGCTGGGTTCTATTTGGACACCCCCCCCCTCCTTCATTTAGTTTAAAGACTGATATATAATATTCTGAAAAGTTCTACCTAGTTTGTTGGCACCCTGCTTACTTAAGTGAAGTCCATCCCAACAGTACGTTGATGGACTTTCACAAAAATTTTCCCAATGAGGAATAGATTGGAACCCTTCTTTAAGTGTCCATTTACGCACCCATTCATTTATACATTTAATCTTTTTGGTAGTTTGATAGTTTGCTCTTGGTACAGGTAGTATTTCTGAAAAAAAGTATCTCACATTTAAGTTCAACTAGTGTTTTACCCAAATTTATATATTCCTGTTTAATTTAATCGCTGGATAATTTTTTAAAAGTAATTTGTACCAGTGTAAATTATGACAAGTGGATTTGGGCCTGAATTGTGTAAAATATCAGAGCACATTGAATTTATGTCCTTTATTCCTGCCCCACGAAATGATGAACACGCTATATTGTGTTTGCTTTTTCTGCACACAAATTTGTCTGTGTATTTGATTATTGAGTCACCTAGTACAAAATATTGCCTACATGTCTCATTTGTTGGTTGTGTTTCCATAGAAAATGCATCCTCTATTGTGTCTAACTGTACTTCTACTGTTTCATGATTGGGTATCTCATCTGCTGTTTTCTCTGGAGTTTTTATTTCATTTTTATGTTTTCCTCCTTTGTCAGTTGCTGTAGTGTCAGGGAAGGTTGGGGCTTCCCTTGTATGAGATGTGAGTTCTGGAATGCCAGTTGTCAGTATAACTGCTTGTGATTCAGTATTAACAATATTAGAAAAGAAACTAATATGCTGCTCGTTGTTTACATTAGGCTGCACGTTCTCAATAGTATTATCACCTATGTCCAGATCAATCAGGGCTTCATACCTATTGCTTAGTTTGATATTATTTCCCAGGGCCCTATGTCTAGATTTAGATTTATGGCCTATAACAACCTCAGTCTAGTCTTCGTGCTCAATGGAGATACTATTCTCATCAGACTCTATTCTTTTCCTTTTATCATATTGACTAACCTCACTCTGAGGGTCCAAGCCTCCTGATTCTATATTAATACTCAGATTTTTTGAGGTACCATCACTCCACAAAGATCTGCCTGTAGTTTGGCTCAAGGTTTCTTGATGTTGTTCAATAACTGCTAACCTTTTATAGAAATTATCAATATCTTCCCTCAAAACACTGTTATTGATACGTTTATCACAGACATATAGGGGTATTTTGGGTAGGTAATCAAATAAGGTATATATGAGACAAGTATTACATTTTAAACCCATTTCCCCATCAAGAGTCATGATAATATCTCTCTTAGTGGACTTTAATACATATGTAGGGGCAGAACTGGTACACAGGGCATTATCTAAAACTATTGTCAGTCATTTTTATTTTTTAACAGAGCTAACACTATTTTATGATTAATATTTTGTATATACTTACTCAACTAGTTTGCATATGTTCCCCACTCTATCCCTCTGTCACTCTTGACATGCATGGCAGGTGATGCTCGTGTCTTAGCGTGCATACCCCCTGCTCGCAACAGGACTTCCTGATATAGTCCCAGTTGACCCAGGAAGGCTAGTAGAGGTCACAGAGTCACAAGGGCAAAATCAACTTTAAAATAAACTTAAAAACTGTTTAAAACCACTGAATGTGGTTTAACTAAAATCAGTAATTACTTGAGCAGTTGAAACTGCAAGAAACCCCCCAGATGTACGAGTTGTAGTTCGTAAATGTGAGTATGCGAACTACACCCCTCTTCCTAGTGTGTCTAGGGCTCCAAAACCTTGCGATAGCGAGTAGGTACAAATAGTAATTTACAAGAGCACACAGTAATGGTTTATCTATTTACTAAGTCAGCAAAGAAAATTGCTATTTCAGGAAACTGAAGTCCTATACATATTATTTCAGACAGAATCTATACACTAAACTAAAGAGAGAGTTATAAGCTTCCCGAATTTGTAAAAACTTCCAGAAGTCCTGCTTAGGAAGTTTCCATGTGACCAGCAAGTCTGAGAATGATCTAAGAGTGAGTGAATTCTGGTCCAGAATATCTCTGAGAAAGAAAATGCCTTTGTTCCTCCATGTACGACAGAAAATTGGGTGATCTTCTACAATGAGCAGTGGATTTCCCGATAAGGGGGTATAAAACCAGGGTGTTGGATTGGATTTTAGGAATTTGTGGGTTAGTTTCCAATAAAGAACAGAGGATGATATACTCGGGTGAGATTTTAGTTTAGAGGAAATGGGATTAAAAATGAAGGAAGTGAGAACTCCTTTCGGGCACAATGCAGATTCCATTGCAACCCATAGTGGTGAGTGGGGGGTTCTGAAACCATTTAATGGTTTGGGCCATTCAGAAAGCCCAGAGGTAGGCTTTGAACCAGGAATCCCCCTTTTTTCCAAAGTGATCAAAGCTTATTGCAGTTAAATCTCGGTGGTTTCCCATCCCAGATAAAGTTACCTATTAATTTATCAATTTTAGCAAAAAAGGTGGATGGTAAGAATAAAGGAATATTGGCAAAGAGGTAAAGACTCTTGGGAGAAATGGACATCTTAATGGCTGCAATTTTCCCCATGAAAGAGAGATTAAGAAGCTTCTATCTGTCCAGAATTGTTTTGATGTTATCAAATAAGGGGTTAAAGTTAATGTCCCATATCTTCCCGAAGTTATTAGTAATTTTGATTCCTAGATATGTTATACCCTGTGGTGACCAGCGGAATCCAAGTGGTATGTTCATAAAGGTTTTACGGTGGTTGTTAAGGGGCATAGTTTGTGATTTGCCCTAATTCAAAGCAAGGCCAGAAATTTTAATAAAATTATTAAGCAAGTCGACTAACAGGGGCCCAGCCTCATTCCGGTTTTCGAGTAACATTAAGAGGTCATCCGCGAAGGAGAGAGAAACATATCTTGAATTGCTCACAGGTATGCCCATAATGCCAGATGATTGACATAAACAAGCAGTCAGGAGTTCCGTGGCTAAAATAAACAGGGAAGGTGACCGGGAACAGCCTTGTCTAGCTCCCCTTGCTAGATGAAAGTAAGAGGAAAGGGTGGCATTAGAAAGTACTTTAGCAACAGAGGAGTTATATAATAGCTTGATCCAGGAACAAAAGGTATGAGAAAGACTGAAATAAGATAAAACTTGATGATGGTAGTCACAGTTTAAGGAATCAAAGGCCTTCTCGAAATCAATAGCTATGGCTGCAGCTAGTGTCTTGAGGGATTTGGCTTTGTGAATTAAATTAAATAAAGAACGTAGGTGATTAGAACCAGATCTGTGTTTAATAAAACCAGCTTGCGAACAGTGAGTTAGCTTGGGAATCAAGGATTCAAGTCGAGAAGTTAGTAGTTTAGCAAATATCTTCCTATCAGAGTTTAATAAAGAGATGGGCGTGTAACTTGCGGGGTGATTAGGGTCTTTTTCTTTCTTAGGGATTAGAGTTATGATTGCTTCGGTGCAAGATGGGGGAAGCTTGCCGGTATTGGAAGCTTCTTGATAAACATTAAGAAGAAGGGGACATAAGGTGTTGGAAAACTTTTTATAGAAATTGACAGGGAATCTGTCACCTCCAGGGGATTGCCGGATTTCAAGGAAGACAAAGCTTTCTGGATTTCCTAAAACGAGAAGGGTTCATCTAAATAATTTGTTTCAAGAGTAGAAAGATGAGGAAAATGTAACGATTTAAGGAACTGTTGAATTTGTAAAGTAGATGGAGGATTTGAGTTACAGTTTTTGATAAAAGGTTTTCATGATGCAATTTATAGAGGGGTTGTCAGAGTGAATCGTACCCTGTTCATCTTCTAGGCTTAGGATGTGTCATTCCATTTGTTGTGCTTTGAGCTGGTAAGAGAGAAGTTTCCTATTTTTATCGCCGTGTTCCCAAAACTTACATTTAAGTTTAAACAAGGCCAGTTCGGTTTTACGAGAAATTAATTTGTTAATTTTAACTCTTAAGTTGAAGAATTTCAAGATGAAGTTGAGAATCAAGACAGTGCTAATTAGCCGGCCCAGTGGCGCTGAGGGTTGAGGCGCTGGACGCTACACCTTGCGCAACACCGGTGATCCAGGTTCGGGAACGAGCCTGGGTCATCGGGGGTCGTCAGGGAGGAGGGATGGAGCGTCCATAGGACTGCTCTCCTTCTCCGGGAGGGGCAGGTTGCCATCGGTGCTCTAGCGGCGGTAGAACACTGGCAGGAACATGGAGGAATGTGCTGGGGTGGCTGATGGAGTGCGTGATGCACGCATGCCTGGGGCCGTGAGGCGCCCTGCATGCCTCAGCCGATGGGGAGAAAAGTGGAAAAATTAGGGGCACTAGTCGCGGCGGCATGATGGCCGTCTCCAGAGAGGACTCAATCAGCGCTGAGGGCACGTGGCATTACTGGATCCTGATCTGGGGTGGTTGAGCTTTGGGAGAGCTGCCCTCCACCCTGCTGCGGGCCAGCATGTCTAGCCAGAGAAGTACTCCCAGGAGATGGCAGCCTGAATACCCAGAGCATGGCAGACTTGTAGAGGTAAGGCAGACTGATGGTCCCTAGGGAGAAAAAGTACCAAAAAAAAAAAGACAGTGCTTATTAGAAGAAAAGTATAACTTATCTTTTGCCTTAAGAGATCTTTCCAAGTCAGCCAGCTGTTGTTCCCTTACTCTTTTCCTGTATGCAGCATAACTGATAATTTTCCCTCGAATCGTAGCTTTAAGAGCTTCCCATACAGAGGACATAGAAGATTCAGTTGGGGTACTGTGAAAGTGGAAGTCCTGAACTTGTACTTTGATCATGTGTAAGAAGTTTGGATGCTTGAGAAAGAGAGGGTCCAGCTGCCAGTAAGAAGATTTAGGTGCTAATAGGCTCCACAAAAGTTGCAATTTGACAGGGGGAATGGTCCGAGATTATGATGGGAGAGATGGATGAATCAATAGTTTTTTTCCATTATAACAGGAGAGGTTAACCAGTAGTCAATTCTACTGTATGTTTTATGTGGAGAGGAGTAAAAAGTAAATTCTCGATCATGGGGATGAAGGAGGCGCCATAAATCAGCTAATCCAACGTCTTGCATTAGTAAGGAGAGGGCTTTAATACTTCTAGGGTGGGCCTCTGTAGTGGGGCTACTTCTGTCAATGCTGTCCTCTAAAGCTAAGTTAAGATCCCCTCCAAGAATAACTGGTGTATTATCAGTGTTAAAGGATATAATCTGTTGAGCTAAATTTTGAAAAAAGAACTCTGGGGAATTGGAGTTGGGTGCATAGACATTAACAAGCAGAAGAGGATCAGAGTTGGTATTCCATTTGACCATCACCCATCTGCCATCAGTATCAGAAACAGAGTTTACAAGGGGTCATTTGAGACTCTTATGATTAAGAATAGCAGCTCCTCTTTTTTTTTTTTTTTTTTTTTTGAGGTATAGGGTGATTCATAGATCTGACCAACCCAATCTTTTTCAAGTCTGTGAACATACTAACATACTAAAATGCCAGCAGAATAGGCTTCAATCTGTCTTCAAGTTGCTCAATTGTCACCACCCTGGGTGCTGACCTTGCTGCCCTCGCCTTTTTTCGGCTTCTCCTTCCCAGTTCTGGATATTCTTGCTGCATTGGATTTTGCTTCCAGAACCCTTCCCTGTACCAGCCCCAGCCCCTTTTGAACCCCTCCACCGTCTCTGCCTCCACCAGTCCCCTAGGCAGTGCATTCCATGGCTCCACCACCCTCTCAGTGAAGTAGCACCTCCTGCTTTCTCCCCTGAATCTTCCCCCCTCCAGCTTCCACCCATGCCCTCTAGTGGCCCCCTCCTCCTTCGAAGCACCCTGACTGTTCCTCCCCTATTTATCCTCTTCATGTACCTGAAGACCTCTATCATGTCCCCCCGGTCCCTTCTCTCTTCCAATGTGTACATATTTAGCTCTTCGAGCCTCTCCTCATAGATCCTGTCCCCAAAGCCCCAAATCATCTTGGTTGCCCTCCTCTGGACCCTCTCCAGGAGTTTAATGTCCCTCTTTAAGTGTGGCCTCCAAAACTGCACGCAGTACTCAAGGTGTGGCCTCACCAAGCAGTTATACAGAGGGAGTATCACTTCCCTTCTTCTTGAGGTGATCCCCCTAGCGATGCATCCCAGCATCCTGTTGGCCTTGGCTGCTGCCTCCTACAAGTCTCTGAGTTGTTCATCTTGACATCCACCACCACCCTCAGGTCCCTCTCAGCCATCGAGACTTGTAGCATTCCCCGGTGTACACTTGGCCGGGTTTCTGGCCCCAGGTGGAGTACCTTGCATTTCCTGCATTGAACCTCAGCTTCCACTTTCTAGACCATCTTTCCAGAGCCTCCAGGTCCCCTGTAGGCCACCCTCCCCTCCTCCCCATCCACCACCACCCCAGTTTTCAGTCATCCGAAAGAGACTCATCTCACTCCTGATTCCTGTCCTTATGTCAGAGACGAGGCTGAGCAGGAGCGGCCCATGACTGATCCTGTGGGACCCCACTAATGACCCTTCTTGGGGATGAGACTATCCCGCCAACTATCCGTCCTGGAGCCAATTGCCTATCCATCTGATCATCTGGTTCCCACCCCCATTTCTCCCAGCTTATCCAACAGGCCCACATGAGGAACAAGAGTCAAATGCCTTGCTGAAGTCTAGAAAGAGGACGTCCACTGGTCTACCCAGGTCCAAGGCACTCGTCCACTCAGTCATAGAACTCCACAAGGTTTGTCTGACACGATTTCCCAGGACAAATCCATGCTGTCTATTGTCCAGGCACCCTGACTTTTCCAGGTCCCCCAGCCTCTCCTTGACAATGCCTCCATCACCTTGCCCACCACCGATGTCAGGCTGACAGGCCCCGTAGTTCCCTGCCACCTCCCTGATCCCCCCTTGTGGATAGGCATTATATGCGCCACCTTCCAGTCCTGGGGCACCCACCCTGTCCTCAGAGAGATGGTGAAAAGCTCCGCCAGGGGGTTCGCCAGGACATCCGCAAGTTCCTTCAACACTCTGGGATGGTCCTCTGCTAATAATTTTGTTTCTTGAAGGAAAGCAATTTGTATTTTATGTTTTTTGAGATGTGAAAGAATTTGCTTCCGCTTACAAGGAGAATTAAGTCCCTTCACATTCCATGTATATAAAGGTATGTCACTCATATTGTTAGCGTTAAAGAAAGAGAATAATCGCTGGAGTGTGAAGGGACAAATAAATGAGGCAGAGGACGATTAGAATACAATATAGAGGGAGCTTACGTATATGCAGAGAGTGGCAGGAACATTCAAGCCAAAAAAGTGAGATGTATGATATATGAATAGCACAGATATCCTATTAAAGTTAGAATAGAGATGGGGAAGGAGAAAAGTCATTAACAACAACAACAACACTAGTAAGCTAAATAACAAAGAAAACGTTTTATGGGTGTGAGGAGATATGAGCCAGCCAACTGGCTAAGAGATTCTCTCACCACACTCTGGGGCGTTGATGTAGGGAGAAGACTAGGGATGACCAGTTATAAATATCGGCCCAAACCTAAGCCTGATCCCAGTAATATAATAAAGTAAGTATTCCTGATAAGCTAAACTGAAAGGGAATAATACCAAGAAAGGCAGGGGACTGTAATAACCTCAGCTTAATTCTGAGCTAACAGGACAAGGTATAAGGATAAAGTTAAGCACCAAAACTTATTTATAAACATTAGTAGTAATAGTACAAGATATACCAACTCGAAATAACAGTAAATTGAAGAATCATATACGAGATGCCAGTACAGCCTAGACATAAAGCAAGGAATTCAGGGAGCCAGGTGAAATGCAAATGAACAAATATAAAAGGAAAAGTAGATCATTACCACATTAGAGTGACTCTGACTACTATTCTTTGCAGTGCAACAGAATAAGTACATAATAAATACAGTATTGAGGGAGAAAGAAGAAAGGAGAGATCAGTTTAAGCCCTTACACCCTGAGCCAAATGCAAATCGGGATTCTGTGGAGAGGCATAGGCTTCGGTGATAACTGTAGACAGAAGAGATAGTCGTAGTAAAGATCAGCTCTGATTACTCGAAAATCACCTAAATAGGTGTTATATGGGGTGACTAGGTCTAGAAGATTAGGCCCAGTGAGCCCCAAAACAGGAAGGACTACACAGCAGTGGATTTCTATAATATCTGTAGGCTTTGAGTAAAATAAGGAGCATAAGGAAGATGTAGATTGACAATCCTTTGCAACAGTACACCAAACATAGCCTACCTCTTTGAGTGCTAATGATAGTTCCATATTGTAAACAGGAGGTAGTAAGAATAATGGAGCGTAGGGAAGGAGACAGATTAAATGTAGTTGCCAATAATACTTAAGAACCTGTCATCGGGAGAGGGAAGGGGTAAGTTGCTTTGTAATATATAATAATTCACATATGAAAAAAGAAAAGGCAATAATCAGGATGCATACTATTTGAAGATATGCAACTGAACAGCCAAAAGACTATAAACCTGATGCACTGCTAAATTGGAGAGTAAAAGGCTAGATACAGAGAGCCTTTTTAGTGAGGTAATATATAAGCTCTAACACTAAAATAATGGATTAGAAAAGCATTGCTAATATACTAACATACTACATACTAACATACTAAAATGCCAGCAGAATAGGCCTAACGGTCTTTCGTGTCTGCTCGTTTGATCAGTCCCCAACCTGGGTGCTGACCTTGCTGTCCCCCTCGCCTTCTCTGGCTTCTCCCTTCCCAGTTCCGGATATTCTTGCTGCATTGGATTTTGCTTCCAGAACCCTTCCCCTGTACCTGTCCCACCCCCTCTTGAACCCCTCCACTGTCTCTGCCTCCACCAGCCCCCTAGGCAGTGCATTCCATGGCTCCACCACCCTCTCAGTGAAGTAGCACCTCCTCCTTTCTCCCCTGAATCTTCCCCCCTCCAGCTTCCAGCCATGCCCTCTAGTGGCCCCTTCCTCCTTCCTTCGAAGCACCCCGACTGTTCCTCCCCTATTTACCCTCTTCATGTACCTAAAGACCTCTATCATGTCCCCCCGGTCCCTTCTCTCTTCCAATGTGTACATATTTAGCTCTTCGAGCCTCTCCTCATAGGTCCTGTCCCCCAAGCCCCAAATCATTTTGGTTGCCCTCCTCTGGACCCTCTCCAGGAGGTTAATGTCCCGCTTTAAGTGTGGCCTCCAAAACTGCACGCAGTACTCAAGGTGCGGCCTCACCAAGCAGTTATACAGAGGGAGTATCACTTCCCTCCTTCTGGAGGTGATCCCCCTAGCGATGCATCCCAGCATCCTGTTGGCCTTGGCTGCCGCCCTCCTACAAGTCTCAGAGTTGTTCATCTTGACATCCACCACCACCCCAGGTCCCTCTCAGCCATTGAGACTTGTAGCATCCCCCAGGGTGTACACTTGACCTGGGTTTCCTGCCCCCAGGTGGAGTACCTTGCATTTCCCTGCATTGAACCTCAGCTTCCACTTTCTAGACCATCTTTCCAGAGCCTCCAGGTCCCCTGTAGGGCCACCTCCCCTCCTCCCCATCCACCACCGCCCCCAGTTTTGAGTCATCTGGAAAGAGACTCATCTCACTCCTGATTCCTGTCCTTATGTCAGATACGTAGGCGTTGAACAGAAGGGGCCCAAGGACTGATCCCTGTGGGACCCCACTAATGACCCTCCTTGGGGATGAGACTATCCCACCAACTACGACCCTCTGGGTCCGGTCCTGGAGCCAATTGCCTATCCATCTGATCATCTGGTTCCCCACCCCCATTTCTCCCAGCTTATCCAACAGGCCCACGTGAGGGACAGAGTCAAATGCCTTGCTGAAGTCCAGAAAGAGGACATCCACTGGTCTACCCAGGTCCAAGGCACTTGTCACCCAGTCATAGAACTCCACAAGGTTTGTCTGACACGATTTCCCCGGGATGAATCCATGTTGTCTATCGCCCAGGCACCCTGACTTATCCAGGTCCCCCCTAGCCTCTCCTTGACAATGCCTCCATCACCTTGCCCACCACCGAGGTCAGGCTGACAGGCCTGTAGTTCCCTGCCACCTCCCTTGATCCCCTTGTGGATAGGCACTATATGCGCCACCTTCCAGTCTTGGGGCACCACCCTGTCCTCAGAGAGATGGTGAAAAGCTCTGCCAGGGTTTTGCCAGGACATCTGCAAGTTCCTTCAGCACTCTGGGATGTAATTTATCCAGCCCTGGTGCTTTCTCCGTCTTAAGGGAGCTGAGGGCTTCCCTCACTCTCTCAGCTGTGATTTCCACTTCCGGTACCCCTTCTCCCTGCTTAGCCTTCCCCCCACCTGCCAGTGATGCCTCCTCCTCTCCCCAGACCTGCTGATCGGTAAGGGTTCCCCCCTCCTCAGTATCTCTGTCTCCTCCCATGTATGATGCAGCACCCCCATTTTCCCTGGTGAAAACTGAGGTGAAGTACTCGTTTAGTACCTCAGCCTGCTCCCCCGGGTCTTGTGCCCATCCCTCCCCTGATTTAATCCTGCTAATCTGCCCCTTCACCCTTCGCTTTTCCCAATGTATCTAAAGAACCCTTGTCTCTCTCCTAATTTCCCTGGCCAGGTTCTGCTCCTTCCTTGCCTTAGCTGCCCTCACCACTCTAGTGGCCCTTCTAGCCATCAGCTCGACTCCTCGATCCCTTTCACTCCTTGAGCACTTGAATTGCTTATAGGCTGCTTTCTTTCCCCCAAACCACCTCCTGGACCTCCTGGTCCACCAATGAAGTTTTTAACCCTACCGATTTCGTCTTTCTCTTGCACAGGTGCTGGTAGCATCCTGTATACCAAAGTTCCCTTGAAGACCTTTAAGCTGCTCATTTAAACACTGCAACAAAAAGTTAATTGATCGTGCCTTGATGTACAGCCTTTGCTTTCTGCACCTGCTGGGAGCGACAGCAACCAGGTAGCATTGACTGTAGAGTGGTCGGCTATGCAGAAAAAGTGTACTGGCACTCCCTTTAAGTATCCTGGAAGCAAAACCTACCAAGATATATCAACTGTTACCATATTACTGACCATATAAGCTCATGACACCTTAGATTTATTAGCAGGATTGTGACTATTGATGTTCTTGCTTTTGGTCTTTGCCCTACGTTACTTTTTGGGTGGCTCTAAAGATTTGAGTAGGGAACTTGCAACAACTTCGGCCCATGAAGTATCGGTAGAAATACATTCCTGAGGCACATGGCCCAAATTAGAGGGATGCTCATCTGAAATTTGCTGGGAAAGATCCTCCAGCGAGGAGTGCATGTCATCCTCCAAGACAGCAAACTTATTGCTCAAGGGAATAGAAGGGTTGATTTGAAGGTGAGAGGCTGCAGCTTGATAGAAAAGCATGAAAGTCTTGTAGAATAATGTCCCGACATAAGCTTCTCATGCAGCTGTGTTGATTGCCTTGGGGTAAAATCAGTTGTGGTGTTGCTGCTTGAGGCTGCGAGTTCTGCAACACTTTCCTCACGCTCCTGTACCTTGTTTTCCACCCTCCGTGCGGATACCAAAGCTGTGTTTGGGTTGCCAATTGCTGCTGAACCTCCCAGAGTAAGACTACAGAGAGAGAGACCTCCAGATAGTTGGCCAAGGCGTCAGAGGTTTCAAAATCTTTGAAGGAAGAGCCTGAGAAAAGGTGTATTGTCGCAGGGTAACGTGGGGCAAATTTAATGCTTCTTTGGTGGAGGATTTGTTTAGTGGATTGTAGGCCTTCCTTCTGATGGTTAAATCTTTTGAAAAGTCTCTGTAGATGGAAATATTAAACTCTTGCCACTGAAGTTTCCTCATTTCTCTGGCTCGTTTCAGTATTAATTTTGTGTGGGAATAGTTCAAGAAGCGAGCAATGATGGACCTTGGTTGCTGGTCTGATGTTGGCCTGGGACCCAGAGTGTGGTGAGACCGCTCAATGATTAACATTGGGTCAAAAGGCAGTTTAAGCAGTGCAGGCAGCACATGTAATAAAAGCGCAGTAGTGTCTCCTTATTCTGCACTTTCAGGGAAGCCAAAAAAATCATAAATTGTTGCGACGATTACGATTTTCAATATCGTCAATTTTGACTTGTAGGGATTTAATAGTTTTATTTATTTTATTTATTGAAACATCAGTTTAAAACCTTTGAGCCAAAGGCTCATTTACAAAGGTACCTCATCACAGAGAGGACAAACAGTACAGAACATGCTTATACAATATGGTCATTAGCCAACAAATAGGGGAACATATGATCATAGGTGGTTACAGTTTGCAGCTACACAGAGGAGCAAGACCAAGTCGGTTCAACATAGATTTATATAGCTATACAGTAAAACTCATTATAGATACAAACAGAGAGGTGGCAGACCACCGAATGAGCTAGAAAAAGGTAAGGAGAAGCCACTCAGGGAGTTTTGTCAGGCAAGTTGACCAGAAACAGACTAGGTACAATCACAATGGCAGGAGGTGAGTAGGTGATTACGGAGTGAGGTTTTAAAGCAGGAGATTGTAGGAGCGTTAATGATACTGGTAGGGAGGGAGTTAAACCAGGAAGGGGCTCTGTAACTGAAGGCCCTTTGACCGCGAAAGGTTCTTGCCCTTGGTACTGACAGTGTGGCTATACTGGAGGATCGAGTAAGTAGTGGTGGGTTTGCTAGGTGGATAGAAGCAGTCAACCCAGGTGGGGACATACCAAGGAGAGTTTTTTTAGTAAGGATGCTGAATTGGTACCGGAGACGTTCATCTAGGTTGAGTAGATTGGCTTGGACATATAAATGGCAAGTATGGGTTAGTCTGGGAGTTCCAGTAATTAACCTACAGGCTTTATTTAAAGTGAGACGGATTTTGTTTAGGGAAGTGTGGTCAGCGGCCCCATAAACTGGCAAATCATAGTCTACTAAGGATAGTATGGAGGATGTGACCGCGAGTCTAAGGGCATCAGGGGGGAGACAGTTTTTGTGGTGGTAGAGCATACCCAGCCGCATGTTGGAGGATGAGGCTAGGGCCGAGATGTGGGCATGGAATGTAAGGGCGGGGTCGAAGGATATCCCAAGGTACTTGTACAGGTAGACTTGCTCGAGTGGTACCTTGGGACTGGTGAGGATCTGAAGAGAGAATTTACTAGCTTTATTTTGGGGGTGGGCAAAGAGCATGGTTTTAGATTTTTTAAGATTTATTACGAGTCGGTGTTCTTTAAACCAGGCTTCGGCGGTATTATAAGAAGACTGCAAGGAGACCTGGAGGGAGATGGGGTTACGGTCGGAGGCAAATATAATGGCATCGTCTGCATAAAGTAAGAGTTTACCCTTACAAGCAGCAGGCATGGAATTGAGATATAGGGAAAAGAGCAGGGGCCAAGAATGGAGCCCTGGGGTACACCGGAGAGGATATGGCAGGAGGTGGAGAGTGTCCCATTAAGTCTAACACACTGGGACCGTGCAGACAGGTAGCTGGAGCACCAGGAGACAGGCCCAGCGGCAAAGCCAACAAGGCTGAGGGAGGCCAGCAGGAGGGGATGGGCAACAGTATCGAAGGCTTTGGCTAAGTCAACGAAAACTGCACCAGCTAGAGAGCCAGAGTCCAGAGACGAGGGAAGAAAGTTGGAAAACTCAAGGAGGGCGGTATTAGTACTGTGACCAGCATGGAACCCATGATGTTCTGGGCAGAGGATGCTATATTTAGTTAGGTACTCAGAGATTTGGGTAGATACTATTTTTTTCTAAGGCTTTCGAGAGAGGGGAGAGGATGGAGATTGGTCGATAATTCCCAGGTAGTGTCCTATCACCACCCTTGTGGATGGGGGTGACAGTGGCAATTTTCCACACGGAGGGAAACTGACCCAAGCAGAGAGATTTATTGAAGAGGCTGGTGATAGGGGCGATTACTTGGTCCAGAACCTGACGAAGGAGCCAGGGGTCCAGGGAGTCACTACCAGTGGTATTGCTTTTTAAGGCCTTGACAAGGAACGGCCTGACTTCACGGGTACTAACCCGGTAAAAGTGGAGCCAAGGGGCGAGAGGATAGGGTCAGGTGGGGGGGATCAAAAAAGTTACTCGGGAGAATAGGGCTAAGGTCATTGAAGGATTTATTGAGGTAGTTGGCAATATGGGCTAGGTCAGTAGAGATGGTGCCATCAATGTTGAGTTGGGAGGGCGGGGGAGGATGAGAGCCCCTGTTCAGTAGTTTCATATTGTCCCAGAAGGTTCTCGCATTCCCCAGGACCGGTGAGTGAGGCTTTATAGTAATCAGCCTTGGCCTTGGATGGCCCAGGTACATTGTTACGGGCAGCTGCATATGCCTGCCTGTCAGCGAGGCGGCCAGTTTCAGTGGCAAGGTGCCAAAGATTATCCCTGTGCTTAAGATGTTGAACCAGGGGAGGCGTAACCCAGGGGGCATGCCGAGCTTTGGAACGACGAGCAGTGAAGGGTACAAAAACATCACAGGCTTTGTTAAACGTTTGGGTGAAGAAGGTTAGCGCTACATCAATATCGGAGGCGTACTGAATGGGAGACCAGTCAACTTGGGCCAAGAGTAGCTTAAGGCCTTCAGTCCACCTGGTCTTAGCCACGAGGTGGGCTGAGCAACGGGTTTAGTGTAGGTAGCCCACCAGAAAAGTATAGGGGAGTGATCTCTAAGTCCATCAGGAAGGACTTGGATATTCTCAATTAAATTAGGATGATTGGTAAGGACCACGTCAAGAAGAGTGCAAGAGCCCATTCTAGGATTCACTCTTGTCGGTTGGGCAACGAGTTGAGTTAAGTCAATAGATGCAAAGGAGTCACGGGTATCAGAGGAGGAGGGGCTTAGCCAGTTAATATTTAGATCACCCACAAGGATTTGATCCACGGAATGGGGTAGCGAGGTAAGGTAGTCAATTAGCGGTACCAGGGCCAACGCCTTTTTTTTGGTGGTATGTAGGCAGCAGTTAGGTAGAGGAGGCCCCTAGAAGGATCAGGGGTCAGTTTTAGGGTAAGGGCCTGAGCACTGAACCCAAGGACAGGGGTTGGGAGGGCTAACCCTATGAGAGAATCTTTGATATAGATGGCACAGCCCCCACCCCGTCTGCCAATACGGTCCTCTCTATGTAGGGTGTAACTAGGGACTGCGACAAGGGAATCGGGTAGAAGCTGACAGCCAGGTCTCTACCAGAGCAATAATGTCAGGTTTATGAACTGTGACCCAGCATTGGAATGTGTCAAGTTTTTTCAGGAGGCTACAGAAGTTCATAGACGCAATAAGAAGCCCAGGAGAATCGGGCGACACTTTTTTGAGGGCTGGGCCTGGGTTGGGGTGTATATTCCCTGATAAAAGTAGGAGGAGAAGTACAGCCCTGGACAGAGGGTGGTGGAAAGTAAGTTTGCGTCTGGCAAAATAGGAGGAGTAGGGTAGCTTAAGGATACCGGGGGTAGGCAGGTGGGCACAGCCTGGGAAGGCAAGAATGACAAGACGCCAGAGGGAGCAGGGGGAGTAGGTTAGAGGGGGGCTAGGGGGAGGATGAGCCAGGCAGGTGTAACTCGAAAATGTAGAGGAGGAGGGTGCCGGCTCAAGAGCCCTGGAAGAGGGTAGGGCATGAGTGCAAAAGGGGACAACAGATTGGTAACACTGCGAGGCCATGGTGATATCAAGGTCCGATGGAGGCCCCAGGAGAAGGAGGAGAGAGAAGCAAGTCAGTGGCAGGTGGGCGGGCATTTTCTAGGGGGTGAACTGCAGTCTGGTAAAATGAGAAGGAGGAAGCTAGAATAATATCAGTCAGTTACCGGGAGTGCCACTTTGGGTCAGTGGTAGTGACGCCGCCTCAGGAGCACAAGGTGCCAGGTTCAAAACTCATCTGGGGTAAGAGGAGGGGGCCCAGGGTGGGGCCATAAACCACGCTCCAGGTGAAGACCACTAGCTGGGTGAGGGTCCAAAACTGAGGTGCTAAATAGTGACTCCTAGTGGTCAGAGTTCGATCTTGATTGCGGGCAGTAGTCTGGAGATCATGAATAGTGGTGTTATGGGCTGTTGCTTTCTCATTAAATGCAATTTTCTGGATAAAAGTTTCAAGAGTGGTCGCATTCTGTTGGG
Organism: Neoceratodus forsteri; assembly: GCA_016271365.2. NCBI lineage: Eukaryota > Metazoa > Chordata > Ceratodontiformes > Ceratodontidae > Neoceratodus > Neoceratodus forsteri. Next base: position 1,135,793,607 of record CM057449.1, on the reverse strand, counting down.
TGGAGGTTTTTAGATCATTAATCTCAGCCATCAGTTTAGAAAACATTACTTCCACTCTAGCAAGTGAGCTTTGCTGTACTTGGAGATCTGCCATAATGCTGAAGGATGAGGCCTAGTATGCTGCAGTACAGTGTAGAATAATTGAATATAAGTATATGATGGATCAAAAATGACTTACAAACTGTGTCAGACAGTAAGATTACAGGATGGTCACAGGAGTTTGTACCAAAGAAAAGGTCTGGTGAAGGCTGGATGAGGTTAGATTGCAGTCATTCCTACAGAGATTCTGAACTGTGCTGCTGTCTTCTGCCTGGTCAGGCCATGCCCCCCTAGATTTTTTCTAACTATATAACACTGGGTTGTTTAATGAATATAAAATCTAAATTTGGTTAATTCATAGAAATAGTGTGTCCTTGATGTAGCCTTCATAAAATACATTCATGTAAGAATTTTTTTTTCTGTCAGATTGACAAACAGGTACTTGTCGCCCTTTACTATTTCGAGCACATGTACTGTCTGAACTCACAAATTTCAATTCTTTGGTGGTTTCTGTGTGAAAATACATCATGTATGTGTATAAACAGAAATACTATAAAGCATCCCAATACAGCTTGTCTCTTCCCCACAGTTGAGGCAGCTGAACTGTGCTGCCACCTGTCCCCTGCTCCACTAGCCGTCTGCCTTCTGCTCCACATTCAAGGCTGCTACACCCTGCTGCCCACTGTCCTCCCACATGGTCAGGGATTGTGTACCCTGCTGCCTCCATCATCTACCTAAAGAATCAGGTTTGCTGCACCCTTCTTACCCCTGCCCAAACGGTTGGGGTTGCTGCACCCTGCTGCCCTCACTCCTCCACCACCAGTCAGGGATGCTGCACCTGTTGCATCCTTTTCCTGTCTCCACAGTCAAGGCTTTATTTTTATTTTATTTATTTATTTATTAGAACATCAGTTTAACAACCTTTGAGCCAGAGGCTCATTTACAAAGGTACCTCGTCACAGTGAGGACAAAACAGTGCAAGAAACAAACATCAAGGCAGACAAAAAATCAGAGTACATTTAGGAATCAGCCCAAAAATACAGGCATTTGTCAAACACAGTATACAACAGGCTTACATGTGCGCTTTACAGAGTAGACAATATACAGTAGTTACATGGAGATTGATTCAGTGGGCAGAATAAAGGTAAGGCTGGGTGGAAGACATCAGAAGAGGCGTGTGGGGGAGATAGTAGCAAGTAACGGTAGAGCTGGACAGAAGGTCAGAGAGCAGCTCAGTGAGCCTTGTCTGGGAGGATAGGAGGAGGCTTAGAGGCAGGTACAGCTGCGTGTTGAGAGCAGGTGATTTCTAAGACTAGTTTTAAAATAAGATAACGAGGTGGCATCAGTGACTCCGGCAGAGAGGGCATTATACCAGCAGGGGGCTCTGTAGGGGTAAGCCCTTTGACCTTGCGAGGTTCTCGCCCTCAGTACAAGACTGCTGTACTCTGCTAAGCCCTAGAATTCCAGGTCCTCCTGCCTCCATAGTTGGGGCTGCTACACCATACTACCCTAGGTCACTTGAGGTGGTACTTTTGCTGCACCCTACTACCCACTTCCATTGCCCCAAATGGGCAGGGCTGCTGCACCACCCACACCCCATCTCGCTGTCAGGGCTGCTGTACCCTGATGCCCCCTGTGTCCATCCCCACAGTTATGGCTTCTACACCATGCTGTCCTCTGTCACCACAGTCAGGGCTGCTGCGCCCTGCTGCTGTCTACACAGTTGGGGTTGCTTTGGCCTGCTGTGCCCTAGAGCCCCATGCCTCTGCAGTTAAGGCTGCTGCACCATGCTGCTACTTGCCACAAGAGTCTGGGCATTTGCTGGACCCTGTTGGGTGCCTCCACAGTTGAGTCAGTTGCACCCTCCTGACTCCCTGTTACCAGGGTCAGATCCTTTGCTACACCCTGCTGCCCACATCCCTTGTCCCACACAGACATGGCTGCTGCACCCTGTCCCTCATTTTGGACTGCTGTACTCTGATTCCATGACGTAGATGGTAAAAACATACCTTCAGCCAGATACCCTAACATTTGCGTATGCGCACACACACACACACACACACACACACACACACACACACACACACACACACACACACGTCACCTCCATCCCCCACCCACCTCCTTACACTGACTAGGTTAGGTGGAGATTTCACTAGACAATGGTCAAACTTCTAACCCTTTTCTCTTTCAATAATGATTTCTGAACCCAGTATATTTTTACACTACTCTAACTGCAGCTAGGTTTTTACCTGTTGTTAATTTGTTGTGGTGTGATTTCTATGGCTGATCCTCTGTTAAATATTTAACTGTGCTTTCTTATGGTGTCACTGTTTATATGCTGCTCTAATATATACTTTTTTCCCCCCATTATATGTATATTCATATGACTGTGAACCTTATTCGCCAATATTGTATTGCAAAAGGCCTTTTGTTTCCCTGGGACCATCTTGCAAATGAGCTTGCTCAAGGATGTATTGCCTGGTTAAATAAAAATTGAATTGAATTGATGCCAGCCCTATCTCCTACCAGAGCAATCGGGGCTGCTACACACTGCTGCGCTCTGTCCCCACCCCAACAGTCATGGCCTTGGCACCCTGTTGCCCCCCTGTTCCTGTCTCCACAGTCAGGGCTGCTATGCTGTGCTACACGCTAGAGTCCCATGCCCCCTGCCTCCAAAATTGGGGCTGCTACGCACTTCCATTGCCCCAAATGGGCTGGACTGGTGCACCATGTGTGTCCTGTGCCATGGTCAGGGCTGCTGTACCCTGATGCCCACCTGTGTTCTGCCTCATATTCAAGGCTTCTGCACCGTGCCATCCTCTGTCCCCTGCCCACCACTCCGCCCTGCTGCACAGTGGAGCCTCTTGCCTCCACAGTTAGGGTTACTGCACTATACTGCTCCCTCCTGCAGGAACAGAGGCAACAGGGTGCCATGGCTGTGACTGTGACTGTGGGGGTGGGGAAAGAGGGCAGCAGGATGCAGCAGCCCTGACTGTTCAGCCAGGAGATAGGGGTGTCATCAGGGTAAAGCAGCCCAAACTGGGGAACAGGGTGCAGCAGACATGCCTGTTTGTGACAAGGGAGGTGGGCAGCAGGGTGTAGCAAAGGATCTGTCTCATATGGCAGGGGGGCAGCAGGGTGCAACTGTCTCAGCTGTGGAGGCACACAACAGGGTGCAGCAGATGCTTTGACTCTTGTGGCGAGTAGCAGCATGGTGCAGCAGCTCTGACTGTGGGGCAAGGGGCTCTAGGGCACAGCAGGCCACAGCAGCCGTAACTGTATAGACAGGAGCAGGGTGCAGCAGCCCTGACTCTGGTGACAGGGGAGAGAGGACAGCATGGTGCAGCAGCCCTGACTGTGAGACAGGGCGTGCATGGTGCAGCAAAAATCCCACCTCAGGTGGCCTAGGGCAGCATGGTGCAGCAACCCCAACTGTGGAGGCAGGGGACCTACGACTTAGCAGAGCACAGCAGCCCTGACTGTGGAGACAGAAACAGGGGGCAACAGGTGCAGCATCCCCACAGGGGGGAGGGAGCAGGTGCAGCAACCCCAACTGTTTGGGCAGGGTGCAGCAGCCCTGATTCTTTAGGCAGGGAATGGAGGCAGCAGGGTGCACAATCCCCGACTCTGTGGGAGAAGACAGTGGGCAGCTGTGGGCAGCAGCCTCGAATGTCCAGAATGTAAATAATGGTCACGCTGTGCAGCACCATTTTGAGTATAGAAAGCAGAGCCCATGTTGCTTAGTTGTATGTATTCAGTACAAGTGAGCTGTGTGGAGCTGCGCTCTATACTCAAAATAGTGCAGTGCGGCCATCATTTATATTCCAGAGGAATTAGAAAACTATACAGGGAATACTCAGCTCCTCAGGAGAAATACTGAGGGACCTTGAGGTCCGATTTAGCAATCTGCAAAGTCAAATAATTTTTAAGTGATTTACTTTGTTACAGTATTAATTAAGACTACTACTTTATGAAACTAAAAGGACCTAAAAGGTACTCGTAAAAAAAAAAAATGTTTTTTCATGGGAAACCCCAGATCACGGGTTTATCTGTCGGATGGTGGGCTTGTTTCACTAAAATGTATTCTTCCTTCAAGTATTTCTTCTCCTCTTTACAGAACGGGACAGATACTTCTTTCACCCATCCTTAAGCCCAGGGTCCCATGACATCTGGAGCAGTTGCCACTGGCACTGTGCTGCTCTCCTGATGTCCCCTCTGTGTCCCTGGCTTAACCCTCAATGGGGTGAGGGGCTATTGGGCTGTGGGGGTTAATGGGCCAGGAGCAAAGTCAGAACTTTAAGAACCAGAGTAAGGTGAGGGCAAGGGGCTTAGAGATCCAGATAATGCAACATAGTAGGGGAGGTGTGGTGACATCTCCTCACCTGAGTGCTATTGACACTTTCCTGCTGGGTTTTGTGCCCGATGCCCCACAGCCTGAGGTGGGAGTCCTTTAAGCTACTCAGTGTGCCAATACCAAGCCCACCCACCACATTCTTACTGGCACTTTACAGCCCAGGACCGTTGTAGATGCACTGTGATACTGCTGTAGAGCCAGCAGCAGGGTTCCTTCTTCCTATCTGCGGCTGTGTATTCTGGCCTACTTGACTACCTCCATGTGGGCCACCAGGGGGCAGTAGAGTAGTGGCAGAAGCTGCCAACCCTCCCTGAATCCAAAGGCCCCTGAGATGGACACTTGGCAGTGTCTCTTCCCCCTAATGTATAATGTCTTTGGCTTGGGATGCAAACTCTGGGTCGTCAGCATAGTAAACCGTACTGCTTACAGTGGGCAGCCCACTGGGATTTAAAAAAAATATATATTTGTTAAAGAAATGTTTTTTGTTAAACCAACAAACAAAGCCTTTGTGTTTTGTGAGAGAGAAATCACAAGAGAAGCACAAATATATGCACCCGTTGTCTTTTCATTTTCATCACATCAGGGAAAGTAGGACAAGGAACTCATTTAATAAGGTTAGCAGAACAGCTGATGAGCACATATTCAAGGATGGCTAACATCCCTGAAACTAGTTTACAGAAAATACAGCTGTGCTTTTGAAGCAGCATGATGAAAATATTTTCAGTAGAGCAAATTCTGATACTGAGAGTCAAGCAAATTGTTGACCCACCCAGTCTGCTAATTTTTTCCCTGCTTATACTGTCCCCGCAGACACAACAGGATCTCTGGCTACTGCTTTCTTACCAAGATTCCTTTGTACCTATCCCATGCATGCTTGAAGCCTAGCACTATTGTCTTTCCACCATCTCCACTGGAAGGATGTTCCAGGCGTCCATCACTCTTTCAGTGAAGAAGTTGATACCAAGGAAGTCTTTCCCAGAGACCTGGACCATCCAGGCCAGAGCATACCAAGGAAACATTAGCCAAAAAGGACCTTGAGAAACTGACAAGGCAAAGCACTCTGAATTTGGGGTATAAATGAGACAGGTTAAAGTCAAGCTGAGATCAGTTAATTGGAACATTAAAAAAAAATATATATCTTCTGCACAACAGTTATAATAAGCATTCATCAGAACTCGTAAGAGACATCTTGATACACCAGCTACTGACCGCAGAGTGATAACATCTTACCTCCTCTGACCAAAAGGAGAAAAAGGGAAATAACTAAGTGTCAGAGCTGGTACTGACCACGTGTATCACCAGTACCCTTGGAATACATCCCTCGAAGCTCTTCTCTTCCTCCCCCCTTCCCCCCCTTCACTCCTCTTATTTCTGACTCAAATATTGTTGTACCTCCTTCCCTCATGGACCACCTCTTCCGCAAACACCATGTATATTCAACCCTGCCTGTTGACTCCCATTCTTGTACTACACCTCTCAACCCCTATACAAAAATACTCTGTTCTAGGGACATGGATATGTTGTTCATCCACACTGTCTGGCAGGTATCCTTGCCACTTTAAATCTTGCCGGAAGGTCTTCAAGATGTCTCCTCCCACCCACCCGGGTGGTAAAACTCTCGGCTCCGCCCCATGACGCCAGATCTTCCTTACCGCTTGGAAGCTCAGGTTCCCTCCTTAACGCTCTGTGCATAAGACTGGTTCCTAATTCTTCGGTTTTTGCGAATTAAAAGTTTTCGCTAAAATAATCTTCGGTCTTCTATCCCTCGCAGCTGCGATGGACAAATCGACTCCCGGTTTCCAGAGATGCCCTTGTGGGCAGAAGATGTCTCGGATGGATCCGCACTCCACGTGCGTCTACTGTCTAGGCCTTGAGCACGACCCGCAGGCTTGCGACCTGTGCTCTTCCTTCTCGGCCAACGTCCTCGAAGACCGCGCTGCCCGTTTACAACTGGGGCGTCCCGAGAAGCGTTTTCCTCCGGTGAAGTCAAAAGAGGCCCGGTCGTCGGTTTCCGCAGCGGTGGGCTCGGTGGATCAGCTCGAGCAGATGATCGCCCTCGAAGAGGAGGCGGCGCGGGCCACTTCTACCTCGGCTGCGGCATTTGTCCCGCTCTCTCTGGTGCCTCTTATTCAGCTTCTTTTAAGGAGCTTTGTCTGACCCTCTCTACTAAAGGTGAGGGACCAACTTCTGCTGGACCGTTTTCTCGGTCCAAAAAGAGAGACAAGGGTAAGTCCCTCCGTTGACGCTCTTGGGAGCGGGAAAGATCCCTCTCCCCGAGTTGTCGGCCGTCGACTTCGGTCAACCGCTCGGCTTCGGCCATTGGTCTCATGGTGTCCCCGTCAGGCCAGTTGACCGAGACTCCCATCGATGCGGTCGAGATTTTTCTCGACCCGTTGGACGGGTTGTCGGCAGGAGAAGCCGAGAATCCTCTCTCCCCGGTTCCCCCGGTGGGAGTTGAGGACCCCGTGGGCTTGTCTGTGCCTCCGGTTCCGGAGCCTTCGGATGAACCCTCCGAACCGAGGGGAGTGCCGGTTCCCCATGACACCTCCCCGCACCGTCCTCGAAAGCCGAGGTTCTCGATCTCAGACTTCTTGGCGGTCTGGCGATCCACGCTGTCTTAGGGCGGTCTCGGTCCTGGCATCATGCAAGCGGCGTTGCCGCTTGTCCTGCCCTCCTCCTCGGACGTGGAGGCTTCGACGCAGTTACGACGATATATGAGGACCCATGTGGCAACAGCTCCGTCCTGACTGGGACCAAGCCGACGCCATCGCCTTCCCGGCCATTAGGTGGCTGTCACGCATGAGCGCCAAACAACCCCTCGATTTATCCGAGGGCCTGTTCTCAGGCGGTTGTTCGCCAAAACCAGCTGCTCCACTGATCCCAGTGGAACCTCCGCCTCCCACAGCCGTTATTTGGGCTCGACCAAGAATTCTCGGTCGGCTCAGGGACTGCCCCATGGGCTGTCTGTCCCTCAGTCCTGATCGGACCTCGGCAGGTGGAGGTGGCTCAGGCCGAGGCAGCTCTTGCGGGACTCTTCCGAGTCCAAGGCAATTCCTCCCTTTTCTCCAGGCGGATGGACTTGGAGTCCTCAGGAGGACAGTCGGTGACGTATAGCCCTCGACCTACCTAGATTGCTTCGCTCATCTCGGAGTCCACCGGGATGAAGCTCGAACCTGCCTAAGCCGGGCCAGGTATCCCTCACGGAGATTCTGGACCGAGGGATTCCCCTCACGGAGGCTCTTCTGGTGGCCAAGGCCATAGTGGGCTGCCTTGAGATCTGGCAGCGCCTGCTTCCTGCCCCTGCGCCCGGCCAGGATGGCCAGGAAGTATCACGGTCCTACGGTTCCTTGTCCGGTTTTGGAACACCCCTCGGCCGAGGGGTTAGTTACCGACAGCGTTTTCCGGCGTGCCGGGAACGCTAGGGATGTGGACAAACCTCCCGACAAGGAGTCCAAGAAATTGGACTATGCCGGGCGAAAAGTCTACGCTGCGTCCTCCCTTGGCCTTCGCCAGGCCAGTTCGGCCGTCCTCATGGCACATTTCTCTCATGCCCTGTTGGGCTCCCTGGACTGAGGTCGTCCCTCATCTTCCCGTGGACCTGCAGACCACGGTTAGGCAGGTGCGGGACCAAGGCAGGGCAGTGGCCAAACAGCAGCTTCAGACTGCTTTGGACATCGGGGACTCATGTGCCAGGTCGGTGGCGGCCGCAGTGGCTATGCGTCTTTGGGCTTGGCTGAGGATATCCACCTTCACTTCGGATACCCAGCACAAGTTGGCGGATGTCCCCTTCTTGGGGACTGACCTCTTCGGCCCTGGGGTGGAAGGTCACCTGCAGAGGATCGAGAAGTCCAATGCTACCTTGGACTCGGTCTCATCCGCTCAGAAGGACAAAGGCCGCAAACCACAGCCTAAGCCCTTTCGTCCCTCTGCGCCCGCGGCACCTCCGGCCAGCAGCGTCAGGGCAGCAGGCTCGAGCTTGACATCCCAAACCTAAGCCGGGACTTCCTCCAACAGGAAGCAGGAGGTAAGGCCCAGGAGGTCCCTCGGTCGGTCCTCCTCCAAGCCTGCCCATGACGGGTTGAGGGGTACGCCCCCAACCCCGTCACTCACTCCCAGGTTCTCTCGTGGGGACGGCTTCGTCACTTCCTTTCTGCCTGGTCCGTTATTACCACGGACGGGTGGGTGTTGGAGGTGGTAGGAAAGGCCTGCCCTTGAATTGGAGCAGGCCCGCCCTTCAGAGCCGTCGCACTGGGGCATCGTCCTCACTGTCGGTCACGAGCCGACATCGCCTCCTCCTCCAAAAAGGAGGTGATCAGGAGGTGGCGGACCCACCCTCAGACCCGGGGTTTGTGTCCAGGTACTTTCTGGTTCCGAAACGGACGGGGGGCTGGCGCCCCATTCTCGACTTACATGACCTAAACAAGTTCCTAAGGTCTCAAACCTTCAGGATGGTCACTCTGGCTCAGATAATACCATCCCTGGAACTCGGCATGTGGTTCTGCTCTCTGGACCTGCAGGACGTGTTCTTTCACGTCCCTATCCGTCCGTCACATCAGAGATTCCTTCGCTCGAGTGGAGGGATCCCTTTCGAAGTTCCTAGCCATGCCCTTCGGCCTGTCTCCAGCTCCCAGGGTCTTCACCAAATGCATAGCAGTGGTGACAGCTTTCTGCGGTGCCGAGGGTCCGGTGTACCCTTACCTGGATGATTGGTTGATAGCAGCCCCTCCAGACAGGAGGTGGAGCGGTCCAGAGATCTGGCCTCAGGTTTGCTCTCAAGTCGGCCTTCTTATCAACGAGCTGTCGGAACTCGAGCACAGCAGGTGATTCTTTTCATCCGGGCAGAGCTCGACTCTCTTCGAGCCAGAGCACGGCTCCCGGCAGACAGGGCCGAGGTTCTTTCCTCCTTTGCCCAATCATTTCTGGTTGGGCAATCGCACCCTGCCCGGGACTTCCTGCGCCTCCTGGGTCTCATGGCGGCCTGCACCAGCGTGGTCCGTTGGGCCCGCTGGCACATGTGCCCTCTTCAGTGGGGACTGGTCAGCCGGTGGTCACAATGCTGTGATCCATTGGACCAGCTAGTGACGGTGACCCAGGGGATGTGGAACGCTGTCCGGTGGTGGACCGTTTCAGTTCGTCTGCAGGAGGGCATCCCGTTTGTCCGCCCTGAGCCGACGGTCTCTCTATCGATCGATGCCTCTCTGATGGGTTGGGGTGCCCATCTGGGGGAACACCGGGCGCACGGCCTCTGGTCCCCGCGGGAGTCCTGATTCCACATCAGCCTGCTGGAGCTCCAAGCGGTCCGCCTAGCTCTCACCGCCTTTGCTCAGTTTCTCTGGGGTCAAGTGGTCCGAGTCCAGACAGACAATACCACGACCATGTACTATCTAAACCGCCAGGGCGGGACACGCTCCATGCTTCTATGCAAGGAAGCTCTCCGCATTTGGTCACTTGTGCGCAGCCTGGAGGCGGATCTCCTAGCCATTCATGTGGCAGGAGCCTCCAACACCCTGGCCAATGCCCTAAGCCGGATAGGGGCTGCATCCCACGAGTGGTCTCTCCTGCCGGAGGTAGTACAAGATCTGTTCTCCCATTGGGGCACACCTCAGGTGGACCTGTTTGCCTCCAGGAGAACGCTGGGTTGAGGCTGTTCCATGCCCGCCTCAGCAGGGGTTCGCTGCAGGATGCCTTCGAGGCCGTGGACCCCGGCCTCTTCTACGCCTTCCCTATTCCTTGATACACAAGGTGCTTCTCAAAGCAAGGAGGGACAAGGTGCAGGTGATTCTGATAGCCCCAGACTGGCCCCGCCAGTTCTGGTACCCAGATCTCCTCAGCCTCAGCTCCAGGCTCCCGAGGCAGCTTCCAGCTTGCCCGGACCTGCTCTGTCAATCAGGGGAAGGTGTTCCATCAGGACCTTCAATCCCTGCACCTGACGGCCTGGTTCCTGAGCGGCTAGAGTTCCAGGCCTTGGGTCTTTCCGACGAGGTCCTCAATGTAGTTGAGGCATCCCGTAAGGAGTCGACCAGGAAATGCTATGCCTTCAAATGGAAGAGGTTTTCCATTTGGTGTCAGGGCAAGGGCTTGGACCCTTCCTCCTGTTCCTTGGCAAGCATCTTGGACTATTTATGGTCTTTTCTCGGCAAGGGCTTAGGTCAACGACCCTAAGGGTGCACCTGGCAGCCATCTCTGCTTACCGGGCGCGGGCTGGGGAGCAGTCGGTGGCGCAGGAGAAGGTGGTCTGGTGCTTTTTCAAAGGCCTTGATCACATTTCCCCTCCGGTGCGAGAACCTCCACCTCTGTGGGATCTACTGCTGGTACTGGCAAAGCTCATGGGCAAGCTATTCGAACCAATGCACAGGTGTGAACTCTCTCACCTGTCGTGGAAGACCGCCTTCTTGGTGGCTATCCGTCAGCCAGAAGGATGGGAGAGCTCCAGGCGCTCTGCATCGAGTCTCCTTACCTGGTCTTCCACAGGGACAAGGTTGTCCTGTGCCCACCCGAAATTCCTTCCCGAAGGTGGTGTCGAGTTTCACCTTAACCAGGTGTTGACTCTGCCGTGTTCTACCCCAATCACCTCGGAGGCCGGAATACAGGTTCTATACTTTGGACCTTAGAAGGGCGCTCACTTATTATAAGGAGCCATGGCTGAAATTCGGAAGAGGTTCGCCAGCTGTTTGTCACCTACGCTGAAGCAGCACCTGGCAGACCTGCAGCCAAGCAGACGATAAGCAGGTGGGTCACCTCCTGCATAGATCTCTGCTATAAGTTGGCGGGCATGGAGCCTCCCAGAGGGATAAGAGCTCATTCTACCCGCCATACTGTTGCATCGGTGGCTGCTTCCAGGGACGTCCCTATCCAGGAAATCTGCAGGGCTGCTACCTGGAAGTCAGCACACACCTTCATCACCCATTACCACCGACCTTGAGTCACGCCGGGATGCTGGTTTTGGGGCCTCGGTTCTCCAGTCTTTATTCCCTAAGTAGGGGTGTGCGCTTGCCTCCCTCCTCCCGAAAACTGCTAGAGTCTGCCAGACAGTGTGGATGAACAACATATCCATGTCCCTAGAAATACAGGTTACTCACCTGTAACAGGAGTTCTAGGAATGGTATATGTTTGTTCATCCACACGACCCACCCGACCTCCTGGCTTCGACGCTGACAACCTGAGCTTCCAGCGGGCCAGATCTGACGTCATGGGGCGGAGCTGAGAGTTTTACCACCGGTGGGTGGGAGGAGCCAGCTTGAAGACCCTCCAGCAAGATTTAAAGCGGCAAGGATACCTGCCAGACAGTGTGGATGAACAACATAAACCATTCCTAGAACTCCTGTTACAGGTGAGTAACCTGTATTTCTCTCCAAGCTATACCAGAGAAACCCCTTGGGTGGACCCCTTTTACTTTATAACCTCTCCTCGTTACCTGTCTATAATATCTTCAACCCCCCTTACCTTCTCCATGGCGCCTCCTCTGCTAGATCCGCTCTTTCTTGTGTGGTTCATTTTCATCATCCCACGCCAGCTCCCCCAACTACCTCTGCCCCCTTGTCTCAAAACAGTCTCAGTGACACTTGTCCTACCTCTGTACTTGGCTTAGGGAGAAGTAGGCTGTTGGACAGCTAGGATCAACATCATATCTAATAGGTAGTGAAATGAGCAGACTGGGAGGGCCAAGCGGTCCTTACCTGCTATCAGAGTTAATGTTTCAGTGCTTCTATGTTAAGAACTTAATTTTTCTGTATTGCTGTTATACTTGTTGTTGTTTAATTTTCATGTGTCGACATGTGTTGTTACTATTCATGTACTATGTCGGTATACTGGACGTTGAACCTTTGTAAACAAGCTTCTAGCTCATAGGTATTAATCCGAGATTTCAATAAATAAAGTAGGTCCTTGGTTCCCTTTTGGTTTTGAATTTCCTTCTGGAAGTTTCCCTCTGCAAAAAAGGGGAGCCCCTACAGCCAGTCTGTAGAAATCCTAGACTTTTTGTAAGCGGCAGGACACTTCGAACAAGCTCTTGGAAGATGGCTGCTGGATATTTGTCTTAGCTGGCATTGGCTGAAACTGCTGACGAGGTCACACAGAGTGATAAGCTGTTCTTTGCATCTAGTACTGACAATCCTTAGATGTAAAATATTAGTCGTCATAGGCTATGGGCCAGGAAAGTCTGCTGTTTTGGGGACAGCTGCTTGTAATATGTGTGAAAGCATCGTGGCATAAATGAGTTAAGAGGTGCTCTATGACAAGAATATCCCTTTATACAATTAGCATTCTTTTACTTTTGTGAATGTGTAATGTGCATGTATGTATCTTACGTAGGATAGGTTGTTCTTGTACCCCAGATTCAAAAGTGTATGTTACAGAGTAGGTAGGGCTGCTGGTCACAAGAAATGGTTATTTGCTTATTGGTCTGCTGGAAAAAGAAAAGGAAATAGTTTTTGTCATGACATTTCTAATAAATCTAAAATGAGATTGTAAACATGTGCTCTTATCTAGTTTAGTGATATAATAATAAAAATATTTTGAATTATGCCAGTATGCCCCTGGTTTGTTCTATAATATATATGCAAATTGAGCACTCATACTGTGTCATATGAACCCTGGCGTCTGCATCAGTTCTGTTACTGATTCTGGTGACAAAATACTTCCTCACATCCGTTCTAAATTTTCTCCCTTCCAGCTTCATTGCATGCCCCCTTGTTCTTGTGCACCTTCTCTTCTACAAAGTGCTCCTGTCCTGCACCGTATTCACCTCTGTGAGGTATTTATAGCTCTCTGTCCTGCCCCCCCCCCCCAAGGTGTACTTATTGAAATTCCTTAGTCTCTACTCATAGGATTTATGATGCAGTCTCTGCATCATTTTAGTTGACCTCTGGGCAGCTTCCACCCTGTCCATATCCTTCCCGAGATGTGGTCTCCAGAACTGGACATAGTACTCCAGGTGGGGTCTCACCAATGATCACTAGAGTGGTAACACCACCTCTCTCCTTCTGCTGGTGTTACTCCTCCCTGTGCACCCCACTATCTCATTGGCTCTGCCTGATAAGATTACTCCAAGGTCTGTCTCCTGTTTAGTGGCTGTCAGTACTTCTTCCCCCATTGCATACTCCACCTCTGGGTTTCTGTGCCCTAGATGAATGATTTTGCACTTTTTCTCATTGAAACCCAGCAGCCATACCATTGATCAGTCCTCAAGTATTCTCAGGTCTCTACTTATTCTCTTCACCCCCTCCAGGGTATCTACCCTATTGCAGATTTTGTTGTCATCTGCACGAGGCATACCTTCCATTTTAGCTCTTATGCAGTATTTCTTATAAAGAGATTGAAGAGGATTGGTCCCAGTACTGAACCATGAAGTACCCCGCTGGTCACTCGCACTTCATTAGAGTGGGTGCTGTTTACCACCACCTTCTGTTGCCTGTTTCATCAATCAATTCCACACCCAATTAACTACCTTGGATTCCAGACCCCAGTTGCCTGATTTCCTTATAAGCCTCCTATGTGGTACAGTGTTGAAGGCCTTGCTTCTGAGTAGGCCACATCCACTGCCCTACCCTAATCTGTTTTCTCCAGTCACCCAGTAGAATAAATCAATCATATTTGTTTAATGGACCCCCAAAAATTGTGCTGCCTCAGGTTTTGTAACCTGCTAGATTCAAGATACTTCACTAGAGATATTCAGAAGACCAAAATGAGAAATGGACTTAGAAATCTTTGTTAGTGGGGGCTCTAGAGCCTAAGCAAGATGGCAGCTTCTCTGTACAGCTCTAACATCCATACTATTTATATTGAGAATAAAACGCTATTTTCTGGTAAAATATCTGAGCTAGACTGGGCGCTATATGTACCTTGTGACACTCTGGTAATAATGGGTAACCCCCGTAAAGATAGAACAGTTGTTGAGGGAGCAAAATCGAAAAATCCATCCGGTTTGCCTGCCACGAGGTCTCAAGCAGGCCCAGCTGCTGATATCGGAGAGATGGCACCAGAGGAGTCCCTCCAGAAGATCGGAGCAAAACTTTGTAAACTAATAGGATCAGTCAGAGGTCTCTCTGACAGATTTGATGCTTTAACCAACAGGGTGGCTGGTCTGGAGGCGACCGTGGATGCCATACAAGGGGCATTGGTTGACACATCTAAAAGAGCAGACTCAGCGATGGGAGCTCTGGCGACAGTTATCAGAGAAAATACTCACCTGAAGTCACGTCTAGAAACTCTAGAAAATCAGGTGAGGAGGCGAATCTCTGTGTTCTGGAGCTTACCAGAGGAGTGCGGGGGATCTTCTTTTTATCAAAAAATGGCTGATCCAACAACCGGGGGGAAAGGTCTCCAGTCGGGCCACAGCCTGGCCCCTCACAGCAGACCAGATAATACCGAGGCCCCCAGGGCGGTAATTGTGGTTACTGATGGCATCGGGTTGAGAGATTTCTTCTTGGCACTTGCCCGAAATTAAAAGACTCTCCTACATGATGGAGAACAGGTCAGATTGTTTCCGGACATCGGGTATGCAACCTGTCAAAAAAGAAAAAAGTTTGATGGAGTGAGGGCGATGTTGCGGGAAGCTGCAGTTTTTTTATGGGCTTATTTTCCTCGCCAGACTGAGAATTGTGCATAGGAGCTGAGTATACCAGTTTAATGATCCTAATGAGGCAGAGAAGTGGGCAGAGGGGCATGCAGTACCCAGGTCTTCAGAAAGGGAGCGAGAAACCTCTTCTTCTGAGGATGAAGATGCATCCTGAGGACATACCGGGATGCTTGTTTGGTGACGCTCCTGGTGGGGCAATTGCCTCATCGGGGTATTTTGGGACTTGAAATTCAGGATTATAAACATTAAACAAAAGAAAACCCTGAGTTGTTCCATTTTTAGTAGTGAGTATTTACAGGATCATCAGTTGTAATGTCCTGTTAAAAATCATTTTACAGTATCTGTTAAAATACAGGGGGTAACCAATTAGTTTATAGAAACATAGACTTTGACGGCAGATAAGGACCGCTTGGCCCACCTAGTCTGCCCATTTCCCCTACCTAGAGGATAAGCTACAGATCCTATTTAACCAACAGCCTATTTCTTCCTACCCCCCACAAAAATTGCCTTATGTCTGTCCCGTGCGTTCTTGAACTCTCCCACAGTTTTAGGCCCCACAACCTCCTCAGGAAGGCTGTTCCCTGCATCCACCACCCTCTCTGTTAAAAAATACTTCCTCACATTGCCCCTGAGCCGTCCCCCCTCTGTCTTCAAATTGTGTCCCCTTGTTCTTGCACATTTCTCTTTTTGAAAGATGCTACCCTCTTGGACTTTGTTGATTCCACTGAGGTACTTAAACGTTTCTATCATGTCCCCCCCCTTTCCTCAAGGGTATACATATTAAGCTCCTTTAGTCTCTTCTCGTATAGCTTCTCTTGCAGACCCTGCACCATTTTAGTTGCCCTCCTCTGAACTGACTCCATCCTGTCTATGTCCTTACGGAGATGGGGTCTCCAGAACTGGACGCAGTAGTCCAGATTGGGTCTCACCAACTGTCTGTACAGGGGGATAAAAACTTCCTGTTTTCTGCTGGTGATGCCTCTCCCTATACCTCCCAGTATTCCCCCAGCCCTCCCTACTGCCTTCTCACATTGCTTGCCAACCTTAAGGTCATCTGATATGATTAACCCCAGGTCCTTTTCCATTTTTGTTGTTGTTACTACCCCCCACTGTGTAATCTTCCCATGGGTTTTTGTTTCCCAGGTGCATTCTTTTGCACTTCTTTGCATTGAATCCAAGTTGCCATACTTCTGACCATTCCTCCAACCTTGCCAAGTCCCTTCTCATCCTTTCCATGCCTCGTTGTGTATCAACCCTGTTGCAGATCTTTGTGTCATCTGCAAAGAGGCATACTTTTCCTTCCAGTCCCTCTGCAATGTCACTTATAAAGACATTAAAAAGGCTGGACCCAGTACTGAACCCTGCGGTACCCCACTAGCAACCCCTCTTTCTTCAGAGTGGACTTCATTTACAATTACTTTCTGTGTTCTGTTGTCCAGCCAGTGTTTTACCCAGGCTACCACCCTGGGACCCACCCCCAGGCTGGTTAATTTGACTATTAATCTTTTGTATGGGACTCTGTCAGATGCCTTGCTAAAGTCTAGGTAGGCCATGTCCACAGACCCTCCCTGGTCTACTACTTTGGTCATCCAGTCAAAGAAATCAATTAGATTCGTCTGACATGACCTTCCCGCTGTCAACCCATGCTGCCTTGGGTCCTGTGCCCCACTGGCCTCTAGGTACTCAACAATTCTTTCCTTCAGAAGTGAGTCCCTCACTTTCCCTACCACAGAGGTCAAACTGACAGGTCTGTAGTTTCCTGCCTCTGTCTTAGTCCCACTTTTGGGAAGGGTAATCACATCTGCCTTTCTCGAGTCCTCAGGTACCACACCATCCTCCCATGATTTGTTAAAAAGGGTATTCACTGGTGTCACTAGTTCTCTGCTTAATTCTTTTAGAATTCTGGGGTGCATTCCATCTGGCCCCATTGCTTTGTCCACCATCAGTTTTAGGAGTTCTTTCAGAACCCTTTCTTCTGTGAAAGGACTGGGATCAACCCTCACCCCCATCCAGAGTGCTTCTGTTAATTGGATTAGGCACCTCCCCCACCTCCTCTTTTGTGAATACTGAAGTATTCATTCAGTATCCCTGCTTTTTCACTGTCCCTCTCTGCCCACCCACCGTCCATTCTGTTCAGCCTCACTGTCCCTCCCTTTGTCTTTCTATGCTCCCTGATATACCTATAAAGATTTTATTCCCCCCTTAACTGAGTTGGCTATCTTTTTCTCAGTTTGGGCGTTGCTATTCTGACTACCCTCCTGCTTCTTTCTGCCTTAACTGGTACAGTTCTCTGTCCTGCTCCTTCTGTGTTTCCTTATACTTCCTAAATGCTATCTTTTCTCACTAACCTTCGCCACCTCTTTTGAGAACCATAGTGGCTTTTTCTTTTGTTTTGATTTGTTTATTTGCTTCACACAAAGGTTTATTGCCTCTGTGATGGCAGTTTTGATATTTCCCCATTGTTGCTCAACCCCTCCTTCTAGCCTGTTTGCTAGTGCTTTTCTAAAGCACTCTCCCATCTTGCCAAAGTCAGCCCTCCTGAAGTCCAGAACCCTCACTTTTGTATGGCTTGACTCTGTAGCTGAGTTTATCGTGAACCACACTGTTTGGTGGTCTCCTGTTCCCAAATAACTACTCACTTCTAGATCTGAGATCCTCTCATTGTCCCCATTTGAGAGTATGAGGTCTAAGATTGCTCCCTCACGAGTAGGTTCCAAAACTAGCTGTCTGAGGTATGCCACCTGAAGGGCATAGAGAATGGCCCTGCCTTTGGATGTGGCTGCAGCAGAGGTGCTCCAGTTGACATCCGGCATATTAAGGTCCCCCATCAACAGTATCTCCCCTTTCTCTGCCATCCTAAGTATGCCTTCTATCATATCCATGTCCATTCCTTCCCCCTGACACAGGGCTCTGTATACAACCCTGGACGGACTGTGGTGCCATTTCCAATCTCTAAGGTGCCCCACAGTGCCTCCTCTCCTCCCTGTTTACTATTTTGTTCAGTTGCTTTAATCCCTTCCCTTACATAGAGAGCTACTCCACCTCATCTTCTCCCTTCCCTGTCTCTCCTGTAGGTTGTGTACCCTGGTATGTTAACATCCCAGTCATAGTTCTCTGTGTACCATGTTTCTGTGACTGCTACGATATCCAGGCATCCCTCTTCCATCAAGTCTACCAGTTCAGGGAGCTTGTTGCCCAGACTATGGGCGTTGGTACTCATTACCCTCCATTTCTTGATGGCCGTACCCCTTTTTGCCCCATCCCTGTCCTTATTGTGTTTGTCACTTTCTCCATTTACCCTTGCGCTTCTCCCTATCGACATCTCTATGTTTGTGTCTACCTCACTTAGTACCCTGATTTTTTTTTTTTTGGGAGGGGGCTAGGATTTCCCTGCTCCTCTCCAGTGCCTCCCCCTTGGCTAGTTTTAAATGCTTGCCAATGAAGCATTTAAGCCTATCACCTAGGATCCTGGTTCCCCTCCTGGACAGATGCAGACCATCACGCCAGTATAGGCCTGCATCCCTCCAGGTGGACCCCCAGTCCACAGTGAAGCCAAATCCCTGAGCTCTGCACTAGTTTTTCAACCACTGATTGAATCCCACAGTGTGGAGCACCATAGCCTCACCCGTGCCATAGACCATGGTGTGGAGCACCCTAGTCTCACCCGTGCCATAGACAGGCAGCACCTCTGAGAAGGTTACCATATGTGCTATTTGTCTAAGGCCCCTCCCCATCTCCACAAACGCTTCTCGCACTGCTCTGATCCCTTTCTTAGCCAGCTTATTTGTCCCTAGGTGGGCAATGACATCCATCTCCCTCCCCTGAGCAGCTGCTGCTGTGATCCTGAGGATTCGCTCCCTGTCCCTCTAAGCCATGGCGCCAGGTAGGCACCTTACCTCTCTCTCTCCCCTTCCTCCCCCAGTTCTACCTTCCGAACAATGTAGTCTCCCACCAGGAGTTGTTTCCTTCCCCTCTGGAGTCCCATGCCACCCTCCTGTGGGTCTCCTTTGTGGAGGTTCCCAGCATCCTCCTTGGTCTCCACTGTGGGTGACTCCACAGAGGAACCATACTTTTCCAGAATGGCATAGAAATTGTGGAGAGGTACAACTGGAGGGATGCGCCTCTGTTCCACCACCCTCACCCTCCCTGAGCCCTCTGTGGTCTAACCACTCCTCTTTCTTGGCAACCTCTGAGGCAATGGCAGTGACCCTGGTGGTCCCTGGGTGGGAGAGGAGGTCCCCCGAATCCTGGCCAACTCAGCCTGGAGATGAGCAACCTCCTCCCTCAACCCAGAGAGGTGCCTACAGATGGGTCAGCACCGCATCCTCCAGAACGTCTCCCGGAAGACTGCTGCGCCACAGTCACTGCACTGCACCACTTCCATCGTGTCTTATTTCTGGCGCCCTAATTGTTGTTTGGAATACTTACTCTTTCCTCTGTTTGTTTATTTCTTTTTTCTTTTTTTCTATCTCTACTTGCATACTGTCGCTGTGTCCTTTTAGCTCCTGATCTTCCTGTTCTGGGATGAGAAATTCCTATATTTCTCAGTAGTCTCCTTACCTGCTCAGAATCAGACCTCCAAAAGCTGGGGTGGGGGGGGGCGGAGAGCTACTCTTGCCCTTTTAGGATGATGAGTCTTTGGTGGCTCTGTGATGACTCGCTTCCTGCTCCCACACAGGAAGTTCCTCTTGTCAGTTAAATCCTGTGCCTATAAAAGTAGAACTGCCTTTGGGTGGGGGTGGGGAGGGCAATATAGTCCCAGTAGAGAAGTTTAGTTATACTAGCAGCTCCTTCCTCCTGGTGCTCTGATTATTCTCTGGCAGAAGTTATCTAGGGCAGTGTTTTTAAATCTGATTTTAACCTGGCTCCTTCTAGCTAATGTTTAGTGTTTTACTCCTTACAAGTTAAGCACAGGTTTACTAGTTCTCTTTGAAAGTTAATAATAGTTCCTACATAAGTGGATGTTATGGGGTTTTGCAGGGAAGTACCTAATTTATTCTTGAGAGGTCATAATGAATGTGCCTAATTACTTTGGTAAAGCTTGGTAGTTACCTCCCTCACTGGTGGAGAACGAGGACTGTAGAAATGTTTCTTCTTCAACATTGCGTAAGCAATAAGACACGACAGGGTGTGTGTTGAACAGCTATTACCGCATGCCCAGGGGCGTAGTAAGGCACGAGGCCACCGGCTGAGTGTCTTCAGCCCCTGGAAGTGCTGTAATTCCTGTTCAACACACACCCTGGAGTGTTTTGTTGCGCTTATAAAATGGTTCTCTTTTTAATATTTTTATCACCTTAAACAATATTACTAAACTGAAAAAAACTGAAATCATTGTGTTAATTTGAGATAAAATAGTCCTTCCACCTACTAGGTGATGACATCATTGTCTTCCGACATATTAACATTTGTACTGTTGTGGCCCCCCCCACCCGGATCGAGAGAACAAGTGTGGTCAGGAGAGGAAGTAACAGGTTCTCCCCGACAGGTTGCGAAACTATACCTCCATAATAACTGCCTAGCATGCTGTTTAACTTGTAATTACCTCTCATCCTGAATACCCTGTTGGGTATTCTGGGCGCTGTAGTTCGTTCGGTAGCGAGATTCCCGTCATCACTTGCCAGCAGCCTAGCCAGATGAGAACTACAAACCCCATCCAGACGTGGCAGCAATATTATGGCTCCTTTTAGGCAGCGGCAGTGGAACGGGAGGTGGATGGTGAAAATGCTGCTCTTCACAGAGCTGGTGAGTAGCCGACGCTTTTGGCAGAGAAAGAAGCTTGTTGGGGAGGGGGAGTTGCTGCAGTGTCGCTTTTTACGGGACTGATTAATTTATCTCTGACCTTTCAGTCAGTAAACAAATTTGTAAAATGTGCATGAAAAAAACAAGCTCGGTGATTGGTGGAGCAGCTGAGTCGTTGGCATCAGTCAGTCAACATCCAAGACATTCACTCCCTCACTTACCGAGACTAAAAACAATGGCGGCTTTTGAAAAGCGAATGTTCCATGCCTAGCTCTGAACATTCCATTTAGGGGCATTGATATCTTTGCCTGTACTTTTTTTATTCTATGTGTAATACAGATATTATACCGGTTTTCCAACCAATCACTGAGCTTATTTTTTCATGCCCATTTTATAATTTTTTTTAACCACGCAGCTCCTGGACTCAATATGCAGCAAAACCATGGACATTACAGTAACTGATTTTTGTTTTCTGATGTACCCCATATGTTGTACAGTATCTTGGAGCATTTGAAGGATGTTAATGTGTTTACTGAGAGGAGTGGCGTCTTCATGGGAGAAGTATTTTTAATATGGAGTTTCAATGCTTGTGTCCTAATTATATGTTTGTTTTTCTATAACAAACATAAAGTTTAAAATAAAAAAGATACTCCACTAGCCTTACTTTTAAAAGTGTCTCCTTTTACGTCCCCACCACTGACATTAGTGATCGACCTGTAGTTGCCAGGCTCCTCCTTGCTGCTGCTTTTCTGAAGCAGGACTACATCTGCCCTCCTCCAGACCTCCAGAACCACTTCAGTTTCCGGGGAGTTGTTAAATAGGGTTGTCAGCAGTACCTCCCTGAACTCCCTCAGCACCCTTGTGTGTACTCAGTCTCGCTCCATAGCCTCATCCACGTTCAGATTCGTAAGTCTTCTCAGGACTCTTTTCCTTTGATGGACTTGCCCGTATTTCACCCCTCCCCCCAAAGTGTTCCTGCTGTTGTTATGCAGTCTGTCCCCCTCTCCCTCTGCTGTGAAAACTGAGCAAAGGTATCTGTTCAGGATATCTGCTTTTCCTGTTTCTACCTGCCCTTCTTAACTTCACAATCCCTCCCCTCGTCGTCTTTTCATTTATGTATCTAAAAAAGGTCTTGTAGGCCCGGTGGTGCTGAGGCGCTGGACGCCTTACTTCGTGTCACGCTGGCGACCCATGTTCAGGAACGGACATGGGATGCCGGGGGTTTGCAGGGGAGGAGAAGGATTGAGCATCCCCAGGACTGCTCTCCTTCTCTGGTGAGGGGGGAATCACGGTGCTCGACGATTGCCTGCCACTTAGCGGAGGCTGGGAGGTGGCACGTCAGCACTGAGACTGTGGGCAAGATTCTGCAGGAGGCACTTGGCAAGGATGCGCATGGGAGCGTGTGCGCCGCCGCTGGTGCCATTGCACGCCGTGACCTCGGGGGGAGGAAAAGAAACGAAAAATGGGAGTCCTCTGCGAGGATGACGATGGTCCCCCGCTGCGACGGCCCAGGAAGGCACCTCCCCGAACACTAAATCCGGTCTAGTGGGTCGAGTCGCTCTCTATCCCCTGCTGCGAAGGGTAAGTCATGGGGTCAAGGGGAGGAGTCTCATACCCAGTGCCGGGCGCGGGGGGGGGGAAGGGATGTCAGAAGGATGCAGAGGACTGTGGGGGCAAAAAGAGAACTACAAAAAAAAAAGGTCTTGTCCCCTTTAGCTACCCCTTTGGCTGTCTTTTCTTCAGTTTGTGCCTTTGCACCCCTCACCTGCTTCCCTCTGCTTTTCCTGGTACACCTCCTTATCTGTTTATCTTTTATAACATCTTGGGCATTAAACTCGGAAGGAATGGCATCCTGGATGCTTTTAGACACCCACGTCTCCACAGTGATAGGTTGACTTACTCTGTTGGAGTAGATCTGTAAGTAATAGAGTACTAGCAAGGTCTGATGTTTTGGACCAAATGGGAATATATATTGTTGAATCATCAGTTATCATGACCCTTCCTTGTAGTTTTAACGTAAATACGCAAGCCCTTTGAGGGCTCGGAGTAGACCTAGGCAGGATGGTCTAGGCTAGCAATTTGATACTGACTCCAGAAGGTAGACATTTAAAGAAATATAATGTTGAATCAGAAGTAAATAATGACCCCATACCGTTTCCATAAATTATAGTGCATCACTAAATGATTCTAACTCCTTGGATTATGGACATGGGCTCTCATTGATTTCATGGAATGTTGCAGGTTTCAAAGCCAAAATTTTCTGATAGAGAGCTGGAGTATTTAAATGGATTTACGGTGGTCTGTCTTCAAGAGACTTGGCATGCCCAAGATGAGACGATTCATCTTAATGGTTATCATATTTTTCATATACCAGGTAGAAGAATTTCAAAAATAGGAAGAAGTGCAGGTGATTTAATTACAAACGTTAAGATGAATGCTTTTTTTTTTTTTTTTTTAACAAATAACAGTAATTGATAAGAATGATTTTTATCACATACTAAGACTTAAAGGAAACTCGTTTACATAGAAACATAGAATTTGACGGCAGATAAGGACCACTTGGCCCACTCAGTCTGCCCATTCCCCTATCTAACAGATAAGCTGCAGATCCTAGTTAACCAACAGGCTACTTCCTCCTACCCCCAACCACTAGAATTGCCTTATGTCTGACCCATGCCTTCTTGAATTCCTCCACTGTTTTTGACTGCGTAACCTCCTAAGGAAGGCAGTTCCATGCATTCACAACCCCCTCTGTGAAAAAATGCTTCCTCACATTACCTCTGAGCCGTCCCCCTTCTGTCTTGAAATTGTGCCCCCTTGTTCTTGCACATCTCTTTTTCTGAAAGATGCTATGCTCTTGGACTTTGTTGATTCCCTTGAGGTGCTTGAGAGTTTCAATCATGTCCCTGCTGTCCCTCCTTTCCTCAAGGGTATACACATTAAGCTCCTTAAGTTTCTCTTCATATGTCTTCTGGTGCAGACCCTGCTCCATTTTAGTTGCCCTCCTCTGGACTGCCTCCATCCTGTCTATGTCCTTGCGGAGATTGGGTCTCCAGAACTGCACACAGTACTCCAGATGGTGTCTCACCAGCTGTCTGTACAGAGGGATAACAACTTCCTGTTTTCTACTGGTTATGCCTCTTCCTATACATCCCAGTACCCCCCCCCAGCCATCCTTACTGCCCTCTCACATTGCTTGCCCACCTTTAGGTCATCTGATATGACTACCCCCAGGTCCCTTTCCGTTTTTGTTGTTGTTAGTATCTCACCCCCATAGTGTACTTTTCCCCGGGTTTTTGTTTCCCAGGTGCATTACTTTGCACTTCTTTGCATTGAATTTAAGCTGTCATACATCTGAACATTCCTCCAGCCTTGCCATGTCCCTTCTCATCCTTTCCACCCCACCTTGTGTATCAGCCCTGTTGAAGATCTTTGTGTTGTCTGCAAAGAGACATACTTTTCCTTATAATCCCTCTGCAACGTCACTATAAAGACATTGAAGAGGACCGGTCCTAGAACTGAACCCTGTGGTACCCCACTAGTAACCATCCTTTCATCAGAGTGGACTCCCTTTACTATTACCCTCTGTGTCCTGTTCTCCAGCCAATTTTTTACCCAGGCTACCATCTTGGGACCTACTCCCATGCTGGCTAACTTGTATATTCATCTTTTGTGTCGGACTGTGTCAAATGCCAAGATTCATCTGACATGACCATCCCACTGTGAATCCATGCTGTCTTGGGTCCTGTGCCCCTCTGGCCTCTAGGTACTCAACAGTTCTCTCCTTCAGAAGTGATTCCATAATTTTCCCTATCACTGAGGTCAAACTAACAGATCTGTTATTTCCTGCCTCTGCCCTGCTTCCACTTTTGTGAAGTGGAATCATATCCGCCCTCCAGTCCTCAGGTGCCACCCCATCATCCCATGATTTGTTAAAGAGGATAGTCAGTGGTGTCACTAGTTCTACCCCTAGGTCTTTTAGAATTCTGGGATGAATCCCATCAGGCCCCATTGCTTTGTCCACATTCAGTTTTAAGAGGTCTGTCAGAACTCTTTATTCTGTGAATGGGCTGGTCTCAACCCCCCTATCCAGAGTGTTTCTGTTGTTTGGTTTAGGTACCTCCCCTTCTTCGCTTGTGAATACTGAGCAAAAATATTTGTTTAATATCTCTGCCTTTTCACAGTTACCTTCTGCCCCCAGCCCTCCCCTTTCTTAAGCCTCACTGTTCCTCCCTTGGTCTTCCTTCGCTCCCTGATGTACCTATAAAAGGTTTTATCCCCCTTCTTAACTGAGTTGGCTATCCTTTCCTCCGTTTGGGCCTTTGCTGTTCTGACTGCCTTCCCTGCTTCCTTCTGCTTTACCTGATACAGTTCTCTGTCCTGCTCCTTCTGTGATTCCTTGTACTTCCTGAATGCTATTTTTTCTCTGAACCTTCCTGCTACCTCCTTTGAGAACCATAGTGGTTTCTTACATTGTTTTGTTTTGCTTCATTAAGCTTTACCTCTGTGATGGCAGTTTTGATTATTCCCATTGTTCTTCCACCCCTCCTTCCTGCCCATTTGCTAGTGCATTCTTTAGGCACTCACCCATTTGGCAAAGTGAGCCCTCCTAAAGTCCAGGGCCTTTGCCTACGTATGGCTTGACTCTACTGCTGTGTTTATCGTGAGCCATACTGTTCGATGGAAAACAAGATGATCAGATGTATAGGGAATCGTGGTTGGCGGGATAGTCTCATCCCCAAGGAGGGTCATTAGGGGGTCCATCAGGGATCGGTCCTTGGCCACCCTTCTGTTCAACGCCTACATATCCAACATAAGGAAGGGTATCAGGAGTGAGATGAGTCTCTTTGCGGATGATTCAAAGCTGGGGGTGGTGGTGGATGGGGAGGAGGGGAGGCTGACCCTTCAGGGGGACCTGGAGGCTCTGGAAGGGTGGTCTAGAAAGTGGAAACTGAGGTTCAATGCAGGGAAATGCAAGGTGCTGCACCTGGGAGCTAGAAGCCCGGGCCAAGTGTACACCATGGAGGGGGGGGATGCTACAAGTCTCGATGGCTGAGAGGGCCCTGGGGGTGGTGGTGGATGTCAAGATGAACAGCTCGGAGACTTGTAGGAGGGCATTGGCCCAGGCCAACATGATGCTGGGATGCATCGCTAGGGGGATCACCTCTAGAAAGAGGTAAGTGTTGCTACCTCTGTATAGCTGCTTGGTGAGGCCGCACCTCGAGTACTGCATGCAGTTCTGGAGGCCACACTTAAAGAGGGACATTGAACTCCTGGAGAGGGTACAGAGGAGGGCAACCAAAATTATCTGGGGTTTTGGGGACAGGACCTATGGGGAGAGGCTCAAGGAGCTAAATATGTACACATTGGAAGAGAAGAGAGACCGGGGGGACATGATAGAGGTCTTCAGGTACATGGGGGGTAAATAGGGAGGTGAATCAGGGTGCTTCAAGGAAGGGGGGGGCAACTAGAGGGCATGGGTGGAAGCTGGGGGGGAGATTCAGGGGAGAAAGGAGGGTGCTATTTCACTGAGAGGGTGGTGGAGCCATGGAATGCATTGCCAAGGGAGCTGATGGAGGCAGAGACTGTGGAGGGGTTTAAGAGGGGGTGGGACAGGTAAAGGGGAAGGGTTCTGGAAGCAAAGTCCAATACAGCGAGACTATCCGGGACTGGGACGGGAGAAGCCCAAGAGGGCGAGGAGGGCAGCAAGGTCAGTTCCCAGGTTGGGGGCTGACCAAACGAGCAGACGTGAAAGACCGATGGGCCTATTCTGCTGGCATTTTAGTATATTAGTATGCATTTGCTTTTTGTTACTGTGGTGGAAACGAGAAGAAGGATATTGAACATGTTATCTTAAGATGTCAGTGGTATAAGGCTGCTAGAAGCAAATGGCTGGGTTCCATTCTGGACTCCCTGCCAGGTTGCCCCAGTGAAGAACTACTGAGGCTTCTTTTGACTACTGAAGATGAACACATTATAAAAAAGTCAGCTTTGTTTTTCCTTTAATGTACAAAAAAATAAGAAGAGGCATATCCTCAATTCAAAACTAAGCACTTTATGTATCGGGAACAGTATTATCCGAGCCAGAACTGTATATCCCTTTTCACTCTGTACATTTTAATATGTGTTATCTTGTTTTATGTTTGTAATCTTTTTTTTTTTTATGATTTGATCAAATAAAATCAATTACTACTGCTTCCTTCTCCATCTCCTTGTACCGTCTGAATGCCACCCTTTTAACCTTACCTTTGCAGCCACTTCCTTCGAGAACCATAGTGGTCTCTTCTTTTTTTTTTTTTTTTTTTTGCTGACTTGTTTCTCACAGAATTTGTTACTTCCACTGTACCGTCCTTTAGTTTGGCCCACTGTTCCTCCACCTCACCCAGGCAGTCCTTCCGCCAGATTGTCTCTGGGGCATTATCCCATTTTTTTTTTTTTTTTTAATCTTTAATCTGCCTTCCTAAAGTCCAGGACTCTTATCCTTGTGTGGTTTGCCTCTGCCGCCATCCTTTTGTTAAACTACACTGTACTGTGATCGCTGGTCCCCATGTGACATCCCACCCTGATTTCTGCAATGCTGTCCTTGTTTGTGAGCAGCAGGTCCAGTAGTGCCCATCAGGAGTGTTCTCTCTGATTAGTTGCTTGAGAAACGTCTCCTGCAGGGAGTCTAGGATGGCCCTGCTTCTAGCTGAGGCTATGGCTGGGAGGCTCCAAACTATATCTGGCAGATTGACATCCCCCACCAGTGCCACCTCCCCCTTTTTTGCCATCATGCTGTTGGCTTCCCCAGTACTTTATCCGGAAATTCTCCCTGTGCTGGAGGTCTGCATATCGCCCCAATGCAAATAGTGGCTCTGGCTCCTGTCTCCAGGTTGACCCACGGCATCTCTAGCCCATCCTTTACTCCTAGGTTCCCTTTCACTTCCATCACTTTAATACCCGCCCTCACATACATCTCAACCCCTCCACCCTTTCTGCCCTCCCTGTCTTTTCTGAACTGAGTGTAGCCTGATACTATGTCCCAGTCATGGCTCCCTGTGCACGACAACTCAGTAATGACCACAAGATCCTAGTCTGCCTCCGTCATGATGGCCTTCAGGCCTGGAATTTTATTTCCAAGACTCCTTGCATTTCCACTCATGGCCCTCCACACCTTGCTCCCACTGTGCCTGCAATTCCCTTCAACCTTGTGCCCCGCTTCATTTCCCCCTCTTTTTACAACTTTTGTTCCCATCCACCTTGTCTTTTACTACTCTGCTGCTTCCTTTACCTGCTCACTTGGGGGTTTACTCCCATCGGGTCCTCTCTTCCTACTGCTTCAGTCTGGGGAAGGGTGGCAGCTTATGCCTTCCTCTGTCTTTTTGTCACCCCTTCAGCTAGTTTAAATGTTCATCAAAGTAACATGTAAACCATCTGCTGAGGACTGCAATTCCTCTCTCAGACAGATGCAGGCCATCACCTCTGCATATCCCCACATCACTCCAGATTGGTCCCCAGTGAAGCTGAACCCCTCATCTCTACACCATTTCTTCAGTGACTAGTTGAAACTCCTGGTGCAGAGTACCCTATCCTCTCCTTGACCGTACACAGATAGCACCTTGGCAAATGACACATGTGCTACTTGCCTTAGGCTCCAGTTCCTTGAACTCTCCCTGCACAATTCCAGCCTCATCCCCTCCTACTTCATTAATCCCCAGGTGTACAATGGCATCCAGCCCCACCACCATGCTGCCCTAGCTATTCTTAGGATCTGCCATCCATCTCTCTGAGCAGTGGTTTCAGGTAGGCACCTAACCTCACTCTCCCCCCGCCTTCATGTTCCCAAATCTACCCCCTAACAATTTATTCCCCCCCCAGAAGCTGTTTCCATCTCTGCTGGGGTCCTCCATCTCCCACCTTGGGGCTTCCCATTCAGAGGACCCCCACATACTCCCTTGCCACTGCTTCGGGTGCCTCCTCTCTGTAGTACTGTCCCACCAGAATGGTAAAGGAATTCTGTAGTGGCATAGGCTGAGTAATGTAGTACTAGTAGTAAACTTGCATAGCACCTAATCCCAGGGGCTCTGAGCACTGAGCAAAACTGCAAACATTACAGTAAAAAAAATAAACATTCACAGTAAAAAAAAAAAAAAAAATGCATTAAAACAAAATTATAAATAATAAATATTTAAAACTAATAGAGCAATGCTGATTAGTAAATTTTCTGGCAAAAATGTTAAACAGTGCCATAAGCCTCCTGAAAGAGGAAGGATTTCATGCCCCTTGTAAAAGCCTTTAATAAAGGGGCCTTTCCCAAAGTCCTGGGAAGCCTATTCCAAATGATAGAACTGGCAGATGAGAAGGCCCTATCACCAGAAGATTTCAGCCTCACCGTTGGAACAGGTAGGAGGCCCACCTCAGAGGAGAAGAGGAGATGAGAGGTCTGGTAAGGAGTCAGTAGGTCACACAGGTAGCCGGGACCCAGTCTGTGCGGGACTTGTCAGGTCAGTAAACCGACCTTGAAGGTGGTAGGGCTTTTCACTAGTAGTCAGTGCAGGTCAGGAAGTTATATGCCATGACCACAAAAGGCCAGTCAACAACTGGGCCGCTGCGTTCAGCAGTAGTTGCAGACATTGTAGGACACCTCCACTCACCCTGAGGTATAATGAATTGCAGTAGTTAAGTCTAGAGGTGATGAATGCATGTACCAGTGGGGGAGCAGGGTTTTAATCTGGGCAATGTTCTTCAGATGGTAAAAGCCACTCTGGACTACAGCAGACATCTGAGACTCAAATGTCAGCCTTTCATCCAGAATGACCTCCAAATTCTTAACCTTAGCAGAGGCCACCAGCTTGGGAGGGCCAAGCTGTAAACCAGTTGCCCCCATCAGTGGACTCTGCACCCCCTTTCTGACCAAGCTCAGTCACCAGTGCCTCCATCTCATCTGGATTGAGTCGCAACCAGCTAGATGACATCCAGTCCTGGATATCAGCCAGGCATGAAATTATTACCTCAATGGCAGTAGGTATCTCTGGCGCAAAAGACAGATGCAGCTTGGTATCATCCGCATAGCAAAGAAAAACCAGCGCCTATCATCTGATGATCCCTCTCAGGGGAACATGTACACCGTGAACAGCATGGGAGAGAAGATCGATCCCTGGGGTATTCTACAGCCAGGGGCATTGAAAGTGAGGAGAAGCTCCCCATAACCACCCTCTGCATCCTGTCACCAATGTAGGACTCAAACCAGTGGATGACGATGCCAGTGAGTTCACAGTGCTCCCTGAGACAATCCAGCAACAACCCACAGTGTTGAATGCAGAAGGGAGATCAAGGAGATGGAGAACTGACTGTTCCCCTCAATATCTAGCCCTGAGCAGATCATTCCACATGCTGACTAGTGTCATCGCGGTACTGTGCCTAGACCTAAACCCAGACTGGAGAGGTTTATACTGTCAAAAGACCATGAGGTGCACCTCAAGCTGCAGAGCCACCACCTTCTCTATAACCTTACTCAGAAAGGGGAAGTTAAAGATGCGTCTATAATTCTCCAAACAATCTGAGGAAAAATTCCCAGACACCACTGTCTGAAACCTGCCAAAGAGGAAGGCATGGAACCATCTGAAAACTATACCCGATAGTCCACAGGTGAACCGCAGGCGCTCTAGCAACATACCATGGTCCACGGTGTCAAATGCTTCAGAGAGATCAGACAACTAAGATGGACCAGCTTTTCTGATCTCTCGCTATCAGGAGATCATTGAGTACCTGAATTAGGGCCGTCTCAGTACTATGCCTCTTCCAAAAACTGACTGGAGAGAATCGTAGCTATTGTGGGTGGTAAGATGGTCCTCCAGCTGCAGCACAGCCACCTTCTCAATAACCTTACCCACAAAGGGAAGGTTAGAGACAGGCCTGTAGTTAGCCAGACAGTCTGGGTCAAGAGAGGGTTTCTTAAGGAGGGGTGTGGCCGCCGCCTTCTACAGGGTGTCCGGGAGCACACCTCTCTCTAATGAACACCGGACTATTTTTCGTCTTGGACCGGGCCGATGACCTCAACACACCCCACTAGGAGGCGGGTTGCACCAGGTCCAAACTACAGCTGGTTGGCCACATATTCTGGATTATACAATGGTGTGTAAAAATCCTGTAACCTCATTGGTGAAATCATGTCACATGACCGTGGGTAAATCCTGCATGACCCATGGCTGAGGAATTGCATTTATAAAAAACATAATTAAACACATTTTTACATTTATTTTACACATGGGTCCATTGTATATTCGCAATAAGGCACTCCAGGGGGTGAATTATTGGGGATTTACCCACTTCTTGTGTGGTTAAGTCACTCGGCTGTGCCTCGTGACACACCACACAAGGCGTGGGTAAATCCCCAATAACCCACACCCTGTTGTGCCTTATTGCTTAAATAAGACACTTCAGAGTTTGAGAACTGTGCTGTGGTAACACATCTCTGTTGACCGAATTACCCTGATTGTGTTTTGGGCCCAAACCACCAGGAGGTATGTTAACATAGCAGAACATAGCCTGGCCCTGTGATGCTGAGGGTTGAGGCGCTGGATGCCAGACCTCGCGTCATGCTGGTGACCCGAGTTCGGGAGCGAACTCTGGTGCCGGAGGTCAGCAGGGAGGGGGTGAGGATTGAGCACCCGCAGGGCTGCTCTCCTCCCGTGGGGGATGGCTCGGCATGCCAGTGGCTCCCGGTGGAGATCAGGGTGCTGCAGCTTGTCTGCTGCACGTCAAGCAGCATGGTTGACGTGGGCAGGGTTGCTGTGCGCCAGTGCGTCATTGGTGCACCACGCAGGGGAAGGGGCACCAGAGCACGGAAAAACCCTGCTCAGTGGAGCCAGCGATGGCACCTGACCCCCATGCCCACCACCGGATCCACTCTGCCTGGCCTTCCAGGTCTTCCGCCCGGGCCCCACTCCCACAGCCAGAGTCTATGTGTAAGAGCGCCAAAAGAGGAGGGGCGGCGCAACCCCGGAGGGGTTAAGCTGGGGGTGCTGGCTGTGGGGGGGAGGGGAGAGAGGAGGCACAGGATCAGGGGCACCTCAGGCAGACAGAAACAGGCAGGATGCCTGAGAGAGGTTCCACGGGCCGTGATCAGATGGAAAAAGATTAAAAAAAAATAAAAAATAGAACACACATTCCATTGTGTCTTCTTCCTTATGCCTTATGCGGTTGACCCATATTACTGACAGGAAAGGAGAGAGCATGCAAGCAGTTAAATCCAGGTGCCAATCAGATGGTGGGTATTCAGGGAGACCCCATTGTCGAAATCTAATATTGGGGGGTGCTGCCCAAAGGGAAAGGATTGAACTGCCAGAGATCATTTTTAGGTGCTTTATTGGCAGCCACAGGTAAAGCAGTCATGATAAAATGGTTGCTCCCAGACCCTTCCTCTCTGCAAGACTGGATTAGCATTGTTAAAAATATATACTCTATGGAAAAGATCACTGTTGACCTTCACTTGCAGACGTGCAAATTTATGGGAGCCTGGTATCCGTTCATGGCTTTTATTGAAGAACTTGAAGGTATTCCGGTACTGTCACAGCAGGCATGGGGGTATGTACTGATTCATTGAGGGGCTACTGTCTGGAGACAGGTTTCTATATTAATTATTATTCTTTCTCATAAAATTAGTCTCACACGTCTTTTGTCATTTATCATTTGTTATACTGTTCTTTATTGGTGTGTTCTGTGTTAACTGGCTCCAATAGAGAGTACTTAAGTATTGGGTCATCTTTGCAATTTTATACACTTGAGCAGAGGCCTGGGGTTATTGACTTGATTCTGTAACTTGAAGACTAACTGTTATGTTGCATACACCAGATGTAATCCACTATGATAAATATCTCTTGGCTTTTTCTCAAGTATTTTGGAGAAAAGGAGCCGATTTGAATGTTATTACTCTGCAGTTCATAACAGAATGGTAATGTTGACTACATTTTGTGTTCCTATCATGTATTTATTATGACCATTTCACTAAAGAATTTAAAACAAATCCAGGGGCCCTGTTTGGGTTTAACTGAACGTCTTACAGTAAGTCATAGTGATGTTTCCTGTTTTCCTTCATCATGTCACCTGTGGATTTCACAGGGAATAAAAGGGCTGTTACATTTTGGGGACTGGCAAAACAAAACAGACAAGCTGCTTATAGTACATCCTTGGGGAAACATAGAAATACACACTTGACTCCACCTCTGTGTCTTCTACCCCTCAGTTCATTCTTATTCCTGTTGCCTCCTCTTCCTCTTGGTGTTCTCCAAAGAGCTCTGCTTGCAGGTGTCATGTGAGTGGAGAGATGCTCTCTGATGCCGATTCAGTCCCAGGAAGCTTTGGTGCTGCATCGGCCACTGCAGGAGTGAATGGTTAATGTCTGCCTTCGAGGGTAAATTCCTAGCAGTGCTAGAAACTGGAGTGCATATTTCTAGGGACATGGATATGTTGTTCATCCACACTCATTGGCAGTATCCTTGCCGCTTTAAATCTTGCCGGAAGGTCTTCAAGCTTGCTCCTCCCACCCACCCGGGTGGTATAACTCTCGGCTCCGCCCCATGGCGCCAGATCTTCCTTACGCTTGGAAGCTCAGGTTCCTCCCTTAACGCTCTGCGTTTACGACTAGTTCCTATTTCTCCGTTTGCGGATTAAAAATAAAATTTGCAAAAGTCTTGATCCCTCGCGGCTGCGACGGACAAATCGACTCCCGGTTCGGAGATGCCCATGCGGGCAGAAGATGTCTCGGACGGATCCACACTCACGTGTGTCTACTGCTTAGGCCTTGAGCACGACCCGCGAGCTGCGACCTGTGCTCATCTTTCTCGACCTCGTCCTCGAAGACGTGCTGCCCCGTTGCAACTGGGCGTCCCGAAGCGTTCCCTCGGTGAAGTCCAAGGAGGCCCGGTTGGTGATTGTCCATGCCAGAACTGTGGCGGATCAGCTCGGCGGATGGTAGCCCTCGAGAAGGCAGGCGCAGGCACGTGTCTTCCTCGGCCAGCGCATTTATCCGCTCTCTCTGGGTTCTTCCTGCGGCTTCTTTTAAGGAGCTTTGTCTGTCCCTCTCCACTAAGGAGAAGGGCCTGCGTCTGCTGGACCTTATTCTCGGTCCAAAAGAGGACAAGGTAAGTCCCTCCGTCCGGCGCTCTTGGGAGCGGGAAGGTCCCTCTCCCGGGCACGTCGTCCGTCGGCTGATCGACCAGCTCGGCTCGGCCACTGGCCTCACGGTGTCCCCGTCAGGTCAGTTGACCGAGACTCCCACTGATGAAAGTCGAGATTTTCTCGACCCATTGAACTGAGCTGTCGCCTTTAGCAGCCGAGATTCCCCTCTCCGGTTCCCCGGGAGAGTTGAGGATCCGATGGGCTCGTCTGTGCCTCGGTTCCGGAGCCCTCGGATGGACCTTCCGAGCCTAAGTGCGGTTCCGGCCGACACCTCCCGCACCGACCCGGAAATTCCGGGACTTCGGTCTCGGTCGCCGGACCTCTTCCAGCGGTCAGCCGTTCCCACCGTCATAGGCGGTCTGGGTCTCAGCTTTTTGATAACAAAGCGGCGTCGCCGCCGTCCTCGCCCTCCTCCTCGGATGAGGAGGCTCGGCGTAAATTACGTCGGCGGTGCGAGGACCTTATGTTGCAACAACTCCTCCTGGCGGGAATAAGCCGACTCCAGGCGCCTTCGACCATTGAAAGTAACTGTCACGGGCGGCCGACACAACCCCTCGACTTGTCCGAGGAGCCTATACCCAGGCGGTTGTTGGCCAAACCAGCTGCTCCACCGATTCCGGTGGAACCTCCGCCTCCACAGCCACCATTGGGGCTCCGACCAAGGATTCCGGTCGGCTAAGGGTTTACCCATCGGCTGTCAGTTACCCTCACTCCCGACCGACCTCGGCAGGTGAAGGGTGGCTCAGGCCAGAGGCAGCTCTTCGAGGACTCTTCCGAGTCCGAGATGATTCCTCCTTCTTCTCAAGCGACTGGACTTGGAGTCTTCAGGAGGTCAGTCAATGGACGATAGCCCGTCGTCCTTCCTAGGACTTCTTCGGCTCATCTAGAGTCTACGGGATGGAGCTCGAACCCGTTCCAAGCGGGCGGTATCCTCACGGAGATTCTGGACCGGGGGATTCCTCGGCGAGCCTTTCCGGTGGCCGAGGCCATAGTGAGTCAAGCACTGGAACTTTGGCAGCCTTCCTGCTTCCTGCCCTGCGCCTTGGCCAGGATGGCCAGGAAGTATGCGATCCTCCGGTTCCTTGTCGGTTTTGGAACCCCCCTCTGCTGAGGGTTGGTTACCGACAGCGTTTTCCGGCCCGGCAGCGCCAGGGATGTGGACAAACCTCCTGACAAGGGGTCAGAGTGGACTACGTCCAGGCGAAAAGTCTCGCTGCGTCCTCTCTCGGCCTTCATCAGGCCAGTTCGGCCGTCCTCGCCAGCACATTTTTCTCATGCCCTGTTGGGCTCCTGGATGAGGTCATCCCTCATCTTCCGCCCGATCTGCAGACTACGGTTAAGCAGGTGCGGGACCAGGGCAGAGCAGTGGCCAAACAGCAGCTCAGACTGCTTTGGATATAGGGGACTCATGTGCCAGATCGGTGGCGGCCGCGTGGCTATGCGTCGGCGGGCTTGGCTGAGGATATCCACCTTTACTTCGGATACCCAGCACAAGTTGGCGGATGTTCCCTTTTTGGGGACTGACCTCTTCGGCCCTGGGGTGGAAGGTCACCTGCAGAGGATCGAGAAGTCCAATGCCACCTTGGACTCGGTCTCTTCGCTCAGAAGGACAAAGGCCGCAAACCACAGCCTAAGCCCTTTAGTCCTTCCTGTGCCCCGGCGCCCGGCCAACAGCGTCAGGGCCAGCAGGCTCGACCTTATCCAAACCCAAGCCGCCGGCTTCCTCTAACAGGAGGCAGGGAGGAAAGGGCCCAGGAGGTCCCTCGGCGGTCCCCTCCTCCAAGCCTGCCAGTGACGGGCTGAGGGGTGTGCCCCCATCCCGTCCTGCCACCCCTAGGTCCCCCGTGGGGGCGGCTCCAGCACTTCCGTTCCACCTGGTCGCTGTTACCACGGACAGGTGGGTCTTGAAGGTGGTGGGAAGAGGCCTGCCTCTGGAGTCGAGCAGGCACCACCCTTCAGGAGCCGCCCCTCGGGAGCCGGGATCCCAGCCTCACTGGCGGCTCGTCGAGCCGACATCGCTCTCCTCCTCCAGAAGGAGGTGGTAAGAGAGGTGGTGGACCCTCCTTCAGACCCAGGGTTTGTGTCCAGGTACTTCCTGGTTCGAAGAAGCGGACGGGGCTGGCGCCCATTCTCACTCTACCGACCCTAAACAAGTTCCTAGGGTCTGGAACCTTCAGGATGGTCACTCTGGCTCAGATAATACCATCCTTGGAGCGCGTGTGGTTCTGCTCTCTGGACTTGCAGGGCCAGCGTTTTTTCACGTCCCTATCCGTCCGTCTCACCAGAGATTCCTTAGCTTCCAGCGGAAGGATCTCTCTTGATTCAAGCCATGCCCTTGACTTGTCTCCAGCTCCCAGGGTCTTCACCAAATGCATGGCAGTGGTGACAGCATTCCTCTGGCGCCGAGGGTCGGTGTACCCTTACCTGGACGACTGGCTGATAGCAGCTCCCTCCAGGAAGGAGGCGGAGTGGTCCAGAGATCTGGCCCTCCAGGTCTGCTCTCAACTGGGCCTCCTTATCAGCGAGGCCAAGTGGAACTCGAGCGAAGCAGGTGATTCTATTCATCGGGCGCAGCTCGACTCTCTTGAGCCAGCCAGGCTCCCGGACAGGGCCGAGGTTCTTTCCTCCTTTGCCCGATCATTTCTGGTTGGGCAGTGCGCCCTGCCGGGACTTCCCTGCGCCTCCTGGGTCTCATGGCGGCCTGCACCAGCGTGGTCCGTTGGGCCGCTGGAACATCGTCCCCTTCAGTGGGGACTGGCCAGCCAGTGGTCACTAGCGCTGCGATCCCTTGGACCAGCTTGTGTCGGTGACACAGGGATGTGGCAGCTCTCCAGTGGTGGACCGTTCCAGATCATTTGCAGGAGGGCATCCGTTCGTCCGCCCGAGCCGACGGTCTCTCTGTCGACCGATGCCTCTCTGATGGGTTAGGGGTGCCCATCTGGGGAACACCCGGGCTCATGGCCTCTGGTCCCCAGGGAGTCCCGATGCCACATCACCTGCTGGAGCTCCGGCGGTCCGGCTTAGCTCTCACCGCCTTTGCTCCGTTCCTCCGGGGTCAAGTGGTCGAGTCAGGCCGGACAATACCACGACCATGTACTATCTAAACCGCCAGGGGCGGGGCAGCCCATGCTCTATGCAAGGAAGCTCTCCGCATTTGGTCACTCCGTGCGCAGCCTGGGCGGATCTCCTAGCCATTCACGTGGCAGGGCCTCCAACACCCTGGCCGATGCCCTGAGCCGGATAGGGGCTGCATCCCACAGTGGTCTCTCCTGCCGGAGGTAGTACAGCATCTGTTCTCCTTTGGGGCACACCTCAGGTGGACCTGTTTGCCTCCATGGAGAGCGAGCTGAGTCTGTTCCATGCCCGCCCCCTCAGCAGGGGCTCGCTGCAGGGGATGCCTTCTCGAGGCAGTGGACCCGGGCCTCTTTTCGCCTTTCCCCATTTCCCTTGATCCACAAGGTGCTTCTCAAGGCGAGGAGGGACAAGGCGCGGGTGATTCTGATAGCCCAGACTGGCCTCGCCAGTTCTGGTACCAGATCTCCCTCAGTCTCAGCTCCAGGACTCGCGGCAGCTTCAGCTCGCCGGACCTGCTCTCAGTCAATCAGGGGAAGGTGTTCCATCGGACCTTCAATCCCTGCACCTGCGGCCCTGGTTCCTGGCTGGCTAGAGTTCCAGGCCTTGGGTCTTTCCGACGAGGTCCTCAATGTAGTTGAGGCGTCCCGTAAGAGTCGACCAGAAAATGCTATGCCTTCAAATGGAAAAGGTTTTCCATTTGGTGTCAGAACAAGGGCTTGGACCCTTCCTCCTGTTCCTTGGCAAGCATCTTGGACTATTTATGGTCCCTTTCTAGTCAAGGGCTTAGGTCGGCGACCCTAAGGGTGCACCTGGCAGCCATCTCTGCTTACAGGCGCGGGCGGGAAGCAGTCGATGGCGCATGGGAGAAGGTGGTCTGGCGCTTTTCAAAGGCCTTGATCACATTTCCCTCCAGTGCGGGAACCCCCACCTCCGTGGGATCTACTGCTGGTACTGGCAAAGCTCATGGGCAAGCCATTGAACCTATGCACAGGTGTGCTTTCTCTCACCTGTGGGGAAGACCGCCTTCTTGGTGGCTATCACGTCAGCCAGAAGGATGGGAGAGCTCCAGGCGCTTTCCATCAGTCTCCTTACCTGGTCTTCCACAGGGACAAGGTTGTCCCTCCCCCACCGAAATTCCTTCGAAGGTGGTGTGGAGTTTCACCTTAACCAGGTGTTGACTCTGCGGTGTTCTACCCCAATCACACCTCGGAGGCCGAATATAGGCTCCATACTCTGGACCCTAGAAGGGCGCTCGCTTATTATAAGGAGCGCACGGCTGAAATTCGGGGAGAGGTTCGCCAGCTGTTTGTCACCTACGCTGAAGCCGCATCTGGCAGACCTGCAGCCAAGCGGACGATAAGCAGGTGGGTAACCTCCTGCATAGATCTCTGCTATAAGTTGGCGGGCATGGAGGCCTCCCAGAGGATAAGAGCTCATTCTACCCGCCATACTGCTAGTGGTGGCTGCTTCAGGGCGTCCCTATCCAGGAAATCTGCAGGGCTGCTACCTGAAGTCAGCAAACACCTTCATTACCCACTACCACCGACCTTGAGTCACGCGGGATGCTGGTTTGGGGCCTCGGTTCTCCAGTCTCTCTTTCCCAAGTAAGTATATGGGGTGTGTCGTCTTGCCTCTCCTCCCGGAGAACTGCTAGGAGTCTGCCAATGAGTGTGGATGAACAACATATCCATGTCCCTAGAAATACAGGTTACTCACCTGTAACAGGAGTTCTAGGAATGGTATATGTTGTTCATCCTACCATTCTCCGACTTCCTCCGGCTTGACGCTGAACCTGAGCTTCCAGCGGGCCAGATCTGGCGTCATGGGGCGGAGCCGAGAGTTATACCACCCGGGTGGGTGGGAGGAGCAAGCTTGAAGACCTTCCGGCAAGATTTAAAGCGGCAAGGATACTGCCAATGAGTGTGGATGAACAACATATACCATTCCTAGAACTCCTGTTACAGGTGAGTAACCTGTATTTTTTGCCCTGTTCCAGAGGCCTTTCGTGAGGGCAACAAAGGCTTGTTGTTGCTCCATCACCAGCTGTGAGTAATCCAAGAAGAATGAAACTCTAGCCCCTGTACCTTTACACCTCATAATTCTTGTGCCTTCCTTCAAATAATCTCACAATCTTGAAACCGCAGTATCCAAAAGATGAGAGTCCTGAGGCGGTTGTTGAATGCGATGGAGGTATGTTTTCCAGTCCTATGAGCCCTGTCTAGTTTGTTTATTTATTGTCTTTTTATTTGAAATTACTCCAACTGGGATAACCTCATAAGATGCTGCATCTTGTTTTTATGAGGACCCAGGGAGGATAGCAGCAGTCAGGTTAATACAGTCCCGTAGAAGCCGGCCGGTTGGCGCTGAGGGTTGAGGCGCTGGATGCCACACCTCGTGCCACACCGGCGACCCAGGTTCAGGAGTGAGCTCGGGCTGTCGGTCGGCAGGGGAGGAGAGGATGGAGCATCCGGAGGACTGCTCTCCTCTCCTGGGGAGGGTGGGTTGATGACTCCCTGGCACTAGCATCTCCCAGCGGAGGCTGAGAACACAACAGTCAGGGGTCACGCTGGCACAGGGAGGAGCCTCTGGGGTGCCCACGAGATGGATGCAGGAGCACGTCTGGTTGCACTGGATGTTACTGCACATTCAGGCTCCTAAGGGGATGCTCTCAAACACAGGAAAACACCTGTTGGCTGGGAGGTAGACATCGCTGGCCACCACCTCCACCACCAGATCCTGCCCGCTGGACTTCATCACTGTAATCACCTCCATCCGAGGAGCACTGGAAGAAAGTGCCGAGGAGCAGAAGCCGGCCCCACTCCAGGGGGTAGATTACTGGGGGATTGCTCCATGGGTGTGCCACGAGTGAATGAGAGACTGAGGTGCAGGTGCAGCTGGGAGGATTTCGGGTAGGAGGGGAACAGGCAGATCGACTGAAATGGCCCCAGCCAGCAGTGACAGGAGGGGAAATAATTGACAACAAAAAAAATATACATATAGTCCAGTAGGAATAGTTACTTACAGGCTAAAGTATTGGAAAGAAAAACTATGGTTTAAAGATCAGAATTTTATTCTGGGCTGAGCAGAAGCCAGTCTGGAAAACTCTTTGGCAGATCGGCCACTGGGTCCTTTTCTTCTGTGCCCTTGGGTAACCTGACAAGATCAAGGTAGTTGTGCCTGCCACAGTACTACTGGTCACCTGTTTTACTGGTTAGCTGGTAAACCATGCATTCAGCTGCTTCCAGCCATGTGGTGAGGTCAGTAATGGAGGCCTCTGCATGGTCCATACAATGCTCATCAGGGTCACACTGCCAATGAGGGTGGCTATCGAAACCTGCACATCTGTCACAGTTTGCTTGATGGATTAAGTGTCCACTACCATCCTTTCTAAAAGGTTGTTTGTCCAGAGAGCAGGGTTATTTATTTATTAATTAATTTAAAGTTGGTAACTGGGAAAGGCATCGTTTCCAGGTGCGACCCTGGGCAGGGGAGAGGGACAAGTATACAGAAATATGAAATTATTTAAAATAGTACAATGGGTGAGGGGATTACAACAATTACAGTGAACAGGCTTATACAAAAAATGGTAGTTATACACAATATACAGGCTTATACAAAAATGGTAGTTATACACAATATACAGGCTTATACAAACAAGCGTTTGTCAATGCCGAATGTTGATTGCGTTGGTGTGTTGAGCTGCTCACTGCCCCTCTGTCACTCACTCAGTCTGTGTGTCCCTGTGCTGCAGGCTGCTCTTTTGTACTGGGCTCCTGCCTGCATTGGCACCTTGTTCTGCCTAGTAAGAAATCTGCAGCTGTCGCGACAGAGCTCCGTTGAGGTGGCTCACTCCCCCTCTCTCACTTGCTCATTCAGGTTCTCCTGGCGCTGCTTGTACCGGGCTCCTACCTCTGTTGGTGGCTTTTTCTGCCCACAAAGACATCTGCAGCAGTCCCGACACAGGTCTGTTGAGCCTGCTGACTCCCACTCTCTTACTCATTCTGTTTCTACTGGCGCTGCAGGCTGCCCTTTTCTGTTGGGCTCTTGCCTGCGTTGCTGCCTTCGTCTGCCCACAAAGAAATTTGCAGCAGTTACAATAGAGCTCCATTGAGCTCACTTACTCCTCCTCTCTCACTTGCTCATTCTGGTTTTCCCGCCACTGCAGGCTGCCCTTTTGTACAGGGCCCCTGCGTGCATTGCTGCCTTTTTCTGCCCACAAACAAATCTGCAGCAGTTCCAACAGAGCTCCGTTGAGCTCACTCTTTCCTCCTCCCTCACTTGCTTGTTCTGTGTCTCCTGTGGCTGCAGGCTGCCCTTTTGTACTGGGCTCCTGCCTGCATTGGTGGCTTGTTCTGGCCAGGAAGAAATCTGAAGCAGTCCCGACACAGCTCCATTGAGCTCGCTCACTCCCCCTTTCTCACTCACTCATTCCGTTTCTCCCGACGCTGCAAACTGGCCTTTTGTACTGGGCTTCTGCCTGCATTGCCACATTTTCTGCCCACAGAGAAATCCGCAGCAGTCACAATACAGCTCTGTTGAGCTCGCTCACTACCACGGTGTCATTCACTCGTTCTGTGTCTCTTTGTGCTGCAGGCTGCGCTTGTGTATGGGGCTCCTGGCTGCGTTGACACCTTTGTCTGTCCACAAAGAAATCCGCAGCTGTCCCGACAGCGCTCCGCTGAGGTTGCTCAGTCTCCCTCTGTCACGCACTCATTCTGTTTGTCCTGGCGCTGCATTGGCACCTTTTTCTGCCCACAAAGAAATCCGCAGCAGTCCGGATAGAGCTCTGTTGAGCTCACTCAGTTCCCCTGTCTCACTCACTCGTACTGTTTCTCCCACCGCTGCAGGCTGGCCTTTTCTACTGGGCCCCTGCCTGCCTTTTTCTGCCCACAAAGAAATACGCAGCAGTCCTAACGGCGCTCTGGTGAGTTCGCTCACTCCCCCTCCCTCACTAGCTCTCTCATTCTGTTTCTCCCAGTGCTGCAGGCTGCCCTTTTGTACTGAGCTCTTGCATTGGGGCCTTTTTCTGCCCACAAAAAATCCGCAGCAGTCCAGACAGAGCTCAGTTGAGCTTGGTCACTACCCCCTCTCACTCGTTCGATCTTAATCTTTCCCAAACACTGATTTCCCACAGTGACCATGCTATTCTCCGGCAGAAGTGCAAAAACATATTTTAGCCAGGATCTGAAAAATAGCTGTGCTGTTCATAAGGAGGTGTGAAAAACTGCCACTGTTGAAAATGTGGCGTGAAAATATTACAAATTTGCGAAGTTACAAGGGTGCGTGGAAACAGTTCAACACATGCTTGTAACACAGTCATGTTATGGAGTTTCGTCACCAAATTTTCAACATAGGGTTTTAGCACCTCTGCTCATGAACAGTGCCACTGTCATTTTCTTAATCTGTCCCGAACATTGATTTTCTACAGCGACTGCGTTATTCTGTGCCGCAACTGTGAAACCACATTTCAGTCAGGATGTGAAAAGTGGCAGCTGTACTGCTCATAAGGAGGTGTGAACAAATGCCACTGTTGAAAATCTGGCATGACAATATTACAGATCTGTGAAGTTACAAGGGTGTGTTGAAAGTGTGCAATGCATACTTGTAACACAGTCATTTGATGGGCTATCATCACCAAATTTGCAACAAAGGCATTTTAGGACCTCTGCTCATGAACAGTATCACTATCATTTTCTGAATCTGTCCCAGACAGTGATTTCCCCCAGCGAATTGCTCTATTCTGCGCTGGAAGTGCGAAACCACATTGTGGCTAGGATGGGAAAAAATGACAGCTGCACTCTTCATAAGTAGGTGTGGGGAAAATGGCAATGTTGAAAATCTGGCGTGAAAATATTATAAATTCGTGAAGGTGCTGGCGTGTAACCCAGCAACTCTTGCTACTGCGCTTGTAAAACAATAATTTTTGTATTTTTCACAAATTTGCAACATAAAGCTGCGAGCCCACCTCGCGAACACTGACAGTGTTATTTCGTTAATCTGCCCCGAAAAGTGATTCTGTGCAGTGACCGCAAAATCACCTTTCAGGGCCGATTAATGCCATGACAGTTTAATAATTCTTGAGGAGGGGTCCCTAAAACCCCATGTTGAAAATTTGGTGAAAAAATTCCCAAAAATGCCCGAGATATGTGCTAAAGTTGAAAAAAAACCTATTCATTACATTATACAGCTTACCGGCATTTCCTCAGTTCGCGGTCGGCTTTGAAGAGTGCAGACGTGTTCCCAGTCCACGAAGATCATCGTGCTGAGCTCTGGAGGTAAGTATGGGGTGAGGGGTGTGTGGGGAGGCAGAGTGCGGGTTGCGGGGCGGGGAGACTCGAGGGACCGTTTCCTTTTTACAGGTATAAAAAAAAGACTGCGGGACTGTTTTTTTTATTTATTTGAGGGCATGTGACACTCTAGGGTGAGCTCAACGTACCACGGTGCAGCAGGGGGTACTGGCTGTGGCAAGAGAGTTAGGCACCTTGTGCAAACAACAACAAAAGGGGAATTCCTGTCTGCTGGCGGGGATTGGGCACCCTGTTGGCAAACAACAAGGGGAGGGATTCCTTTATGCCAGTGGGGATTGGGCACCCCGTCGGCAGACAGTGAAACGGGTGGGGGGTGACATTATGCCGACGGGGAGTGGGCTTCCTCATCGGCAGATAAACATGTTGGAAGAGGGGTTATATTGTTTGCCGCCGTGTTCACAAACAATATCAGGCTTGCTAGATCCCGCCCTGCAATGACTGGTCGCTCCCTCATTGCAGCGGATGGCTGATGCTGCAATGACGAGGTGGCCCCTGATTGCAGTGGCTGATTTGTCACAAGTTGGTGCAAATGTTCCAAACTTGTGTCACCAGCAGCCTGCAATGGCATTGGGGGAAACGGGACAAGCCTTTGCAGGCTGTGGGGGCATTGGCCACAACAGTGCCGCGTCTCCACAGCCTGCTTCTGAGCAAGCTGCCACAATATGTTTCTTGCGCTGTGTGCAATCAACATAAAAATGGTAGTTATACACAATATACAGGCTTTTACAAAAATAGAAGTTAATGCATGTTACAAATAATATTACAATATACAGAATATACAGCATAGTCAAAAGTGAGGCACTTCAGGAGGTAAAATTGTAAGATAAGGGGAGAGGGATTGCGCGAGTGGCCGAGGGAGTTAGGGTTCTTCCGGGTCTGCTAAAATGACTATACATTTTGGCAGGTGGAAGCCCAGCTGCAGGAGGAGAAGTTTGCAGTTGTTTCTTGCTCTTGCTGGTGGGGTCCTGAGTCCAGTCTTCGGTTCTATCAGTTGACACTGATGAAAAGGTGTGGAATGATACTGTTTTGAATTTTGCTGGAGCAGACTAAAAGTCAGATATAAGGATTAGAGGTGGAATCTTGGAAGAGAAAAACTTTAATCTATCGTAGCTGGGTATCCATGCGTCAAGATAGCCCCCTCAACAGAGGTCACATGGCTGCCTCATTTCTGGAATACCTGACAGCTTCCTTGTTGCCCCTTTTAGGCAGGGGCCTGCTGTCTGCCTTTGAGAAGACAGAGCCAAAGTAATTATTAAGGACGACTGCTTTTTGTTCATCTTCTTCTAGTACTCTTCTCCCTCTTTGTAGTCTAACAATAGCCTCTCCCAGCTTCCTTTATTCCCATAATATATCTTAAGAATTGTTTTTCCACCATTGACCCCCTCCACAGTACACAGCTCTGTGTCTGCCTCTGCCTTCCTGACCGTCCTCTTTGCTTCCCTAGTTTTTATTTGGTACTCTCCCTATTCTTCCTCTCCCTGCTTTTCCTTGTACCTGGTTTTTATTTGGTACTCTCTCCCTGCTTTTCCTTGTACCTGGTTTTTATTTGGTACTCTCTCCCTGCTTTTCCTTGTACCTGGTTTTTATTTGGTACTCTCTCCCTGCTTTTCCTTGTACCTGGTTTTTATTTGGTACTCTCTCCCTGCTTTTCCTTGTACCTGGTTTTTATTGTGTTTTCTTGCATGCATGTGCAAGAA
Source organism: Neoceratodus forsteri (assembly GCA_016271365.2). NCBI lineage: Eukaryota > Metazoa > Chordata > Ceratodontiformes > Ceratodontidae > Neoceratodus > Neoceratodus forsteri. The sequence goes on along the minus strand of CM057449.1, from coordinate 1,135,748,658 downwards.
ACATAGTGCCATCATCTGATTTTCCGGAGGGGTGGCAGCCGTCTTCCAATTCAGTCAGTGTGTTTGCAGGTGCGGCCGCAGTTCTCCAATGAATGCTGCAGCTGTCTATGGCAGCAGTTGAAAATGCAGTGCTGTACAGTTGAAAGGGCGAGCTCAGCTTCAGTGAACAGCGCTTCCTCCCTCCACTACGCATGCATATTACGTGCTCATGTACGCACATACTGTATGGCGATGGGAGTGCCCATTCCCCTGTCTGCTCCACGCCCTCCCCAAAAAAGCTTTCCAGGTGCCACGCTGGGAGCCCACCCCAGGGTGGCAAAAAATATTATGGCCGACGGGGGTGCCCAATCCCCCATCAGCTCCAGGCCCACCCCAAACAGCCTTCCAGCTGCCACTCTGGGAGCCCACCCCAGCATGGCAAACGTCCTGCGTCATCTTCCTAAAAATTAAAAACCTGTAAACAAAAAAAACATTACCTCGGAGGTCTCCCTGCCACCCAGCAACCACTGCACACCTGCCTCCCCACCCCACCTCACCCCATACTCACCTCCGGAGCTCAATGGCAGCGATCTTGATGGACTGGGAAACGTCTGCACTCTTCAAAGCCGACCGCGAACTGAGGAAATGCCGGTAAGCTGTATAATGCAATAAATAGGGTTTTTTCAACTTTAATGCATATCTCAGGCATTTTTTGGAATTTTGGCACCAAATTTTCAACATGGGGTTTTTGGGACCCCTCCTTATGAATTCTTGAACTGTCATGGCGTTAATCAGGCCTGAAGGTGATTTCGCAGTCACTGAGCGAAATCACCTTTCGGGACCAATTTAATGAAACGACAGTCCAGTGTTCATAAGGTGAGCTCTCAAAAAGCCTATGTTGCAAATTTAGTGAAAACATTCTTAAAAATTACTGTTTTAAGAGCGTGCGTTGCGCAGTTCCTACGCACGCTCGTAAGTTAGCAAATTTTTAATATTTGCACTCTGGATTTTCAACATTGCCATTTTACCATACCTACTTATGAGCAGTACAGCTGTCATTTTTCACATGTCGCCCAAAATGTGTTTCCCTGCATGTAGCGCACAATGGCACGGTCGGTGTGCGCAATCAATGTTTGGGACAGATTAAGAAAATCATAGTGACACTGTTCATGAGCAGAGGTCTTAAAATGTCTATGTTGAAAATTTAGTGACAAAAGTCCATAAAATGACTGTGTTACGAGTGAGCATTGCACAGTTTCCATGCAACCTTGTAAGTTCATGAATTTGTAATATTTTCAGTCCAGATTTTCACCAGTGGCATTTTTCCACACTTCCTTATGAACAGTACAGCTGTCATTTTTCACAGCATGGCCAAAATGTGTTTTCACACTATCAGCGCAGAAATGCGTGGTCGCTGTGGGAAATCATTGTTCGGGACAGATAAAGAAAATCAGTGACACTGTTCATGATCGGAGGTCCCAAAATGCCTGTGTTAACAATCTGTTGTAAAAAATCCCCAAACTAATTACATTATGGGTGTACGTAGCACAGTTTCTGTGCACGCTCGTGACTTCACCAGTTTTGTAAATATTTTCACTGCAGTTTTTCAACATTGCCATTTTTTACACCTCCCATGAACAGTACAGCTGTCATTTTTCATATCCTGTTCGGAATGTGTTTTTGCACCTGTGGTGCTAAATGCCGTAGTCGCTGTGCGTAAGCAGCTTTCGGCTAATAAACTGATATTGCCACTGTTCACGAGGTTTGGGTCACAAAAAAACCATGTTGAAAATTTGGAGTGAAAATACCAATGAATGCCTGAGGCGTTAGGGTTTCCGACCATAACGCCCCACCCTGTAGAGAATGAAAGGCATCGGGGTATGACTTTGGATTCTCGCCTGTAATGCTCATACCATACCATTCCACAACCTGTAGCCAGTGAGAGGCATCAAGGTGTGCCTTGGACTCTTCGGCCCCAAAGTTCACCCCATTCTCCTATACCGCACCCATCTCACCGTATTTCCTGACGGAATGGGGTGTGCATAAGGGCCAAAGACCCCAAGGCACACCGTGACACTTGTCAGTGTCTGCAGGGTAGGGTGTGGTGAAATAGCATGGCCGTTATGCCTGTCGACCCAAACACACACCCCAATGCCTGTCACTCTCTGCAGGGTGGTGGTGGGGTTGGCTTCAGTTCAGTACTTCACTGCCATTCCTGTTATGCAGCTCTGTAACTTCTACACTACCAATGCCAATGCCAGCAAGCAAACATTCGGCATTGACAAATGCTTGTTTGGTACCCTTTCCATTCTTCCTCCCCATGCGTTTCCTTGTACCTGGTGAAAGCCTTTTTCTTGGTCATCACTGCTTTTGTGACCATTTCCGAAAAACATATTGGTCTCTTGTACCTGTTTTATTTTGTAACAATCCTCTTGTTTTGTTGCCTCAAGAATGGTCCCCTTGTTTGCCTTCCCATGTTTCCTGTACACCCCCAAGGCTGTCCATGCTGCTGGAATTACAGATGACTTGCATTGACTTGCAGAAATTTCCCTAGTGGGTTGTGTCATTTGTATTTAGAATGGGAGGGCTTAGCCCAAGTTTCAGTGTGGGGAATAGCTCCTCCCATAACCTCTTCATAAACACAGCATTGCTACACCTCCCTTGCTTAGGGAGTGTTTTTTTCCTGGGCTCCCTGTGTGGCTCATGTGGCTGTGCTTCCTTGTGCTCTGCTGCTCTGTCTGGTGTGGTTTTCCCCTTGCTCCTCTGTTCCCTTTCCTGTTGTTTTCCTGTGTTTCTGCCACCCTGGTTTTTTCCTGTGTCCGTTTGTTTCCTTCTCAGCATTTTTTGCCACCCCCCCCTTCCTCTCCTAGCTCCCTTCCTTTCCCGGTGGCCCGGGGTCATCTCCTCTTCTGTTTTCTTTTGGGGTTCTTGATGCCCCTCCACCCTGTGTTTTCAGCCGCACCCGCTCCTTCCCCATCACCCCAGCAGCTCCTTCCGGAAATACTTCTCTTCCCATCCTCCTGCGAGCTCCCCCTTCTCCTCCACGACTCCTCAGCACTACAGGATCAGCTTACAGACCTTGGTCCTCCAGTCTCTCAGGGATACTACCTCATCTACTTCATTTGTAAGTCATCTCTCAGCTTCTTCTGTAAGTACCTCTGCATTTTGCACTCCCAATGCTGGCCTGTATGTCCCTTCAGCCTGCTATACTGAGACTGCCCTATGTGGTGTCTCATCCCAGAGCTCTCTATGGACCTTCCTAGTTTACTGGTAGTGGTTTCAGTCAAAACACTTGTTTTTCTCACACGTGGCATGCTATGTTTTCATGGTGGGTGGCTGTGTGAGCGTGGAGAGATGGAGTTGGCCCAACTTTAGATAGAACGCCATTTGCTTTATGCCGCACTCAATTTGCCTGTCCTTGCTCGGCGGAAAGGCTTTGGCAGTACAACAGTGGCGCAGCTTACGGCACAACATCAGCAAGCCTTTGGCTTCAGCTATGTTTGATCCTGTCTTCTGGGTCCTAAGCTAATGCTCTAGCTGCTAGCCACACTGCATTTTCAATGTTACCTTCCTACCTGAACTGGGCTAGGCACCCCTCTGGAGACGGTTCGTATAAGTGCATTTCGCAGTCTCGTCCAGTAGATAAGCTCTGGACGCTGAAATCGAACTCAGCTCTGCAGAATGTGTTGGTGTACTTTCATATCACTTGCAACTCTCCCATTTTGCAGGACTGTCTGTACTGCAAATGCCACACATTACCTGCAGTCTAGCAGTGGCTAGAGTCTGCTCTGCCACCATTGCTTGGCTTCTTGTCATACCTGCGAACAAGGTGGGGGGGGGGTCGACAGTTTGGTTAGTTGAGTCACTTCCAGTGTGCATTCCTCCATGGTGAGCTGTACCTCTCTTCTTCTGACCCTCCTTTTAATCCCTGATTTCCTCCTTATTTCACATTCTGGGTTGCTCCTGGTACTTGCCTCTCCATGGCCAATTACCCTACTCCATTCAGGATGGATTGGGGAAGTCATACCTCAGTTCTCTCGCTCCACTGACTCTACATACCTCACTTACTCATCTACTCCTACAGTCTCACTTTCTACATTACCATACCACCCCTCGTTCTTCCTTTGAGTCTGTGGATTCCGTCCTTCCCTTGTCATCTCCATGGTTATTCCCCAACTCATAAAGTTCCATTTCTGTGTCTTCTATGACTACCATTGTCCTGTCTCCCACCATGACATGTACTGCTCCATCATCCTCTCTGTTTGTCCCCCTACCCTACTTTCTCTCTACAGCAGTGTTTTGCACTTTTGCCAGCCCACACCAACAGTACTTCAGACTCCATCCCTAACTCGCGCCTTCTGAGGTGCAGAGCAAAAGTAGGCTTCCCCTATCTACCAGGGATGGGATTCCGTTACAACCACTACATCCTACTTTCCAACTTGACATCCTCCGTCCCTAACTCTGCTTGGCAGCATTGAGTGAAGGTTAGGTCGCCCCGACTACCTGGGATGGGAGCCATGTCTACAAACTATGGACTGTACCATGCCTTCTTTACCACATACCAGTTGCCACTTCCCTTTGGGAACGAAACTCCTCCAGCCATGTACTCTTATCCTCCTACCTCACCTAACTGCATCTAGTCAGGATCATCTCACCTCACCAGTCTCGTTTGACCGCCTGAGCTCCAGTCAGCTGCTTCCTGTGGGTTCCTTCTCCATCTGCTATCCGATGCCGCAGACCTTCTGTACCTGGACCTCCTGCTGCTAGTAGTCTCCAGTCCTCCTTGTCTGCAGCCTGCACATCATACGAATGTACGAAATTTGCCAGCAGATAAAGAGCTAGAGGTCTATGAAGTCTGCTCGAATGTGCAGCTAGGAGCCCTTATTCTGTAGCTGCCCTTCCCTTCCCCTTCATTGACCCTCCCTCTTGTCCTGTCCCATCCTCTTTTGAAGCAGTCTACTCTTCTACTGGATACCACTTCACCCGGTTGCCGCTTCCAGTTGAAGAGGACCTCCGTTCTTCGTTTGCTTTCATCCTCCTACCTCTGCAGAGTGTTATCAAAGGCGAGTTCTCTCTCCTCATTCACCATGCATGGAAGCCTGTTTATGCAATCATCTGTTTCTGTCTGACCTGCTCTCTGCCGGACTGTTGCTTGCTGCTTCCTCCCGGATGGAGCTTCTCCCTAGTGTGCCTTCCCCTTCCCCTTCTCCTGGAGCATCATTCCTTCATCTCACCTCACCTACTTCAAGGCTGGAGCTGATGTCCGCACCTGCTGGTCCCTCTTCATGCAATGTCCATATCCTAACCCCTTGCCACTTCCCTTCTGTCTTGGGACCATTTATTCTGTCTGCTTTGCAGCCTTCCTCACCATTCACCATCCCGCTCCTGCTTGGATCATCACACTTCCGCTTTTGGCCTACTTTCCTCATGGCTTGGATCGCGCCAGCTGGTCCAGTATCTCCCGAGATCCAGCCTGACTGCCCCTGGGACTTCCTGCTGCAAGCCACCCGTCCGGTTGAAGTCTAAGTTTGATGTCTCCTTCAGATGTGGGACCTTTATCTTCTTGCTCCAGCACATTCCATCCCTTCACTAGTTGGTTGACGCTTACGTTGGATGTTGGACCGATGTACCTCAACTCTGTTGCTCTTGGTATTTCGCTTTGTTCCACCGCCCTCCATGGATCTTTTTCTAGGGACTGCTGCAGCTTCCGGCATTCTGCTGTCATTCACTGGTGAGGTGTCCTGGTCCCGTGCCTTCCAACACAGTGTGTCATATGACTCGCCTAGACCATTACCTTCCCCAGATCATTCCTTCAGTCCATCATGATCCTCTCTGAACTGTCCTTCCAATTTTGATGGCTGCTTTTTCTTGTCCGCCTAGCTGGCTCGGGGCTTCCTACCATTTGCTGTGGCTCTTTGGGCCTAGTAACTTATCTCCGACCAGTATACATGCCCAGTCAAATACTCCTACTGTTATCCATCTCATACTTCTACTTCAGCCATTATAACAGCTCCCATCCACTACTTGATGGATCACTTGTTCCTTCACTTGAGAGAACTCCTTCTAGCATGCATTCCTTGGGGACCTTGCCTCAGACACTAAAGGTAATTCAAGTTTTCCATACTACTCATTCAGCTTCACTCTATCATTTGGGACTCTCATTTGAATGAACACTAGAACAATTCCCATCTTTCTCCATTGGATACTCCCTATGAATCTTGTTTATTCAGTTTCCATGGACCTCCTGCCTACCATGCCTCACATGCTCTCCTCTTGCACGGAAAGGACGTAACCTCTTCTCTTATGCTCAGACTTATTCCTTATCATTGCTCCTCTGGATCCGGGACTCGCAAGATACCTTTTGGCACCTCGGACATTACCTAGCTCCATTCTGTAGCTCCTTAACCACCACCAAAATTGTTGACTATGGTATTAGACTCTTACTTCAACTGTCATTCCTCGTGCTAAGACCTTCCCAGCTGCCTTCTAGAAAATTCATCGTTGGATCTCCACCGCCTAGCTGCTCACTAATGTCACATCATCCAAACAATCTATTTTGGTTCTTGGACTTCACCATTCCTCATATAATCGTCCGCCCCTGTTTCCTCTAGTACCTTCAGTTGAGGTAATCACCCTTCCAGTGGACTTCCAGCCTCTCTGTCACGAATTATCTTTGCTAATATCCAGTAAAGACTATCACAGAGAACAGGCTATTCCCATTTCCATCCAGAAATCGACAAACGTTAAGGCTAATTCTCTAACTCAGTCTTACCTCCCAACTGGTCTCAGCTAGCATTCCATACTACTTGACTTTACTTCAATTTCAGCCTACAGACTCTTGTTCATATCCGCCTCCAAGCTTCTTTCAAGGACTTTGGCATCGGATTACCTGAAAATCTAACCAACTCTAGGCCACAAAGGTGCATCTCACAGACAATCACGTCACAGAAATACCTGTATATACAGTGCCTTCAGAAAGTATTCACCCCCCTTGGATTTTGTCACATTTTGTTGTGTTACTACCAGAATTTTTAATGCACTGAAATTATTTTTCCCCCCTTGATTCACACAGCATACTCAACAATTTAAAGGGGCAAAAATATTTTTATTGTGTAACAAAAATTTATGAAATATTAAAAACTGAAATATCTTGTTTACTTAAGTATTCACCCCCCTGAGTCAATACTTTGTAGAAGCACCTTGGCAGCAATTACAGCTTTGGGTTTTCTTGAGTATGTCTGTATCAGCTTTGCACATCTGAATTTGGGGATTTTCGCCCATTCTTCCTTCCAGATTTGCTCAAGCTCTGTCAAGTTGAATGGGGAGCGTTGGTGAACCGCAATCTTTAAGTCTTTCCACATATTCTCAATGGGATTCAAATCTGGGCTTTGGCTGGGCCACTCAAGGACATTCACCTTCTTGTTCTGAAGCCACTCCAGTGTTGCTTTGGCTGTATGCTTGGGTCGTTGTCCTGTTGGAACGTAAATCGCCTCCAGTCCAAGGTCTATTACAGACTGATGCAGGTCTCCTCAAGGATGTACCTGTATTTGGCTCCATTCATTGTTCCCTCTATCCTGACAAGTGCCCCAGTCCCTGCCGCTAAAAAGCATCCCCATAACATGATGCTGCCACCACCATGCTTCATGGTAGGGATGGTGTTACACGGGTGATGAGCTGTGTTCGGTTTGCGCCAGGCATAGCGCTTTGCATTCAGGCCAAAGAGTTCAATTTTTGTTTCATCAGATCAAGACATTTCAGGTTTTTATTTTAAATTACATGTACAAAAAATTCTAGAAGTTTCATTCCACTTTGACATTATAGAGTAATTTGTGTAGATACATGACAAACAAATCCCATATAAATGTATTTTAATTTGAGTTTGCAGCATCACAAAATGTGACAAAATCCAAGGGGGGTGAATACTTTCTGAAGGCACTGTACTTCAGCCAGTGTACCAGCAGACCACGTACACGTGTAGTTACGACATCGTGCCCAAAGAAGCCATCCATTCCTTATACCGAACTTCACCCAGTCTTTATACATATTCGATAGGCATTTGAACTGCATCTGCAAATCTTCCTCTATTTGTCAATTAATCACTTATGACAATCCTCCTATCTGGCAAGCAAAGACTCTCCTCTACTCATTTCTACTTTACAGATGCTTACTTGGCAACTCATGGCTCACTGCTACATTCTTTGCCTCCTGTCTTTACCGTGACAATCGAACCTTCCACAAGTTGGATCATTCACCTATGCTTGCACTAATCATCGCAGTTCCCACCGTTCACTGTCCGGTAGCATAGCGATTAAATTATGCTCTCCCCACTCATTATGCCTCTGTGATCCCTCTGGACACACATCCTTCATCCCCTTGGAAATACGGCTCCATTCACTCTTCTTCAACCGGATGTACTCCACATTTGGGATTCCACTGCCCCTGTAGGAAGGACCTACTCTTCACTTCAGGATCACCATTCAGTCTGCATCGTCCATGGATCAAGGATGGATCATCATGTCCAAGGCACTCAAAGACACTCTTCTACTAATCGTCTACTTCATGGATGCTTTCTTAGAGATTCATTGCTAGCCACTAAATTCCTTGCGTCCAGACGTTACCATGAAAGCCAAACTTTACACAAGTTGGATCATTTACCCATGCCTTCTTGTAACATAGCATGTTCGCTGTTCTCTGTCCAGTAACTTATCAATTAGTTCATGCTCTCTCTGCTCATTATCCCATACAATCCCTTGGGACAAGCATCATTCATCACGTTGGAAACCTGGACTTCGTTTGCCTTTCTTCAACTGGATCTGCATCACACTTAGGATTCTACCGCTCCTTCAGAAAAGACCTACTCTTCAACCTCAGGATCATCATTCAGTCTAATCGTCTCTGGATCTAGGATGGATCATTGTCGCTCCAAGAAGCTCTGCACCCTCAAATTAGCTATGGTTACTAGAATCTAGGTCCTTCTTCTTTTAGTATGTCCTCCGGTCATGGGTCCTCCGAGGTTTCCTCCACCTGGGGGCTTTTCCTCTCCTGAGTGCCAGGGGGTCATGCTCTCCGTGAGTTGGAGGAGGTATCTTTTTGGGCCTTCTGTTCTCTACTACTACTAACAACTACCTGCATAATTACTGCTCAAGGGTGGGAATAGAGTAAAGCCACAAAAAGTACTACAAGTTACATAAGCACCAACACCCCACATCTATTCCTCAAACATTAAATTAATATTAAAAAAAGTATTATGAGATTTGTTTTTGAATTGATAAATTCTGACTGACAACCAGAAGTACAGAAACATTGGCTAGATTGTTTTAGGGAGCTGCTTATGGTGACTCCCAGATCCCTTTCATCAGTGGTACTGTCCAACCTAACCCCTCCCATGCATTATTCCTTCTTGGGTTCTTGTTCCCCATGTGTATCACCTTACACTTTTTGGTGTTAGATTTCACTTGCCAACTTTGGACCACTTCTCTAATCTTTACAGGTCCCTATATAGCCCCCTGACCCCTTTCTTACCATCTACCCTGTCACAGAGCTTAGTGTCATCTGTGAAGAGACACAGTTTGCTTTGTGTTCCTTCTCCCGTGTCACTGATGAACATACTGAAAATGACTGGTCCTAGGACTAGACCCTGTGGCACCAAACTCATAATCTCCCTCTCCACTGACTTGACACTGTTTACCACCACCCTGTGCTGTCTCCCCCCCCCAAGCTTCCTACCCATTTAACTGGTTCCTTCAGTGTTCTCAGATCCTCTTAACTTCTTCAGTAGGATTTTGTGCGGAATAGTGTCTTAACACCTTGCTGAAGTCATAGTAGAGCAAATCCACTACTTATCCGTTGTCCACTGCTCTAGTTACCCATCAAAGAGCACTATCAGGTTGGTCTGACAAGACCTCCTTGCCACAAACCTGTGCTGCTTACTGTCCTGGAGCCAATTTCTCTCCAAGTAGTCCACAAGGTCCTCTTTGGCTAATGCCTCCATTAGTTTACCTGCTGCGAGGTAAAACAAACGTGTCTCTAGTTTTCTGGTTGCTCTTTGTCAAATTCCCTGTGGAGCATGACTATATCCATTACGCTCCAGTCTTTCGGAACCACCCCTGACTGTAGGGAGCTATTGAATAGTCCTGCAAGGGGTTCAGCCAGTTCTGATGCAAGGTCCCCGAACACCCTTGGATGCATCCCATCCAGCACAGGAGCCTTGTCTGTTTTCAGGGCTACTAGCCCTGTTCTGACCCTTTCTCCCATAAACAGCACAAGCCCCATTTCTTTGATGCCTCTTGCTGCAGCCTTTATGCTGCTTTCAAGCAAGGTCACGCTATCCCCTACTGTAAACGCAGAGCAAAAGTAGTCATTTAGAACAGTTGTCTTCTGCTCCTCCATCTCGATTACCCTGCTCCCCTCAGTCAACCTGAAAATGCCTTCTCTCATCTTCTGTTTGTATTTGTAATATAAAGAACTGTTCCCGACCCCCCGAACCCCTCCACAGTATGCACTTCTGTGTTTGCTTTGTGTCCCTGACTGGTTTCTTGGCCTCTCTCATCCTTGACTGGTGTTCATACCATTCCTCATCTACCTGTTTCTCTTCGTATTTAAAATGAATTTGTCATATATTTAAAAAACATTCTCTTGTGCCTCAGTATTTAGCATATGCCTTAATTAGCTGTTTCATTCAAAAATTGCATTAATCTGTTTAGTTAAATGCCTCCATTTTTGTTGTTGTCCCATTCTGAAGTGCTCCTGTGTGTGCTTGCCGGCAGCTGGATGCATAATGCACCATTTCACTGCTGAGACACGTCATAGCAGGGAGTGCTTCAGGGCTGCACTAACACTGCAGATGAATTCTGGACATTATTTAATATCGTTTTGGGGGAAACAGTCATACATCTCATTATTTTGAAAATTAGGAATTCAGAGTGTGTGTGTGTGTGTGTGTGTGTGTGTGTGTGTGTGTGTGTATAGAAATCCTATGTCTTAGGTTTCTGAATGAAAGGATATTTTTACATTCTACTTCACATATCTTATTTCAACCCCCCTCCCCCAGTTGTAACTTTATATATTCAATGAAAAGATCTCTTTCAGCAGGTAATACACTTAGGTCATCGTCAGAGGTCGCTGTGGCGCACGGCAGCTCTTCTGGTAGTCTTTTCAGGGCCCCACATGACATCACCTTCCTGTTTCCTATGGGGGGGGGGGGCGGCCCCTGGTATCCTCAGTTCATTTTCTTGTCGTCTTCAGCTCGCACGCAGCAGCTAGAGCAGCTCGGTAGCAGACATCATTGAGAATTTGAGCTTAGAAGTGGATTTTTTCCATTTCACTTTCTACATCGACGAATATCCAAAGAATCTACAAGTAAGACAGTGCTTTTTCATTCATGTTGTTGCGTTCAGAAAATCTACCATTTTGACAACCACACCACTTCTTTAAGGTGTCTAGGACCCACACACGACACCACCTCCTGCATACATTTGCCAGGATTTTAACCAGGCAACCTGTCGTCGACGGCTGCAGGAAATTGAAAATTACTTAATGGAGCAGAAATTGTCTCTACTAGAGAATCAGGGGGCTCATCCCAAGAGCTCCCTAGCCACTGATTCTCATAAACGGCACAAAAAAGAGAAGAAGAAGCCCCAACCTCTGTGCCTAAATGCTCATCGATGGCCACCTTCATAGGTGCCCCACTGTCGACGGTGCGTTCACACACTGCCACCTCATCGATGGGGGTTTTCACCCTCTCGTCGACTGTGCTTTCCAGCACTCTTACAGCTGTCTGTGATGAACCCTTTGTGGGTTCTGTCGACAGTGACTTCATTTCAACACTCTACTTATGTTTCCCCAGTGGCCATATCGACGAGGGGTCTCATTCCACTGGGGAAACCTACTGCATTTGCCATGCATTCCAGCCCTCCACCCTCACAGGTGTATCTCGTAGGTGCCAGGTGGACAGAGATTGGGACCCTGGGCTCTACAACCCAGGTGCAAGACCTGCTCAAACTACATATCAGATCCCTTCAACAATCCCCTCGACTTCCCAGAAACCCCCCTCCCTACCCTCCCCCCATGGATATTGCCTCAGTAGTTCAGCAGGTTTTACGTGTCATCCGCATACCTGAGCCCTCTGATCCAGGAGAGCTGAGTCACCCGGCCTGCTCCCCTACTCCTCTGCCTAAACATTTCCAGGGTGACAGAGACCCTTCACCACCCTGGTTGCCTCCCTCGTACATGGATGACTACCTATCAAACAAGGCTGAATTTCCAGAAGATTTTACTGGAGAGCTAGAGGATGAGGAATTTCAGGACCTGACTTTCCAGCCCCAGTCCCCTCTTTCAGATATTTCCTCCTTAAATGAGAATTTATCCCATCAGGCGGCTGCCTCTCCTCCTGATGACCCATCCTTCTACAAGATGATGGCCCAGATTCAGAAAGTCATGGGAATTTCCACTACCGAACATAACAAACAATGTAAGGATATGGCAGACTATCTAGAATTACCAGAAGAACCAGTCCTAGTGGTACCCCCACTTATACAAACCTACCAAAATGCTATGCTTGCAGCATGGATTCAGCCTTCCACTGTTATAGCTGTTCCCTGTAAGGCAGATCGCCTCTACCAGGCTCTTCTAGATCACCCTTTTCTATCCACTGCTCCTGAATCAGATTCAGTAGTGATTACTACCACTCATGATTGTACTAAACGACCAAAACACATGAGTTCCTTACTTCCTGATAAAAATTCCCGTATGATAGACTATCTGGGGGAAAAGGTATTCCAAGCAGGTACCATGAAACATAGAAACATAGACTTTGACAGCAGATAAGGACTGCTTGGCCCATCTAGTCTGCCCATTTCCCTACCTACAGGATAGGCCGCAGATCCTAATTAACCAACAGCCTATTTCTTCCTACCCCCCCCACAAGAATTGCCTTATGTCTGTCCCATGCATTCTTGAATTCTCCCACAGTTTTAGACCCCACAACCTCCTCAGGAAGGCTGTTCCATGCATCCACTACCTCTCTGTGAAATAATACTTCTCACATTGCCCCTGAACCGCCCTCCTTCTATCTTTAAATTGTGTCCCCTTGTTCTTGCAAGTCTCTTTTTCGGAAAGATGCTACCCTCTTGGACTTTGTTGATTCCACTGAGGTACTTAAAAGTTTCTATCATGTCCCCCCTCTCCCTTCTTTCCTCAAGGGTATACATATTAAGCTCCTTTAGTCTCTCCTCATCGGCTTCTCTTGCAGACCCTGCACCATTTTAGTTGCCCTCTCTCTGACTACCTCTATCCCACATAGATACATAGACAGTGTCGGCAGATAAGGGCCTATGGCCCACCTAGTCTGCCCATTTGAGCTTGTAAGTTCAGTTTGTTTTCCTAGAAGTCTATTTCCCTTACCCCTGACCTCTAGAATTCCTTTATGTCTATCCCATGCATTCTTAAATCCCGTGATTGTTTCAGCCCCCACCACTTCCTCTGGCAGGGTGTTCCACTTGTCCACCACCTGTTCTGTGAAGAAATTCTTCTCATGTTTCCTCTGAATCGTCCCTCCTCCAACTTCATCCCATGCCCTCTAGTCCTGAAACATCTTTTTCGCTTAAAAATAGTGTTTTCCTGCACCCTGTTCCTCCCTGTAAGATACTTGTATGTCTCTATCATATCCCTCTCCTCCTCTCCTCCAGGGAGTACATGTTCAGTTCCTTCAACCTGTCTTCATAGGACTTGTGATGCAACCCATGCACCATCTTTGTTGCCCTCCTCTGAACCTTCTCTACCCTGTCTATGTCCTTACGAGGTATGGTCTCCAGAACTGTACACTGTACTCCAGGTGGGGCCTCACTAGTGTCTTGTATAGCGGAATTATGACCTCCCTTTCCTGCTGGTGATGCCCCTGCCTATACATCCCAGCATCCTATTTGCTTTACCTGATGCCTTGTCACACTGTTTCCTACCTTGAGGTCATCAGAGATGACAACCCCAAGATCCCTTTCCTGCTTGGTGCATGCTATATCCTCACCCCCAACTGATATATTGTGCCAGGGTTTTTGTGCCCCATATGCATTATCTTGCACTTCTTGCATTGAATTTCAACTGCCAAACCCTTGACCATTCTTCAAGTTTCTGCAGGTCCTTCTCATTCTGTCTACACCCTCTGGTGTGTCTACTCTGTTACAGAGCTTTGTGTCATCAGCGAACAGTGAAATTCTGCCTTCTATATCCTGTGCAATGTCACTGATGAAGATGTTGAATAGGACCGGTCCCAGCACTGATCCCTGTGGTACCCCACTGGTCACTCTTCCTCTGTGGACTGACAGCCATTTACCACCACCCTCTGTGTCCTGCCACCCAGCCAGTTACCTACCCACCACACTACTGTCCTGCCCACACCCATATTCCCAGTTTGTGTAATAGTCTTCTATGTGGCACAGTGTCAAAGGCCTTGCTGAAGTCCAGATAGGCCATGTCCACTGCCCTCCCCTGATCCACCTCCCTAGTCACCCAGTCAAAAAATTCAATGAGGTTGGTCTGACATGACCTCCCCCTGGTGAAACCATGCTGCCTTGGGTCCGTAGTCCATTGACAACCAGATGTTCCACCAATCTCTCCTTCAGTAGTGCTTCCATGATCTTTCCCTCTACCGAGGTGAGGCTGACTGGTCTGTAGTTCCCTGCTTCCTCTTTGTTCCCACTTTTGTATAAGGGGACTACATCTGCTGTCCTCCAGTCTTTGGGTACCTCCCCTGTTTCCAGTGATTGGCTGAACAGGATAGCCAGAGGTTCAGCCACCACCTCTCTTAGTTCTTTAAGGACCCTGGGGTGCACTCCATCTGGCCCCATTGCTTATCAGCTCTTATTACTTCCAGTTCCTTCAGGACCCTTTTCTCGTGTAAAGGACTTGTGTCCATTTCTGCACCATTCTCACCCCTTGTACTCCCTTCAGACCCATTACCCCCCTCTTCCTTAGTAAAGACTGAGCAGAAATACCTGTTCAATATGTCAGCTTTACTGTTGTCATCCTCCACGCTGCTCCCATCCTCCCCCTTCAGTCTCACTATCCCTCCCTTTGTCCTTCTTTTTTCACTTATGTACCTGTAAAAGGTTTTGTCCCCTTTAACCACTGATTTTGCAATGTGTTCTTCTGTCTGAGCTTTGGCTTCCTTACTGACTTCCCTGCCTCCCTTTGTTTCTCCTGGTACTTCTCCCTATCCCCTTCTGCCTGTGTCTTTTGTATTGCCTGAATGCAATCTTTTGGCTTTCACTTTTTTGCTACCTCTTTGGAAACCATAATGGTCTCCTCTTCTTTTCCTCTTGCTAACCTGCTTAATGCATAATTCTGTTGTTCTTATAATCCCCATTTTAAATACTGCCCACTGTTCCTCAATCCCTGATTCCTGTCCCATTCCCTTAATGCCTCTTTCAAGCATCTCCCCATTTTCCCAAAGTCTGCCCCCAAAATCCAGGATACGTGTTTTTGTGTGGTTTGGTTCTGCTCTTTCTGTGATTTCAAACCACAATGACTGGTGGTCACTGTTACCCAGGTGCTCCCCACTGTTACCCCCATCACACTGTCCCTGTTTGTGAGCACAAGGTCCAGTATTGCCTTCTGCCGAGTTGGTTCCATGACCAGTTGCTTGGAGGAAGGCACCCTGAAGGAGTCCAGGATAAATCTGCTCTTAGTTGATGCTGCTGCTGGGATGCTCCAGTTCACGCCTGGTATATTGAAGTCTCCAACCAGTACTACCTCATCTTTATCTGCCATCCTTTGGATGGCTAGCATCAGCTCCTATCTGTTTCTTCCTCCCGGGCTGGTGGTCTATAGACCACACCTGTGCGGATGGCTGGCCCCATTTTCCTTTCCAGCTTAACCCACAGTATCTCTCCCATTTTGTTCCTCCTGGATCTGTGTGGCCCTTATGTCATTTTTCACATACAGTGCCACCCTCCTCCCTTCCTGCCTGCTCTGTCTCTTCTGAATATGTTGTAGCCAGGTATGGCCATCTCCCAGTCATGGTTATCATTACACCAGGTTTCAGTGATGGCCACAATGTCCAGGTCTGACTGTACCATGACAGCCTCCAGATCTTCCATCTTGTTGCTAAGGCTCCTGGCATTTGCACACATCCTGTCTATGTCCTTTCGGAGATGGGGTCTCCAGAACTGGACACAGTACTCCAGATGGGGTCTCACCAACTGTCTGTACAGAGGGATAACAACTTCCTGTTTTTCTGCTGCTGATGCCTCTCCCTATACATCTCAGTATACCCCAGCCCTCCCTACTGCCTTCTCACATTGCTTGCTAACCTTAAGGTCATCTGATATGATTACCCCAGGTTCCTTTCCTTTTTGTTGTTGTTACTACCTCCCACCCATTGTATATTCTTCCCTGGGTTCTTGTTTCCCAGGTGCATTATTTTGCACTTCTTTGCATTGAATCCTAGCTGCCATACTTCTGACCATTCCTCCAACCTTGCCAAGTCCCTTTTCATCCTTTCCACGCCTCCTTGTGTATCAACCCTGTTGCAGATCTTTGTGTCATCTGCAAAGAGGCATACTTTTCCTTCCAGTCCCTCTGCAATGTCACTGATGAAGACATTAAAAAGTACTGGACCCAATACTGAACCCTGCAGTACCCCACTAGTAACCCCTCTTTCTTCAGAGTGGACTCCATTTACAATTACCTTCTGTGTCCTGTTGTGCAGCCAATGTTTTACCCAGGCTACCACCCTGGGACCCACTCCCAGGCTGGTTAATTTGACTATTAATCTTTTGTGTGGGACTGTGTCAAATGCCTTGCTAAAGTCTAGGTAGGCCATGTCCACAGCCCCTCCCTGGTCTACTACTTTGGTCAAATCTCAGAATCCTAAATTATATGGGACATATGATCAAATACCAGCATACACTCTGGTCCTCTGCCACAGAATTAGTCAATGAACTCCTCCTTCACAGGAAAGGGAAGAATTACTGGCTACAATATCAACTGGCAATTCCATCTCCAGACACCTACTTTGTTCGGGATATGATGTGGTCAATACTTCGGCCCGCATGTCAGCAACCGGCATTACCTTCCATTGCCATGCTTGGCTTCCCATCTCGGGCTTTACACCAGATGTACAGCATAGAGTAGTCAGTCCCCCCTTTAATGGGTATAAACGTTTTCGCCCAGGTACCCAAACACTGATAGACGATCTCCAGTCTTCAGAACGGACACTACATATGGCATGTACTATACTTCCCAGCCATCGTATCGTCCTCAATCCTCCTTTTATTCTAAAAGAAGTGGAAAAAACAGAGGCTCACATATAAGTGGATTCCAAAGTCGTTCCCAGCCTTCCAGAACCAACACCTCTGCCACCAAGGACTCCCGCTCCCACCTCCTGGTGGAGTTGGGCAGCCCGCCTCCTAGTGACCAACTGGGGCTCTATCCACGCTTCCTCAACCAGGCCTTGGAAGCTGTGGGTGGTCATTTTGCCCTCCATTTACAGGCCTGGCGAATGATCACATTAGACGAGTGGGCACTTCAGATCATTCAGAGGGGTCACACTCTGGAACTCCTTTCCATGCCTCCCCCACATCCCCCCCTGCTCTGTCCACTACCCACCCAACCATATTCCTATTCTCCAGGAGGAATTACAGGCCCTTCTGACCAAGAAAGCCATTTATCCGATACCCCAGCAGAACACCAAAAGGGGTTTTATTCCCATTTCTTCCTGGTGCCCAAACAAACTGGAGATCTCAGACCGATACTAGACTTCAAGCAATTGAACCTATACATCCAGTACAAAAGGTTCCGCACGGTCACCCTAAATTCCATTCATGCCAATGTTGAAACAAAGGGATTGGCTATGTGCCCTAGATTTGAAGGATGTCTACCTACATATTCCCATCCATCCTGTCCACCAGAGGTTTCTTCGTTTTCACCTGCTGGGACAACAGTACCAATTTTGAGCACTCCTGTTCAGCCTCTCATCTGCCCTGAGGATGTTTACCAAGTGCCTAGCAGTAGTGGCAGCATCCCTGCGACGGGACGGTGCACTTTGTCTTCCCATATCAGGACCACTGGCTCATCAAGACAGGGTCCAAAACCTCTCTGCTTTCCTCCCTGCACACAACACTCTTTTCCACTCTCTAGGGATTACAATCAATTGGCTGAAGTCCAATCCGACCCCTGCACAGTCGCTGCATTATATAGGAGCAGTTCTAGACTTTGCCAGGGCCTACCTCCTGGCCGACAGACAAGACAAGCTTTTATCTCTGGCTTCTCACATACAAGCCTAGAAAGTAGTTGCAGTCAGACATATGTTATGTCTTCTAGGAGAGATGGCCGCTACCATCCCTATGGTAGCATTTGCCGGTCTTCACATGAGACCAGTCCAGTGGATTCTCCAGAACCAGTGGTCTCAGAACAGGAAATTTCAAAGACAAAATTAGAGTCACGCCCACATTGCGGTCCGCCCTAGTATGGTAGATCTTACGAGCCAATCTATGTCAAGGCATGCCCTTCCAATCACCCCCACCCCAGCAGACGTTGACCATGGATGCATCCCTAGTAGGGTGGGGTGTGCACCTGGCTCCTTACAGGACACCAGGCAAGTGGACCAGTTCTATCCCTCCTCTCTACATCAGTCTCCTGGAGATGAGGGCAGTTCGCTTAGTCCTCTAGTCTTTTCAACCTCAGTTGTCCCAGGACCATTGCTGATTCAATCAGACAACACCTCAGTGTAGTGTTCTACCTCAACAAACAAGGAGGTATGAAATCCCCGTTTTCTCTGCAGAGAGACGATTGCAGTCTGGCAGGAGGCCATATGGCAACACCTTGTACTGACAGACGTCCATCTACCAGGATGCTATAATCTCCTGGCCGACCTTCTCAGTCACCAGTCATACGCACACGAATAGACACTCCATCATGAAGTGCTTCAGAAAATCTTTCATCTGTAGGGGATCTGTTTGCCTCTCCAGTCAGTCACTGTCTCCCCAGATACTATTCCATTGTCCTGAGCAAAAAGGGACAGTCTATAGATGTCCTGTCCCAATCATGGACAGGGCTCTTCTTATATGCTCCCCCTGTCCCTCTTCTGCAATGGATCCTACTGAAATTACAACTCGAACCTGCCACCATGATTCTCATAGGCCCTCTGTGGCCTCGGCAGGTGTGGTTCCCCCTACTTCAGTAGTTCTCAGTGGAGGAACCCGTCCCATTACCAATAAGACCAGATCTCTTGACTCAGAATCAAGGGACCCTTCTACATCCCAACCTGAAGGCATTACACCTTCACGCTTGGCTCCTGAGGATGCTTTTATAGCACATCTACAGGTATCCTCCCCTATTGTCAATATTCTACTGGCCTCACGTAAACCAGCGACCAGGGAAACTTATAATGCCAAATGGAATTGCTTTTACATTTGGGCTGCCTCCTGGTCATTGGATCCTTACTCTTTGCCCACTGACAATAGTATTGGATTACCTGGCCTCAATTGCCAAGGCAGGATTAATCTATTCCTCTATCAAAGTCCATTTGGCCTCCATTTCAGCCTTCCATGAACCTGTATCAACATCATCTAGCCAAAATATTTTTAAGAGGAATGTTACATATTAAGCCACCTATCAGATGACCCACTCCTCCATGGGATCTTAATTTTTTAATAGAAAAGTTAACTCTTGAACCCTTTGAGCCGTCGGCCACTTGTGACCTCCGTTTTCTTTCTTGGAAAATACTGTTCGTAGTGGCTGTCACTTCAGATTGGCATATTTCTGAGCTTCATGCCCTCATGTGTAAAGAAACTTACTTAATTTTTCACAAAGACAGAGTGGCATTTCGTGCCAACCCTTCCTTTCTACCTAAGGCTGTGTCTGAACACACCTTAAATCAATCCTTGGAGCTACCAGTATATTACGCTGAACACTCCAGTTGAGGTGAATACCTCCTACATACTCTAGATGTCCATTGTATACTATGATACTATACCAATCAAACTAAATTGATTAGAAAAACCACTCAACTTTTTGTTACTTTCGCCTTAAGCAGGGAAGGTCTCCCGGTCACTAAACAGACCCTCTCCAATTGGCTAGCACACTGTATCACATTTTGCTACACAAAATACAACAAGCCATTACCAGGACCTGTCCAAGCCCATTCTGCCAGAGCTATGGCCACCACAGCAGCCTGCTTTAAAGGGGCCTCTATCACAGATATCTGCAGCACAGTTACCTGGTCCACAATTCATACTTTCAAGAAGCATTACAACTTAGATGTTACTTCATGCCGAAGGACGGCTTTTGGCCTAGCTGTCCTACAAGGCTTCCTGTCATAATGACCACCCTTCTTGGTTTACTGCTTGGGATTCATCCCAAGCGTATTACCTGCTGCAAGAGACCACTCCATGGAAGATAGTACAGTTATGTAAAAACTGATCATAACAGATCTTCGAGGAGTGTCCCTTGCAGCAGGTACAGTCCCATCCTCCATCCCCCTCCTTCTCTAGAAGAACAAATTCTGGTCCAGTGACTTATGGGTTGGGATACCTATGGTACCTCGGCTTCCCCTCGGTCCTCACTTAGTGAGCTGAATCCAGCAGCGGGAACTGAGGATACCAGGGTCCGCCCACAGTTAATATAGGAAACAGGAAGGTGATGTCATGTGTAGGCGGCCTCTGGAAAAGACTGGTAGAAGAGCTGCCGTGCGCCACAGTGACCTCTGGCGACGACGCAAGTGTATTACCTGCTGAGAGACTCCACAAAGATCTACTGTTACAGTAAGTTCTTGTGTAACTGTACTTTATGGCATGCCTTATAAACACAATATATTTTGAATGCGAGGTTTGGAAACCCTTTTTGCTGAGTTTCTGACTGATGTTTCACATGCGATAAGAGTCCAGCAACCAGACTGAATACTGATTCAAAATGGAACATAACAATGACTTGCATCCCACTCCAGAAGAATATGAATAAAAATGTACACTCTTCACTAGTCCACCCACTAATGCGTCTGGACCTGCCCCCCCCCTGCCAATTATCTAAGCGACTGCTCTTAAATCAGTGCCAGGAGCCCTGCCATCTGTCGTCAGTACCCATGCACACCTTCCGCCCTCCAAAGCACCCCCTTCCCCCACTTACCGGAGCAATGGGCCACAGGTCAACTCGGGGGCAAACTGGGTTACATGCTTAAAGTGTCGCACACAACTTCAGTGTAGTTCAGCTGGGCAGTTTGTACTTTCAGCGGTAGTTTGTATCAGTGCAGTTACTTAGCACTTTACAACAGTTCAAACTGACAGCTGGTAACAGGCTGGGAAGTGGGCTAGATGGTGCAAGCCATGAGGATACCTGTTCAGGTGCGGCTGCTCTTAAATCACTGCCAGGGCCCTGCCCCTTCGGCCAATCCCCTGCACACTTCACACCTTCCAGAAGCCCCACCCACACACACATACACTCTACCAGAGCAGTGGGCCTCAGGCAGACTCGGGGAACTGGGCTACATGCCTAGAGTGTCACCACAGCTTAGTGCAGTTCAGCTAGGCAGTTGGTACTTTCAGCAGCTCTGCAGTAGTCTGTATCAGTGTAGTTCACTCTGCACTCCACAGCAGTTCAGATGGACAGCAGGTAACAGGCTGAGAAGCAGGCTAGATGGTGCGAGCCATAGGATACCTGCTCAAGTAAGACTGCTCTTAAATCAGTGCCGGGAGCCCCATCCCCTTTCGTCAATCCCTGTACGCACCTCCTGTCCTCTAGTATTCCCCCCTGCTTACTGGAGCAATGGGCCATAGGCAGACTCTGGGACAAACTGGGCTCCAAGCTCAGTAGATTCAGAGCAGTAGTTGGTACTTTCAGCAGCACTCTGCAGTAGTCTGTGTGAGTGGACTTCACTCGACACAGCAGGTCAAACGGACAGCTGGTAACAGACGGGATGAGCGGCCTAGATGGTGAAAGCTGTGAGGATCCACTCAGTCAGATGGTGGTCAGCCTGCTGAAGTGGTGAGTGGTTGGTCTGTACAGAACAGATGGAAGCGTGCCTCTATTTAGTCAGATGGCAGGGGACTATCTGAAGTGGTGAGTAGCTGGTCTGTGCAAGCCACCATCCACCAGAGCAGCCACTGATTTTTTTTTTTTTTATTGGTTCAATCGAGTGCAATATTCGTTGTTCTTGCCCTGTAGTTGTAGGTTGTATTTTTGGTGGCTGGTGTAATGTCAACCTAGTTAGGTGACTGGTGGCATTGTGCTTGACTGCCTCTAGTTATGGGGGCATTATGGTGTTTTTGGAGGAGCTGATTGGACGCAGGTTTGAAGGGGAGACGATGAAGCCATGCCACTGTGGGCATGGATGGATACGTGCTGCTGGGATTGTATGGTTTCTGTAGGCTTGGTTCACTATCCAACCCGAAAACGTTACAGTCCCTTAGCAGGACATCCCTGGTAAGACGTCACCGCTACAGACTCATGATCCTATGTGAGCATTTCTCTCGGGCAGTGGTGCTTGCACTTACCTCCAAGCCCATGGCCAAAAAAATATAAAAAAGTAAGTAAATTGATTACACTTACCAAAAAAAACCCACTTCAGAGCAACTTTTTAAGGGATGACTGATGCGATCGCAAAGTGCCAGCACAAATGTGATAAAATTCCTTTAATGAAGGCCCTTTTTTGGCCCTCACTGTCTCTCTGACTTTCTTTGAGAACCAGATTGGTGTATTGTGCATGTTTCTGTTGGTAACCATTCTCAAGCATGACAGTTGCCTCTAAAATGGTCTCTTTAATTACTCCCCACTTTCTCCAACCCCCTGATTTCTCCTACTCATCTGGTCAAAGTCTGCTTCTCTGAAATCCAGAAGCACAGCCTTTGAATGAAGGTAAACTAGTACAAAGGGCCAGTCGACCCATATGATGTTATGGTTACTGGACCTCAGAGGCTCCTCAGTCCTCACCCTGCCTACCATTTTTGAATTGGTCAGCACCACATCAAGAATGGCAGCTTGCCTTGTGGTTTCTCTGATGAGCTACACCAGAAGGCAGTCCTACAGCGTATTTAGCTGGGCCTGAATCCTGCCATTCTTAACTGCTGGGCAGTATTCCTGATTACATAGTATTCCTGATTACATAGTATACCTGATTACATAGTATACATGATTACGAGGCTTATTGTGGGCCCCTACATTGAGCTTTTATCTTGTAAGAAATATTCAGTAGAACACTGTATGTTGTGTAATTTTTGTTAATTAAGAACTATAGTGCTCAATTTTTGAAAGGAGGTGCATCCCTTGTATTTATTATATGTATTTATGTGCAGTGTCTTTCTTTTTGCATTCTGTAATTTCAAAGTGTCTGTGCTGTGAGACGCGTATCTGCTAATGCTCCTTTGCTTAATAGCTTTTAGCCTGTTAAATAAAAATTAAACTGATTCATAGTTTGGTTGCGATGGGTTAATATAAAAGTAAATGTAACCCCTAGGTGGCGCTATCCCAAGGACTGCTACCCCTGCCTGCTTGGCTAGTAACAGGTTAAGTGGCCTGGGTACTGAAATGGGTGCCTCCACCCGGAGGTCAGGGTTGTTAGTGGTCAAGCTAACCTGGGCACAGCCCTCTGGGACACTGTAATCCCCTCTTTCCCTTCTAGTGGCCTGAACAATATACAGTAATCACTTTTGTAACCCCCAGGTGGCGCTATCCAAAGGGCTACTGCCTCTGCCTGCTTGGCTAGTAGCAGGTTAAGGGGCCTAGGTTCGGCGACGGGTGCCTCCACCCAGAGGTCAGGGTTGGTAGTGGTCAAACTAGCTTGGGCACAGCCCTCTGGGACACTGTGACCCCCCTCAGTTCCCACTAGTGGCTCACACAATACACAATGAGTACCTTCACAATTGACACTTACTACCGGGGTCGATTTTTCCAGCTCGACCCTGAGGACCCCTGTAAAACAAGGTTAGGCAGCACAAATGACAACAGTACAGTACCCCCAATACAAACGGAACACACAGTCAGTTTAGATAGGTATTCCGGTATCGTGCTCCACTCTGGCTAAATAAACTTCCCTCTACCATCTCCCAGGCCCCTAGCCTTGGCCTATTCAAAAATGGTATCAAGAGATTTCTCATTAACTCGGAGATATGTGGCTGTAACAACCAGTCCTCACAAACACGGTAGGGGATGGTAAGCTAGCGTTTCCCTAAACTCCAAACCAAGGCCAACAACAAACCTAATGTCACCAAACAACCCATAATCCCGTACGGGACATAGCCTCCAACTTGGGACACGGTCCCTCTCCACTGCAACGACCCAGGGTCCATAAACAACCCTAGAGAACTAACAAAGCAATGTAAAATAAATAAATTGTATAGAGTAACAGGAATAATTTGACATTATGCAATATTTGCATAGTAAGCAATGTACAAGCTGTCTTTAATTATGTCCTAATGTAATGCCTGCCTCGTACGGAATGTACTAATTGTCTTTAAGCTATGTATGTATGTGCTGACGTGGAGCCTTTGCAAAGGAGTCATTGACTCAAAGGATAGTAATTCTGAAATTTTGAATAAATAATTTTTTTTTTTTTAAATGCAGAAACAGTAAGATCTGGTTTATTCAGGGGGGTTTTAACAAGGATGGGGCAATCAGGTTAATTAGCTTACTCTCTGTAATAATCACACGGTTATGCATGCAGCACAGAATTCTCCCACACTGTCACACAGACACACACTGGGTACCCAGGCAAAAAAGGCAGATGGGCTAGCCAGGATAGTTGCCCGGGGTAGGCTGGCGTCGCAGCTGGGTGGGGCACTGTGATGGAAAAACAACATGCACACAAATAATTTGTAATCCGGAGCCAGATGGCTCAGTTCGTGAAAAGAAAACACAGACCAATCAGATGACACACTTTGATTTAAGAACAGTCGCAGGGATCTACCCTGATAATTACTCACGATACTCAGGTTAAACACAGGAGGGCTGGTAGCTGAACTCGCTGGTTTGCCAGAGGAAGCTGGGCCCCTCGTCGATGGATCTTTCTGTGCAGCAGGGTAATGGGACAAGACTCGCGTGGCAGGGCCTATCTGCGTCAGGCAGCACAGATTCAGTCCGATTCTGGCTGGGAAACAATTTCCCGCGCAAGCACGCAGTTTACAGCCGGGGGGGGGGACAGATCGTGACCCCCCCCCTCCAGTTCATAGCACATTTATGTGTAAAGGAAATTACTATACCAGGCAGACTGCTTATCGGTCCCGATCGCAGAATCACTGCTATTACCCGGGAGCACAGAGATAGCTAGAGTTCCTGACAGGCCGATCACATTCAGCAAATCTTCGGTCATCTACAGGTTGAGCCTGGTTCTGTTTCAGCAGCTAGCTTACAGCCCACAGCTCTGATTCAGTCCAATTCAGTCCCCTCTCTCTCTCTCTCTCTCTAGAAAACAGCAAGCAGGCTGAAATGCAGACCTTCCACGGTTCTCCCACGCGAACTACGTCGCAACGGCCGCTGGAACACTCAGTGATGCTGCTCCTTCAGCTTCCAACTTGAATCTGGCTTGCCAGCAGACAGCTCGAGGCATTTCCCCAGACTCCACAAAGTCCAATTGGCTGGTTCGGCTGTCAGTCACAACACACACCCCTGTTGGTGCAAAAAGGCGCCAAGATCCAAAATTACATTTCCCAGAGTCTGGCACCATAAGCTCCACTTTGGCAGGCTCCATCTTAGAGTCCTCACAACCTGATTGGTCCAATTCGGCAGTTCGGGACCAAAATTGTGGAGCAAACAGAAATAGTCCGTGCTGCAAGAAAGGCAGGTTAGACAAACTACATTTTCACTATTACTCTATATAATTCCCAGCAACTAGTTACATCTTTCAACAGTGCTCACTCTGCTCAAATAGCGACGGCAGAAATGGAGCGAAACATCAGGAGCTCGAGCGGGACTCTTGCAGGGAAACACACAGACCCCCCATTCAAACTAATTAGGACTGCAAGCTGGCAGCCTTTAAAGAGACAGTACATGGAGGCTTTAAAAGCACTTATTGGCAATCACATTTAAACACTGTGACGTCGAACACCTCCCAGGCTTTGAGCAATAGGCAAGCTCTTGGAAGACTTTTGGGGGTTACACTTTCACAATGACCCTTATCAACATGCAATTACCCACACTGTTTGCACTTACCACAAGGGCTGGTTCCTCTAGCTCGACCCTGGGGACCCCCTGTAAAACAAGGTTATGCACAGCAAATAGCAACAGTACAGTACTCTTGGCACAAACTGGAACCACAGTCAGGTTAAATGCAAAAAGAGTTAGATCTGATTTATTCAGGGGACTTGAACAAGGGAGGGGCATAATCAGGCTGACTGGCTTAAAGGCTAAATCAATTAGACAGTTATGTGTGCACTTCAGAGTCCCTACACAGTCATACACTCTGGGAACCTAGGTAGGAAAAAGGTGGGCTATCCAGGAACGTTGCCTGGAGTAGGCGGGCGTTGTAGATGGTTGGGGCCCTGTGATGGAAAAAAGTAACATGCACAACACACACTATTTGTAATCCGGAGCCGGAGGGCTCAGTTCATGAAGGAAAAGACAACAAAGCAATCCAATGGCAACACTTTAGATTTAGTTGTTGTTGCAGGGAGCTACCCTGATGATTACTCACGATACCCAATACAGGACACAGGCAGGAGGAAATCAAGACTGCAGGTTGTTGAGCTGGAATGCCAGGAGAAGCAGGGCCCACACGAATCACTGAGGTGTCATTCCTGTTCAAGTCATTGAGCAGGGGGCTGATCCCCAGGCAGGTCTCTCATCGATGACTTTCTTTGTGTAACGGGTATTCTGGCTGGGCCAGTGTGGCAAAGCCCAGGCCAAACAGAGATAAATACGGATTTCAGTCCGTGGAGCTGGATGCAGCCTCCAGCAAGCAAAACACAGTTCAGTCACACCGGGGAACCAAATCACGACCCACTATCTGCACACAGCACATTTACATGTAAGGAAAAATCCACTGTACCAGGCAAATGGCTCCCCTGTCGCAGTTACAGAGTCTCTGCACAATCCGGGAGTTCGGAGGTGGCTGGACATCCTGACATGGCGATCGCATTCAGCAAATCTTCGGTCTTCTTCAGGTAGGAACCTGGTCACAATTCAGTGGCTTAACTCGTTCTCCAACTTTGGATTCAGTCCGATAAAAGCACAGGTTCCCTCTCCGGGACAGCAGGCAGGCATGCAGGCCAAAACTCAGGCCTCTCCACAGTTCTCCCATGCGAAACTATGCATGTCTGCTGCTTGAATACTCAAGCTGTTACCTCTTTCAGTTCCCAACTCACACTGACTGAACTGCAAACAGTCTGGGACTTTTCCCCGGGATCCAAAAGGTTCAGTTGGCTGATCTGTCTGTCAGTCATGACAAAGACTCCCCCTCCAGGTCTGTCTTGGTGCCAAAATGCAAAAACTACAGTTCCTACAGAATTTTGCTCCCATAAATCCACTGGGGACAGGCTTCATTTTAGGGTCCCCAAAGGTACTGTCTGGCCCGTTTCAGCAGTCCAGGACCAAGATGATGGAAACAAACAGAACTGTCCATGCTGCAAAGAAGGCAGGTTAGAACGAACTGCAATATTATTACTACTCTAACAAATGATCAGCAAACAAGTACATCTTCTAACAGAGCTCCCTCTGCACAGGTAGCGATGGCAGAACGGAGCTGTTATCTGACAGCCTGGGCGGGACTCGATCATAGAAACACTCAGCCCCCTCCTGGATTACTTACAACTGCAATCTAAGCAGCTCTTAAAAGAGATGGTACACAGAGGCTATACAGGCACTCTCTGGCAATAACGTTTAAACTGCTAAAACGCAGAACACCAGCCTGGCAGTGAGTACTTAGGCAAGCTTGAGGACGACTTTTCGGGAACCCCCATTTGCAGGGGGGTTACATAAATAAATAAATATACAAATACAAAAGTTCGTACAGAAAGGGGAAAAAAAGAACCCAGCAAGGTGTTGTAGAGCCTGCAGTTCAGGGGTGGTGTTTAGGATTTAGCACAGTGTGCTCCTCCCAAGTAGAGGAGCACAGAAACTCTAAATTGTACCCTAAAATATGTACTCCTTTAAACCTTGGCCGTGCTGCTACCCATCTTCTTTTTAATTTACCAGTTTATTAATTT
The DNA here is from genome assembly GCA_016271365.2 of Neoceratodus forsteri. Taxonomy (NCBI): domain Eukaryota; kingdom Metazoa; phylum Chordata; order Ceratodontiformes; family Ceratodontidae; genus Neoceratodus; species Neoceratodus forsteri. Next base: position 1,135,720,558 of record CM057449.1, on the reverse strand, counting down.
CTTGCTTGTAATAAAGGTTCTGACTGATTTATGTGCAATAATCATTTTGTTGCCCGTTTCCTATGTGTTCTTGAAATCTAAACACATGGTAGTGACACATTAGTATGTGTTACTGATGCCATAAAGTGCTAAATGCACCCACACAATCACTGCTAAACACTGACTCTCCAAGCACCATGGCCACCTGTAGATAGCTGGATAGGCACACGCCACTGGTTTCTTCACCCACCTCTGGCTCATAGTCCACAGCCACCTGTCCAGATCACACCATCTGGGCTCCCATGTCAGTTTAACATTTCTCTCCCTATAACTGTGGAACAGTTTCCTGTAGACTGCTACTGTACATCTGCCTGTAAAATACAGGGATCTGTTTAAATCTTGGAGCCCTGCACCACTTCATGCCACATGCTGACCAACCTGATTCAGTAGAGACTTCAGCAAGACTACCAAATCTACCAGTATTCTTGTATTTTTAAAGCACAACTGTCATCTTCAGGCTCGGGCAAGCAACTCCATCCTAAGTAGCTGCCTGCCTGAGGAACTTTTCTCGACCAAAATGAAAATTTTTAGTTACATAATAAAATAATAACTTACATTTAGAAGTGCGGCTTGTAACTTCCGAGTACAGGCCGAGCCATCACCGAGCATTGCAGCAAAAAACAGCACTTTGATGACATATACTCATGAACGGGACTGCATGCATGTTATATACATAGCACTGAGATCAGTTGAAGGAGACATCTAAATATACGTACAGTATCTGTCTGCAGTTTTACGTGTACATGTATGGGGTTAATATATAACATGTACTCTAGCGCCATACATGTAAAACTGTAGACAAAGGTACTGTATGTATATTTAGACGTCCCCCAATCCCTCGATCCCAATGTTATACATATAGCACTCGCCTGCAGCCCCGTTCCTGAGTATATGTCATCAATGTGCTGTTTTTAGGGTAGGGGCTGCTGCGCTCGACAGCGTCTCGGCTCGTACTTGGAAGTTACAAGACAAGCTTTCAATTATAAGTTATTAATTACTTAACTAAAAATTTTCATTTTTGTCTAGACAAGCTCCTCAGGCAGGCAGCTACTTAGTACAAGCTGCCTGCCCCAAACATGTCAGTTGCTCTGTAAGGTAAATTGAGAAACAGTCTACAGGAACATTGTGTCCATAAACTTGTGTTTTGTACACAGAGGTAAACAGAGCAATTCATCTTCCATATCCTGGACGAGTCTTTCACATTAACCATATAACAATTTCCAACAAAAGCATACAGTACATCAATTACAGATCATTCAAACTGTTGGTGGCCTACAGTTCAAAGTATAGAACAAAAGACAGTCATTTTTTTTGAATATTCCAAAGACAACCTGTTGAAATTAGGCAACTTTTTAAACACACACACACATACACAGAAGTACCTATCAGGCTTCCCTCGATACATGCAGGACACCCTATGATTGTTGGTCTTGCTGCTTTTTCTTGGCTTACCTGTCTCTGTGATTTGTCTTTCATTTTCATTTTTATCCCTTTGTGATCTTTGTTCTTTCCTTCTTGTTTTGCTTCTTACTCTGGTATTTCTGCCTCACCTTTGCTCTCATTATTTCGTCTTCCTCTGGCCACAATTCCTCTGTTCGGTTTCAACTGCTTTTTTTCCCTTTCTTTTGTCTGTGGACTTTAAAATATATTATCTTTCCTTCTTTGCTTGTTCACCTACTTTTAATTCACCTGTGGTCGATACACTTATTCCCTCCCTGTCACTCTTTTTAGTCTGCTAGTTGTACTCTTGCTGCTTTCCCTACCTGCCTACCAACTCATCCACTAACTTGTGCCAGTACTGTTGTTCCTTGCCAGCATGTCAAAGTGCACACTAACTTGCTGGCTACCCACACTTGATCCTGTTGGCCCACCAATTAACAGCTGTTTGCTGATCTGTGAACTCCAGGCAGGAGGAGCACAGATGACTGAATATTTTACAAAGATGGTGTGCTCCTGTGATCACTGGCTGTGCTCAGAGCATGGAGCACACCCTTAACGCTATCCATGCTGCAGTTAATCGGAGAGCCCTCCCTGAGGAGGAGAAGGAAAAGCCTCACAGTAACTCTTCAGCAGATTAACAGCCTATGATGGAAATAAGTACTGATGCTTTGATGTGCCTCAGAATTGTGCTTAGATGTGAGGTCTTCATCTACTTATGAGACTAGATAAGTAAGCAGTTACCAAGGATACCAGCAATTTGGACAACTGAGATACATATCAGATTGCATGTCTCAAATTAGCTTTTTCTTCCAACCAGCTCAACGAGTGAATTGTGGTGGCATTTTTTTTTTTTTTTTCAGGTATATTCCTGTATTGGGTCCAGATGTACTATAAATATTCGAAAGGACCTGGTACTGTGTAGTTACTGAAACCCTAACCTAATGAAAGTTGTCTTGCTTATGGGGTGACTTTGGGGGGCTGCTGTGTATACTGTCCCGCTTGGTCAGTATTTCATAAAGATGTCTTTATTCTTTCAATCCCTTTTAAACTGCAGCAGTAGATAACCTTCACTGAACAGGTGTTGCCAGCTACAGCAGTTCCCTGCCAGTCCAAGCTCTTGTTTCACTGTTGTTAGCCTGTTCATTACCACTTAGGCCTTGGCCACACTATACTTCGTAAACTGGTTTAACTAAGTTAAACTGGTTTAAGAGTACTTATAACAGGTTGCATCCACATTGCTGCCCTTGTAGAATAGTTTTTGAAACCCGCTGTTGAGACCACTTCAGGAGCTAGTCTCAACAACAGTCTTAGCGATATGTTAATACAGCCAAGACTTCTCTAATGGCTATAAGAGTAATCGCATGTGCATTCCTAGGGTATGAGAACTGCAAACTGAAGATTATAATTTACGGCCATTCTACCTGCAGCATGCAGATTTGTTGAAGATTCACACAGGTTAGAGCTGCAATAGCTAGCAGTGCAAGAGGGCAGCCAGCCCTGAACAGCCACAACCAGCAGATAGTAGCTCGCTCGCACTCACAAAATTAGAGTCAGTCACAAATGCTGAGTACTGGTTAGTTAAGGCAGTTCAAAAGCCAGTATCTGGCAAAGGTACACAGTACAATATTTTACTTTTTCAAGCAGGTGAAACACAAATGTATAGATACAGCTGTAGCTAAACAGGCCCAACGCTACCAGTTTGGACCCTAGCACAGATGCTGTGGCACTTTGCTGTACCGAGCTTTGTCAGAGGGTATTTCATCTGCTTGAACAGTGAAATATTGTCCTGTGTACTGTTGCCAGGTACTGGTTTTTGAACTTCCTTAATTAAATAACTAGCACTCAGCATTTGTACCTGACTCTGGTTTCATGAGTGGAAGCTAATTGCTGTTAGTTGCAAGTTTGTTGATCCTCCATCCTCTGTTCCCCAGTACCCCATAGTGCAAATCCTTGTTGATTCCCCTTGCCAATCCCTGCTCCTGCCAGGGAGGAAGGGAAGAGCTGACTTTGGCTTCCTGCCCTTTGTTTTAAAAAATATAGAATTTCCCTGCACTGGTCCTGGCTCCTACGGGAGATGGCTGACTCAACCTCAGAGCCCTTTGTTTAAAACAAACAAACAAAAAACACTCCATTTCTCATTGCCGGTCCTGGCTAATTCCAGTGAGGGGAGGGCTGACCTGGTCTTCATGCACTTTGTTCTAGAAAGAAAAACAAAAAACAAAACTTTCTCCATTTCTTCTCACCAGTCCAGCTCCTGGGGACTGACTTAGGCTCTGAACCATTTTGTAAAAAAAAAAAATATATATATATGTATGTGTGTGTGTGTGTGTGTGTGTGTGTATATATAATATATATTATTTTTTATATATATATATCAAGCTGCTCTTAGTTTCTTCTCGTTGCCCTGACTCCAGCCAGCAAGGAGAACACTGCCTCGGGGGGGCATACTACTGCCCCCCCTTTTCCTCCCCAAACTGCTCCTCCAATAAGGTGGACAGTAAAAACCCTCAACTCTGGTCCTGGGGCAGCCATCACTTCAATAGATTACCATAATCTTAATATGGAAATAGAAAAAAAATGTTCCTGTTTCAGTATTGTGGTTGGGATTTATTTGCTCAGATGGAAGTTAGCAGAGGAGGTGGGTGGAGGGTTTTTGCCAGCCATCATTTGGGGGATAGGTACTAGACACCATCAACTTTTGACATTGGGGGATGCCACTGGATACCAGGGAGTGCTTGACATGTGGACTAGGTGAGAGAAGGGGGGCGTGGGGCACCAGTGAGTGCTTGGCACAGGGTCGGGGTGAAGGAGGGGGACCATGGGTCACCAATGAGTGTTTCGCACAGGGACAGAGGAAGGGAGGGAGGGAGGGGACCACTGCACGTCAGTCAATGCTTGAAATGGGGTTAGGGTGAGAAAGGGGGATGACTGGACACCAGTGAGTGCTTGGCAGAGGGACAGGGTGACGGATGGGGTCCAGTTGACACCATGAGCACTTGTCATGGGGACAGTGTGAGGGAGGGTTCCACTGGACATCAGTGAGTGCTTGGCATGGGGGGGCACTGGACTGCTGTGCTTGACACAGGAACAGGGTGAAGGAATGGGACTACTGGAATCCAGTAAGTGCTTGGCATAGGGACAGGTTGAGGGAGTGGGACCACTGGGCACCAGTTAGTGTTTGGCACGAGGAGAGAAGCCACTGGACACAAATGAGTTCTTGAAACAAGGACTAGGTGAGGGAGGGGGGGGCCACTGGACACCAGTGAGTGCTTGGCACAGGGGCAGGGTGAGGGGGACCACTGGATGGCATGGAGTGCTTGACATAGAAGACAGAGAGGGAGTGGTCCACTGGACACCAGTGAGTGCTTGGCACAAGGATAGGATGAGGAAGGGGGCACATCTGAACACCAGTCTGTGTTTGGCATGGGACAGGTAAGGGAGTGTTGGTGGACTGGACACCATTGAGTGCGTGGCATTGTGTTATGGTGAGGGACAGGAACCATTAGACACCAATGGGCGCTTGGCACAGGGACAGAATGAGGAAGGGGGACCACTGGACCCCATTTAGCACTTCACAGGGACAGGGAAATGGAGTAGGGCACTGAATACCAATGAGTGCTTGGCACAGGGACAGTTTGAGGGAGGAGGGCCCCAAGACACCAGTTGGTGTTTGCCACTGGGTCAGGGTGATGGAGGGGGACCACTGGACACTGAGTGCATGACACAAGGACAAGGTGATGGACCACCGGACACCAGGAAGTGATGCAGTGGGACCACTGGGCACCAGTGAGTGTTTGCGTTGAGGACTGGGTGAGGGAGGGGTACCACTGGACACCACTGCTTGGCATGGAATGGGGTAATGGAGGTGGCTGCCAGTAAGCCCTTTGTGAGCCCCAGCTTCTGTTGGTGGGGGAGAGTGATGTTGAGCCTATTTGCCTTTGATTTAAAAAAACAAACAAACTTGATCCGCTTTGTATCCCTTGCCAGTCCTGGATCTTTCCAGCGAGAGAGGACAAGATGTGGGCTGCCTTCAGGACCCCTTATTAATTAAGAAAAAGGGTCCCACTGATGTCCTTTACAAGTTCCAGCTCCTGTCCATGGTGTGGGGCGGGGGCAGACTTTGGTAATTGAGCCCTTTTTAAATAAAAGAAAAATTAAAAAGAACTGTGGCCCTTGCTGGTACAGGCTCATTCCCGTGTGAGCAGAGAGGATCTAGGCACCTTGGGCTGCCCCCACCATGCCCATTAGCATCCCCCTGTCCTTCAGATTTTGACCCGCACAGCCTGCAACGCGACTCTTTTGTCAGCTACTGTCTGAAGTTGAACACTGCTAAAATATCACACTGATATTGCACTTCAGTGGTATTTGAATTCAGTCTGCAGCCAGTTGAGGAGGTGGGTGGTGGGCTGTGCTAGTTGCCATCTGAAAGTAGTAGAGGAGAACAAGAGCCACTGGACACTAGGGAATGCTTGAACAGGGGGAAGGGCCACCGAACACCAGGAAAAGCTTGGGACTGTGGTGCTGAGCATTCCAAGTTGTTCACCACATTCTCTGAAAGTTGTTCTTCACAATTCTACATGGAGAACAACTTTTAGAAAACACTGGTGAAACATGAAGATCATCTGTTATATGATATTCCACTAAATTACTCCAGCTTGCTAACAGACTTCGTCCATTACTGTTAGAGGTCAACACTATACTACTTTTCCCGGACATATGCTACATAACCTGACAACATGAAAATAAATTTGACACAGTCCGGAGTGTGCTTGGTGACTAGTAGGTTTCACGTGCTCTCCCGTTCCCAGCAAAGCTTCGTGTAGTATAACAGGACAAGGTATACATTTTTACAGACCCCTTAGATGTAATGAAGTGAGTGATTAGTCTGCATCAGTCACAACAGCAGCAGCAGGGAGCACAGGCTGCAGCGACTGGAGATTTGGAGGAGGGCTAAAGGACTCGTACTGCTTTCCAAGTCTTTTCCTTCTCTCAAACACTGCAAGTGCTTTTTGAGTTACTTACAGTTCTGAACAGTTTGCTTATATTTTGCAAGAGGATGTGGTTTTGCTAAGCTGTGATCTTACTTCAAGAGGGATCTTGCAGTAGGTAATAACCATTTGGACTGAGCCATCAGGCACTTGAACCACACGGAAAACTTTTGCTAGCAGTGTCTGGTGGGAACCGCCCACCCAACGTCACATGACGACCGTCTGCGTGACCATTTATGGTGGGTGGTCTGCACGCCCACCCTCCTGTTCTTTCCCGCCATCAACCTGCACATGTCGGACCTCACAGAGAATGCTGCTTTAGTCAACCATCATTTTGGATGAGTATTTTCATCTTTTTTCTCTACCTTTATTTCTTATTTTCGATCAAAATTAGTAATTCTGTGCATGTCTTCTCTGACGTCTGCTGAGTTGAATAAAAACAACTGCGATTCCTACGGCTCCCACATAATGACAACCATTCCCTCTGCCTTTTCTGCCTGGGACCAGAGCACAAGACTGAGAACTATGCGGCCTGTTAAAGCTTCAACCAGGTCACACAAAAATGTGGCCAACAGGCCCTGGAAGACCATATTCTTTCGTGGAGAAGGAGCTGCAGAAGCTGCGTGGTTCATCATCTTCACCAGGAGGTTCTTTGGACTCTTCCAGGCATAAGGAGGAGGACAAGGAGAAGCACCAGGACCGGGATCGGTCTCCCTCCCGTGCCCCCGGGGCCATGGGCATCGAGCAGCCTTCCTCTAGTAAAGGGAGTGCCCCTCTGGCCAAGTCTGCTCCCACTACTGCAGAACAGTCCTTGATCTCCCCACCTCAACTGGTCACAGTTCAGGTGGGTGCCTCTGGATCTCCCGAGGCTCCTGCCACTCTTAGGCCCATCAAAGCCCAGGGGTCTAAGTCTTGTGGCATGGCTGATAAGTTGCTCGTCAGACCCTTTGACGAGCGCCCAGCCTCAGCTGATAAGTCAGTTGCTGGCTTCTCTGATGACCCTCCAGCCACACCTGATAAGTCGGCCTCCGGCGACCTCCCAGCCAAGGCACTTTCTTCGGGCCCCGATAACAGGCCCAACATTAATCTCGTGGATCAGCACCCTCTGCCAGTTGTGCTGCAGCCTTCCCCAGAGGGATCTCCCTCTTGGGAGCCTCCATCTCTGCCTCCCCTGGTGGAACCTCCAGCCTCCCCTGTTATTTTGGAGCTGGAGGAGTGTCCGCCTGTTGACAACACCAGAGCGCCGACGCCAGACCACACTATGCCAGAGCTTCTGGCTCTGACGCATCAGGATTCCCCCATCTGGGCCATCTGCTCCTCCCCAGGCTCTGGCAAGACCCTCCGGCCCTTCGGTGCCACCGGACCTCCCTCCAGTGGGTCCGTTGCCAGATCTGACTATCCCAGGTCCTTGCAGTGTTCCTTCAGGGCCACCGTCGGGTCCCTCGACACCTCTTTCTGGGCCTTTGCCAGGCCTTCTGACACCAGGTTACCCAGCACCGCATTATTCCTCTCCCAGGTATCTGACACCAGGTTACCCGACCCCACGCTACCCAATGCCACGTTTTCCTATGCCCAGCTACCTATTGCCGGGTTATCTACGCCGGTTTACCTGACGCCAAGCTACCCAATGTCGGGTTACCTGATGCCGAGCTATCCTTCTCCGGGCTACTCACCCTTGTGCCAGCCTTCTCCGCCTCCACCTCCTCAGTCACAGGCAGATTTGAAGCAACTGTTCCAGTCTTGGTGGCATGAAGCCAGGACCCAGTTCATGACAGAACTGGACCATCAACAGCCGGTTGCTGCCTCTACTCTGGCCCATTCAGTCCCTATGCTCAGGTCTGCTTCCCCAGTGGAGCCTTGACTTTCTATGTCAGGGCTGACGGGCCGTGTCATGGTCAAGGAGCATGGTGGGGATACTCCTGTTCCCCAGTAAGAGATCCCTCTCCCAAGGGCCTTGTCCCCGGATAGGAGCCCATCTTCAGACTCTGAGTCTGACTCTTTATCCTCAACCTCGGGTTACGAGACCCCTCTGGAGGAGGAGGAGACTGTGCCCAAAGAGTCTCCCAAATCTCTGCCTGAGGACTCTTCCTTCATGGAACTCCTCAAAAAGATCCAGGGGGCTAATGGATGGACAGCTGAAGACCACAACGCAAATTCAGGAGATTGGCAGAACATCTGGACATGCCAGATTTAACCTCTCTCCTTATTCTCCATGGATAGGTCTTCATGAGGATCTGGCCTCTACCATCTGGCAACAGCTGTCATCAGTGGCAGCTGCCCCGAAAAAGGCTGACTGGCTGTATCACGATCCAGAGGACAAGGACCACCTCAGTGTCCACCCTAAGGCGGACTCGGTAGTCATTAACGCGGCTCACAACTGTTCTGCCAAGCCCAGACACATAAGCACCTCTCCTCTGGATAATGAGTCAAGACAGCTGGATCAGTTGAGGTGAAAGTTCTGTTTGTTTCCTGCTTTGGCTCTTAGGGCCCTGAATTATGTGGCCCACATGATCGCCTACCAAAAGACCATTCTGGGCCAACTTAAAGCTGACATTGACTCCCTACCAGATTCTGAGGCAAAGTCATAAATCACTCAGATGGTCCTTACGGCAGAGATCTCTTGCTGCCATGCTCTATGGGTAAGTTATGATGCAGTGGACGCTTAAGCCAGGGGCACTGCTGTGACCATCTGCCTGCACCAGTACTCCTGGTTGTGGGTCTTGGGGCTTGCCCAGGACATCCAGGCTGCCATCCAGGATGCCCCTTTTTGGGGGTGACGCTAAGGACATTATCACTAGTCTGCAGGATAGTGGCAAAGCTTTACGCTCCATGCAGACTATGTATCGCTCTAATTCTAAGCCTAGGCACCTTTTCATTGCCAACAGTGGTGCCAGTCCAAACAGCAGCCTGCCAGATGTCAGACCAAGCTTCGGGCTACTTCAGCAGCTGCCCCACCCCCCGGTGAAGTCACAGTGTGCCACCAGTGGGGCACTCCCCAAGCTCCCCACCGCCTCCTGACTCGTGGCCTTGCCCCCCGCCTCCACTACCAGTTCCGGAGGAACCCATAGGGGGCAGATTTGCCACTCGCCTGACTGGATGGGAGGCAATCACGACAGACTCTTGAGTCCTGCAATTGATAGCTCAAGGTCATACAACAGAATTTCTAGAGAGACCTCTAGAACATCCTCCAGGTCACGCTCGTTACCCAAACAACCACATTCGTCTGATCAGGTTGGAAATTGAGGCTGTTCTGAGCAAATTCACCATAGAGCCTGTTCTTCTGGCCCAGGTGGGCAGGGGATATTACTCTCACTTCTTCCTGGTCCCCAGAAAGACCGGAGATCTTCGGCAAATTCTGGACCTAAGCACGCTCAGTCTGTAAGTAGAGTACAAAAGATTCCACATGCTAACTCTTCCAGACCCTATTGCCACTGCTTCATCAGGGACACTGGCTCTGCACACTGGATATGCAGGATGCTTACCTGCATATCCCAGTCTTCCACTCAGATTGCCGCTTCCTCAGGTTCGTCTTTCAGTGGGAGCATTTCCAGTTCAGAGCTCTCCCCTTTGGCCTCTCTTTAGCACCCAGGGTGTTTACCAAGTGCCCAGTGGTGGTGGCTGTAACTTTGCCTCGATGATTGGCTCCTTTCAGCTCCATTGAGACACAGTCTGCTGGCCTCCCTGTCAAAGACCCTGGCCCTTTTTCTCCAGGTGAGTATCTTGGTGAACTACCCCAAGTCTCACCTTATCCCTTCCCAGTGCCTCCAATTTATTGGAGCTGTGCTGGACACAGTTCAGGGCAAGGCTTTCCTCCTGTTGCACACAGCGGAAACCTTGCAATAGCAGGCCAAACAGGTGGCATCAAGTCGCTGGACTTTGGCCTGGTCTGTTGTACACCATCTGGGCCTTATGGCAGCGGCTATCCCCACTGTACTTCTAGCCAGGCTGAACATGCAGCTCACACAGTGGGCACTACAGGTCCAGTGGGAACAGAGGTCAGATGGCCTACAGTAGATCAGAGTCCTTGTGTCCAGTTCCGTGCGACAGGATTTCTTATGGGGGCAGGATCAGTACAGTCTGTGCCAGGGTGTTCCTTTTCAGCCTCCCCCTCCGGTCCAGACCTTGACAATGGATGCTTTCAGCCAGGGCTGGGGGATCGCAGAACTCAGGGATCATGGTCTCAGTGGGAGCTCTCCCTGCACATCAACATGCAGGAGATGCAAGCTGTGCTGTGCGCCCTTCAGACCTTCCAGCCTTCCCGGGTCCACTTCTTGTCCAGGCAAACAACATATGCGTGGTGTGGTACCTGAACAAACAGGGAGGAATGTGGTCATATCCCCTGTGCAGGAAAGCGATGCATGTGTGGTACTGGGCAGTCCAGTACATCCTCCAGCTGATGGCAGTGCACATCCCAGGAGTCCAAAACATCCTAGCGGATAGTCTCAGCTGCATTCAGACAAGAGCACACGAGTGAGAACTGCGACAGTCAGTAGTCGAAGACCTCTGCAATCTGTGGGGTCACCCAGATCTAGATCTGTCCACCTCCCCATACAATGAAAAACTACCCAGTTTCTACTCACTCGTTCCTGGGCATGGTGTTTTCTGGCGATACGTGCTGTCTCTTTGCTGAACAGGGATGTTCCTCTACGTCTTTCCTCCCTTCCTACTATTGCAGAGGGTACTTCTGAAACTGCAGGCAGAAGGGGCTCACATGATTCTGATAGCCCCTTACTGGCCTCGTCAGATTTGGATCCCTCTGCTCCAGCAGTTAGCCGTGGAACCTCTGGTTCTCCTTCCCCTCTGCTACTACCTTCTGACCCAGGAGCAGAGCAGGCTGGTCCATCCAGGCCTCAAATCCCTTCACCTTCACACGTGGTACCTTCTGATGTAGCTGCGTCGTGCTATAGGGTTTCTGCCAGGGTCGCGCAGGTTCTTACGGAGGCCAGAAAACCATCCACATGAACCACCTATGCAATGAAGTGGAAAAGGTTTTCCATCTGGGCAGCCTCCAGAGGTTGGGATCCTTTTTCCTGCCCGGTTTCTCAGGTCATGGAGTACCTGCTTCATCTCTCAGACCTTGGGCTAAGCTATTCCTCACTGAAAGTCCATTTGTCTGCCATTTCTGCCTACCACATTCTGGTGAATGGCAAAACCCTGGCACAGTTGGAGATTTCCAAAAACTTTTCTGAAAGGAATACTCCACTTGAAACTCCCAGTCCGGAACCCTGTTCCGCCGTGAGACCTGAATTTATTCTTGAGAAATTCACTTTGCCTCCCTTTGAACTGGCCGCGAGTTGCGACCTGCGCTACCTTTCTTGGAAAGCGCTATTTTTAGTTTCTGTTACTTCTGCTCGACAGATTTCTGAGCTTCAGGCCCTGATGTGTAACGAGCCTTATTTGATTTTTCACAGAGACTGGGTGGCTCTGCATACAAATCCTAAGTTTTTACCTAAGGTGGTTTCTGAGTTTATTTTGAATCAGACCATACACTTGCCAGTGTATTACTCTGAGCATTCCAATCAAGGGGAGGCAATCCTGCATGCATTGGATGTGCACAGAATTTTACATTACTACACAAATCGGACAAAAACAGTCCGAGAAAACAGATCAGCTGTTCGTTTCCTTTGCACCCAAAAGAGAGGGTGCCACAGTTTTGAAACAGTGTTTATCCAAATGGTTGGCAGACTGCACTTTGTTTTGTTATCAGAAGTATAACACACCCCTTCTGGGGGAAGTCAAGAGACACTCAAGCAGAGGCATGGCTGCATCTACTGCTTGTTTCAGGAATGTTTCAGCTGCAGACAATTGTGCAGCAGCTATTTGGAGCTCTGGTCACACCTTCACTAAGCATTACAGTCTGAACATTGCCTCTAGGCGCAGGGCTGGCTTTGGACTAGCCATCCTTCAGGGCCTGCTTTCTTAAATCCCTGCCTACTGCAGACCTTTTCCTGCCTCCCATGTTCAGTCCTTGTCTGACTTACACTGCTTGGGACTCTGTCCTAATGGTTATTACCTATTGCAGGAACTGTCTTGAAGTAAGATAGTATAGTCATGTAAGAACGTACCATAACAGTAGATCTTTGAGAGAGGCTCTTGCATTAGGTACCTTTTTCCCTCCCACCTTCCCCCTACTTCTGCTGCTACTTTTCTACATATCCTTTTTTTGGCTCCAGGAGTCCACTCCTTCTCCTGTCGCACCTTCTTAGGTCTCCGGTAGGAGAACTGGAGGGCAGGCATGGGGGCCACCCACTATAGAGGGTCACGCTGACGTCTGCCTGACGCGATTGGGCTGTCCCTGCTAGACACTACTAGCTAAGTTTTCCGTGTGGTCCTAGTGCCTGACTGCTCAGTCCTAATGGTTATTACCTACTGCAAGAGCCTCTTTCAAAGATCTACTGTTACGGTAGGTTCTTGCGTAACTGTACTTCTAGGTCAGCCTAAAAAAAGGTTTGGTAGTTTTTGTAATGTAGATCTGGCCAGAGTAAGTTCCCTCTCTTTAATTGAAATATTTGAATACCAGGCTTTGATTGGTGAGCATCTTGTCACTGCACTTTTGGTAATTTATAACTTTCTATATTCGGGACCTTTTCATCGGACTCTGCAGTACTTCACACTAAGTTGGTTGCCCAGTAGTTTGTGGTATCTGTCCCCAGTCCCAGCTGGTATTATTTCTGTTAAACTACCTGTTTAAGTATTGGAGTTTATTAACTTTGCCTTAAGTTCACTGTTAATTAGATTATTTCACCAATTGTCTTTCAGGCTTACCATTCAAGCTACCTGTTCATGTTATTTCAGGATTGATTCACTCTAGCTCTGTGCATGGCATCAAGCCCCTTTTTAGGTGCAGGTGAACTCAGACTACAGGCTGCTTTATTAAACTTTCTAGAAATTTGGCATGCACTCAGAACAGGAATTTAGACTCTGCCTCCAAAGCATAGTAGGTTCAACTGACACCTATGCCTGCTTTTAAGTAGTTTGGAAGACGGATATACAAAGTACCACAATGAAGATTATTGGTGGGAATGACAGGTGCAGTATCTACATCTTCCTAAGATACCCATAGCCTGCAAATACAGGGCAATGGTTGTGGTGATTGGGGCTGAAGGTGTATTATTCCTTGGGCCTCCTATATACACAGTACATGTGCATAGGTGGTTTATGGTAAGGTTTAGAGCATTGGTATCAAAACCAGGGCAGTAGTTCAATACAGGATGATGGTAAATGGCAATTTTGGAGAATTTATAAAAACAAATTAGGCTGATGTCTATAATTATAGGGTGGTGGTAAAACAATACTATATATCTGTGTATGTTGTATGTATATGTGTGTGTGTATGTATGTATATGTGTGTGTGTGTATATATAATATATATGTAATAGATAACCCACTCTTAAGGTGTGTAGTTGCGCTCTGATATACAGACGCCTTGGTGTGCATTGTTAGCACCCAAGGCGTGCATATATCAGAGCGTGACTACACATCCTACAGTGGGTTATCTATCTTATAACATGGCAAAATTGTTTTGGAGGGGTGAAAGTGCAGATGTGCGGTCGCACTCTGATATACGCATGGTCATGTGATGTGTTTCAACCAACCAGCTGAGATAATTTTTCCTACTCATTTTATAAATATATATATACATGTATAATGTGGTGGTGGCTCACTGTGCTAAAATAGTGATTGTGGAACACTGATGCCATTAAGGGTGAATATTAGCACCGTGTTTTCACAATTTCTTGTTTGTTTACAGATCAAGAAGAGGCAGCATGAGGTGCTGGATTTTCTAGAGGCCAACAAGATAGAAGCTGAAGAGGTTGATATCACGATGCTCGAGGACCAAAGGAGTTGGATGTATAAAAACATTCCTAAAGAGAAGCAGCCTGCTAAGGGCAATCCGCTGCCACCCCAGATATTTAATGGCGATCAGTATTGTGGAGTAAGTATTGTAGTACTCCTCTCCAGCAGTCTGTAAATAATTTAATCAGCGTACCTTAAAGGCATCTTCTTCATCATGTGCAAATCATAAATAACTGAACTTGTTAGAATAATTAGCATCAAAGCCCAGGACGTGAAATTAGTGATAAGAATTGTGTGGAGCTGGGGGGGGGGGTGGCTACATTCTTTAGCATATCTTCTCTTTAGTTTGAGAAATCCTTCTAACCAGCAGGCTGATGTTGCTATTACAAAAAATTACTTGTCGATGCTAAAGCCTCTCAAGACAGAGCTTGATTAGTTTGCTTCCTTCATCAGCGCAGAGCCCTGCCAAATAGAGAGGACACACTGACATGAGAAGCCTGGGGCATTTGCTCTTTTGTCACCGTTTGATCATTCTGGGTTTATAACGAGTGTCAATCTTGTAAGTATATAGCACACTGTAGAAATCCTAGGGTGTTGGGCCCATCCACGTCACCTAATTATAACAACATTTTCAGTTACGCTAAAAAGGAACGTCTTGGCGCACTCAAAGACTGAGAATATGGCTGCATGTCACCAGGCATGATGGCTGTCGGTACATTTGTATATCAGTGTGCTTACCCTCTGCATCCTAAGGATTAAGGTTTGAGTCCCAGTGTTGCTGTTTCAGGGAAAACAAAGACTCACCATTAAAGGGGTATGCAACACTCTGGGACAGGAATGCCAGTTACTTTGCTGTGTATTGCACACAACATTTATCATTTAAAAAAATGCTCTTAAGAAGGATGCCAACATAGAAACAATGAATTTGATGGTAGATAAGGACCTTTTGGCCAACCTAGTCTGCCCATTTTCCCTACCTACTGTAATACCGCAGATCCTAGTTGATCTCCGACTTAGCCTTCCCTTCTGTAATCACTAAGGTTCTCTTATGCCTATCCCATGCATTCTTGAATCCTGTTGCAGTTTTTGCCCCCGCATCCTCCACTGGGAGGCTGTTCCAGGCATCCACCACTCTTTCTGCGAAGAAATACTTCCTCGGCCGGCCCACTGGCACAGCGGTAGAGCTATTGCTTGTGACACTGGTGACCTGGGTTCAGGAATGAACATAGATCATCGGAGGTCTGGCTGGGGGAGGAGGATTGAGTGTCCCAGGGATGCTCTATTCCTCCAGGGGATGAAAATCAGCTGCTCCTGCTGCGATACCACCACCTAGGTGCACATGAGTGGAGGTGTAGCCAGGAGTGCTGAGAGGGAGGCGAGGACGTCGGCTGGGATCCAGAGTGGTGGCACGTCTCAGCATGCCCATGCTCATTGGATCACCTCGCTGGTTACCGTCATCGGGGAAATGGGGCAGAAAAACAGAAAATGGACCCCACATCCACTGCTGGCCCCAGTGCCGAGCCAATGGGCCGACCCTGGAAATGGGGAACAGACAGCCCGACACGATTTGTGTAGGTAGGGAGGAAGCCGGGACTCCCTCCTTCCCCGCCCGGGGGCAAACCATGGCTGGACAGGGGCTAGTCTTTCCGGGTGCTCCAGAGGTATGGCCGAGCCACACGGACACCTTGGGAGACCATGAGAGAGAGGAGTGGTGTGGCGAGGAGGGGGCTAGGGTTACCACCTGTCCCTATTTTCGCAGGACAGTCCTGATTTGGGCAGCTGTGTCCTGCAAAAAACATGAAAAATACTACATGTCATGACATTATAGCAGAAAAAAATATTTCTGACTTTCCTCTAAATGCTGCAAAACAATATAATACCTTAACTAAAATACCTTAAAATAAGAAACACTGAAAACAGATAAAAAACTACAACACTTAGTCTGAATTCTGATTATTTAGAGAAAACAAGTCTGTTGCATTGGTTGAGACTACATATTGTCCTGCGAAAAATCATATTTCCGTAAGAAATGTCCTACTTTGGCCTTTTTAAAAGGTGGTAACCCTAGAGGGGGCTTAAACAAAGAATCAAAGAAAACAAATAAAATACTTGCTCACGATTCCCCTGAGTCTATCCCCTCCAACTTCATAGCATGCCCCCTTGTTCTTGAGCATTTTTTTCTGAAAAATGCTACCTTTTATACCGTGTAGAATATTTGGAAGTCTCTATCATATTCCCCGCCCCCCTTTCCTCCAGGGTGTACATATTGAGGTCCTTTAGTCTTTCCTCATAAGGTTTCTGGTGCAGACCCAGCACCATTTTAGTTGCCCTCCTCTGGACCGCTTCTACTCTGTCTATGTCCTTCCAGAGATGTGGCCTCCAGAACGGGACACAGTACTCCAAATATGGTCTCACCAATAACCTGTACAGTGGCATCACCACCTCCCTCCTTCCGCTGGTGATACACTTCCCTGTGCACCCTAGCATCCCACTGGCTCTCCCCACTGCCTTGTCACACTTTGTGGACACCTTTTGATCATCTGATATGACTACTCTCAAGTCTCTTTCTTGTTTGGTGGTCATTAGTACTCCACCCATGGGTTTCTTTGCCCTAAGTGCATGATTTTGTATTGATTCGCATTGAAACATAGTTGCCACACTCCTGACCACTCCTCAAGCTTTCTTAGGGCCCTGTTCAGTTTTCTGCCTCCCCACCCCAGAGTGTCCACCCTATCTTAGATCTTCCCCTCTAGCCCCTCAGCAATGTCGCTAATAAAGACATTAAAGAGTACCAGTCCCAGTACTGATCCTTATGGCACAGCGCTGGACACCCTCCTTCCCTTGGAGTGAACTCTATTTACCACCACCCTCTGTCACCTATCTCCCAACCAGTTCCTTACCCAGTTTACCACCTTTGGACTCACTCCCAGGCTGCCCAGCTTGTTTACGAGTCTCCTATGTGGAACAGTGTCAAAGGCCTTACTGAAATCTAGGGAGGCCACATCCACTACTCCTTGCTGATCTACTTCCTTGGTCACCCAGTCAAAGAAATCTGTCAGATTTGTTTGACATGACCTCCCCCCAGTGAATCCATGCTGCCTCTGATCCCATAAGTGGCTGGATTCAAGATATTCCATTGTCCTTTCCTTCAGTAGTGATTCCATTAATTTTCCCACTACCAAAGTCAAGCTGACTGGCCTGTAGTTGCCAGCTTCCTTCCAACTACCACTTTTGTGAAGTGGGACTACATCTGCCCTCCTCCAGTCCTCTGGAACCACTCCCATCTCCAGTGAGCGGTTGAACAGGACTGTGAGAGTGCAGCCAACACCTGTCTGAGCTCCTTTAATATCCTTGGATGTGTTCCGTCAGGCCCCATTGCCTTGTCCACTTTCAGATTTGGGAGTTCCTTCAGAAACAAACACTTGTGCTCCTCCAACCCGTACCCTCACACCAAGCAACAACATGTCAGCGTCACCCTTCTTCCAGGAACCATTAGAAGCAGACTCTCATTGAAACGTAGCTGCGTAGTGTGAGGGTCCTGTTCGGAAAGGACAAGTGTCTGACGTCCAGTTAAAAAAATTAAATATTTTTATTTTATTATTGGAAATTGTAAATGAGTGCAGTAAACACCTGCTGGGAGAGCAGGTGACAAAATTGGTGACCGGGGCAAATAACTTATTTAGATGGCTAGGAAACATGCCTAACCATTGTTTAAACTTGGACAGTCCAAGATGCTGTGATCAGCTGCTGTTTAGTGAAGTCCTGTACAGACATTCATACAGAATACAGTAATGAGTTTGGAGCAGACAGTATAGCACATAATAGCAGAGTGAACTAAGCAGTGAGTCTGATTTAGACAGGTGTAAATTTGGAGCAGTTACCACAGTCAGTTCTAAGAGGCACCATTTCAGACCTTGGGAAAGACAGTCACTTGTCCTGTAAAGGGTGCCAAGTGTTTAGAAATCTGTTTAGGTCAGAGATTGATTATGTAAGAAGTCAAAATTTTTTTTTTTGTATATTCTTTTTTTCGTCCTCCTCATGCTCACAGGCTCCCACTTCTTCAGGCTCTGCATGTCTCCCGATAGCCCCTCCTGTCCTAACCCAGCCCTCCTCTTACTCCTCATATTGCAGCCGATCCCGGGATATCCCGGCGTATCCCTTCGCCAGGCGGGCCCCCCTCCTCCGTGGGGGAAGGCACCGGGGGGAGAGGGATGACCCCAGCACACTTTTCTTAGGGCCCGGGGATGCTGCCATGGAGAAGGAGGCCCCGGGAAGGCACTGGAGGCAACCAGGGACAGAGAGCCATCATGCGGCGGCCAGCGAGTGGAATTTCCGTTTTTCTGGTGTTCCCCTTCATGCGATCCCTCTGTTGTGCCTCTGCTCTCCACCGGGGGCCACTGCAGAGCAATCATGCATCCCTAACCTTCCCCAGGGGAGGAGAGCAGTCCTGTGGATGCTCAATTCTACCCCTTCCTCTGCCGACCCCAAGCGCCTGAGTCTGTTCCCAAACCCGGGTCGCCGGTATGGTTCGAGATGTGGCATCCAGCGCCTCAGCCCTCTGCCCCACCGGGCCGGCAGAAGTCAAGATTTTAATCAAGAAAAAATGCTAAGGTATTTGTAGTGGGATACAGTGCCTAAGACACTGTCATCAGTGAAGGTGATACAAAGCCCAGGGATGTATTTAAGCACATTTTTGTCCCAAAGAGCATTAATACAGAATTGGTCTGGTTAAGGGAGACAGTATAGCGCAGTGGTCTAAGGCTCTGAGCTGCAAATCTGGTGACATCCAGCAGACCAGACCTGGGTTTGAATCCCACAACTTCCACTTGCATACTGTGTGACCCTGAGCAAGTCACTGAACTTTCTTGTGCTCCCAGGTCGCTCCTGTAAAAAAGCTTTCAGCTTAGTGTGCTATTCCTGGTTAAACAACTAAAAAAAAAAAAAGAACTTACCAATCAGAAGTAAACCCTTTCTGAAGGTTTTTGATTTGGAGAGAGTTAACAACAGTAGAGCTTGAACCAGTAGTAGAGAGAACAGTATCATCTGCATACATGTATAGATCACAGGAGTGAACAGGGAAGGTCATTTACAAAATACTGAAGACCTTGCAGGACACCCATATCAAGTCAGAGAGAATTCAAGTAGGAGGAGACCACTATGGCCGATTGGGTTTTACCCACAAGTAGCGACTGAAAGCGGTGAACAGGAGAAGTAGAGATAATAGAAGCTGCAAGTTAGAAAGGCAGGAGACATTGAGCAATAGTATCAAAGTATTGGGCAGTTTCAATGACAATAGTGCCAGTGGCGAGCCTTGAGTCCATTTCTGAGAGTACAGAGTATAATATAAAAGAGAAGTGGTCAAAGAGTGTAGGAGATGACGGAAAGCAGTAAAGAACGCAGTCCTAGCATACAGATTAGTCAGCTGCTTGCTAATTGTTCAAAGGTTGCCCCTCTACGAGATGAAGTATTTCAAACATTTTAATATTTTAGTACGTCATGTCTAAGTCTGTACATAAAATTGTGTTTTTAATTGCTAGTAGCCGTGCATGATAGCAGTGAACATTTTGATGTCTACTTTTTTTATTCTATTTTTGATTTTCCCTTCTTGCCTGACTTGCATGATACCTTTCTTTTCCAATTTTGAGTCTGCTTTGCTATTTCAGCAACACTCATGTCTGTGCCCTATCCAGGGTCGTGGCCGGGCTTGTGTTAACCCTTATTGAAGATCCAAAACGGGATATTTTGCTGCATACTTTTCTTGTGACTTAAACAAACTAGTGTAACCCCAGAGGCGCTACCCTTGGGACTACTACCCCTGCCTGACTTCCCTGAGACAGGGTGAGGGGCCCAGATCCATTGACAGGTGCCTCCACCCAGAGGTCGGGGTTAATACAGTCGAGATTGCCTCGGTCACAGCCCTCTGGGTTACTGCAACCCCCCTTTCATCCCACTAGTGGCTCACACTGGGTACCAACAATTCTTTTCACCAGTACATTTACCCCCCCGGGTAGTATCTCTCAGCTCACTCCGGGAACCCCCTGTAAAATAAGATACCGTTATATCACAGTCACCATACAGAAATTCAACAGGGATAAACAAACCAGCCAGGGTGTAATTGCAACACACAAATCTGATTTATTAAAGGGGGGATAACAAGGAAGGGGGAGATCAGGTTAATTGGCTTATCACTATGCTTGTCTACCTAGGGCTCTGTGCACAGGCCTAACCCCAATATTTGCTGTCCCTGGGTACCCAAGCCCTAACGGCTAGTCCAACGTGGCAGCTGGTTGGGGCCCTGACACAGATAGCCTTTACAATCCTGCACTAGAGCAGAAGGAGCGACGGTTCAGTTAGGCAATAGCAATATACTGAAACAATCTTGACACCACTTTTTTTAAACTCTTGCAGGGAGCTACCCTGATGCAGTACTCACAACTCCCACAACAATGGTTCTTTCACCCTTAGCAGGGCTGAGCCTGAAGTTCACCAGCCTCCTCACACATTTATATGGCAAACAACAGAGGGGTACCATATCAGGCAGCTGCTGTCAGGCTTTCACAAACTTGCAGAAGAACTCGGGCAGCAAACGGCAGCATCAACATCACAGGTGGACCGAACGTGATTTAGTAATTCTCTCCAGTCCTCTCAGGTTGAGCCTGGTAGGTAGCTAGGCTGGCACCAGCCTCCTCCGACCGCACGCCGGCGGATTTAGTCTGACTTGCTTGAAAGGGCAAAAATGGCCGCCTCAGGCCTTCATGCACTTCCCGCGCGAACACTTACACAGCGCAGAAGCACAGAGCTCCTCTCCTCTCTTCAGCCACAACGCATCTGCCTTTGGCAGCACTGAGCACTCTTTCCAGATCGGGCACTACCCATTTTCATTGGCTGGCTGAACATGCCCGTCATTTCCTCCTGCTCTCAGTGTTGCGAAAAAGCGCCATGGCCCATAATACCTTTCTCAAATACAAACAGTTCCTCTATTGGTCAGCCGACTCTGTAGGGTCCTGAGGTACTAATTGGTCCAATTCAGCAGTTCTGGACCAAAATGGAGGAGACAATCGAAACAGTCCGTACTGCAAAGAAAGGCAGGTTAGAACAACAACATTATCAGTATTATTGTACGTTATTTCCAGCAACAATCGCATCCCCTAGCGGAGCTCCCTCTGCACCACTAGCGGTGGCAGAAAAGGAGCTATTCTCCAGTGGCCCGGGCGGGACTCGGGCATACAACCACAGAGCCCCCCTCCATGTTAGTTAATTACGGCTGCAACAGGCAGCCCTTAAAGAGACAGCATACAGAGGCTTCAAGAGCACTCACTGGTAACACATTTAAGCGGCTTTAACGCCGAACACCAACTAGGCACGGAGCATTCACCCAAGCTCCGGGGAAGCCTGTAGGAACCCCCATTGGTAGGGGGGTTACACCCTCCCTGGCCTGAGAAAGCTTGACATCCGCGTCAAGTAGTTACCTTTAAGTCACATTTAAGGCCAACAGCTGAGTTAACACTATATCACACTCTGAATTACATACATGAATATTACATTCACAACGTATTATGGTTTATACACATCGTACATATAACTCTTGTTCCCCTTTAAATCAGGTCCTTAGCTCCTGCTCATAACACCGGGACTGGGGGAAACCCTCCCTTTCAGTTACTTTTGGGTCACCTGAAGCAGGGGCACCACACTCAAAGGGCAATACTAACAATCTGGAGTTATCCCCCAAGGCTAACTTAGGCAAGGAACTCGGGGACACATACACCCCTTTGTGGACCACATTTAAGGGCAGGTCCACCGGCTGACCCAGGGACTCATAACTCAACTTTATTACTGGCCGTACGTCTCGGCTGGAGCACCTAGGGGTCTCGGAAAACCCGGAAACAGGACCTGATTCCAATTCAGCCTCACTGACATTAGTAGCAGGAATTTCCACAGGGGAAAAGGACCTAGGGTTCATAGTACTATTGGGAGCCTGACTCTCTACCCCAGGACCCATCCCACTGGGCTCAGCTGGGGGCTGTTTAAATACTGGTGAGGAACCATCAGGGCATTCAACATATTCTTCTGATTCTGGCACATCACTGGCTTGTTCCCCCACATCACTCTCCTCTTCTGAAAAGTCAGACAATTCAGCCAGGCCAGACAGTTCAGCCAGGCTTAAGGACCCCACCCCTTGGGCTTGTCTGCTACCCCACTCATCTTCTGGAGGTATCGCCTCCGGGGACAAAGTAGAGGGCTCAAGCAGTCCAGATGGGCCAATCTCATTTTCTGAATTAACAAGGGGACTGCCCCGAAACAACTGGCTCAGTTCGTAAGAGGGATAGTATTCAATATCATCTTCATTGTCTTCCGACACTGAGTGTTGATTATCTCCTTCTGCAGGGGTTGGACAAGGCTCCCTTGGTGGGCTTGTTGAAGACTCCACAGGTTTGGTTTTTCTCTTGGCAGGAGATCTAGTCACAGGCCGGGAGGGAGTGGCAGTTGAAGGTTCAGCTTCAATCAGGATTTGCCCAATTGGCAGCAGATGATTTCTGTGTATGGTTTTCACATCTTTTGAATTGTTTTCAGGCTGCACTTTATATACAGGTAAGTCTACCAGTTGTCCCACAACAATATGAGGGATGTGATGCCATCTGTCGGCAATCTTATGTTTGCCATGCAGTCCCAAGTTCCTCAACAGCACTCTATCCTCTTCTCTGAGTTCCACTGTTTTCACTTTCTTATCATATCTCTCCTTGTTAGCCAGGTTTCGTTTAGAAGCCGTGGTCTGGGCCAGTTGATAGGCATGGCTCAATTGGGCCTTTAATTTCTGTACGTACTATAGATGATTTTCTGCTTGCACCCCATCGGGGAAACCCCGAAACACACATCCACTGGCAGTCTAGCCTCTCTCCCAAACATTAGTCTGTACGGGGAAAATCCTGTGGCATCACTTTTTGTACAATTATAAGCGTGAACTAGAGCGCTAATCTGCTGGCTCCATCTTGGTTTGTCTTTGGGTTGCAATGTGCCCAACATGTCAAGCAATGTACGGTGAAACCTTTCAGGCTGGGGATCTCCCTGAGGATGGTAAAGGGTGGTTCTTGACTTTCGTACCCCCCACAAAGACAGCATCTCTTTAATCAAGCGGCTCTCAAAGTCCCTTCCCTGGTCAGAATGAATCCACTGAGGAGCCCCATAGTGGACAAAAAAGTTTTCAACAAGTATCTTAGCCACCGTGGTTGCCTTCTGATCCTTGTAGGAAAAGCCTGTGCATACCGAGTAAAATGATCAGTGATCACCAATATGTTACTAACACTTTTCAGATCGGGTTCTAGACTCAAGAAATCAATGCAGACCAACTCCATAGGGGCACTGGTAGAGATATTGACCATGGGGGCAACTCTCTGAGGTAGGGCTTTTCTTTGCAAACACCAGCTACAGGTCTTGACATATTGCTCTACATCCGTACTCATCTTTGGCCAGTAAAATCGAGTCAGTACTAGATCAAGTGTTCGGTCTATGCCGAGATGCCCCATTTGATTATGCAAGGACCTTAGGACCAGTTCTCTAAAAGCTGAGGGCAGCACCAGTTGTTGTTTGTCGACCCAGCCCTCCTTGTTCACAGTCTCTCTGTATAGTAGTTGGTTAATCAACTTTAATTTGGGCCCTTCTTTATATAACAAGGCAGTCCTTAGATCAGTGGAACGTAACTTGGACACGTCCTCCCCGGCCTGCAAAGCCTCCACAACCATGTTTGTCATAAAGTCACGGGATTGAGCCCATTGGAGACTATCATTGTTGAATTGGGGCAGTGAGCTAGTGTCTAGTGCAGAGAAATGACAGTAGGCAACAGGTATGCAGTCTTCGGAGGGCCCCAAGCAATCCACCATACAGTCCACCGCGTCAGGAGACTCCTGTTCCTCTTTGTCAAATTTCTGGCAGAGGGCTCTTATGTCGGGTTCTGACAACCGGACCCAATCAGTTTATGGCATAGGCCTCCGAGAGAGAGCATCCGCATCTATATGGTTTAGGCCCGCCCTGTACTCAACAGCATAGTCGTAGGTGGCCAAGGTAGAGAGCCACCTATGGCCAGTGGCATCCAACTTGGCAGAGGTCTGTACATACATCAGAGGACTGTTATCAGTTTTCACCAATATCTTGGCACCATACAAATAGTCATGAAACTGATCAACAATGGCCCACTTCAAGGCCAGGAACTCTAGTTTGTGCAGTGGATAATTTTTTTCTGAAGGAGCCAGGCTTCGGCTGCCAAACGCTACAGGTCTCAGACCATTCGAGTGCTCCTGATATAACACAGCCTCCAATCTTTGTAGACTGGCATCAGTATGGAGAACGTATGGCTTGGCCAGGTCAGCATAGGCCAACACTGGGGCATGGGTGAGTTGATATATGATGTCATAGAAGGCTTCCTCACACTTAGTAGTCCAATGATCCCCAAACACATCATTTGGCCGGAAATACTTCTTATCTGACTCCGAGCGCAGAACCTTCTTATACTTCTGGTGCGTAGGCGGATACCCCTGAGTGAGGTTGAGGAGGGGTCGAATCACTCGAGAGTAGTCCTTAGCAAACCGCCTATAATATCCACAAAACCCTAGGAATCGCTGCAGCTCCTTCAAATTCCTGGGTTGAGGCCAAGTGGTCAAAGCCTCCACTTTGCTAGGGTCAGTCTCTATGCCCTCAGTGGACACTATGTGGCCCACGATTTTCACAGAAGTCTGGAAGAATTGACACTTGTCGATAGACAGTTTGAGGCCGAAATCCTCCAACCGATCCAAAACCTTGAATAATCGTCGCTCGTGTTCTTCCAACGATCGGCCAAACACTATAACATCATCTAGATAGACCAGACACTCGAGTAGATTCATGTCCCCCATAGCCCATTCCATCAGGCGCTGAAAAGTGGCTGGGGCACCCAGAATCCTTTAAGGCATTCGAATGAACTCATAGAAGCCTAGGGGGCAAATGAATGCAGTCTTCTCCCGGTCGTCTGGGGCCATCGGAATCTGGTAGTACCCACTGCGAAGATCCAACACAGAGAACCACTTACTACCATTTAAACAATCCAATGCATCCTGTATGCGTGGCATGGTATACTGATCCGGAATTGTCCACCTATTCAAAGTGCGATAGTCTACACACATCCGAACTGCCCCATTCTTCTTCCTTACTACTACTATGGGAGAGCATAGGGGCTCCTGGACTCTTGTATTACACCAGCAGCCAACATCTCTTGCAGATGCCGCCTTACATAATCTATGTCAGCTGGGGCCAGGCGCCGGGATCTCTCTCGGAAAGGCCTTTCATCGTATAACCGAATGTGATGCTCAGCCCCTTGTACACATCCCACATCCCATTCTTTCAGGGAGAAAACCTGATCTCTCTTGGCAAGCCTCTCACTAATCCTCTGTTTCCATTCAGCTGGTAGCGGGGAGTCACCAAAATCAAACAAGTCAGGAGTGACTCTGTCATTTCTCCTGGGACCCTTGTTGTTTGGTAGTACTGAAGTGTCTGCACAATGTACACTTGCTAAGATGCACCCTCTTCTTATTCGAATCTCTTTGTCAGACACATTATGCACTTGAACCATCACCCTTTTGACGTACGCATGAGCCCTAGCCAGCAAGATGCTGGGTTTGACCAACAGTCCCTCAGGTAATCTTCCCTCCCCAGGCGCATCCAACATCAACAACTTATTCTTAACATCCATTTTTAGTCATACTTCTCTGTGCAGGACACATTGAGCATTTGGGGCAAGTATCACTGGGTCCGGATCCTTTTTCCACACCACACCCACTGGGCCTTCAGGTTCCTCCGAGCTAAACTTCTTCTGAGTTGTGCTTGCCTGTTGAATCACAGCAGGTATGCTTAAAGCTCGCCCAGTCTGGAAGGCTTGTCTCTCTGAACACAATTGAGCCAATCGTCCGAACATGTGAGCATTCGTCCCAGTCAACAAAGGCACCCCATCATACAGTCCAGTGGGTGGGCAAACTAAAGCTAGGGTCTCCACCTGCTCATCCATTCCAGCCACAGATGTAGAGAAGGATAACCAGACTCTGATATACCCCAAATACGGATAGGCCTTGTCGCTCAACCCCCACACATGTAGACCATTCAAGGGCTGCAGGGGCACCTCAGGTAAGTGGGCCTGATACCAGTCCTGAAACATGATAGTTACCTGAGAGCCACTTTCTAAAACAGCTCGGGTGGGGATCCCATTTATCCGTACCGGGGTCTCCATTGACGGCCCAACCACATCAGACCAGTCGGGGGCTACAGCATTGATAGTCGGCTGGGCATGAGCCCGAGTCACAAAACTTTTCCTGGGGGGGCCAAGACTGGGCCCGGCGATGCCAAGTGATCAGTCTGCTGTTGACTTTCCTTAAATTCTTTGGCCTCTGGCACTCTGGTTGAAGATGCCCATCTTCCCCTCAATGGTAACATAACTTAGGGTCCTGGGGGTCACTATTTGGGGGTGGACACCTTATTTGTGGAGGGCTCTGAGAGGGGTGAGGGGGGTCCCTTGGGCCGGGGTTCTGGCTTCTACATGACTCAGGGGCCCCGGACCTAACGGGCACATAGTAGATTGCTTCAAGTCCCTCACCAGTTCCCATAAATTCCTGACCTCAGCCCTCAACTCACTCTCTACATGGGAATCTGAGGAAATAACTCGCATTCCCACAGTACCTGGAAAATCTGGGGATCCCACAGACCCTCCGGACAGGCTGGTCTCCTCAGGGGTGCTAGGCTCAGGGGTCCCACTAGGGTTCACCGCCCCCACACAAGGCTCCCACCCCTCGTCATCGGTCTCCACCTCTCTAATTTCCCTCATCAACTGACAATATTCAGGCGGGGTAGCCCGTCGATCATGCAACTTAAGTTTTAACAATATTACACTAGAAAATCTAGCAGACTTTAAAACATGTTCCAACCTGACCTGATTCAAGGCCGTGGCAGTGACTCTCCCCTTTTTGTAGGCCGTCTGCAAGGCCCACTCTACCCTAGTGACAAAGGCAGAGAGCTTCTCATTTCTCCACTGCTTGGTAGACCTGAACTTCCACAACAAATTTTCCCCAGTCTCGCTACTCCCAAACACCCCTTCCAAGGCAGAGAGATACTCTGTGGCTGTGGCTTCCAGATTAGTGGCCCAAAAAAACCTAATGGCTTCTAACGCGGGACTCCGCAGGCTCTCCATCAGACTCTTCCTTTTCTCCCCCTCAGAGCATTGCCATTCCTGAACTAAGGGGGTGGCATAGTCCATCCAAGCCTCCAGGTCATCCTCCCTTGGGGGCACTGGCACTGTACCAGAAAAAAGTTTCAGCCTGCGGTAGGAATCAAGCTGAATAGGAGGGACCACTAAGGACAGTGGAGCCAAAATAGAACTCTTGGGAGGGCCAGGGGAGTTGCCTGGGGAGACCTGGGGGAGGTAGCATCACTAGACAAATTCAATGCTTGCAGCAATTCCTGGGTAGTCCTCCCCTCCACAGCCAGCAATTTAAGCAGCTTCTCTTTAAAACTACTAGTCTGGGGAGACCCTCCAGGGGTGACTGACCCACTCCGAATATGAATTAACCTCCATCCCTGTGAGGCACCCTCCGGGTAAATTGCTGGAGGTACCTTCTCAGGGTCGATGGCCACACTACACAGGAGCAGCACCTGCAACATCTGGTCAAGCAGGTCAGCCATAACGCCCTTTCACCTCACTTTACCTAAACATTTTACTCGCTCTGCTGCGGAAATAATGTCCGCTGTTGGGGTTCCAAGGGGCACATCTAACAGCAGTACAGTTTTTTGGGAGTCCAGCTCTTCAGCTTCACCCCACCCCATCAGTCTGTGTACCATTGTTTTGATAGGCCCCAACTTAATTTTTCCTAACATATCCCCTTCCAGTTTTTTCATTTTTTATGCACTTATTCACTTGGCCACTAGGGGACGCTAATCCCAGCGGTGCCTCCAATTTGTAACCCCCCGAGGCACTACCCTTGGGGCTACTACCCCTGCCTGCCTTCCCTGAGACAGGGTGAGGGGCCCAGATCTGTTGATGGATGCCTCCACCTGGAGGTCGGGGTTAATACGGTCGAGATTGCCTCGGTCACAGCCCTCTGGGTTACTGCAACCCCCCCTTTCGTCCCACTAGTGGCTCACACTGGGTACCAACAATTCTTTTCACCAGTACACTTACCCCCCCCCCCGGGTAGTATTTCTCAGCTCACTCCGGGGACCGCCTGTAAAATAAGATACTGTTATATCACAGTCACCATACAGAAATTCAACAGGGATAAACAAACCAGCCAGGGTGTAGCTGCAACACACAAATCTGATTTATTAAAGGGGGGATAACAAGGAAGGGGGGGAGATCAGGTTAATTGGCTTATCACTATGCTTGTCTACCTAGGGCTGTCTGCATAGGCCTAACCCTAATATTTGCTGTCCCCTGGGTACCCAAGCCCTAACGGCTAGTCCAGTGTGGCAGCTGATTGGGGCCCTGACACAGATAGACTTTACAATCCTGCAGTAGAGCAGAAGGAGCGACGGTTCAGTTAGGCAATCAGCAATATACTGAAACAATCTTGACACCACTTTTTTAAACTCTTGCAGGGAGCTACCCTGATGCAGTACTTACAACTCCCACAACAATGGTTCTTTTACCCTTGGCAGGGCTGAGCCTGAAGTTCACCAGCCTCCTCACACATTTATATGGCAAACAACAGAGGGGTACCATACCAGGCAGCTGCTGTCAGGCTTTCACGAACTTGCAGAAGAACTCTGGCAGCAAACGGCGGCATCAACATCACGGGTGGACCGAGCGCGATTTAGCAATTCTCTCCAGTCCTCTCAGGTTGAGCCTGGTAGGTAGCTGGGCTGGCACCAACCTCCTCCAACCACACGCCGGCAGATTTAGTCTGACTTGCTCGAAAGGGCAAAAACGGCCGCCTCAGGCCTTCACACGCTTCCTGCGCGAACACTCACACAGCGCAGAAGCACAGAGCTCCTCTCCTCTCTTCAGCCACAACGCATCTGCCTTTGGCAGCACTGAGCACTCCTTCCAGATCAGGCGCTACTCGTTTTCATTGGCTGGCTGAACATGCCAGTCATTTCCTCCTGCTCTCAGTGGTGCGAAAAAGCACCATGGCCCATAATACCTTTCTCAAATACAAACAGTTCCTCTATTGGTCAGCCGACTCTGTAGGGTCCCGAGGTACTGATTGGTCCAATTCAGCAGTTCTGGACCAAAATGGGGGAGACAATCGAAACAGTCCGTACTGCAAAGAAAGGCAGGTTAGAACAACAACATTATCAGTATTATTGTACATTATTTCCAGCAACAATCACATCCCCTAGCGGAGCTCCCTCTGCACCACTAGCGGTGGCAGAAAAGGAGCTATTCTTCAGTGGCCTGGGCGGGACTCGGGCATACAACCACACAGCCCCCTCCATGTTAGTTAATTACGGCTGCAACAGGCAGCCCTTAAAGAGACAGCATAAGGAGGCTTCAAGAGCACTCACTGGTAACACATTTAAGCGGCTTTAACGCCAAACACCAATTAGGCACGGAGCATTCACCCAAGCTCCGGGGAAGCCTTTAGGAACCCCCATAGGTAGGGGGGTTACACCAGCATGCAGTAGACCTTGCTCCCTGACATAATGAGACAGTGGGTGCACTGTACGAAAACAACCTAGAATACTGATGAAAACTTGCTCTGAGACATATTAATAGGAGAGTGCATGACAGAGGTGAAAATCTTGACCTACACTTTTTACTCTATTTTAAATTGTCCCTTATCTCGTGATTTATACTAAACCCTTCTTTCCCCAGTTTGAGTCTGCTTTAGCACTTTTTTTACATCTGGAATAACAAAAGGAGCACTTCTTTTATATGGCTCGAACCAAGTTTTCATCTGTATTCTCAGCTGTTTTTGAACACCTGCTGTTCCATAAAGCCAGGCAGTAATGTTTGCTACATGCTAGTTTTATAGTCCTAAGAAAAGGGATCTGAAACAATGAGTGTTCAGAAACAAGAGAGAATACTGATGAAAACCCGGTCTGAGCCATAATAAAGGGAGTGCTTCTTTTATTATTTCAACTGTTAAAAAAAAAAAAAAAGAAAAAAAAAGTGCTAAAACAGACTTAAAATGGGAGAGAAGAGAATCGTACAAGTCAGTAGATAAGGGGCAATCTAAAATAGAATAAAAAAGTAAAGGTCAGAATTTTCACCGCTATCGCACATTGCTGCTACAGGTTATCCCCAAAAACAGGACTTTAGAGAGGGCAGGGAGGATAGTGGGAGATGGGCCTGTAGTTTCCAGCATGTCATTAGCACCCCACTTTTATGGAGATGTATTACTACAGAGTGTTTCTAGAGTGTGGCAGATGGGCTTGTAGTTTTCAGTGTGTCTGTAGCACCCCCTTTTATGGAGATGTATTACTACAGAGTGTTTCTGGAAAGTGGGAGATGGACCTGTAGTTTTCAGTATGTCAGTAGCACCCCTTTTTATGGAGCAGTATGA
This sequence comes from Neoceratodus forsteri, assembly GCA_016271365.2. Lineage (NCBI taxonomy): Eukaryota > Metazoa > Chordata > Ceratodontiformes > Ceratodontidae > Neoceratodus > Neoceratodus forsteri. The sequence goes on along the minus strand of CM057449.1, from coordinate 1,135,689,780 downwards.
CTGTAGAATGTTTTCTGGAAAGTGGGAGATAGACCTGTAGTTTTCAGCGTGTCCGTAGCACCGCCTTTTATGGAATGGTATGACTACAGAGTGTTTCTGGGTAAAGAGAAAAGGCTAGGCCCCAGAGCAGGGAGAACATTTAAATAATTGATAATAGAGGTCATGATGGCTATGGTACCCGCTTAATACATTTCGGGGACAGGACCACAGCTGTAGTTGGGTTAATATGAGACGATTCCTGGAGAACCTCACTTGTGTTCATGTGGATGAAGGAGAAATGTTCTGTCTTAGGTAAAGAGGTTTACAGGTTGTTGCGTAAGTGGAGGAGCACCTGTTGAAGTAGTGATCAGTGTCACTGACTTTGTTGTCATCACAGATGTTTGAAACAATTCGTAACTTGGAGTGCTGTTCTGTTGTTGATTCTGGGGTTACCAGAGACCTCTGGCTGGATTTGCAAAAGTGATGACGCAGATGAAATTCACAATTTTTGGCTGCGACTGTCATTGAAAATGCGCCAAAATGTTTGAATGTTATTTTCAAACACTGTGACACATTTGGGACAGTTTACTTGCTGTACGACACAAAAAAGTGGTGTGTGTGTGTGTGTGTAAATTCCTGCAGTTGCATCAAAAATTCAGACTGCGTTTTATGGATGCATTTTTTTTGTTACAAACTGCGCAGCTGCAATAAAAAGAGGCTGGATGTCCAGGAGGCCCCTTAGAAAATGTAGCCCTTTGTTTAGACCAAGCCACTACATCCTTTAAATGGAACAGCTATATCAGGTCTGCTGAGATCCAGGGGACATGAGTACCTCTCACGCTAGCCTTCTGAAGGGGAGCATGTTTTTAAACAAATATTTAAGGAGACAGAATGAAAATGTTGTAAGGATTGCTCTGCATCTAGGGACTGTAGCACCAAATTCCAGTCAGCGTAAGTGAGGTCTGAGGGGCAGTTTTCAAGATGGAAGTGCTGGCCAAATCTCGCAGGTTTAAAAATAGTTTTTGATTTTATAAAAAAAAAAATCTGCAGTTGGCATCAGCAGAACTCAGCTGTATAACATTAACCTAAGATTGGTATTTCAGGACCTTTCTTTTTACGGCTGTGGGCGGAGCCTATAGCCGTTTTGGAATCTGTCTTTTTCCTTAAAACTGCCAACCGTGGCACCTCCCCTTGGACTATTGGAAGTATTCTTCCGAACATCCAACAGAGCTTGTAACACTCCGCCACGATCAGCTGCTACGGAGTAACAGCCGCACTATTTAGGCTGTTACTTCTGTATTCCAGGACAAGAACTGCGCATGCGCACAGTGCAGTTTTGCTGGCACCGCCATCTTCTGAATGGCACAGTGCCATTTACTGCAACTACCCATGCGCTAATGCCACATATGCGCAGTTGCATCACTGCTGCCATCTTGCGGAGGGCACTCCTACCGCACGCTCCCACTGCTTATGTCCTCCCCGCTCCCTCCATTCCCTCCCAGCACCAATGGCTAATAAAACCCTCCCGCTCCCTCCCACTGCTGCTTTCCTTCCTGCTACCTCCGTTTCCCATCCCCACACCAACATCGGGGTGCCCATTCCCCGTGTCGGGATCATGTATACCCACCAAACTCATGTGGCACACTAGGAGCCCACCCTAGTGTGCCCAGATGTATTCCCCCCACTTCCGCTGATATCAGGGTGCCCAATCCCTGTGTTGACATCATGCCCCCCAACTCATGTTGCACACTGGGAGCCCACCCTAGTGTGCCCAAATGTATGTTTTTTTTACCTGTAAAAAAGAAAACTGTCTCTTGTCATCGCCCCAGTCCCCATCCCCACCCTCCCACTGAGCATCCACCTTCCTGCACCCCCCCTTACCCCATACGTACCTGTAGATGTCGACATTGTCATCTTCTCTGTACTGGGACACATCTGCACTCTTGAGAGCCAAACCGCAAACTGAAGAATCAAAGGTAAGCGTGGTATAATGGCAGTCAATGGGTTTTCAACTTATGTTGATATATCAGCCATTTTTAGGAATTTTGCCCCAAAGTTTCAGTATGGGGTTCTTGGATCTCTGCACGGAATCATCTTTCAGGACCAATCAACAAAACAACAGTGTCACTACTCACGAGGTGGGGTCCCAAAAAGCTCATGCTGCAAATTTGGTGAGAAATTCCAAAAAAAAACTGTTACAAGCGTGTGTTGCGCAGTTTCTATGCATGCACCTAACTTTGCCAGTTTTTTATATTTTCACTCCAGATTTTCAACACTACCATTTTTGCACACCTCCTTATTAACATAACAGTACAGCTGTTATTTTTCACATCCTGCCTGAAATGTGTTTTCGCACTTGTGGCACAGAATGGCGCAGTCACTCTGTGAAATCACTTTTCGTGACAAGTGAATGAAATGGCAGTGGCACTCTTCATGAGGTGGGGTCCCAAATAGGCCTTGTTGAAAATTTGGTGAAACAATTCCAAAAAATGGCCGAGTTACACCCTGTCGTTCAAACTTTTCTTTGCAGACGTGTAACTTTGGTCATTTGGCAGCTTGCTGCAGCCGTATTGGCTCTGGCCAGAGTTTGTTTTTTATTACTACAGAAAACATTTTCATCGAAACAAAACAGAATTTCCTTAGAGTATCTCAATTCATGACACTTAGTCCTGCCATGAAGTCACAATCCTCATCATATCGTAATACACTACTTATTTATTTATTGTGAATTGCTTGCCAGAAAGGATCACTGAGTCAAAGTTCAGTTCCAGCTGTGATCAGGAGCACAGGGAGATTAAGTGACTTGCTCAGGGTCGCACATTTTGCAAGGGGAGGTTGTGGGTATCAAACCCAGGTCAGTTGAGTGTGCTCTTTGGCTGTACCATGCTCGTTCACAGCTTGTTGCTGTAACCTCTAGTTATACTGCCAGTCCTAATAATATCACAACTTTTTGCTACAGCAAGGATTCTGATATCACAAGTAAAGAGTTATAATTTCAGTTCAGGAAAAGCAGAACAAGCAGATGATGTCTAAGGGGCAGAGGGCATAGTTTCATGGAAGTGTTTTTAGTATTGAAGAGTAAAGACCTGAAATTTATTTTTTTGGGGGGATTGTATGAGGTTTGAGTTCTGTGGATGCCAACTGTCATTGTTTGCAGGAAACTGGTTAATCACTTTAAGCGCAGGAGGGGCCTTTTGGGTCCTGTTTTTTTATTTTTATTTTTACACAGTAGATTAGACTGTAATCAGTGAAAAGATCTGACAGGGTGCTGGCAGTGACGATAATATCTGGTTGGAAAAATAGGATCCAGTCAAAAAGTAAATGATTAGAGGTGCGAGATGTGTGCTCACTGTCTGCTGTTCAGTGCAGTACAGAATAATGTTAGGATCCTTTGCTTGACAGGTGGTTTATTTTACTCACTTGGATTAGCTTTAGGGGTGCAGCGTTAGTGGAATGATGACACAGGAATTGAGCAATTAAGTATTTTTGTCTGTATATTGTGCCAAGATTGTTAAATAATGGCCAAGTCTGATGTAAATTGTGTTATTTGTAAGGATATTTAAATCATGTCTAATACTTGACTTCATTGTAGACATGCCATGTAAAAGTCACAACCTCAAACATTCGTTTTCCTAGTACTAAATGTGAGGCCAGATTGTTTTATAAGTTTGCACTCATTAAAGCAGCAGCGTTTGATAGTAACCATATAGTTATTTTTTCAGTAATCATGTCTGTCTGGCAGACGTGACAGAAATATTAAGATATCACATTTTCTTTTTATTCTCTTCCATTCTTGAATCAAGATACGGGGTTTTGAAAGTTCCCACTCCCGTGCCCACCATAAAATAAAGGAAAGCAGTCCTTAACAGAACCTCCCAACCCCCCAAAGCCTTACCCTCTGATTAGGCTTTTTGTAAGGAAAATACTTTTTTCCATGTTTTAACTTACTGTATTTTATCATTGAAAAGTGCGGGATTTGGGAAAATGGCAGACACTGTGCGGTTCCATTTCATGTGAAACTGCGGCGCTGCACTACTCGTCTCAGTACACTTTTATATTGAAGTGAGCGGTGCAGTGCTGCTACTTGCACGAAATGGAACTGCACCACGTCTGCCATTTTCCCGAATCCCAGACTTTTCAACCATTAAATACAATAAGTTAAAACATGAAAAAAATACATATTTTCCTTACAGAAAGCCTAATTGGGGCAAGGCTTTGTGGTGGGGTGGCGGTTCTGTTAAGGACTGCTTTCCTTTAAATGCCTTGGTGCAATGTTGTGCTGTTTACTGTCAGAAATGGGTGGTAGCTACATCATAGCTAGGTTATGAATCTAGCATGTACAATCAGCAGGTAGTCTCAACAGAATATATTTTTTAAAATTGTAAGTGGTAGTCATCTTTGGAGCAGAGCAAATTTAGACAGAGTCTAGGAACATCCAGGCCCCTCCCCCCACACACACACACACACACACACACACACACAAATCTAAGGATATCAGAAATATATGTTTGATGGCCGGCCCAGTAGTGCAGAGGGCTGAGGTGCCGGATACCTTACCTCATGCTACCGGCGACTCCAGGTTCGGAATGACCTCGGGTCATCAGAGACGGCTGTGGGATTAAGCAGCCTCATGGCAGCTCTTCTCCTGGGAGGTGGTCGCTGCCTCATAGTCCTGCTGCCACTGGGTGGAGGTCCAGTGTCAGCGGAGGGGTGGTATTGGAGGGGGGCATCTCACGCACAGCGTGCATGTGCCTACACACACACACACACGAGATGGGGTTGGGAGTAAAACAGGGGGAAAAGTCTACAAAATACATATAGAAAAAAAAAATACATTTTTGCCAAAAAAAAGAAGTCATGATAAAGATTTCTGCCAACTCCAAATACTACTGCTTTAAATGATTAACGGCTTTTGGTGGCACAGCAACTATCAGAAAAAGTAAGAATATAGCCTTATATAGGATGCTAAATAATTTAGTGCTAGCAATGAAATGTATTGTTCATCCAGTTTATATGTTGTTACATTAGCATTGCACAAAGGCCAAGGTACTCAGTGGGAATCCAAGGTGAACACAATGTTTTCTGGTAGCCTAGGGGCCTCCATCTGTCCCAGCAGTATCTCTCTGCACTAGGCAGTGTCTATTCTTGTCATCTGGTAGATGTTTTTGCTTTAGGAAATTCGACTTCTACAATACTGTTATGAGGCAGGGCCCAGTCCGCCATGTCCACCACTATGGGTACCTCGGCCCATTACTGAAAACATTATCTAAAACCATAGTTTATATTATTTGTATGTCTTGCTAATAGTGCTATGCTATGGTGTGATGTGACAGTCCCTGGAACTTGCCGCATGTCATCACTGTACTTAGAGTGCCTTTCATATGGAATTCTGAACGTATGCAGATCTCAGCTGTAGGAGCACAACAGTAAGATGAATTAGTGGCCTCTTTGTCAGTATAGGCAGGGACAAATGGGCAGAATGGTTAGGCCAAATTATCCTTTTCTGCTGTCAGATTATTTGCTTCTTGGGGGCAAGGGAGCATCTGATATTGATATCCAGACGTACTATAATAAGCTCTCTGATACTGCGTCTGAGCCACTCAGTATACTAGTATGCATTAGTAATCAAACCTTTGTTTCATTTAACTCATTCTGTCTTGTACAGCCATTTTGTGTTGGGTTAAGCATTCAATCAATCAATCAAATCTTTATTTATCCAGGCGGACACCATTGAGCAAGGCTCATTTGCAAGGTGGACCTGGTCACAGCAAAAACATAGTACAGTAACAAGATAAAACATATGACAATTACCTACATATAAGTAGAATATACATATTTATAATATGATGTCATTTATATCTACAGTCTACATCAACATTTAGCAAAAGAGCCTTTAAGGCTCACAGGTGGATTTAGCCGATATATTCACTTGAAGAAAAACCAGGCAAAGATAATAGTAATGGAATTAGAATAGGTGGCTGGCATACACATGGGATAGGAGTGACACCTGGCCTTGGCCAAGGTAACGATTGTTTAAATCCCGGGGAGGAGTCTGTATGAGGGACCATATGGCTGTACTGGTAAGAATGGATTTTAAGCAATAAGGTACAACAGGGGTTATGTTGATGGGCTGCCAATATGGCCTAGAGGTTAGAGTAACGAGCTGTTCTAGGAACATGCATATGATGTTCTATACACACTTGTTGACTGTTGCCTTTCCCTTTAAGAGGTCACCGGAAATTCTTCAAGCTGGCTCCTCCCACCCACTCGGGTGGTAACTCCCTTGACTGTGCCCCATGATGCCAGCTGTTCCTTTCCACTGGAAGAAACCGGTTCCCTCCTTATCACTGTCGCTCTGAGTAGACCCTTTGTTTTAAAATCTTCAGATTTCCTTCCAAGTTATCAAAAACATTTTGTCTTCATGCTCGTTCTTCATGACCATCATGGATGACAAGAAGTCTGCTCCGGGGTTCTGGAAATGTGTCTGTTGGCAGAAGATTCACACACCGCGTGCATGTACTGCCTGAGCCTTGAACACAATTCCCAGGCCTGTGACGTCAGTTGTACCTGCCATCTGTCCATTCTTGAGGACCACTGCACTCACTTGCTTTTGGGACATCTGAGAGCACGGTACCTGCCGGTCAAGTAGAAGGACTCCCGCCAGGTGGTCTCGGTGGCTGCTGGGTCCAGTGAACAGCTAGCAACTTTCTAGGAGGCAGCAGCCCAGGCCACGGCTCAGGCCTCCTTGGCTTTGACCTTTTTGCCACTTTCTTTGGGCACCTGCTCTATGGCGGCATTTAAAGATTTATGTCAGGCTGTCCCAACTCATGGCCAGGGCCCTTGTCACCTCACAAAGCCAAGTCTAAAAAAGAGGCCAAAAACGGTCTCTCCATTAATCGTGGGATCGGGAACGCTCTTGGGCTTCCGATTCCTGTGCTTCTCCAGATCCGACATCAGTCAGAATTTTGACCCAGGCCACTGGCTCTGCAGTATCCCCATCGGAGCAGTTGGCCGAGATGCCGATCGATCTGCTGGCCAAGATCTTTCTAGAACCGGTTGACCATTTGTCGCCCGAAGAGGCCGATACTTCTTTGTCCAGGACTCCAGTCCTGACTCAGACCCAGAGAGGGATGGATCAGTCCACTGATCTGCCACCTCTTGTTATTGACCAGGAACCTGAGGTGCCTCAGCTCTTGCCGACACCCTATGAGGCCCATCGCTGGATTATTCCCGTTGGTCAAGTGGCTCATGCCAACATTGGCACTCCCACTCTCGACGCTCAGGAAAGCGGTGCCATCGCTATTCTTCATCCTCGTCCTCCTTGGATGAGGAGAGTCTTCTGCCCAAGTTGTGTCGATGCTGTGAGGATCTCATGTGACAACATGGCAGCCTGCAGCAGCGTGGTCCGATGGTCCCACTGGAGAATGTGCTCTCTGCAATGGGAGCTGGTTAGCCAGTGGTCTCAGCGCAGGGGTTATTTAGATCAGCTGGTCACTGTGAGCCAGCAGATGTGGGATGCTCTTCAGTGGTGGTTCATCCCAGAACATCTGCAGAAAGGGATCCCGTTTGTTTGCCCAGAGCTGACGACTAATGCTATGTAGTGGGCTAGGGTGCCCACCTGGGGGGACACAGAGTCCACAGCCTCTGGACCCCCGAGGAGTCCCGATGCCATATCAATCTGCTGGAGCTCCAAGCAGTTCAGCTGATGCCGATTGCCTTTGCTCTTCATATTTGGGGTCAGGTGGTCCAGGTCCAGACGGACAATACCACAACCATGTACTACCTCAGCAAGCAGGGCGGAATGCACTCCCTGCCTCTCAGCTAGGAGACTCTCCGCATGTGGACTCTCATGCGCAGCTTGAAGGCCTATCTCTTGGCCATCCATGTGGCAGGTGTCTCCAACCAGCTGGCGGACACTGGCAGCTGTTTAGGTGAGGTGTCCCTCAACCCAGCAGTAGTACACAGTCACTTCTCCCAGTGGGGCACCCCCTCTGGTGGACTTGTTTGCCTCCAGGGAGAATGCAAAGCTTTAGCTGTTTTCTGTGCAGCCCTCTCAGCAGAGAACACTGCAGGGGGATGCCTTCTTGGGCCCTGGACCCCAGGCCTCCTCTGTGCCTTTGATCCATTTCCCTTGATCCACAAAGTCTTGCTGAAGGCAAGGAGGGACAAGGCTAAGGTGACCCTGGTGGCTCCGGACTGGCCACACCAGTTCTGGTACCTCAGTCTTCTCAACCTCAGCAGCAGGCTCCCGAGGCATCTAACTCTAAGCTTGGACCTGCTTTCCATCAGTCAGAGGAAGGTATTCCACCCAGACCTCAATTCCCAGCTCCTGACAGCCTGGTTCCTGAGTGGCTAGAGTTCCGGGCTTTGGGTCTCTCCGCAGATGTCCTCAGTGTTGTTAGGCTTCTCGGAAGGAGTCGACCAGGAAATGCTATGCCTTCAAATTGAAGAAATTTTCCATTTGGTGTCAGGACAAGGGGTTGGACCTTCAGTCCTGTGCAGTGGCTAGCATCCTTGACTACCTGTGGTCCCTCTCTCAGTTGGGCCTTAGGTCAGTGACCCTCAAAGTGCACCTGGCAGCCATTTCTGCCTACCAAGCATGGGCCGGTCAGCAGTCGGCACAGGAGAATGTGGTCTGGTGCTTTTTTAAAGGCCTTGACCACATTTTCCCTCCGGTGCTTGAACCACCACCTTGGGATCTTTTGCTAGTTTTGACAAAGCTCATGGGTGAGCCATTCGAACCGATGCACACGTGTGAGATGTCTCGCCTGTCGTGGAAGACCACCTTCCTGGTGGCTGTCATGTCAGCCAGAAGGATCAGTGAGTTCCAAGCACTTTTGATGTAGTCTCCTTACCTGGTCTTCCACAGGTACAAGGTTGTCCTTCTCCCCTAACAGAAGTTCCTCCCAAAGGTAGTGTCAGATTTTCACCTTAACCAGGTGACTAATCTCCTGGTGTACTTCACCAACCACACCTTGGAGGCTGAGCACCAGCTCCATGCATTGGACCAGTAGCAAGTGCTACCCTATTACAAGGAGCACAGGGCTAGAGTTCAGGAAGAGGTTCGCCAGCTGTTTGTCACCTACGCTGAAACAGCACCTGGCAGACCAGCAGCTAAGTGGATGATTGACAGGCTGATAGTATCCTGCATCAACCTCTGCTATAGGTTGGGAGGCAGGGAGCCTTCATTTGGGCTTAGGGCTCATTCCACCCGCCATGCTGCTGCTTCAAGGGATGTTCCTATCCAGGAAATCTGCAGGGCTGCTACCTGGAAGTCAGCACACACCTTCATTTCCCATTACTACACTGACCTTGAGTCTCACCAGGATGCTGGTTTTTGGGGCCTCAGTTCTCCAGTCTCTATTCTCTAAATAGGGAGTGAGCACTGAGTTTGCATCTTGCCCCCTCCTCCCGGAGAGCTACTAGGAATCTACCAACAAGTGTGGATAGAACATCATAGTAACGTCCCTAGAAATACAAGTTACTCACTTGTAACAGTAGATCTTACTTCGAGTTGGAGCTCTTGCAGCAGGCTATACAATAAGGCTATGCCACCCGGCACTAGGAGCCCTCAGAAAAATTCTAGCTAGCAATATACCGCGGAGACCATCCCCTGATGTCGGACCGCCTCCGATGTCGGCCAGTGGTATAAAGGGGGCAGTCCCCAGCCCCACCTCAGTTCTTTTCCCACTGTCGACCCGTACACTTCAGCTCCACGGACGCCTCCTGCTACCTGTTGACTGCCATTTCTTCGCGAGTTCCGTGTTCTATTACTTTTGTTAGAGAAGCTCACCCTGGCCCCTTTTGAGACAGCAGCAGATTGGGAATTTTGCTTTCTGTCATGGAAAGCATTATTTTTAGCTGCTGTTACTTCTGCTCAGAGGATTTCCAAGCTTCAGGCTCTTATGTGTAAAGAGCCCTACTTGGTTTTTCACAGGGACAGGGTGTCTTTGAGAACCGATCCTAAGTTTCTTTCCAAAGTGGTGTCCGAGTTTACTCTCAATCTGGACATCCACTTACCTGTGTATTACCTGGACTGTGCTAATCGGGAAGCCCTTCTGCACACCCTTGATGTACACAGGGTGTTCTGTTATTGTGTGGATCGCACCAGATCCATTCGGAAATCTGAGCAGCTGTTCGTCTCCTTTGCCCCAAGGACCTGTGGCACTCCAGTGGCTAAACAGTCACTATCAAAGTGGCTAGTGAACTGCATCACCTTTTGTTACAACAAGTACGATAAACCCTTACCAGGCTCTATTAAGGGCCACTCCACCAAAGGGGTTGCTGCCTCATTCACGTCCCTCAGGAATGTCTTGGCAGTGGATATTTGCGCTACTGCTACCTGGAGCTCATTGCATACTTTTGTAAGGCACTATAGCTTGGACATTGCCTCTTGACAGAGAGTGGGCTTCAGCCTTGCCATCCTTGAGGGTCTCCTCTTATGAGGGCTCTCTCTGTCTTTGGCACCACCACCCTTCCGACCAAGGTCTCTTCTGTACTGCTTGGTGCTCAGTCAGTCCTTATTGTGTAGCCTGCTACAATAATTCCAACTTGAAGTAAGATAGTATACTTGCCTAAGAATTTACTGTAACAGTAGATCTTCGAGAAGAGCTCTTGCAGCAGGCGCTGCTTTCCCTTCCTCCTTCCACCTGGTCTCTTTGCTTCCTTTACTTGGGAACAGTCGAACCCCCTTGGTTCTCCGATTCTTTTCACTTAGTCGGGTCTCCGATGGGAGAACTGAGGTGGGGCTGGGGACCACCCCCTTTATACCACTGGCCGACGTCAGGGGGTGGTCCCCGCAGTATACTGCTAGCTAGATCTTTTCCGTGGAGTCCTAGTACCTAGTGGCATAGTTCTTATTTTGTAGCCTGCTGCAAGAGCTCTTCTCAAAGATCTACTGTTACGGTAAGTTCTTACTGTATGTATGTACTTTCTAGGAGTGGTATATTGATGTTCATCCACACAAACCCACTCACCCTCCCCTGACTGTGGTGCACCATTCTGCTTCCAGTGGGCAAGATCTGGCATCATGGGGCAGAGCTGAGGGAGTTACCACCCGGGTGGGTGGGAGGAGCTAGCTTGAAGACGTTCCAATGAGCTCTTAAAGAAAAAGGCAACTGCCAGCAAGTGTGGATGAACATTATATACCAGTACTAGAACTACTGTTACAGGTCAGTAACCTGTTTTTAATGAGCTTGGTACATGCAGCAGACAAGGGTTTGAGTCCCACAACCTCCACTTGTATACTGTGTTATCCTGGGCACGTTACTTAACCATCCTGTGTTCCCAGGACACACCCGGAAATTTTCTATTGGAAACCACAGAAAATGAATCCCCGACTCAATGGTGTATTAATTTTGGATGGGGGCTGTACTTAGTACTACAGATAAGGAACGGGATCTAGGCGGTATCATCAGTAGCTCCCTTAAATGAGTCAGTGCATCAAGGCCTATAGGAAGGCTAACAGACTGCTGGGATGTTTTGGGAGGGGGATTGACACCAGAAGCGGTAATACTTCACCTCTACAGATCCCTGGTGAGGCCTCACCTGGAGTACTGTGCCCAGTTCTGGAGACTTTACCTCAGAAAAGGCAAGGATAGATTGGAAACAGTGCAGTGCAGAGTAACCAAAATGATTCCGGGACAGCAGAGTAGATCCTATGAAGAACAGCTCAAGGCACTAAGTATGTATTCATTTGAGGTGAGAAGAGAAAGGGGGGATATGATTGAGAACTTCTGATTCCTCAATGTAATTAATAAAGTGAACTGTGGGGAATTACTGTATTCAGTCTGCATACCAGCTTCTGGTCACGTGGACACGAGCGGAAATTAGCAGGTGGGAGGTTCACAAGGGACGTGAGGAAGTACTTCTTTATGGAAAGGGAGGTGGAATCTTGGAACAGTCTGTGAGCGGAAGTGGTGGGTGTGAACACAGTCAGGGGATTCAAGCAGGCCTGGAATAGAATGAAGGGAATAGTGGCTGTCTGGGGCAGCGTTTCTAGGGAGGAGAATGGGGATAGGACAGGGAGGGTTGGTACCCTGGAGGAGCATTAGGTTCCAAGGAAGGTTTCAGGGATTATAGGGAACTTGGGCAGACCAAATGGTCCTTTGGTCTTTTTCTGCTGTCATTGTCTGTGTTTCTGTGTTAATGTCAAGTTCATCGCATGCTGTGGGTGTAATGTGGCACAAGGTGAAGCCGAATGCCACATGCTCTTGATAGGGAAGATTGACTGGACATCAACATAACCCGTGTTGTGCCTTATTTCTCTTATTGTAATTTGATGCACGCATTCTTGATTATTAACATGTTTTTGAATACAGTTTGTCAGTTTTAATGTTTTTAACATAAAATAGTCTTTCTGCTTTACATTTTTCTTTTTATTTGGATCTATGCATACATTATTTGGTTGACAAGAGAAAGGTTACACATTAGCTTCCAAGTAATGAATCATACTGGTCCATCAGGCACCAATAGTATTAAATAGATGGTACCGCTTACAGTGTTGGCTACTGGTGTTCAGGTTAGTGTCAGTTAAGTACTGTTGTTGTTGTTTCTAGGCCATGTGTTGGAATCCAGCAGCAGTCAGACACGGACAGAAAAAAAAAAACGAAGAAAAAAGTAGGCTTACCAGTGTTAACAACTGCTGCTGTTTAGTAGGGAAATAGAGCTTGCAGGGACCGCTGCATTTGGGTTGACAGATTCTGCACTATGTTTTTTTTTTTTTTGGGGGGGGGGGTTTAAAAATCCTTAACCTGCAGAGGGAGAAAGAGAGTGGCTGGAACCATGCAGAGGTCACGTTAAATGACGATGTTTAATTGTCATTTTCACTGCTTGAGACACAGAATGAGTCTGTTGAGTCCACCTGCAGCCGTTAGCAAGTTCAAGCATCCAGATGACGTGCATTCATGAGCCTCATTATGTGATGAGGTCTGATGTGCATACTTATCTAACTGTAAAGGGACACGGTCAGCTTTTTAAGCAGTTTTAATGACCCCTGTACTGTTTGTGGCCATACAAAACCTATGGGCCTCTACAGCTTCTGATCCTCCAGCTGTGGCCACTGCCTTCAACACTTGTTTCACCACATGTGCTTCTACTCCCCTTCCTGCCTCAAACTCCCTCCCTTCCCCTTCTCCTCCTCCTTTCTTCTTCTCACCTGTTTCCCCTTCTTCCACTTTGAAAGCCCTTCTAACCCTTAACCCCTTACAAAGCAGCAGCCCTGGTGGGCTTGACCCTAAGCTCCTGCACCTCTCTGCCCCTGCTATTACCTCTCCTAATGCCTCCCTAATAAGTCTGTCCTTCTCTCTGGCCTTTGTTCCAGCATCTTGAAAACATGCAGCTGTCATCCCCTGCACAGAGGTGGTGACGACTCCTCTCTTGGAAACTTCCGACCTGTATCCCTCCTCCCTACCCTCTCCATACTCCAAGAACACATAGTTCTATCCTAACTCTCTCTTTTCCTTGACTCCTCTTCCTTTTTCACCCCTTTCCAGTCTGGCTTTGAAAACTCCACTCCACCACCTCTTCCCTCCTCCAACTAACAGATTCCGTCCACACAGCTATGGACTAGGGTCTTCTCACTGCCACTGTTTACGTCGATTTAGCAAAAGCATTCAACACCATCTCTCTCTCACTCACTTCTCCTCCAAAAATTAAGATCAGCTGGTCTTTCAGTCTCTGCCACTCATTGGTTCACTCCTACCTCACAGGTAAATCTCAATCTGTGAGCTTGAAGGAGCCATATTCCCTTCCCTCCCCATTACCACCGGTGTCCTCCAAGGCTCCGTACTTGGCCCACTCTTATTCTCCATATTTCTAAATGACCTTCCTTCTGCTTGCTCATCTGCATCCATACACATGCACACAGACGACACAGCCCTATTTGTCTCTGGTTCATTGCCAACTGTGCTGATGTCCAAGTTCCAACCTGATTTCGACTTGGTCCAAAAATGGTTTCAGTCAAATCAGTTATCACTAAACACCAAAAAGACTGTCTCTATGTGCTTTGACAGTAGACCAAGGCTTTCTAAATTCCCGTCCCTCCCTTCCTTCCTTCCACACCATTGATGGCATCCCAGTTGACGAAGTGTTTGCCCTCAAGTACCTGGGTGTCTGGATTGACCGTCACTTCCATTTCTCCCAGCACATAGACGCCATTCGTAAAAAGCTTCACCCTAAACTTGGTGCCCTCTTTAGGCATAAAAACAGCATCCACCTCCCTGCCCACTGTGACATCCTTACCAAGATGATTCTCCCCATCTTTGATTACGGCGATATAGTCTATGGTGCTGCCCCTAAATCCACCCTGGCTAGATTGGATCCCCTCTTCCACTCCTTCTGTCGTTTTGCTCTAAACTGCCCTACTCGCACCCACCACTGTACTCTCTACTCTGCTCTTTCCCTCCGCTCCCTGGAGGATCACCGACTATCCCACTGTGCCTTCTTCACAACCAAATTCTGTCTTTCATCCCTAACCCCCCATCTCGACTCCCTTCTCTCTCCCTCCATCCCCTCCTGCTCCTTCTGAAACTCTGGGTTTCGCTTCCTCAAGCTTCCTTCCTGTAAAACTCTTGTTGGCCAATCTGCCTTCTCTTTCCGCTTTCCTTTATTCTGAAATTCTCTCCCCTTAAATATTTGCTCTGCCTCTTTGAAATCCTCCCTACTTTTTCTTCTCTGCTGCCACACCTCTCCTTCCTGCCACTGTCCTTAACATGCCTGGCCTTTGTAACCTTTTCTCCTGTACACCTGACATTTCTCCTGTCTTCTTGTTACTCCAGATGATCACCTGTAACATATCTCATTTACTCCTGCTCCCATTCCCTTTAGAAGCATCCTATATTGGCTTATAATTGCTCCCCAATCTCTCATCCCAATTTATTATTTAAGGCATATTCTGCCTCTCCCTTTTGTTCCCGGGTGCCTAATGTAACTGTTGCTACTGTATATTGCTTTTATTGTAAGTACCTAGGTACCTAACTGTTGCCACTGTATATGGCACGTATTGTATATACCGATCTATTGTATATATAGGAGATATGACATGGCCTGACTGAAGATATCATCTTTATCTTCACGATAGGCCAGTGATATCATGATTTCTCACGAGTGTCGAAGCCACAAGTGAGATATCGTGATGTCACTGGCCTCGAGTGAAGATAAATATGATATCTTCAGTCAAGCCATGTCATGTTCTGTTTATACAACGTATGTTTTGGGATTTTTTTACTTGCAGTTTTCATGAGATCAGCATTACAATAGCAATAATTAGTCAGTTTAATATAAGTAGAGGTACAACAGCATTCTTTTTAAACTGTTTTTTATTGTAACAACTTGATAAGCATGAGGTTTCACGCTGTGTGCTGCATGCTTAATTTGTACTTTCCATAGGGATTTGCAGGAAGGGGTGTAACAGTTAAGTGTAGTATGGATTTTTCTAAATAGGAAGTATCAGTAGCATACAGGGGTTGTCTTTGTTTGTGCCTGGGAAATTGTTATGCAGCAGCTTGTTTGGCAATTGTGTGCAAAGTCAGGAGGGACCAAGTGTTCATATCTTTGGTCCATAAAATTATTTATTTTACCTTCTCTACTGCTGATCTTGTGTTTTTTTTATTTTTTTTTGGGGAGGATTACTGCTATTGTCGTTACTTTTTTAAAATTGTTGTATTAACTCCCGCGCCCTCCCCTGCCACCACTGTGTTAAATATGAGGGTTCCGTGTTACTTGTTGTTTGTCAGCAGTGCTTTCTTTGGAAGGAGGTGGGGGTATTTTTTACATTTGTCTTTTGTGGCTTGGGAAGATGGTGTGGGTAAGCTAGTGCAAAGTGAAGGAGTAAGCGGGAGTTGTCTGTTGCCATGGTGACTCTGTCTCCGGTTCAAGGGTCATTAGTTGCGGATGTACAGTATGCGGTCTTGTGAATTTCAAGAATTTACTTTTATTTTAGTGACAGAAACAATGGAGAGTACAGTGAGTTGGTTATGTTTTTATTGGTTTTCTCTATAAATGAAGTTCCATTCTAGGAGCGTGGATATGTTGTTCATCCACACTCTTTGGCATATCCCTTTCCCCTTTAAATCTGGCTGGAAGTCTTTAAGCTAGCTCCTTCCACCCACCCGGGTGGTAAATACCTCAGCTCTGCCCCATGACGCCAGATCTTCCTTTCTGCTGGAAGTCTCAGGTTCCCTCATGCTACTAGCAATTCGTAGACCCTGGATTAGCAAAGTCGGTTTTCATCGCAAATTACCTTGAAACTCGTCGGAGTTCCCGATTCCGATTACAGCACATTGGACATGGAGGACAAATTGTCCCCCGGATTTTGCCAGTGTCCCTGCAGCCAGAAAATGTCGCACACCGATCCCCACCTCTCGTGTGTCTACTGCCTGGGTGTCGTTCATGACACCATGGCCTGTACATTCTGTTCGGCCTTCCATCCGAACATTCTGGATGACCACAAGGCATGCCTAAAATTGGGGAAACCGGAGCTTAGAAACCCACCAGTGAAATCTAAGGAGGTGAGGTGGGCGGTTTCCACGGCCACGGAATCCGCCAAGCAGCTCGAGCAGATGGCTGCTTTCGAGCAGGAGGCGGCTCAGGCTTCGGCCAGTCGCAGTTTTTTCGTTCCTCTCAACCTTGGCTCCACCTTTTCGGGCTCCTTTAGGGAGTTGTGCCAGTCTCTCCCCACTAGGGGTGAGGCACCCTCGGGCTCGCACTCCTCCTGCCCTCGGAAGAGGGACAAGGACCCCAAGTCTTCTTCCCGAAGAAGACAATCCTGGGACTGAGAGAGGTCAGAGTCCCAGGAACACGCAGTCTCGACTTTGGTCGAGATCGCATCCTTGGCCGCTGGCTTCACGGATCTTCCGTCGGACCAAGGCACCGAGACCGAGGAAACGGCCAAACTGGATGAGATTACACTCGATCCCATCGAGCCCTTATCACCGACTCCTGTTGACGATTCCTTAGAAAGGACCCCGGTTCTTTCTTTTCCCGATGAGGAGACTGTACCTTCGGGTAACCTCATCGAGGAAACCATTCTGGAGCCTCAGTTTTCACCGACTCTGACATCCCCTGATCGACCCAACCGACCCCGTCAGTGTCGATCGAGGACCAGGACCCCTTCGGTCGAAAAACCAAAGAAAGGTCACAAACACTCCAGAAAGAGGCGTCGCCATCGATTCTCATCCTCCTCGGACGAGGGGAGACTTCAACGGAAACTCCATTGACATTTTGAAAATCTCATGTGGCAACAGCTGATTCTGACCAGTCAAAAGCCAGCTCCGCCGGCAGCACCAGCCATTACCTGGCTTCTGCCTCCCAGGCTGACGCCGACCCCTCCGGAACCGAAGGCTTCAGTTTCCCCACCTGTGGGGCCGGCACATATTCCGGCTCAGCCTATCATGGTCTCCCCACTGATTTTGGTGGAGCCATCACCTAAGCAGCCTCAGGAAGGGGCTCCCTCGAAAGAGGACCGGACAGACACCGGACTTCCCCATCTGTCCATCACTGTCGTCCCCGATCGCCCTCGGCGCATCGAGGGAGACATAGGCAGGAGACCGTTGTATCCCGACTCTTCGGACTCTGATGCCACTGGTTTGCAGTCGCATCCAGGGGATGACTAGTCATCAGTGGCAGGTTTGGAGGAACGTCCTTCCTGTTTCCAGGGCATCCTCCGCCTGATTTCTGAATCTACCAGAATGCCCCTGGAGCCTATCCAAAAGAAGGAGGAATACCCCCTTATGGATATCCTCAAAAGGGGGGATACCCCGACGGAGGCCTTTCCAGTGGTCGAAGCCATTCTTGGCCTGGCCCTTGAGCTCTGGCAGCATCCTGCCTCCTGTCCAGCTCCATCTGCCCGCATGGCCCGCAAGTATACAGTATCCATGGGGTTCCTGGTGGGGTTCACAGAGCATCCCTCAGCCGAAAGCCTTGAGACTGCTTCTGTGTTTAGACACACTGGTAGCTCAGCCGACACTGACCGCTCCCCCCCGGACAAGGAGTCCAAATATATGGACCATTCTGCCCAGAAGGTCTATGCGGCTTCTTCCTTAGGCCTTTGTCAGGCCAGTTCAGTTGTTATCATGGCACACTTCTCTCATGTCCTCTTAGGGTCATTAGGTGAAGTTCTCCCTCATCTCCCAGCGGACATGCAGACCACTGTAAAACAAATCTGTGATCAGGGCTGTGCTGTTGCAAAACAGCAGCTCCAGATGGCCCTGGAAATTGGAGATTCCTGTGCCCGCTCCTTAGCAGCCACAGTGGCCACTAGCTGCAGGGCCTGGCTGAGGTTATCCTCCTTTCTGGCGGATACGCAGCACAAGTTAGCTGACGTGCCCTTCCTAGGCACCGACCTATTCGGTCCAGGTGTGGCTGGTCACCTCCAGCACATAGAGCAGTCCAGTGCCACCTTGGATGCTACCTCTGCGAAGGGTTCTTCAGGCAAGAACCAGCAGAAGTGCAAGAAGAAGCCTTTTTGGCACTCTTCCCCTGCGGTTAGGCAGCCCTCCTTTCAAGGAGGTCACCAGCAGCAGCAGCAGCAGCAGCTGCAGCAGCTCACGCTTGGCGCCCCAGGCCCAAGCAGGGTTCCCAACAGTCCCGTAAAGGAGGCCGAGGTGCTGGTCCAGGAGCCTCCTCCTCCTCTAAGCCTACTCAGTTACGGGTTGTGGGTTGCCACCCCTACACCAGCTCTGGGTTCTTCCGTGGGGGGCCAGCTTCACCACTTTCTTTCCGCCTGGTCCGATATCACTTTGAACAGGTGGGTTCTGGAAGTGGTCGGCCAGGGACTGCCTCTGTAATTCGAGCAGTACCCTCCCAGCCAAGCCCGCGCCTCTCAGGAGGAAAGGATCTCAGCTTACACTCATTCGGCTCTGCGAGACGACGTAGCTCAGCTGCTCTGCAAGGAGGCGGTGGCTCCATGCCGGATCCTCCTACAGACCCAGGCTTCATGTCCAGGTATTTCCTGGTGCCCAAGCGGATGGGGGGGTTGGTGCCCCATCCTAGATTTCCATGACCTGAATCAATTTCTCAGGTCTCGCACCTTCCGGATGGTAACTCTGAACCAGATCATACCATCCCTGGAGTGAAACTTGCGGTTCTGTTCACTTGATCTACAGGACGCGTTCTTTCACATCCCAATCCGTCTGTCCCACCAGCGGTTTCTCCGCTTCAGGGTCAAGGGGACCATATACAAGTTCCGAGCCATGCTGTTCGGCCTGTCATCGACCACTCTGGTCTTCACCAAGCGCATGGCAGTGGTGGCGGCCCATCTTCGGCATCAAGGAGTCCGGATATACCCTTATCTCTACACTGGCTTTTGGCAGGTTCCTCCTTTCAGGAGGTGGAGAGGTCCAGGGATCTGGCCCTCTGAACCTGCTCCCAGCTTGGCCTCTTGATCAACGAGGCCAAGTTGGAACTCATGACCTCTCAGGTGATGGGCTTCATCGGGGCAGAGCTCGACTCTCATCAAGCCAGAGCTCGGCTCCCGGCGGACAGGGCGGAGGTTCTTTCCTTCTTTGCCCGATCATTTCTGGTTGGGCACTTGCACCCTGCCTGGGACTTTCTGTGCCTTCTGGGTTACATGGGGGCGTGCACCTCAGTGGTCCGTTGGGCCAGGTGGCACATGAGCCCCCTCCAGTGGGAGCTGGCCACCCAGTGGACTCAGCGCCATGGTCATTTCGACCAGCTGATCACTGTAACCCAGAAGATGTGGGACACTCTCCAATCGTGGACTGCCCCAGAACAGTTGCAGGAAGGGATTCTGTTTGTCTGCCCAGAGCCGGCGGTCGTCCTGATGACCAATGTCTCTCTCATGGGCTGGGGAGCCCACATGGGGGACAACAGGGCCCATGGGCTCTGGACCACCAAGGAGTCCCGATACCACATTAACCTGTTGGAGCTCAGAGCAGTCAGACTGGCACTGTCAGCTTTCACTCCTCCGCTCCAGGGTAAAATGGTTCAAGTCCAGACGGACAATACCATGACCATGTACTACCTCAACAAACAGGGCGGCACGCATTCCCATCTGCTGTGCAAGGAGGTGCTCCTTATCTGGACCCTCGTAAGTCGGTTGGAGGTGGATCTCCTAGCCATCCATGTGGCAGGAGTCTCAAACCAACTGGCGGATGCTCTCAGCCACATAGGCCAGACATCCCACGAGTGGTCACTTCATCCAGAGGTAGCTTACAGTCTGTTCTTCCATTGGGGCAAACCGTTGGTGGACCCGTTTTCCTCCAGGGAAAACACCAAGCTGAGACTGTACCATGCCCGCCCCCCTCAGCAGGGCTCGCTGCAGGGGGATGCCTTCTCGAGGCTGTGGACCCCAGGCCTCCTCTATGCCTTCTCTCCATTTCCCTTGATCCACAAGGTGTTACTCAAGGTGAGGAGGGACAAGACGAAGGTGATCCTGGTAGCCCCAGATTGGCCACGCCAGTTCTGGTGCTCAGATCTCCTCAGCCTCAGCTGCAGGCCCCCGGAGCAGCTTTGTACATGCCTGGACCTGATATAGTTGAATCAGGGGAAGGTATTCTATCCGGACCTTCAATCCCTGCACCTCACAGCCTGGTACCTGAGCGGCTAGAGTTCCAGGCTCTGGGTCTTTCCAAGGATATCTACACCGTTGTGGGCATCTCGTGAGAATCGACCAGGAAATGTTATGCCTTTAAATGGAAGCGGTTTTCCATTTGGTGTCCGAGTAAGAGTCGGGACCCTTATCCTGCTCTGTGGCTAACATTCTAGACTACCTTTGGTCTCTCTCCAAAGGGGGTCTATGGTCATCGACCCTTAGGGTGCACCTGGCAGCCATTTCTGCTTACAGGGCGCGGGCCGGTCAGCCGACTTTGGCCCAGGAGACAGTGGTCGGGCACTTCTTCAAAGGCCTGGATCACATATCCCCTCCGATGCGTGAACCTCCACCTCTGTGGGATCTCTTGCTGGTTTTGGCAAAGCTCATGGGCAAGCCATTCGAACCCATGCACAAGTGCGAGCTCTCACACTTGTCGTGGAAGATGGCCTTCCTGGTGGCTATCACGTCAGCCAGAAGGACAGGGGAGCTCCAGGCACCCCCACCCGAAATTCCTTCCGAAGGTGGTGTCAGAGTTTCACCTTAACCAGGTGTTGACTCTGCCGGTATACTACCCTAACTACACCTCGGACGCCAAGTACAGGCTCCATACTCTGGACCTCAGACGTGCTCTCTCCTATTATATGGAGAGGACAGTGGAAATTCAGGGAGAGGTTCACCAGCTGTTTGTCACCTACGCTGAAGCCGCTTCTGGCAGACCTGCAGCCAAACAGACCATTGCAAGGTGGAGTACATCATGCATAGGTCTGTGCTATGAGTTAGCAGGCAAGGAGCCTCCTAGTGGGATAAGAGCTCATTCTACCCGCCATACTGCTGCATTGGTGGCTGCTTCCAGGGACATCCCTGTCCAGGAAATCTGTCAGGCTGCTACCTGGAAGTCAGTAAACACCTTTTATCACCCACTACCACATCGACCTTGAGTCACACCGGGATGCTGGTTTTGGGGCCTCTGTTCTCCAATCTCTATTTCCCAAGTAGGGGGTGTGGGCCTTGCCTCTCTCCTCCTGGAGAACTGCTAGGAGTCTGCCAAAGAGTGTGGATGAACAACATATCCCCGCTCCTAGAAGAACAGGTTACTCACCTGTAACAGTAGTACTAGGAGTGGTATATGTTGTTCATCCACATGCATCCACCCGACCTCCCCAGCTTTAGGCGCACAACCTTGCTTCCAGCAGGCTAAGATCTGGCGTCATGGGGCAAAGATGAGGTATTTACCACTCAGGTGGGTGGGAGGAGCTAGCTTGAAGACTTCTGGCCAGATTTAAAGGGGAAAGGGACATGCCAAAGAGTGTGGATGAACAACATATACCGCTCCTAGAACTACTGTTACAGGTGAGTAACCTGTTCTTTCTGTTTCTTGTACTGTGCAAAGTCCTGGTCGGGTGGGTTCAGTCTGCAGCTTGTTTGGGAATCCTCTAAGTTTTTTCATTTGGTTGTTGTGCAGTGTGGCGATACGAACTTGAATTATGACAAATACAGATTTCTTCAATGGGAATAAAATGTGTTTTTTTGTAATTGTTTGTGGTGTCACGGATAGTAGTTTCTAACAGTTTGCTTTTAAGTGGTGCAAGCTGACTTTCACAATATCGGTGGCATGGAAAGTGAAAGTACTGTTTGGAAACGCTGGGGCAAGGTGGAAGGATCGGGCTAATTGTTTTAGTGATGACATATAGGAACATGGAGATATCAATGATATCTTCACTATCTGGTTTAGATGTTACTTTCTATCCATACATTTAGCCCAAAACATACGTTGTATAAACCTATATGTTCTTGTATATATTGTATATCCTTGTATATACCTATCTATTTCTGTTTGCAATCTGTATTTTGTAGTTACCTCTTATACATTTATTTGTCAGTATTTTACATTTATGTAAATGTATATAACTTTTAGTATGTTCTTTTGCTTATCCATCTCCCCTTCCCCCCCAGGACACATCTGGAAACGAGCTATTTGTGCTCAGTGTGTATTTTCCTGGTGAAATGCTTTAATAAACAAATAAAATAAACAGTACTCTCAACGCATTTTCTGTCATGACATTCCAACTGTAATTTCATTCTTTTTTTTTTTTTTTTGTAGGCCTTATTTATGCACAGGCTGACCAGGGAACTCTCTCAGGCATACCTCGCACACCACTGCCACTCTTCCTCCTGTCTGAAACTCTTCCGCCGGGAAAAATCAGGGACAGATACCCTCGTCCTAGCGTGGCCCGACGGACCCCCATGACTCTGAGCCCTTCCCCCCTGAGGTAGGGACATGGGCCACCCTGGCTCTTTATCTATAATCTAGTGCGCCGGACCAGGGTCGGGCGAGGGATTGGGAGAACCGGCAGAACAAGCCCGACAGGAGTGTGGTTGCAGGGCACCGGATGCAGACGTCTCCTATCCCTGCAGCCGGGAATTTTCCTTTGTGTTGGTTTCCCCCAGAGCTTGGACATGCAATGACA
Organism: Neoceratodus forsteri; assembly: GCA_016271365.2. NCBI lineage: Eukaryota > Metazoa > Chordata > Ceratodontiformes > Ceratodontidae > Neoceratodus > Neoceratodus forsteri. Next base: position 1,135,666,782 of record CM057449.1, on the reverse strand, counting down.
TCTGCACACTTACATACTGACGTCCGCCACCACTCCAACCTCCTTAGCTGCATCGCTCCATGTAGTGCCCCCAATCTCCATCGGGGACCACTAGGGAGCGATGAGAAGCCAACCCACCCGGGGTGGAGAGCAGTCCCCCGGACGCTCAATCCACTCCCTCCCCTGCTGACCCCAGCGGCCCAAGTCCATTCCCGAACCCCGGTCACCGGCGTGGCGCGAGATGTGGCGTCCAGTGTCTCAACCCTCAGCGCTACCAGGCCAGCTGTATTTTATTTTCTTGTAAACATTAATTTTTACCAAAAATTTATCTCAGTCGTCCTGCTCCATCTCTGGTGTGTACTCCTTCCCGTATGTCCCTGATGGAGAAACGGTGTTGAATGCTGCTGAACTCATGCATGAACAAGTTTGGTGGCAAATAAAGAAAACAGCTGGCAATATTAATGGAACAATGCCAGTTTGGACAATACATGTAGCTTCTCCAGCTATGGGGTATTTCAGAAAGTAACTGCTGATTGAAAAGTAAAACGGGACTCGACACATGCGTACTACTGCTGGCGCAATTGTGCATGTGCCGAGTCACAGTTTTTACTTTTGAAGCAGCAATTTCTTTCTGCTTTATCACTTGGTTGACGAACTAGAGGTATTGCCAAAATCGACATAGTCCCATTAATACTGCCATCTGTTTTCTTTATTTTCCACAAAAGTGCATCTCTTCTTTTATTAAAGCGCCATCTTAGACAAAAGCATACAGTGCTGACGCGTTTCGGAGTTTCAAGAATCCTTTCTCAAAAGCCAGCAAACAGCTAAAAACAGGGTGTTTATACAGGGCACCCAGTGATGACATCACCAACAGGTCTCACAAAAACAGTGCTAATTATTAAATGCACAGGTATTTGTAAGACATATACACATCTGACAGTGAGAACATACAAGTACAAAGCAGAGAAAAAAACTTGCACATCCAAACATAGGATCTTACTTCAAGGGAGCTCTTGCAGTAGGTAACACCATTGCGACTAAGCCTCCAGGTGCTAAGACCACATGAAAAACTTCTAGCTAGCAGTGCCCGGTGGGGGACCGCCCCCGACATCTGCATGCCAATGTCAGCCTATGGCATAAAAGGGGTGGTCCCCCAGCCCCACATCAGATCTTTTCCCGCTGTCGACCTGCGCTCATTTGACCTTACAGAAGGTTGCTTCAGTCGACTACATTCCTGATCTTTATTTTGTTAATTTTAACCGCTTTCTTTCGACAGTAAACCATCGCTTCCACCATCCGCTGCATGTCTTCGCCGACTTCTTCAAGTGAATCCCGCAAATCCAAGTGTGCCTGCGGCAAGCAGATTCCATAGAAGGACATACCTCCTGTGTTGTCTGCCTAGACCCGGGCCATGACACCGAAGTCTACCAGACCTGCCTGCAATGCAACCAGGCCACACGAAGATGACTCCAGGGAGCCCTGGAGTCCCATCTCCTTCAACAGAAGCTGACCACCATGGGAAAAGAGCAGTGGGCCTGGAGTGCATCTTCCTCACCAGGGACCTCGTCGGAGGCCTCCTCCTCTTCTAAGAAAAAGCACAAGCAGGACAAGGATTGGGACCAGGATTGGCCCACCTCAAGGCAGCAGTCACCTTCGGGGACCGAGGCCGATGTTGGGTCCTTCCCCTGTGGGGGTGGGTCAGCCACTATGGCCAAGCCAGCCCTCCTTTGCTCTGAGCTGCCTCTGACCCTCCACCCGCTCTTATCACGGTGTTAGGCGGTGCCTCTGCAGGTTTGGGGGACTCTTCTGTGTCCCGCTTCCCCTGTCGCTCAGGCCCTTCACCCCTCAGGGTCCTCAGCCAGGTGGCGCAGCTGGTTCTTCAGATGTCGGTCCTCCTTCTGATGCCCACCTGGCCCCGGTGCATTTGCCGGATCCCTACTTAGGGTTCGATGACTGTCCTTTGGACCAACACCCACTGTCGCCTGCTGATGCCGGGACGCAGCCCTCGCCTGGGGGGGGTCCCCACCCCTCGGGCACCTCCTCTTCACAGCTGCTGTTGGTGAGCTTCTCCCCAGCACTTCCCTGCCCGGCACTGGCAGGACCACCAGCTTCTGGTCCTCCTCCGTCAGACCCGGTGCCAGGCTACCCAATGCAGGAATCTACAGGATCCTTCCCTTCAGATCCGGTGCCTCCGCTTTGGGCCCAGCCTAACCCTTCTACAGGTTCCTGGCGTCGCCTCCTGGACCCCTCAGTCCTACCAGGTTCATCACCTGGTCCATACCTAACGCTGGATTTGGCCCCTGGCCATCCTTCGGGTCCCCAGCCCGAACCAGCGCCCCCGTGGGCCGACTTCTGGGCCTCCCATTGATGCCCCTTGGGCCATTGACCGGTCCCTCTGGAACATCGTCAGGTCCTTCCCAGGGTTGCCTGATGTTCAACCCACCATCCGACATGGTGCTGGGGCACTCTAATTCTCTGGCGTGTCATCACCTAACACTGGTAAGTATAATGCTCTGTTCAGTTCATGGTGGGCATACACTCAGTACTTGATGTCAGTCCCAATGGCACCACCGTCGGCTTCTGCACCGACGCAAGTCTGTTCTTAGCCTCCTCCTATGGCTCCCTCACCTCCTCCCCCAGGCCGACGACCCAGCGCCAGGGTGGGCGCTAGCACAGATCGAACTCCGGCTCAGCACCCGATGCTGGACTCAGAGTTCTCCAAGGATGAGGAGTTGAACTTTGTGGAGTAATCGGGTTCTCCCTTCCACTCCTCTCCTGAGGCGCTATGGGTTAAAGAGACCCCCAAGTCCCCTACAGAGGACTCTTCCTTCATGGAGGTGATGAGGCTCATCCAAACGTCACAAAGCTGGCAAATGAAAGAGCAGGACCCTCAACAGCGCCATTTGACAGAGCACCTGCACCTCCTAGAAGTCACATCGGTGGTGGTCCCACCTCTTGTGGCACCCCACAACGACAGTACCACCACTGTATGGCAGCAGCCAGCATCGGTTTCCTCCCATGCCTCAGAAGACAGATGGGTTGTACCATGTCCAGATGGTCAGTCCCACTTTGGGTCCCATCCTAAGGCTGACTCCACGATCCTAACTGCAGCCCACATCGGGGCTCAGATGTCCAAGCAACGGGAAGACTCCCCTCCGGATAAGGAGTCCAGACAATTGGACCACTTTGGGCAGAGTGTGTACGTTTTTTCCACCCTAGCCCTGTGTACCCAAACTTTCTTGACGTACATGATGATCAATAAGCAGTCTCTCAAGGATCAAGCAAAAGGCATTGTAGTTGCCTTGCCGGACTCCTCCTCCAGGGGTCGGTTGGAGCAGCTACTCAGCTGTGCCTCCAGCATGGGCTTCCACGTCCTCTGTGCCACTTATGACATGGTGGATGCCACAGTGTGGAGTACAGCTACTGTCATTTGTCTCCAGCACCATGCAAGTCTGCGCCTGTTGGGCTTTTCCCCAGACGTTTAGGCTTCTATTCTGGATGCCCCTTTCTGGGGCTCTTTTCTTTCTGGCGAGGATGTCCAGGATATGTTCACCTCTACAAGCATCGGGCAAGGCCCGCTTCCTGCACCGTACTCCTCACAGAGGAGTACACCATTCTCCCCTCCATCACTCGGCGCGACACCACTCCCACCAGCACCCTCCAAGTCCCAGAGCAAGCGTCGAGCCTCCTCTGCCCCTAAAGCCATAGCTCCCAAAGTCCATAGGGTTGAGGTGGTTGTGCCCTCTGCTCCCTCCGCCACCTCCCGACTTTAGGCACATCCCCCCTCATCCAGCAGGGTAGTTGGAGGAACAGATGGGGTGGCTTCATTCCCCGCTTCGATGAGGGGGGGGACAATATTTACAGGAGCAAGGTTTTTACTTTTTGGTACCCTTAGGTACCAGTAGTTTTCTTTTATGGCCCTCTCATAGGACCCGCTCTTCAGATGGGGCATACACCCACTTCCCCATGAAAAGGGAGTCACAGGCCCCTATCTGCAGGGGGCAGATGGTCAGTACTTTAACTCCCCTATTTCCTTCAGGGGCTGAGGGGAGCAGGGGATCTCTGACCTTTCCAGGGCCTGTGTTCAATGAGCCTGTATAGGGAATCGCTTGCGCCTTCATGCGATGGCTCCCTCGGGGATCCTACTTTGGGCTTTCTCTGGTCCCAATCTCAGTGCCCTCTTTTTGCAGGCCTCTTCCCCCTTGTTCTTTTAGGCCTCTCTGCGGCCTAGAATCTTTGCCAGATGCCTGACGGCTATGGCCATGCCCTGACATGGCAGTGTTTCAGCATGCTGCCCTGCTTTGATGGCAGGTCCCTTCTGGCTACAGTTATGGGCCGTCTGGCGCAGCTTTGGGGCTCTGTCCGGTAGTTGCTCTTCCGTCAGAAGATCACCGAAACCTATTCATAGTACACATCCCTGACTCCATTTTCCTTGGGGTGTTGCGGGGCTTTGGCATGGCCCAGCTCCTCCCTCCCCAGAACTGGGCATAGGTCCTCGAGGAGCATCTTTCAAATGCTGCCTCCAGCTGCCGGATTCTGGCACTTTCCTCCCCCCCATCTTGGGCCTCTTGACAGCAGTACCCCTGGTCCAGCCCCATATGCATGCCCATGGGGTCCCTGTGGGACCAGGGTGGTCGGGGGTTTAGCTGACTTTTCATCTAGGTCTCCGATTCCGATCAGCTAACGAGTCTCTCCTCTAGTGTCTTTGGCTTCAGACTGGGCTCTCCCTACACACCTGAGCACTAGGGATGAGGGCTATATTCACCCTACAGGCCTTCCACCTGTCCGTCTGTCTAGGGGCCGCTACCACCAGCCCAGCCAGCCAATAGTTGCCTGGTCTGGGACCCTTCTAAGCAAAGGAGGATTCACTTCTCTCTCCCTCATGGGGTGACCACGCCAGTGCGGCATGGAACTATTGGGTATCTCAGGCGTACATGGGCTCAGCTTTAAGGACGGACACGGCACATACCTGTTGTCGAAAAATCTTTCAACACCCAGGGATGACCAGCATTAGTTTTTTCTTTCTCCATCCAACGCCTGTCCGCCCTGTTTCTCTGCTCTTGGTGTTTCCTGACGAGATGCACCCTTTCCCTCTCTGGAGGAGGAGGCACCCCCCACCTCTCCCTTTCTCGCATTGCCAGTTTTTTTCCCTCTAATTGTAGTTAGGGGAGGCAGGAAGGATCCTTATTGCGCCATCCTGGCCATGTCCGGCAGGGTTTCCTCGACTTCCCATTAAGTGGGAGACCCACCGGTTTCTCCTCCCTTCAGTTCCGACCTGCTTTCTCAGGGCTGGGTCACCTGAATCATTCGGATCTGAGGTTTCCCCACTGCTGTGCTTGGCTCCTCCTTGCGTAGCTGTCTCTCACTCTGGGGTCTTCCCCGTAGTTTGTTGGGGTTCTGGTAAAGGCCAGTCAATAATTGAACCAGGTTAATGTTTATTTTTTTAATTTTTTGTTTATGGATTATCTTAGTACAAAGTGGCAACATGTACATAAAATTCACAGTACATATGCAGTCAAGAGGTAGAAGGCAGGTTAATGTTTATTAATACTTGTGAAGGACAGCAGGACTTAACTAATCAGAAGCTGGGGTTTGTGTGAGAAATCCCAGTAACTTTTGCAGTTTGGGGCAGTCTGGTCTGGGCTTTGATCGAGTCAAGAGGGGCTTATACTGTGCGTTGGGAAAGGCTAGAACCCTTTCCAGGACTCTCTTTGGTCAAACGGTCAACCTCCTGAGAATTGGAAAAAGGGATTTATTCTGCCTGAAGGAACTGTGGTTGCAGTTGAACGTCCAAGGCATTGGGTGAAAGTTCCTTTTTGTTTGGAGACTCCAGAGTTTGCAGTCAGCCTGCAGCAGTGTGGTAACCCTGAGATTGCAAAAAAGGGTTAGTTGGAACTGTGTTTGCCAGAGCTTAAAGTTGGCACTCGGCCTGAATCTGAGGACATTTGAGGAGAAAGGTCTGCATGTATCCAGAGCTCAGGAACCTGTTGGTTTTGCTGAAATCCAGCTGTGGAAAGGTGGAGTTCCACTACATAGACTATACATTACTAGCCAAAAGCCACTGGTAAGGTGGAAGTTGGAGAACTTGTTGCTTCGCACCGGAGCTGATTATTTCTTTTCAGGCAAAAGGTGAAAACTGCCATCCTCACAGCTGCAACTTGGAGCAAGGTAGGGAAGCTGCTAACCTGTTAACCCCTATCGAGCGAGGCGGACTGGGCTGCAGGGTGCCAAGGGCATGCACCTGGGTGCTAGGACACTCTGGACCCATTTGGGGAGCTGGATCATGGGTTCACTCCTGGGTCTGGGTTCCTTGCGTTTATGCTCTGTAATCTGGCCTGCTTGGTTGGCTGAAGGTGACAAGCTGCTAGACTCTACAAGCAAGGCAGAAGGTGACAAGCTCAGATACCAAGAAGTGTGCACTCTATCAAAACTGAAACATGTAAACCAAACAAGACTGGGCACTCACCAACCAAATTCATGGGACACCACAACTTCAAGTTTTAAAATATTTAAACTTTATTTCCCATCATGGGATTACTCCTGACGCGTCTCGGACACTGCTTGTGTCCTTTTATGTGTGTACTGCTCACACAGAGCGAGACAGACGGAGTGCGAGTGAGAGAAAGAGAGAGAGGGAGAGAGAGAGAGAGAGAGATATGGAGAGTGGCAGTGGGACATTTAATTCAGTATTCCTGCACTGTCCTCTGTACGCACTGTGTTTGTGTCTATATGTTTAGCTGTGTAGGCACCACAAGGGACGTTTCCGTGTCTCCGCTCTTGTTTGGCTGGTACAGTTTCTGTAATCCCTAGATCAGAGCTGTGGTACAGTAAGTGTCATCCCCAGGTCACATGTACTGAATCTGTCATCCCCCGTTCACATCATAGATTGCTATGCAAAAGTGATGGCACAGATCATTTCCCGGTTATGTCTGTCACACTTCTGTGTACAGCACAAGCAACAGTATGCATGATTTCTTTAAGGACTATTTGTCAAGGTAGCAAGATACAGTCCCTTTTTTGTCTTAAAATAAGGGGAAACAGATGTTTTTTGGGTTTGTACCCTGCCCTCAGGGTTACCCATGTTATAAGCGCAATAACCCACTTCAGCGTATGGGGTTATAGGCATTTAATCCACGCCTGGGTGCTGTGAGGACACTCGGCCTGCAGCCTCATACCTCACAGTGCACCTCAGATGTGGATTAAATGCCTGTAACCCCATAAACCCCATACCCTGTCACGGGTTATTGCTTACTTAATAAAATCTGCTTCACCTTTCATGATCCAGTTGCACCAGTAAGCTAAATCTACAAAGTCACACAGTTCTTCATGGAAGTGGAGTGTTAGATCCCCCACCACCACCACCTCCACCAAAGTTTTGCATAGTTGTTAGTATCATTAAATAGTTCCATGCATTTAACATACATTTCCTTAGTCCTCAGCATAATGTTACCCCCTTTGTCTGAATTCTTTATTACAACCCCCTTAAATTCTCAAGTTCCCCAGAGCTGAAATTTCATCAGGACTAAGGTTCCTGTGATAATGTGTTAGTGGATTTTGAAACACTTTATCAACCGCCTCAGTCAGCAATTTTTGAAAAGTAATGATCGCTAGGCTCATTACCTAAGGACAAAACACAGATTTTGGTTTTAATTTGTTCCTGTTTTCTATACTATCGATTGTAATGTCCATAGAACTGTCTCCTTCTGCTTCATTGAGCATTGCTGTAACATCAGTTCTGTCAGTTATGTTGAAGTCCCAATCCTCATAGTCCCAGCTGCTTTGTGATTCAGTTTCATGGCATGCTGTTGTCGCAGAAACACCAGTAAAGTCCAGTAGATTTTCAGCATTAGTGATTTCTTCCTCAGTTTGACTCACTGTGGAATGTTCCGCAAAATTATTGGTATCCTTTTGTTTTCAAAAAAAGTGCTTTAATTTTAGCTTTCTGATGAGTTTGAAAATGTCCGCTCTAATTCTAAAATAGTCAGACTTAGGGGTGGGAACAAAGGAAAGACCTTTAAGTAAAACAGTTCTTTGGGGTTCTCTGAGATTGATGTCTCTTAAGATGATATCAATTACTTGTTCCTCAGGACCCTCTCTGTGTGCTGCTTGTTTGTTAGTTTCCCCTTGTTTTCCCCATCTGGTCTTTTTTGAGTAATGTTTGTTTTATTTGTGTTGGTGTTTCATGCCCAGTTTGGTTTTCTCTTTGTCCATCTTTTGCTGTAGAAGGGTTTGCAGACTGTTGCTAGGTATGGGCTCCTGTATTTTTGTTGGCTGGTTTCTGGGGTTCCTGTCGTACTGTCTGTCTCTAGAAAAAGAACGACCCCTACTTTTTGAGCGGTCGCGTCTTTCCCACGCAGAGACTTCTTTTTTCTCAAAATCCAAAATGGCCCTGTTTGTTTCATTTTCCCACTAGAAGTTCATTTTCCTGTTTGTTGATCTTTTTGAAATATGCTTTACTTAGTGTTTCAAATTCCGGTTTGCCTTTATAGTTAGATAGCTGTGTTTGTATGTTTTGATTTCAATTTTGGCTGCAGCTTGTCATTTAGTGTCTCGTTTCATGAGTACAGTCATAAATTTATTAGTGTACTCTGTTGCTCCCAATCTTTTTTGTAAATCTTTGTCTTTAAAGCCAGATGAAGGGGCTTTGTCTATTCAAAGACCCCTTGGTGAAACGCCTAACTCTAGATACTTTTCTAATGTTATTTTGTTAAAGTGGTAGTTCAGTTCCACAATACGTTGTCGTTCTAATTTAACAAACAGTTCTTTAAGAGAGGTATTCTCTGTTTCTGGCTCACCTTCAGTGTACAATATGTGTTTCCTTGGCTCCCGGCATCTATTGAGATCCTTCGGGTCTTCTAGTCAATCAGAATCTTCCTCTCCCTCTGATCAGCTGTAGTAAAGGCGTTGCATTCAGGTTTGTTATGCTGTCTTTGATTTTCCAGTTGTAGTACTGAAAAGGGGAGAGTTGAGTGAGAATGACACAACACAGATCAGTCTCTCTAAACAGTCCTCCTGCCCAAGCACCGGTTGGTGCTTCCGGCTGCAGCCACTAAAGGCAAACAAATTGAAGAAGAGCATGGCATGCTGAACTGGGAAAGGGGAGTCAGTGCTGTATAGGGCAGTCAGACCATTTGCATATCCAGTTGAAGAGACACAGCACTCATGGACATAGGAAACTTGAAACATAAATGCATCATTAGAGACTTTCTAGAAGTAATATCTTAATAATGTTCACACTTTTTGCTTAAGTTCCGGTTTCTGAATGCCTTTGAATGTGTAATTGCACTTGCTGTTAGTAACCAATCTGTTAATGTAACTGGTTTTCTTATGATTTTCTGTAATAAGCCTTTACATCACAATATGCTATGAATGATTAACTTAAAGTGTCAAAAGACTAATTTTATATATATATATATATATATATATATATATATATATATATATATATTGTGGAGTACAGCTTAAGTATGTGGCTAATCTAACTGCTGCCCCTTTAAGAACAAGTTAGGGTCATTATTAGAATTTGTATGCTAATTACTGCTTTGCAGGGGCTAGAAACCCCTTTAGTCAGTTTGTTCCTGAACCTCATGGTAAGATGACGTTACCTGCTGATATCTCTACAGTTTATGAAATCTAGATTTAGTAGTTGCCGTATTGGTCCTTGCAAGAATAGATCCAGAAGCAAATGATTTAATACCTTTTAGTGGACCAACATAGATGTAACAACAAGAACAGAGTGCTCTAGCTTTCGGACCAACCAGTCCTTCTTCAGAAGCTAATGGCAGTTGTTTAGAAAATACAATACTTATAACAGCTAGATCATGCAGAAAAAAACAGAAAAAATCCCCATTGGTTTAAAATACTCATTTAAAAAATACAGAAGATGATGTCCAAGAAGTTTAACAGTACCATACTGCCTTCAGCCAGGAGGGTCCCTGAGTCAAAGGTGCTTGGTGGAACACACATACAAAGAATCCTACTGCATATAAATCTAACTGACAGAAGATAACACAGCTGAAGCAGATGACTCTCAAATCAAGCTATGAGTGTCACAGTTTGTGTAAGGATGTGATTACTGAAAGGCAACCCCCACCCAGATTAAAGACAAACTAAGAATGTCTTAGGGCTCCAAGAAGTTTCAATGCCTGCATTATAGACAAGAATTTACCAGTAAAGTCGTCTTAAAAAAATCAGTGCACACTGTGTGATGTGTAAAACCTAGTTGGACCTGTCACCCAGCTGTACTCTCAAGCTTGAACCTGTATAAGACCCAAGAAATTTCAAAAAACTCTAGTGTAGTGACATGACTGTATAAATGATAATTTAAATATAAATTGACATTATTAGTGTCAAACAAAAAACTCTAGTCGATGAACCTCAAGGAATTAAGACCATGTAGCCTGATATGTACTGATGTCAATATACACTGAGAATGTAACAACTTGATGTACCACAAGTGTCTAAGGAATCTGAAAAAGAGATAAAAATGTTATTTCTCTCCTCCTCTTCATACAAACAATACACCCCTACCCCACCCCACATCACCATAATGTGGGGTGAAGTCTCTTTTAAGAGATGTTTTCTTTCTCTCCCCCAACAGACCCCCTCCCACAGACACACACACACACTCTCCTAGTGAACCTTTATTCACTTCAGTCACTGCAGTTGTTCCCCAAAGGAATTCAACTTGTCATGAAATCCTAAGTAAAAGGGCTCATGTCTCCTAATACCTACAGAGCAAAAATGTGACACTATTTAACCGTACTACTATCTGCACAGGAACATTTCCAAGTATTCTGGATAGAACTACCATGAAATAAACCTGCCACCCTCCCCAGGATAAGGTAACTAGAAGTAAATATAAAGTATGTGTGTAAGACCAGAGGTCTAACATACCTACATATCCACAAATTACTACAATAGTAGCCTAATGTAAAAAGATCTGTCCAGGACCCCCATGCAAATGAGGTTACGCACCCCAATATGTACAGAGTTAAAAAAATTTATATGTGACAGTATATGATAACACTCCTGTATGTACAGTAGCAGGGTCGGTAATCTGAATATGGTGCAATGGAATCAATACCACCCCTGGGCAAAGATAAAAAGTAAGGAGGAATTAATATTCATTATGTGTGTGAAGTAAGAATAGTAACACACTATAACTCCATATATCTAAATAGAGGCCTCCCTCAATGTGACAGCAAGTCCCACACCTGTTATATCACATACCTCACAACACATACCTACACACACGCACCCACATCCCACACATGCTGAAGTCCTATAATATGCCAGTCTGAAGAAGAAGAGGTCCGTGGATGTCAGTTTCTGTAGTGTCCCATAAAACCAAGATCGACGTTCATCCCATTTGCTACCATACTGAGATGTAAAATAAGTTTAATCTCAAAAGCTCGTCTCTGTTGTATGTTTCTGAGATTTCCTTTTAAGACCATTACTGACATATCTGAGATTGAGTGGTCAGGCTAGGAGAAGTGGTGCCCCACTGGTTTTTCCGTCTTCTTTGCTGGAATAATAATTCCTCCTTACTTTTTATCTTTGCCCGGGGATGGGATTGATTCCATTGCACCATATTCAGATTACCTAGCCTGCTACTGTACATACAGGAGTGCTATCATATACTGTCACATATAATTTTTTTTAACTCTGTACATATTGGGGTGCGTGATCTCATTTGCATGGGGGTCCTGGACAGATCTTTTTACATTAGGCTAATATTGTACTAATTTGTGGATATGTAGGTATGTTAGACCTCTGGTCTTACACACATACTTTATATTTACTTCTAGTTACCTTATCCTGGGGAGGGTGGCAGATTTATTTCATGGTAGTTATATCCAGAATCATTGGAAATGTTACTATGCAGATAGCAGTACGGTTAAATAGTGTCACAATTTTGCTCTGTAGGTATTAGGAGACATGAGCCCTTTTACTTAGGATTTCATGACAAGTTGAATTCCTTTGGGGAACAATTGCAGGGACTGAAGTGAATAAAGGTTCACTAGGAGAGAGAGAGAGAGAGAGAGAGAGAGAACATCTCCTTAAAGCTAGGTACCCCCCACACATTATGGTGATGTGGGGTGGGGTAGGGTGTATTGTTTGTATGAGGAGGAGGAGGAGAGAAATTACATTTTTATATCTTTTTTTCAGATTCCTTAGACACTTGTTGTACATCAGGTTGTTACATTCTCAGTGTACATTGACATCAGTACATATCAGGCTACATGGTCTTAATTCCTTGAGGTTCCTCAACTAGAGTTTTTTGTTTGACACCAATATTGTCAATTTATATTTAAATTATCATTTATACATTCTTGTCACTACACTAGAGGTTTTTGAAATTTCTTGGGCCTTATATCTAGCTTGAGAGTACAGCTGGGTGACAGGTCCAGCTAGGTTTTACCCATCACACAGTGTGCACTGATGTTTTTAAGACAACTTTACTGGTAAATTCTTGTCTATAATGCAGGCATTGAAACTTCTTGGAGCCCTAAAACAATCTTAGTTTGTCTTTAATCTGGGTGGGGGTTGCCTTTCAGTAATCACATCCTTATACAAACTGTGACACTCATAGCTTTATTTAAGAGTTATCTGCTTCAGCAGTGTTGTCCTATGTCAATTAAATTTATATGCAGTAGGATTCTTTGTATGTGTGTTCCACCAAGCACCTTTGACCTAGGGACCCTCCTGGCTGAAGGCAGTATGGTGCTGTTAAACTTCTCTGACATAATCTTCTGTATTTTTAAATTGAGTATTTTAAACCAGTGGGGATTTTTTGTTTTTTTCTGCATGATCTAGCTGTTATAAGTATTGTATTTTCTAAACAACTGCCATTAGCTTCTGAAGAAGGACTGGTTGGTCCGAAAGCTAGAGCACTTTGTTCCTGTTGTTACATCTATGTTGGTCCATAAAAGATATCAAATCATTTGCTTCTGGATCTACAGTTTATGAATAAACCCGCTTGTTTATTATTTTATGCGTCTGTCTCAGTATTTCGTATGGTTCAGCAAGGTGTCTACTACAGCAGCAACAGATGGGCCTTGCAGAACAGAAAGGAGGTAAGGATCCTTCGTGGCAGACCAACACCAAAACGCAACACATGGTGGAGAATGTGGCCCTTCTGCCCAGACCCCCATCTCGCTTGTCTGCATCGCTGGGTACCCAAGTCATCACCCCAGTATGCCTGAACAGTCTAATGATACTTATACTACCACCTTGGCTGCAGAGAGAAACAATGAACTGTCTCCTGTCTTGTACAGCAGCCTGTAGCCCTCTTACTGTAAAAAGACTAGCAAAGTGAAAGTGTTCGACATTGCTGGTAAGCGGCTCAATGACTGAGCCGTTCAAAACTAAATGTGCTAACCCTGTGCCCCACGGAGCTGCAAACTGTACCACAAGGAGCTGTGAATTGTACCTCCCCCCAGCTCCCACCTTGTGGCAGCCTACCTGCTTGAGAACTCCCTGCCTGTTGCAACAAATTACTACTGCTATGTTTTTGCCAAGCAACCTTCCCCTACTGTAGGGATTCCAGCTCAGAGAACAGACATTTTTTTAAATCAGCCCTCTCTGACTGTGGCTTCCACGTGTGGCTCTACGGTAACCTGCCGTTTGTCCTCCCCACCTCGACTTAAGTGTTGTCCTTCCAACTCACCCCTGCGGCGCAGCAAGCCACTCCAGCAGAGACTGTTAAACAACTAAAAGCGAGACAGCTGAAAGTAAAATACTTTCACCAAGCGTGCACTTCTTCCTTGGTCCTTCTGCAACAGCTCCACGCTGCCCTCCTCGCAATTGCAGCTCCCCGACGATGGCTGCACTAACAGCTGCAACAGACTGCTACAGCACTCCTCCAACAGACAGCCCTGCAACAAAACAGCTTCTGCTCCCAACCTGGCCCAACTTACTATGGCTTCTCGAAAGTAAGTCCTGCTCCACACCATGTCTCAAGCCTGCCGCCCACAGCTCCTGTGGCTTGCCTTGCCATGGCCACGGAACATTCCTCCAGATGGGCCACATCATTCATCTCTCTCCCACTCCACAAGCCTCCTGCCCTCGCAACCGCGGCCTCCATTGTGCCAGCAGCCACATGGAGCATCCGTTTCTCCTGAACTCCTGCAACATCAGAGCTACCACTCCCCGATTAACCACTGCTGCCAAACAAAGCTGCTGCTCAGCCATGCTTCAGAAAGGGGGCCATGCAAACTAAATCAGTAAAACAGAGCAGGGAAAAGCAAAACGCTGCGTGAATTTAAGCGGGGCACAGAACTAAATAAATATACTATTTATGACCAGGGGGCAGTACATGAAATAAAACACAAGCCAAGCCTGAGAGTTCACTAAACAAAACAAACAAATAATAATAAAAATAAAAGAAAGCATAATAAACAAAATGAAATACAGTCAGATAAATATAGAAATTCCCCCAGCATTTTGTCACTCACCACAGCAAAATCCTGCCATTTTCAGTTGGGGAAGAAGTACAGCGGCACGGCAATCACCATTTTGTCCCTTGCACAGCAGCCTCGTGGCAAGAAGCATCCATCTTGTGTGCAACAAAACAACAACACAGGAACCCTTAACCCCCCTGCTGGCGACCATCTTGCTGCAGTTAAGGAATACAGGAACTGTATGTCAAAGTTTGTTGGCCATCTTGTGAAGGGTACTCATATGACCTCACTCCATAGAAATCCATGGCAAATCATTGAAATTAATGGACACTGCAACAAATAGCTGATTTTTGCAAATAAACCTTTATTTAAATAACAGACAACACAAAATTGATTGGGAATTGTTTATTAAGACATTATGTGATGAACTTCACTTACAAATAATTGTACATCTGTCTACAAAAATATTTTCTTCTCGGCACTTCATCTACTCCATGACATCGTGTCCCCTGCATGATGGCAACTCCTTCTCATCCCTACGACCTTCACTCAGTGAAACAAAGCTTGTCTCCAACCACCATGTCCAAAGACAACACAGATATGGGCACCAGAGCATCCAGAGTTCCACCTTCATCCACCTCGAGGGCATGGGGCTAAAAATTAGAAACCATCCTGCACAACATCAAGTCTTCCCTCTCAGCTCAGGGAGCACCAGCTATGCAAGCCATTCAGGATGACCTTGCCTACATTAAGACTTATCTCTCCTCAGTCCACGGTCCATACCAGCCTACAGCCAGTACCCTTCTCGGCCTTGCCTCACGAAGACACTGTTGACTGGCTCAAGCAGCTCCAATTCTGGATTTCCTTATATTGTTGCACTGATCCCTTGCACATTTCCAATGCCTTGCACCTGCTTCTGAGAGGGACTGCCATTTCCTGGTTCAACATACTTACAGAACAAGTCAAAGGGGATACTGCCACTCTGTATACAACTTTCAGAGACCATTTTGTCCAAGCACATCCGCTCTGGTTATTGGAACAACAGCTGTGGGAACGTACCATGCAACTCTCTGCATCTGTAGAGGCATTCATAGTGGACACTGAGTCATGCTGCAGACATCTGCAGAAACCTGAGAAAGAGCAAATCAAAACCTTTGTCCAGGGACTGCTTCCTCAGCTCCGTTCTTATGTAATCCAACAGAAACCAGCAACCTGGATGGCCACAGTCCAAGCTGCTCGACTCACACAAGAGTGCATATTAATGTCCCAGGCCACCAGTGTACAAGTACCTCAGTCGTCACCGCACTCACATGTGTCCAGCATCAGCAATCAATGATAGAGATGCTCACCACAACTATCAATAGTCTGCACCTCAACTCAACTGCTTCTTCTGCTACCTCTGTCAGTGCTCTTCAACCATTTCGACAGCTGCCTGATCTGCCTCCACCTTCACGTGAGCCTGTGACCTGCCAGTGGTGTGGATTCAGGGGACACACTACTGTGGTCTGCTGAAAGCTAAAGTATCACAACAGAAATCAAGGGAACCAAAATAGCCCACCACAGCACAATCCTCAAGCTGATTGCAACTACTCCCAAGATCGGGAACACAGCAACTGACCGCCCCTCTGACTCTTGCAACTCAGACAAACTGTATTCTCTAACTGCTAACTCTGGCACACTCTCACTTCCATGGGCAAAGGTATCTGTCATCAGATCACCACTCCTGCAAACTATGTCCCTGTAACCATCGGAGATTGGTCCACGCATGCCTTGGTCAACACTGGAGCAGAAATCTGTTATCAATAACAGTATTCTGGACAACTGATGTAGTTTGGGGGGGGGCGAGTGGTTGGGACAGTTCGCCAACTTCGTCCAACTCGGGCGCTGTTATGCAATGCCAGATCTGTCTGCAGCAAGACTGGTCTTATCTCAGACTTTGTTGCAAAGGCAGATCTGGCTTGCATTACCGAGACCTGGTTGGATGGGAATGCGGCCCCTTTTTTTAGAGGCAGCTGTTCCCACCGGGTACTCGGTTATACATTGCCCGAGACTGGATCGCAGTCTGTTTCAAGACCAAATTGGGCCTAACTGATGTACCAATTAAAGAGGCCAGGTCATTTGAGTGTACTGTAATAGCTGGTGTAGGGTGCAGGATTGCCCTCATCTACCGTCCACCAGGTGATGAGAAGCTTTTCCTGCAGGAAATAGCAGATTTCGCTGCCGACATGACCTTGGAGTCACCCAGACTGATGGTTTTGGGCGACTTAAGTGCCTGGGTCGACGACGAGTCTTCGCTTTTTGGACAACATTTCCTCCAGGTGATGACATCTCTGGGCTTTACACAGGTTGTTTCCTCAGCTACACATAAGGGAGGTCACTCTCTTGACCTGGTCTTCCTCCTGGGGATCATGGCCTCTGATCTGGTGGTGGAACCAGTTGGTTGGTCCGATCACTACTCTATTGGGTTAAATTTTGAGGCCCCCCTGGGTAGGTCGGCCCCTGTGGAGTTGGTCAGGTACCGCCCTTTGCGAGGCGTGGTCCCTGACGGCAGTCATTGACCTCTTGTTGTTAGATGAGTTCTGCACTGATCCTGAGCAATCGGTAGTGGCCTATAATGGGGCCATAATGAAAGCCCACAATCAGATTGCACCTTTCTGTGTTTGCCCCCTTCCGCTACGCCCTGGAGCCCCGTGGTTTGATGGGGCTCTAAATGAGTTGCAGAGGTTGGGGCGTAGGTTAGAGCATCGTTGGAGGAAGACTGCCTCTGATGCCGATCACCGTATTTTGCTAGAGCGTTATAAACTCTACTAAACAGCAATTTCCCATAAGAAGGCAGTATTCCTGTTCAGGGAAATTTCTGTCACAAGAAATGACTGGCTCAGCTCTTCAGAACTGTTGACAGACTGTGCAACCCAGTCTGTCAGCAGCTCTGTCGAGTTTTTACACAAACTGATTGTGACGAGATCGCTCGCTTCTTTGCAAATAAGGTTGAAGACATCAGGAAGGAGTGCCACCAACTTCACTGTAAGGAGTTGCCATTGATCGGTGCCCTCTCCCAGAACCCGGAGTTTCCTGGAGTACCTTTGGACTGCTGGATTTTGTAGACATTATGAGGATTGTCCAAGAGATGTGTCCCACGTGCTGTAGTTTAGACCCAGACCCTACTTCCCTGATTTTGGGTTGTAGTGAGATCATTGGCCCGGTCTTAACTCGGATTGTCCGGTGCTCTTTAGATACAGGAGTATTTCCTAGCTGCTTGAAGGAGGGGGTGGTGATCCCCCTTCTGAAAAAAGCTTCTTTAGACCCGGAGAACCTAGCAAACTACAGGCCTAACTCTAACCTCCCTTTTGTGGGGAAGGTTATTGAGAAAGTTGTCTGCTCAATTGGATAACCATTTAACCATCCATAGTTTATATGAACCTCTCCAGTCTGGTTTTCGTAAGAGGCATAGTACTGAGACTGCTCTGGCTCGGGTGTGCAATGATCTCCTGATGGCGAGAGAGCGGAGACATTGCTCCATCTTGGTTCTCCTAGATCTATCATCAGCTTTTGATACTGTGGATCATGGAGTTCTGCTTGAATGCCTGAGGTCCATCTGTGGACTGTCTGGTACAGTCCTCAGATGGTTTTCATCTTTCCTCGCAGGGAGAACGCAGAGAGTAGTCTCGGGTTTGTTTTCTTCCGGGGCCTTCTCTCTGCCATGCGGGGTGCCTCAGGGCTCAGTGCTGTCCCCCATGTTATCCGCAGTATATATGCTACCCCTTGGAGACATTGTTAGACGGTACGAGCTGAGGTTTCACTGTTATGCTGATGATACCCAGCTCTACCTGACTTTTGCACCTGACCAGGTTGATGCTGTCTCAGTACTGAACAACTGCCTCACAGAAGTCCAAGATTGGATGAATTCCAGCGGTCTAAAGTTGAACCCAGAAAAGACTGAGGTTTTGGTTGTGGACCCGGGTCATAGGGTAGAGGGATTGAGGATTGGGCCTCCTTCCAGTTTAGTCCTGGGGGAGGACCAGATTCTCTCCGAGTGCGTAACCTGGGAGTGGAGCTTGACGTTGGCATGACTCTTCGACATCAGGTGTCTGTTGTTCCACTCAGTGATCTGCGTGTTTTAGTCCACGCCTTTGTGACATCGCGCCTTGATTACTGTAACTCCCTTTACCTAGGGCTTCCTGGGGTTGATATCCGCTGCTTGCAGCTAGTGCAGAATGCGGCAGCACACTTGTTGACTGCGGCATCAAGAAGATCTCACATCACCCTGGTGCTGCACGCTCTGCACTGGCTGCCAATACAGTGGTGGATCACCTTTAAGGTAGGGCTTCTGACCTACAAAGCCCTACACAGTCTGGGTCCCGATCACTTGAAAGAGCTCCTGGTGCCTTACACCCCTCTGCGACAGCTCTATTCAGCTGACGAGGGGTTGCTGGAGATTCCGAGGGTAAACTTGAAGTCATCTGGTGCCTGTGCTTTTGGATTTGCGGCACCTATCCTCTGGAATTCTCTGCCCCGCCAGCTCCAGGAGTGCAGGACGGTGGGGAGTTTTAAGCAGGCACTAAAGACTTTTTTATGGGCAAAGGTGTTTCCTGTTTTATCTTGATTTTATACCTTATGTATCTGAATATATGTTTGTTTTGTATTTTTGCTGTACAGCGCTTTGAAATTCTGAAAGGCGCTTAACTAAATACATTTTATTATTATTATTCGTCATTTACACAGTGTCACTCTAGCCCACCTGAAGTACATTATCACAGCAAGTACTGCTACAGTACCTATCACAGGCGTGGTCCATGTCAAGCTACACTTTGGCTCACAGCAAGCTACTGTTAAGTTCTACCTAGTGCCTGACCTACAACCAATAGTGATTCTTGGCCTGGGCTTCTTCAAAGCTCATAAAGCCATCCTAGCCTTTGCATCAAGCAAGCTGTCACTAGACCCTTGGAGGCAACTCGCAGCTACAGATTCAGTCACTGTGCCTCCTAAGACAGGGTTTTGATTGCTGAGACTCAAGGTGAACCACTCCCACAAGGTGTTGTTGGCATCGTCACGGGATCCCTCGCTCTGCATTCGTCAGGTCTTCTCCCAGGAAACACCTTGTCTGCTGTGCAGGGTGGCATTGTGTTCCAAAAATGCTGCAACTTCACAGATGAGCCAGTAGTCATCTGAAAGGGTGTCAATATCAGAAAGTTTGTCTGCTTGTCTACAGGGGACCAGCTCCATCTCATGCAAGAACCTCAGCCTGGTTCCTCCAACTCTAGTCCTGCCAGCACTATCACAACCACTCCAGCTTCACCAGAGTTACCCCTCCGTAAGCGACTGTGCTCTTCAAAACATTCAGCATCTCCAACAGAGAAACAGCAGCTTTTGAAATTCTTGGAGAATTACCCGGATGTCTTTGTTGGTCCAGATAACAAGCTTGGATGCTGTGATATCCTGCAACACACCATCGAGGTGCAGCCCAACCAGACACCAATCTGTCGGCAAGCCTATAACGTGGGACACAACCAGAAACAAGTCCTAGAGGACATAAAGATATGCTTGAACAAGACATTATTGAAGAGTCTACAAGTCCTTTGGGTGTTCCTTGCCTGCTGGTGTTAAAGAAGGAGAAAGGGTATTGCTTTGTGGTAGACTACAGAAAGTTCAATGCCTACACAGTGCAGGATGCTCATCCCTTACCTACAACCAAAGATGCCTTAAAGAGTCTTGGCATGGCCAGCCCAGCTTACTTCACCACTCTAGACCTTCAGAGTGGCTTCTACCAAGTCTCCAGTGATCCAGCTTCTTATCCATGCACAGTCTAGCACTGCCACTTACATAGAAACATAGAATTTGACGGCAGATAAGGACCGCTTTGCCCACGTAGTCTGCCCATTTCCCTACCTGATGTTTAAGCTGCAGATTCTAGTTAATCAACAGCTTACTTCCTCCTACCCCCCAGTAGAATTGCCCTACGCCTGTCCCATGCATTCTTGAATTCTCCCACTGTTCCTGACTCCACAACCTCCTCAAGAAGGCTGTTCCATGCATCCACAACCCGCTCTGTGAAAAAATACTTTCTAACATTACCTCTGAGTCGTCTTCCCTCTATCTTCAGATTGAGCCCCCTTGTTCTTGCACATCTCTTCTTCTGAAAGATACTATCCTCTTGTACTTTGCTAAGTCCCTTGAGATACTTGAAAGTTTCTATCATGTCCCCACCTCTCCTTCCTTTCCTCAAGGGTATACATATTAAGCTACTTTAGCCTCTCCTCGTATGTCTTCTGGTGCAGACCCTGCACCATTTTGGTTGCCTTCCTCTGCACAGCCTCCACTCTGTCCATGTCTTTGTGGGGATGGGGTCTCCAGAATTTCATGCCGTACTCCAGATGGGGTCTCACTAACTGTCTGTACAGAGGGACAACAACTTCCTGTTTCTACTGTTGATGCCTCTCCCTATGCATCCCAGTATCCCCCCAGCCCTTCTTACTGCCTTCTCATATTGCTTGCCCACCTTTAGGACATCTGATATAATTACTCCTAGATCTCTTTTGATTTTTGTTGTTGTTATTAACTCACCCCCCATTGTGTACTCTTCCCCTGGGTTTTTGTTTCCCAGACGCATTACCTTGCACTTCTTTGCATTGACTCTGAGCTGCCACATATTTGACCATTCCTCCAACTTTGCCAAGACCCTTTACATTCTTTCCACCCCACTTGGGACTTTTTCAATTCAAACATCTGCCTATGGGACTTCGGAACAGTCCAGCCACATTTCAGCGTGTTATAGAAGCCGTACTACATGGGTTGTCTTGGAAATTTTGCCTAGTTTACCTAGACAATTTTATTGTCTTAGGCAGAACTTTGCCATAGCACCTCCAGCATCTCAAAAAAATGTTTGAACGTCTCAGACAAGCCAATCTCAAGCTTCGCCCAGAGAAGTATTGTTTTGCACAGTATCAAATTCATTACCTGGGACATGTTAATTTTCAAGGCATCTCTCCAGATCCAGACAAGCTCTCAGCAGTCAAAGGCTATCCAGAACCGTACAATCTCAAAGACCTTAGAGCTTTCCTGGGCTTGTCTGGATACTACAGAAAGTTCATTTGCAACTATGCCAAGATAGCAGCTCCACTGTATGCCCTCACCAAAAAGGGATATGACTATACATGGACTTCCGAGTGCAAAGAGGCCTTTGAAACCTTGAAAGAAAAACTAATCTCGTCTCCAGTATTGGCCTACCCAAGGTTCGACCATCCCTTCAAACTCTACTCAGATGCTAGTTCCTTTGCAGTGGGCGCTGTTCTGTGTCAAATCCAAGATGGAACAGAATGAGTTGTGGCTTATGCCGGGCGCTCTATTTCCTCAGCTGAGCGGAACTATGGCATCACAGAAAAAGAATGTCTAACCATGGTATTTGCCGTAAAGAAATTTGACTGTTACCTTCACTACTCCTCCTTTATAGCTATCATTGATCACTCTGCCCTCAAATGGTTATTTGAAATGAAGGAGCCAGTAGGCAACTTCGCCTGATGGATCACCGTGCTGCAATGCTACAACTTTGAAATTCAGTACCAACCAGGTCGAGTTCACTCCAATGCCGATGCTGTAAGCTAGAGACAGTGTTCCTCCACATCATCCTCAACAGACGAAGAATCCTTCCTACAAGCTCTTCCTTTCCATGCCACAGACATGCTTCTTGTGGACACTCCTATAGCACCTCAGGTTACTTTGCTGCTACCACCTGCTTCTACAGAAAAAAAGCACAAATTCTCAACTACTACAAGCAGCCGAAGAACTTTTCCCACCTCCTCTACTCTTGATATCTCCCTGGCAACAGTCGAAACGCAGCAAAGAATAGATCCTCTAGAGTCTGGAACCTTACTGCTACAAAAACATCGCCAGGATGTACTTTTCTTTGCTTCACAGTACTTTCTCAGTGACAGTGTGCTTTTCCATATTTGGACCAAGGAAGACAAGGGCCATTGCACACGGATAGAACTCATGTTCAGTTAGTTGTGCCAGCTTCTCTAGTAAATAAAGTTCTCTCCACTTTCTGGAGGTGATTTGAAAATCCACAGAAAAGACAAGGCTTCACTTCTTCTAGCCTCACATGAACAGGGACATTGTCCAATTTGTCAAATCCTGCCAGCCGTGCTCCCGAAGAAAGCCTCCGATCAAACCAACAAAGGCACACATCATTCCAATACCTGTAGCCACTGAACCATTTCAAAGAGTCAGCACAGACATTCTTGGACCTTTACCTACATGCTCTTACTCTGGCAACAAATACATCCTTGTTTTTGTGAACTTCCATACAAAGTATTTGGAACTAATCCCCGTAAAAGACATTAAAGCTGCCCGCAGTAGCAAATGCCTTCCTGAACAGTCATTTGTCATCACGGTACCTCTCGTACCTGCATTCAGACAGAGGCACTAACTACCTTTCAACCGTTGTGCGAGAAACATGCAAACTTCACGACATCAAAAAGACTCGCACAACAAGTTATCCACAATGCAATGGACAGAGTGAAAGAATGATGTCTACCATTCTCAACACACTCTTCAAGTACCTTGATGAAACTCATGACACCTGGGACCATATTGTTCCCTGTGTTCAGTTTGCCTACAATACTAGCCCTTGTGTCGACAGTACAGAGTACACACCATTTTTCTTAGTCCATGGGCGCTACCCAAGAACTCTACTGGACAGGGATCTCTCACTGCTAGAGATTCCAAAGTCAGCTTCATCATTCATCGTTCCTGTGCTGTAACAGCGTGAACTTGCCAGACGTGTTGCAATCACCACGTTGGGACATAGAACATCTGCCATGCAGAGAATGTCAGCAGCCAAGTCGTACGAGCCTTCATTTTCCATTGGGGACATTGTCTAGTTGTACCGACCTGTTCTAGTTCCGGCGCCACCAAGAAACTGCTTCGCTGTTGGACTGGTCCTTTCTGTATCGTAGAAAAGCTTCCTCCTGTTCACGTCCATTTGCGACGCAAGTCTGATGGAAAGCTGGTACACAACAAAGTCCACATCAACCGACTGAAACATGGATACCTGAGTAACACCCTCCCAGATGATCCCAGTCCCCCAAACAATGAAGCTGCACTTGAACCTGCCATACTCTCTGAAGCTGAAATTCCTTCAGACAACTTGCGACCAGTTTCTCCAGATCCCCACGGTCCTGACACTCTCTAGCCAGATCCTGTTTTGCCTGATCAGTCAGATGACCTTCCTGGGACTTCTCAGTCTTCTTCTTCACAGGACTCTCTTGTACACACACCGGTGTACCAGATTGAGTAGATTGTTAGAAAGAGGTACACCAACGGATCCTGGACTTATTGTGTCAAGTGGTGCGGCTTTGACAGTGCACAGAACTCCTGGGTCACTTTAATGACCTCCATTCCCACTGACTGGAAAAGTCGACAGAGGACATGAATGTTTTTGTAACCGGACTTGGTGAATGGTACCACATACACTTTCATGTCTGCATTCTTTATGATGGTATTCTATATCTACATTCTGTTAAAAAAATAACTGTTCTACAACAAAGTTTTCTGCTAGAATTTTTGTGTCGTTCTAAATATTAGTGTTCTACATGTGTTAATGTAATGTTTATTCTGTATTTGGGTATCCTTCAGCTGCTACCCATCCCCTTCCCTGCACTGTAGCACTTGTCACCCTGACCAAGCTTCAAGTTACTATGGTGTTTTCCCCTTCCCCTTCCCCTGGCAGTATTCTGACTGGTTACCATTGAAGTCCAGATTCTTCCCTCCTCCTCCCGGCAGTGGAGTATTGTTTTGGGAAAAAAATGTTTTCTTAATGTGAATGTTCATTCCATGTCCAATGTTTTTACACTGTTTCTTATTGTTATGATACCATGCTATTTTTGTTCGAGTGGTGCTCACACTCACTGTTCTGGCGGTGATGTGGAGTACAGCTTAAGTATGGGGCTAATCTAACTGCCACCCCTTTAAGAACTCTAGACAATTGTAGCAAGTTAGGGTCAATATTATAATCTGTAAGCTAATTACTGCTTTGCAGGGGCTAGAAACTCCTTTAGTCAGTTAGTTGCTCTATCAGTCTGTTCCTGAACCTCATAGTGAAATGAAGTTACCTGCTGATGTCTCCACATTTTATGAATAAATCCGCTTGTTTATTATTTTATGCGTCCGTCTCAGTATTTTGTATGGTCCAGCACGGTATCTACTACAGCAGCAAATAGATGGGCCTTGCAAAACAGAAAGACAGCAAGGGTCCTTGGTGGCAGACCAACACCAGAACGCCACATATGAATATTACAAGGTCATTACTTCTTGAAAGTCTCTAATGAAGATTTTTGCACTTAAGCTCTATATCTCAATGAAGTCTTGTTTTTTAGCACACTGTGAACTTTGATGCAATGTTTATTTGGTGTGTATCACTTTAATTCAGTGATACATAAATGGGGTACATCCGCGGAATCCTCAGACCCACCCCCTGATGAAGACCTTGTTTTGGGTTGAAGCGCTGTGGCTTTGGGTGCTTGTCTGGGCACTTGCCACAATAAATCATTTTGCAGGTAGCATGTATGTTTAAAGTCTCCCAAGTCCTTCAGTGCTGTGTCTCTTCAGTGCCCCTTATTTTTCTGTTGTGCTGATGATGTCTCTAAAGAAATTACGTGGCCAAGCTGATTCTCTCTTGAGACTTTCTCATGTCCCTTGGATTTACATGACAAGCCTTTGGCCACAATTCTGCCTCCTCGTTTGTGACAATTACCTGTTTCATGTTTAACCAGGAAGGCAGGACAGGACCAGTGTTATGTTGGGATAATGCAAAGCTTCAGGTGCGCTGTGAGACCGAGGCTGCCGAGTGCCTTCAGTTACCCGAGAAGTGACGTTAACCAGCCTAACACATGCCCTGGGTTGCCTTATTGTCATTATAAATTAAACCTGTACAATACGAAAAGGCTTTTTTGTAGGGTTTTCTTTAGCTGGTTTCAGCCCATCACATGGCACTGATGTAACATGATGTCTGGGACAGCCTCTAAATCAGCTTTCAGGAATTTTTGAGCATTGTGCCAGAGGTGACTTTAGTCTTACATTATAATTTCACCCAATCCAGTGCACAGAGCTACTGTACCTCTAATTCTAATCATGTCTGAGCACTAGGAGGCAGCTCTCCACTTTGACCTTGGGGGAAGGATGGCACTATAAAATAACAAAAAAACAAACAAAATCTAGCCAGCCCAGTGGCTCTAAGGGCTGATTCTCTGGCACCTTACCTCTTGCCACGCTGGCAACCCAGGATCGGGAATGAGCTCAGGTTGTGGGGGGTAACCCGGGGCTGGAGAGGATTGAGCAGCTGAAGCACTGCTCTCCGCTCCCTGAGAGGGAAGGAATGTCAGCCCAGCCATAGACTGCCACCAGGTGGAGGCCTGGTGGCAGTGCAGTTTGGGCAGCATGAAGGGAGGGAGCCAAGGAACATCCTGCATGTGCTGTTCCATGCACACACTGGACATCCTACACCAAGGGCAGGGAGTAAATGTGGAAAAGAGCTGGGGGGCTTAATGAAGCCATGCTTGCTCTGCCTGGGTGCATGTCGCCATCTAGGACTATGCCTCAGTCTGCTCTGGATGTGTGAATCGGGGGGGGGGGGGGAATGGCCCTTCTCCCTCCGGCACTTCCACTAGGGGACAGTTGTGGAACCTCAAACTCAGGTAGGCAATGGGGGTCCTGTAGCCACCTCAGGGGGAAATGGGACACTGCTGAACAGCTGCCCCAGACAAGGAGGCTAAAAAGCTATTATTGCAAAAAAAAAAAAAGACTTAATAATCACTTGAACTTAACTCAAGTGAGTTATATATAGCATAATACATGGGGCGGTGTGTTTAATGAGATTTTACACACACCCTGATGTGTTGGATGCTACATAAACCCCAAGAGCTAAGCTTGAGGGGGTTATTTAAGCATCCAACACTGAGAGGTGTGTGTGTAATCTCGAGTTAAACATAACACTCCATGTTTTATTTTATATGTAACCCCTAGGTGGCGCTATCCCAAGAGCTACTACCCCTGCCTGCTTGGCTAGTAGCAGGTTAAGAGGCCTGAGTTCTGAAATGGGTGCCTCCACCCGAAGGTCAGGGTTGGTAGTGGTCAAGCTAACCTGGGCACAGCCCTCCGGGACACTGTAACCCCCCTCTTTCCTTACTAGTGGCCGGAATGATACACAGTAATCACTTTCACAATACCCCGATACACCACACAAGTACCGACACTGTTTGCACTTATCACCAAGGCTTTCCTCTGGCCCGGCCCTGGGGACCCCCTGTAAAACAAGGTTATACACATCAAATAACAGCAGTACAGTACTCTTGCACAAACTGGAACAACAGTCAGGGTAAATGCGAAAAAAGAGTTAGATCTGATTTATTTAAGGGACTTGAACAAGGGAGGAGCATAATCAGGTTAATTTGCTTTAAGGCTGTATCAATCAAACAGTTATGCATGCACTTCAGGGTCCATAAACAGTCACACACAATGGGTACCCAGCTGGAGAACAGTGGGCTAGCCAGGAACATTGCAGCTGGTTGGTGCCCTGTGATGGAAGAAAACAACATGCATAACACACACTATTTATAATCCGGAGCCAGAGGGCTCAGTTCGTGAAAAGAAAACAAGACAATCAGATGACACACTTTTAGATTAGGCTGTTGTTGCAGGGAGCTACCCTGATGATTACTCACGTTACCCAAGACTGGACACAGGCTGGATGAAAATCGAGACAGCAGGTTAATCTGGAGTGCCGGGAGAAGCGGGGCCCACACGAATCGCCAAGGCGTCATCCCTGTTCAAGCGTTGAGCAGGGTGCTGATCCCCAGGCAGGTCTCTCGTTGATGGCTTTCTCTGTGCAGCAGGTAGTTTGGCTAGGCCAGTGTGGCAAGGTCCAGGCCGAATGGAGATGAACGTGGATTCAGTCCGATTAGGTTGGATAAAGCTTCCAGCAAGCAGAACACAGCTCACACAGTGGGGAACCAAATCACGACCCACTTTCAATACACAGCACATTTACATGTAAGGAAATTCTACTGTACCAGGCAAACCGCTCTCCGGTCACGATCACAAAGTCTTCACAAACCGGGAATTCAAAAGCAGCTAGATATCCTGACAGGCCAATCGCATTCAGCAAATCTTTGGTCTTCTTCAGGTTAAAGCCTGGTCACGGTCTTGTGGCTTAAATAATCCTCACAACTCAGATTCAGTCCGAATAAACTCTATTTTCCCTCTCAGGGACAGCAAGCAGACAGGCAAGCCAAAACTCAGCCCTTTCACAGTTCTCCCATGCAAAACTACACAGAACTGCTGCTCAAAATCACTTGAGCCATTACTTCTTCACTTCTCAGCTCAAAACTGAAACTAGCTGCAGCAGCCTGGGAAATTCCCTAAGATCCAAACGGTTCGGTTGGCTGATCCTCCTGTCACTCGCAACAAAAGCTCCCCCTTCAGGTGCAAAATGGCGCAAAAAGCCCCAAACTACAATTCCTACAGATTTTGACTCAAGACAGCTCCTGTAGTCTGGCTCCATTGTAGGTCCCACCAGTACTGATTGGTCCAATTCGCAGTCCAGGACCAATATAGTGGAGGTAAACAAAACAATCTTTGCTGCAAAGAAGGCAGGTTAAACAAACTACATTATCATTATCACTTTAAATGATTTTCAGCAAATAGTTACATCTTTCAACAGAGATCCCTTTCAGATTACTTATGACTGCAATCCAGACAGCTCTTAAAGAGACAGTACACAGAGGCTATACAGGCACTCTCTGGCAATCACATTTAAACTGCTAAAATGCAGGACACCAGCCTGGCAGTGAGCATTTAGGCAAGCTCGAGGAAGACGTTTTGGGAACCCCCATTTGTAGGGGGGTTACATATATAATTGCTGGGGATCATTTTTTCGCCATAGCAATTGTATAAAATAAACATACATCCCTGCAGCTGCAGTCCAGTTGGCTTTTAGCACAGTCCATGGTTGGGGTAAAATGGCTACTAAAATAGAATGTTTCCATTTGTTTTTTTCGAAGGAGCTAACTGTTAGGGCACATGAAGTCAAGTGCATTTGTTTTTAAAATAAGTTACCTCTAGAAGGGCCACAGGTGTTGCGGCTATGGGAAGTATTGGCCACTGAGGAGGCGAGGCGGAGAAGAGTGGCGAATTATAACCGGGTTTCCCTATGGGAGAAAATGCTCCCCATTTATTATAATAAAGTTAATAAGGACTCCAAGGGATGTCTCTTATGGCATAAGAGACTCCTTGAGGTTTAGTCAGACAGAACGGCTGAGCTGAACTTTGTGGTCCTCCTGCCCAAACCTTAGGCTCTGGGTCATTTATATCTTAAGAGACATTCCTCAGAGGCGCTGTCAACTTTTTGTAACTGCTGCAGCAAAGCACCAAATCCTCCACAAGGTGCTGCATGTTGTGGTCATACAGCTGAGATCAAAAACTAGAACTGCGTCTTCAAGTTTGAATTAGACATAGCATAGCTTTCTTCTCGAATAACTGGAATGCCTTTAAACTTCCTGTCTAATTTAGACAAAACAGAAACATTTTTCAAGGTTCCTGATGATAAAAATTAGAGCTAGCCAGCCTGCTTGCATAATCTTGTCACACAGATGACCTGTATTCACATTCTGAGCTCTGATGACACATCTGAACTGGCAGGAGGCTTATCACAGTCTAATTGGATGTGTAAGGCCTCTGAAGAGAGATAGCAGCATCTGGTGCCAGATGACTACCCCTACCATGGTCCAGAGTACTGGAGCCATGCCAGCAAAAGCCCTCCTTAAAGGAGTAGTACAGTTAAACATTTGCAAAAACATATGCTGTGTAGTGTGTTTTGGTTTGTGTGTGTAGGTCTGTCATGTCTTTCCTTTTGTTTGCTATGAAGAGTTTTTTATCCAAATTAGGCTGCTGGTTATGTGGTAGTTTTATGGCCCCAGGGGATCTCAATCTCAGCAAGGTTTATAGCCCTCGTTTTTCCTACAGTGCCTTCTGTTCCATGTAACAATGATGCGCCCAGGACCACTGATTCAGCAAGTATTAGAGATAAGAGCCCAGTTTTCTGGCCTCCACTAAATAGCTCTAATTCAACATTTTTGGTGTGTGTGTGTGTGTGTGTGTGTCAGGACTAGCCAGCAGGAGTAAATGTTTTGCTTTAAAAACTTAATTTCATCAAACTACACACAGCCATGAAAAGCACAGAAATCACCCGAGATCATCAATGTTATTAGTAAGGACTCTAGCTGTTTTCTTACAGAATAACCCAGTCAGTTAGCCTTCAGATATTTGCTAAACTGTAAAAGTAGCCATTAGTGCTCACTGGATAATAAAAGTTACACAACTCTGCTGTTGTAAACTGACTCTAAAGCAGCGCTTGCTGAATTCATGGTCCCGTCTGCATCGCTGTCACATGAGAGAGGAGGCATTGTAGGAACAAGATGAGCAATACACCAGACTGAGATGGAGATCCCCAGGGGCCATAAATTAAACTACCATAAAATTAGCAGGCTAATTTAGAATAAACTCATAATTGCAGACAAATGGAAGGACACACTAGGTCTACACACAGAAATCAAAACACTCTGCACAACCTATGTTTTTGCAAATTCTGAGTGATACTCCTTCAAAGGTGATAGAAAACAGTTTGTACACCTCTAGATGCCCCCACAGTTGTTTTTATTGTCTACCCAGTATTTCAATATGTTTTTAACCTTTTTTGCTAAATTAATAGTCTAATTGTATTGCCTTTTTAACTACCCTGAATCCCTTTTGTCCTCAGCAGTTGCTGCTTTCTCTTTACGTACTGTCTGAGTGTTCAGTGGCATCAATAACACCATTCCAAGCCATTCAAATGAATAGCATGGAATGGGAGTTTTTTTATGTTATAGAATGTATTAGAACTATGAAAAGAAACCGCAGTGGCTGGTGAAATTCTATGTAGATCTGAGGCTACCTCAAAACTAGATCATTTATTTGCCAAAAACTCATCAAAGCATATCAAATGACATAACTGGCATGGAAAGGAAGATGGAAGGGAAATTAACTGTGTAAAAATAACTTCCTATCTCCTTTAAACTCTGGCCCCCATTTGTTGCATGGGCATTATGTATAGCTGTCTTAGTGGCATGCATGCCCCGTATCTGACATTGGGGGAGTGCACCAAATAGCTGCTCACTGCCATTCAACACCACTTGGCCTCTGTCTGACATTTCATGATTTCTCCCTCTAGTATTGCTATCTCGTAAAGCCCAGGAGGTGCCAGAGGAAAGGAACTTTGGTTTTATATGTAAGTAGTAACCCAGAACAGGGCATGTTTTTCTAGACAATTAATGCACATGCCATCTGAATTGGAAGACACAAGGCCAACAGCCAAGTGTCTATCAATGCATAAGGGAGGTGCACTAATTCTCAAGAAATACATGCCCAGGAGTGAGTTATTGTGCTTATAAAATGGGAAAAGTTTTTTGTTTTAATGGAAAAAGGCTATATTTTCATATAGTTAGGCTGTTACTGTGTTAGATTTGCGAGTTTGGTGATGATGGCCAACTGCCTTTGCAGCCAGGAAATGAACTTATTCTGAAAATACCAGTACTTCTTTCATGGGTTACCAAGTTGAAGAAATTGAAGCAGTTTTTATTTGTTTAATTTCCACAGAGTTTTTTGTTGCCCCTTCTGGGGCAGGCTCTCAGCCCTGTCCCGCCCCCTGTGACTGACACTCTCCTCTCTTGGGGTCAAGTTCCCCACGGATCCCCCTACCCCACGGTGGGGATAGGAAGGGGGAGTGTCATACCACCCCCCCCCCCAGGCAACAATCCAGATTCCCTCTGGCAGTTGAGCATTGGCGCAGGCCTCGGAGAAGCGAGCAGGGCTTCATGAAGCTTTCCTTCCCCAATTTTCTATATTCTTCCTCTTACCCATGCTGCTGTGTATGGAGGCGTGCATGTCCAGCTGAACCGTGGCCCTGCCCTTTGAGATGCTTGCTGATCTGCACAACCACTGTTCCTCCACTTGGTGGCAGTCAGAGGCTGGGACAGCTGGAGACCCCTTCCCTGGAAAGGACAGCAGTCGATCCTGTCCCTCCCTGCCAACCCCCGGCAACCTGTTCTCATTCCTGACCACGAGTTGCCGTCGTGGCTGGAAGTAAGATGTTCAGTGCCTCAACCCTCTATGCTGCCAGTCTAGCTGAAACAGTTTTTATTTTAATGGAAGAAGGTTTTATTTTCATTTAGTAAGGCTGTTGCTAGGTAGGTTATGTTAGGTTAGTTATGAACCATGCATTTACTGGGAATTAATGATTGGTCAGGTGAGGTCTTAAGACCAGTAAAGCTGATAGGATTCCATAGCCCATTTTATAAAGTGGCTATACACATTGTATACTGCAACACTTAACAATCCGGGGGAAGGAGGGCCAAAAATCTTGCCCATTAGGCACGCGGGGAGATTCAAATGGCACAGACATAGAGACATTGCAGGGAGGTTTAGTGACGTGCCCAGGGTCACACATTAAGTAGGTGGTAGTTCTGAGGTTCAGATAGGAGTCTCTTGGTTCACAGATCTGCCGCCTGACCACTGTACCACACTGCTTCTTGGGTAAGGCAGTACCACTGGAGAGAGGGGTGGCATGGGGGCCGGGGGGGATTGAGTGGAAAACTAGGGCAATGAAAAACACAGTTAAAATGCAAGAATGCAAGCTTCAGTGCTGATATGGCAAGAAATTGTTTGTCATAATCAATAGCAGTGGAGAGGGACTTGGCAGACTAGGGACCACTACCCCCATTTTATAAAGCATCCTCTATTTTCAGGAATTGCTGGCTGCTATAGTGTTAATCATTTTTTAAGATTTGTTTTCCAGCAATCGGTAGGTTATGCTAGGCAAAAATCTTAGAACGCCTCCCAATCAAAAGGCATCTAATGAAGCTGTTGCTGCACTAGACGTGCCTCAGTGTGCTGATGGAATAGCATAGAAGTAAATCTCTGCCAGAGCTGTGCTGAGTAAGGGATTCACATTGTAATCCTAATCTGATCAATGTAGCGGCGGCACATCATCAGTCTCCTGGTACAAGCAGGGCTGTTTGCTGCCTGACAGCCTGATACCAACAGATACATATTTTAAAACTGCTTTGCACAGATTGGTGTAGAGATAGGATCTTCTTCATTAAAATGGACTGTGGCTGTGCCACACATGTCTATTTGTGTGCTAGGTCAACTAAAAGAATTACTTTTGTTGATCCTCGTGTTAAACATTTGGGGGGGGGGGGGGCATTTTCAGACAGTGTTACTACAAATCCAGGATAAATCAGTGGCCCCAACAGTAGGGCTCGGTGCGTGTCAAGTGTTTTAATGTAATTGCCTTAGACAGCTGATCTTAATACTGTAATGTGCCTCTGAATTTGGAGGGTCCACTTCATCACAGCATGGGGGTGTTCCCTCTTTGGTTAAAAACTATAAAAAACTGAAGTTCCCTGCAGCACCCTTTTTATGTAAATAGGTTTGTCTCAAGCTAGCCTCTGCCCACACATTACTTATTCCACAACTAGCTCCTGCTGCAACACTCCCTGGCTCCTCACCATCCATCCCTGAATGCTGCTGTACACCTCAGCCCTGTTGAAGGCAGTATTGAGCTGTGGTTTAAGGCACTGAACTACAAACCTGGAGAACTGGGTTTGAATCACACAGCCCCCACTTGCATACTGTGTGACCCTGAACAAATCACCTAACTTCCTTGTGCTCCCAGGTCACACTTGGAAACAAGCTTTGGCTTAGTGTGCCTTTCCTGGTTAAAAAAACTTCCCCTTTCCCTTTCCTGTAAGTTTTTCACCACAGTGCACATTAGCCTCCAAGTCAAACCTGGATTGGGTGTATTTGGCAGCTGTCTTTGTTTGTAGGGGGAAACAAATCTGAGCACTCCATTCCCACCAAAGGTGCTTCTCGCTACCGTACTCTCATACTGTGGACAGTTGCAAAACAAAAAAGCGCAGCACTCAATGTAAGTGATTATTTTTTGCCAGAACGATGCAGTGCTTAGAAAAACCCTACGTGTTGCCCTACAAACGGGGCGTCTAAGGGAATTTTTTTTTTTCTGTAGAGATTAAAGTATCTCCCCACACTCCTCTATATGTAGGAGCTGCAAGTACACACTTGATGGAAGTTGGAGATAGTTGGGGCATGACGTGGTCACCCTCGACACTCAAGTCTTAACCCAAACCCACTCTGGTCAGTGCTAAAGTGATAGTAATGCAAATATTACCCTCCCGCTACAGTGTGGGTGTCGCCCTACGGATGGAAGTCACATATCTCCCATGTGACTGGTCAGTGTTACAGCTGGTGACACCCAGCCCATATTGCATATTTCAAAACCAAAAAAAGTCACACTTTGTTGTGTACACTGAAATGATGTAAAAGACTGACCAAAGGAATACACATTATTGGAAGTTAAACTAATACAGGGTAGTGGTGTGTGTGTGTGTGTGTGTGTGTGTGTGTATATACATACATACATGTCTGTATGCTTTTGTGTGTATAAATGCATGTGCTTATGCGTGCGCGCACTTGCTGCATGTACTCGTCTTGTATGAGGTATGTACATGTTTGTCTGTATAACTGGTGTGTGTATGTCTACATGTGTGTTTACGCGTGCACATGTGCATGCGCATGTGTGTGTGTGTGTGTGTGTGTGTACACGATGTTCATGCCAGTGTGTATGCCTACATGTGTTTACGCTAGTGCACATGTGCATGCGCATGGGTGTGTGTGTACACGCATGTCTGCATGCTTGTGTGTGTATGCCTACATGTGTGTACGCTTGTGCACATGTGCATGTGTGGGTGTGTGTGTGTACATGCATGTCTGCATGCTTTTGTGTGTATGCCTACATGTGTTTATGTTTGGGTGCATGTACACATGTGCATGGGTGTGTGTTTGTGTGAATGGGCATGCAGTTGGAGTAAGCATTGTTCACTTGCAACATGTTTCCCTGATAGCTAGAAACCAGGATTTGCATCATCCCAGGATCCCGCACTAGTGCAAGCTGAGGGCTGAGCACATTGTTGAATGTGAGGTGCTTGGCTCTCGAGGGGGAGGAAGGGAAGGATAGCAGGGGTCATTTAGCATCAGCAACCTCTGCAGTCCAGCAAAGGAGCAACACGGCATATGCCTGCTTCCCCTCCCAGCTAGAGCTGGTGCAGCCATGCAATCCCGATTATCAGGGTGCAAAACAGAACAAGTGGGGAGAGGGGGATATTTTACTTAGTTCTGGCCTTATTGCTTTGAGGTTGTGTACCAGAAAGAAGCAAGTCTTGAGTCTTGTGAAATTGTATGAGAAATATATATAAATGTTGAACACTTAATAACTGCTTTGTTTGTCCACATACAATCCCTGCACAACCACTGTCTCACTTATTGGTATATAAAGTGCCTTGTTTTCCAGTGTTTGTAAAAGGTGCTGTAAAATACTAAATCTTCTTCAAGGATATCTGCTCCATTAGGCTGACCCTTTAGAACCGTAGCCATCAGGCACTAGGATCACACAGAAACATTTGCTAACCCGGGGCTGCCCACGATGACTTCTTACATCTGGGTCTGTATAAATATGGGTGGCCTCATCACTCCTTAGTTCTTTTCCTGTCTTCGATCATCCTCATGGGACCTGTTGAAGGAACCGCCATCAGTCATTGCCATTTATTCTTTTACTTTAACAGTTTATTTTGGCATATCCGCATGCTGTCAAAGTCAAAAGAGCATTTATTTCAGTACTGTAAGTGCGGAGAAAAAGTTTACAAAGAAAGACACACATGCAGACTGTGTATGCTGCTTGGACCTGTCTCACACCATGAGGGCTTGTGAGTTTTGCCAGAGCTTCAGCTTCAGCAAGGTGATGCTGCAAGACAGCTCTAGAAAATATCCTTCTCCTTAAAACTTTGAAAGCCATGGAGAAGGAACAGGGCCCAAAATCTGTTTCTCCCTCACCATTGGCCAAGAAATGGCTGCCAAAGTTGAAGGATGGGGACAGGAAACAGTCATCGTTATGGCCCTTCTCCTTGTCTATCCACAGGCACAGATGTAGAGAAAAAGAGAGATCTGCTTCACCAGCGAGGTCCCGGTCGCTGTGGAGACATGGTCAATCTACTGCATCATTGCCTGCTCCGGTGGCATTGACAACACCCCCCTCCCCCGACTGTCGATGAGACACCAAGATTAGGGCTTGGCTTTGGCACTGCCGTACCGTACCTACAGTGGACAGTACAATGCCATTGACGTGCCAAGACACATCAGCGCAAGTGGTCCCAGCCCCTTTACAGGGTGCATTCGACTGTCAGTCTGTGCTGGCATTGTTATCAAAAATGATCAGGGGCATTCTTCCGGGTCTACTACTGCAGGCAGTTATTCCTCTGATGGGGCCTCCTGCTCTGTTGCCCTCGTCGATGGCCTCTACTAGCATGCCTCTGATTTCTTCCTCTCAACCACCGTTGGCATTACCAGTGCCTTCTGTGGTGCTTGTCAGTCATCGATAGAGACGTTGATGGTGAAGTTGAATATAATCCTGACCTCGTGGTTTTAAAGGAAGAATATGAGGGAAAACATTATGTTGCACCACAATTTAGTTCTGCCCTCTCATCTTGCAGTGAGGACTCAGTAATCTACACCCTGAGGTCTCCTGAGAGTCCTACTTTTCAAGCCATGATACAGCAAATATAAATCTCCATGTGCTTTGCTGTGGAAGAGAAAAATTTCGTAAAGAAAATCTGCTGGAATTTTTGGCAGCCCCTTGCACATCCTCCATTATAATTTCACCTATATATTCTGCATTAGAGGATGCTGCCTTTGCTGCATGGTACAGACCAAACTCACCACCTGCAGTTCCGAGAAAGTCTGACAAGCAATATCGTGCTCCATTTGTTAAACATTATGTTAACTAACCAGAAACTGACTCTGTAGTCATTGTGGCTGATGATGATAGGTCTAGAACACCTAAACACATGAATATTTTGCGTCCTGATAAAGAATCTAGGAGGCTGGATGTGATGGGCAGGTATAGATATGCCTCTGCCTCACTGGGCCTTAAGATTGCTATGTCCCATGGCCTACAGTTATCAGCAATGCATCAGGAAGTTCTCCAAAACATCTTAGCAGACAGGCTTCACAGAGGCCACAGTCCAAGATTCACAAATGAGAACTGCTGACCTCTGTGGTGGATGACTTCTTAGCAAGATGGGGTCATCCAGAGCTGGACCTTTTTGCGTCCCCACACAACGCAAAACTGCTGTTTCTAGGGACATGGATATGTTGTTCATCCACACTTATTGGCAGGTTCCTTGCTGCTTTAAATCTTGCCGGAAGGTCTTCAAGCTGGCTCCTCCCACCCACCCGGGTGGTAAAACTCTCGGCTCCGCCCCATGACGCCAGATCTTCCTTACCGCTTGGAAGCTCAGGTTCCCTCCTTAGCATACTGCGATTAAGACTGGTTCCTAATTCTTGAAAAGTTCGAAATTAAAAAGTTTTTGCTAAAGACTTGGTCTTCTTCTCCTCGTGGCTGCGATGGACAAATGCGACTCCCGGTTTTTGGGAGGTGCCCTTGCGGGCAGAAGATGTCTAGAGACGGATCCCACTCCACGTGTGTCTGCCTGGGCCTTGAGCAGCGACCACTTGAGCCCTGCGACTTGTGCTCTTCCTTTACGACCGATCGCCTTGAAGACCGTGCACCCGATTACAACTGGGCGCCCGAGAAAATTCCCGGTGAAATCTAAAGAGGCCCGATTGGCGGTGTCTGTGGCAGCGGGCTCGGCGGATCAGCTGACAGATGATGCGCCCTGAGAGGAGGCGGCGTCGCTGCTCACCCTCGGCTCGGCATTTGTCCCGCCTCTCGGTGCCTGTGACTGACTTCTTTTAAGGAGCTTTGTCTGACCCTCTCGACCAAAGGTGAGGATCCAACTTCTTCGGGACCTTTTCCAGGTCCAAAAGAGCAAAAGTAAGTCTCCCTGTCGGCGCTCTTGGGAGGCGGGAAGATCCCCTCCCTTGTCAACAGTCGACTTGATTCGACCCCTCAGCTCGGCCACACTGGCTTCACGGTGTCCCCGTCAGGCCAGTTTACCGAGACTCCTGTCGACGCGGTTGAGATTTTTCTCGACCCGTTAGACGGGTTGTCGGCTGGAGAAGCTGAGAATCCCCTCTCCTCGGTTCCCCCGGTGGGAGTTGAGGATTCCGTCGGCTCGTCTGTGCCTCCGGTTCCGGAGCCTTCGGTGGGATCGTCCGAGCCGAGGGGAGTGCCGATTTCCGACACTTCTCCTCGCCTCCCTCGGCCTAGTCGAGACTCTCGGTCTCAGTCTCTGACATCCTCACGGTCCAACCGATCCGGCCGCCTTAGGTGGTCTCGGTCTCGGCACCGGACAGCGGTGCTGCCCGCTCTTCCTCTTCCTCGGACGGGGAGGCTTCAAGCGCATGTGCGTCGGTCTGAGGAACTTATGTGGCAGCAGCTCCTTTTGACCGAGAATAAAATCGACCCAGTCGTCTTCCCGGCCATTAAGTGGCTGTCACGGACGGCGAAATATCCCTCATTGTAGTCGAGGAGCCTGTTCTCAGGCCGGTTGTTCTGCCAATTCCAGCTGCCCCACCGATTCTGGTGGAACCTCCGCCTCCACAGCCATTAGTTGGGGCTCCGACCAAAAATTCTCGGTCGGCTTTGGGTTTGCCCCATAGGCTGTCTGTCACCCTCACTCCCAATAAACCTCGGCAGGTGGAGGGTGGCTCAGGGCCG
The DNA here is from genome assembly GCA_016271365.2 of Neoceratodus forsteri. NCBI lineage: Eukaryota > Metazoa > Chordata > Ceratodontiformes > Ceratodontidae > Neoceratodus > Neoceratodus forsteri. The sequence goes on along the minus strand of CM057449.1, from coordinate 1,135,628,622 downwards.
AGGCAGCTCTTTGAGGACTCTTCTGAGTCCGATGATGGTTCCTCCCTCTTCTCCAAGCGCATGGACTTGGAGTCCTCGAGAGGGCAGTCAATGGACGATAGCCCTCCGTCCTTCTTAGGGTTGCCGACTCATCTCGGAGTCCACGGGATGAAGCTCGAACCCGTTTCAGCAGAGCCAGGTATCCCCTCACGGAGATTCTGGACCGAGGGATTCTCCGGAGGCCTTTCCGGTGGCCGAAGCCATAGTGGTTCCGGCCTTGGAACTTTGGCAGCGTCCTGCTTCCTGCCCTGCGCCTTCGGCCAGGTTGGCCAGGAAGTATGCGGTCCCTACCGGTTCCCTGTCCAGTTTTTCGGAACACCCCTCGGCCGAGGGGTTGGTTACCGACAGCGTTTTCCGGCGTGCTGGGAACGCCAGGGATGTGGACAAACCTCCCGACAAGGAATCCAAGAAATTGGATTATGCCGGGCGAAAAGTCTATGCTGCGTCCTCTCTCGGCCTTCGTCAGGCCAGTTCGGCCGTCCTCATGGCACATTTTTCTCACACCCTGTTGGGCTCCCTGGATGAGGTTGTCCCTCATCTTCCCGCAGATCTGCGGACTACGGTCAGGCAGGTGCGGGACCAGGGCAGGGCAGTGGCTAAACAGCAGCTCCAGACTGCGTTAGACATCGGGGACTCATGTGCCAGGTCTGTGGCGGCCGCAGTGGCCATGCGTCGTCGGGCTTGACTGAGGATATCCACCTTTACCTCGGATACCCAGCACAAGTTGGCGGATGTTCCCTTTTTTTGGGGAATGACCTCTTCGGCCCTGGGGTGGAAGGTCACCTGCAGAGGATCGACAAGTCCAATGCTACCTTGGACTCGGTCTCTTCCGCTCAGAAGGACAAAGGCCGCAAGCCACAGCCTAAGCCCTTTCGTCCTTCTGCGTCCGCGGCGCGCCCGGCCCAGCAACGTCAGGGCCAGCAGGCTCGACCTTGGTATCCCAAGCCCAAGCCATCGGCTTCCTCCAACAGGAAGCAGGGAGGTAAAGGCCCAGGAGGTCCCTCGGCCGGTCCCCCCTCCAAGCCTGCCCAGTGACGGGCTGAGGGGTGTCGCCCCCATCCCTGTCACCTCACCCTTGGTTCCCCCCCCGTGGGGGGACGGCTCAGACACTTCCTTTCCACCTGGTCCACTGTTACCATGGACAGGTGGGTACTGGAGGTGGTGGGAAAAGGCCTACCTCTGGAATTCGAGCAGGCCCCGCCCTTCAGAGTCGTCGCACCTCGGGGGGCCTCGGGGTCCGCAGCCTCACTGGCGGCTCGCCGAGCCGACATCGCTCTCCTCCTCCAAAAGGAGGTGATCATGGAGGTAGAGGGCCCCTTCAGACCCGGGGTTCGTGTCCAGGTATTTCCTGGTTCCGAAACGGCCGGGGGCTGGCGCCCCATTCTCGACCTACATGACCTGAACAAGTTCCTAAGGTCTTGAACCTTCAGGATGGTCACTCTGGCACAGATAATACCATCTCTGGAACACGGCGTGGTTCTGCTCTCTGAACCTACAGGGCCAGCGTTCTTCCACGTCCTATCCGTCCGTCACGTCGGAGATTCCTCCGCTTTTGAGCAGAGGATCCCTCTTCGATTCGAGCCATGCCCTTGGCTTATCTCCAGCTCCCAGGGTCTTCACCATGCATGGCAGTGGTGACAGCATTCCCTTGGCGCCCGAGGGTCAGGTGTACCCTTACCTGGACGATTGGCTGATAGCAGCCCCTCAGGCGGGAGGTGGGCAGTCCAGAGATCTGGCCCTCAGGTTTGCTCTCAAGTCGGCCTTCTCATCAACGAGGCCAAGTCGGAACTCGAGCCGAAGCAGGTGATCCTGTTCATCGGGGCAGAGCTCGACTCTCTTCGAGCCAGAGCACGGCTCCCGGCGGACGGGGCCGAGGTTCTTACCTCCTTTGCCCAATCATTTCTGGTTGGGCAATCGCGCCCTGCCCGGGACTTCCTGCGCCTCCTGGGTCTCATGGCAGCCTGTGCCAGCGTGGTCCGTTGGGCCTGCTGGCACATGCGCCCCCTTCAGTGGGGACTGGCCAGCCAGTGGTCACAAAGCTGTGATCCTTTGGACCAGCTAGTGATAGTGACCCGGAGATGTGGAACGCTCTCCAGTGGTGGACCGTTCCATTTCATCTGCAGGAGGGCATCCCGTTTGTCCGCCCCGAGCTGACGGTCTCTCTATCGACCGATGCCTCTCTGATGGGTTGGGGTGCCCATCTGGGGGAACACAGCGTGCACGGCCTCTGGTCCCCGTGGGAGTCCCGATGCCACATCAACCTGCTGGAGCTCCGAGCGGTCCACCTAGCTCTCACCACCTTTGCTCCGTTTCTCCGGGGTCAAGTGGTCCGAGTCCAGACGGACAATACCACGACCATGTACTACCTGAACCGCCAGGGCGGGACGCGCTCCATGCTTGTGTGCAAGGAAGCTCTCCGCATTTGGTCACTCGTGCGCAGCCTGGAGGCGGATCTCCTAGCCATTCATGTGGCAGGAGCCTCCAACACCCTGGCTGATGCCCTGAGCCAGATAGGGGCTGCATCTCATGAGTGGTCTCTCCTGCCGGTGGTAGTGCAAGATCTGTTCTCCCACTGGGGCACACCTCAGGTGGACCTGTTTGCCTCCAGAGAGAGCCAGCGGCTGAGGCTGTTTCATGCCCGCCCCCTCAGCGGGGGCTCGCTGCAGAGGCGATGCCTTCTCGAGGCTGTGGACCCCGGGCCTCTTCTACGCCTTTCCCCCATTTCCCTTGATTCACAAGGTGCTTCTCAAAGCAAGGAGGGACAAGGCGCAGGTGATCCTGATAGCCCCAGACTGGCCCCGCCAGTTCTGGTACCCAGATCTCCTCAGCCTCAGCTCCAGGCTCCCGAGGCAGCTTCCAGCTCGCCCGGACCTGCTTTCAGTCAATCAGGGGAAGGTGTTCCATCCGGACCTTCAATCCCTGCACCTGACGGCCTGGTTCCTGAGCAGCTAGAGTTCCAGGCCTTGGGTCTTTCGGCAGGTCCTCATTGTGGTTGAGGCGTCCCGTAGAGTCGACCAGAAAATGCTACGCCTTCAAATGGAAGAGATTCTCCATTTGGTGTCAGGGCAGGCCTGGACCCTTCCTCCTGTTCTGTGGCAAGCATTTTGGACTATTTATGGTCCCTTTCTAGTCAAGGGCTTAGGTCGGCGACCCTAAAGGTGCACCTGGCAGCCATCTCTGCTTACCGGGCGGGCGGGAAGCAGTCGGTGGCGCAGGAAGGTAGGTCGGTAGGCACTTCAAAGGCCTTGATCACATTTCCCTACGGTGCGAGAACCTCACCTCCGTGGGATCTACTGCTGGTACTGGCAAAGCTCATGGGCAAGCCATTCAGAACCAATGCACAGGTGTGAACTCTCTCACCTGTCGTGGAAGACACCTTCTTGGTGGCCATCCGTCAGCCAGAAGGATGGGAGAGCTCCAGGCTTTGCATCGAGTCTCCTTACCTGGTCTTCCACAGGGACAAGGTTGTCCTACGCCCCACACGAATTCCTTCGAAGATGGTGTCGGAGTTTCACCTTAACCAGGTGCTGACTCTGCCAGTGTTCTACCCCAATCACACCTCGGAGGCGAATATAGGCTCCATACTCTGGACCCTAGAGGCTCACTTATTATAAGGAGGCGCACAGCTGAAGTCGGGAGAGGTTGCCAGCTGTGTTTGTCACCTACGCTGAAGCCGCATCTGGCAGACCTGCAGCCAAGCGGACGATAGGCAGGTGGTCACCTCCTGCATAGATCGCTGCTATAAGTTGGCGGGCATGGAGCCTCCCAGAGGGATAAGAGCTCATTCTACCCGTCATACTGCTGCATCGGTGGCTGCTTTCAGGGACGTCCCTATCCAGGAAATCTGCAGGGCTGCTACCTGGAAGTCAGCACACACGTTTATTACCCATTACCACATCGACCTTGAGTCACGCCGGGATGCTGGTTTTGGGGCCTCGGTTCTCCAGTCCTTATTTCCCAAGTAAGTATTGGGGGTGTGCGCCTTGCCTCCCTCCTCCCGGAGAACTGCTAGGAGTCTGCCAATAAGTGTGGATGAACAACATATCCATGTCCCTAGAAATACAGGTTACTCACCTGTAACAGGAGTTCTAGGAATGGTATATGTTGTTCATCCCTGACTCCTACCTCCCGGCCCGGCGCACAACCTGAGCTTCCAGCGGACCAGATCTGGCGTCATGGGGCGGAGCCGAGAGTTTTACCACCCGGGTGGGTGGGAGGAGCCAGCTTGAAGACCTTCCGGCAAGATTTAAAGCGGCAAGGAACCTGCCAATAAGTGTGGATGAACAACATATACCATTCCTAGAACTCCTGTTACAGGTGAGTAACCTGTATGTTTCTGCTCGCTTGCTCCAGGGTCTGAAGTTCTCTGGCAAGATGTGTTATCCCTGTCTTGGAAAGGGAAATTCCTATATGCATTTCCCCCAATACCACTAATATAGAGGGTGCTGCTCAAGCTGCAGATGGATAGTGCCACTCTCATCCTCATTGCTGCATTGTAGCCTCACCAGACATGGTTTCCACTTCTACAGCAGATGGCAGTGAAGCCTCTTGTTCTCCTACCTCTGTGTCGGGGCCTGTTGTCACAGGCAAAGGATCGGTGTTCCATCTAGGCATAAAATCCCCACATCTGCATGCTTGGCTCCTGAAGACATAGTGATTGCATGTTTTGGGATATCACCTAAGGTTGTTGAATTGTGGCTAGAAAGCCTTCTACCAGACATAAGTAATCCTTGAAATGGAAGCAATTCACTCTGTGAGCTGCTTCCAAGAATTTGGAACCATTTAGATGTCCTGTAAATGCTGTCTTGGAATACTTGCTGTCCTTGTCAGACACCGGCATACAGTACTCATCGCTTAAGGTACCTCTGGCCACTGTATCAGCTTTCCATGCCCTTTTTGTGGTTGTATGGTTTCCCAATTATTTATTGAAAATTTGATAACCAGGAAGGGCACACTGAACCAAGGCCTATTTCCAGGTGCGACCCAGGGGAGGGGAAAAGTGGAGGTACATACAATAAAGAGCAGTTACAAGCATCCAAAGTGCAGCATACAAAAGTATATATTCCAGAGTCAGCAAAGACCAAAAAATTGAGTGCTACGCCAGAACTGTGAGCGGTAAAATACATGGCTGCAGTGAGCAATGTGTGCTAGAATGCAGTAAAAATGGTGCACCAACATACTGAAGAGCAGACAGGGAGCCAAGAGCACGGCAGGCCCAGGTAGATGAGTAATAGGAGGTAGACGGGGTAGCAGGGGAGGCTGTGAGGAGAGAGTGGAAAAGGATTCACGAGAGGGGGCAACAGATATGGGGTGGGGGCAGGAGCAGATCTTTGCATGCATCTACGGGCATGGAGGGAAAGGGAGAGACGAAGGGGAGAGAGACATCGGTTCCAGAGGGAGGGGAGGTGGTAGGAGAGGGCAGCTTGCTCAGCATATGAGTGAGGACAAGGAATGGCGAAAGTCCAAGTGTCTCTGGTGTGTAGAGAGTAAGAGGAGGAGAGAGTGGAGTGAGGAAGGGTAAGAGGGAAGGGAACCAAACCGGAATTTGGCAATAAAGGAGCTACAGTGGACTGGCAACACTGAGGCAGAGGGAGGATGGAAAGGGATGATAAAAAGAGCAATGGTGAGTGCAAGGAGGGGAGTTAGTGGCAAAGTGACAGAAGGCATTGCAGAAGGTGTCCAGTCTGGCTAAGGACGAGGTTGGGGCGGTGCCACAGACCACATCAGCATAGTCGAACACCAGGAAGGTCATTCTGTTAACCAACTCCAGGCAGACCTGGAGAAAAAGGCAATACTTACTCAGCCCGCTGGTGCAGCGGTTGGATTTCTGCTTGTGACGCTGATGACCCAGGTTCAAGAATGAACCCAGGTGTTGGAGAGCCAGCTGGGGTACTGCTCTCCTCTGGGGGAGGGAGGGAAGGAGATGACCGGTGCTTTCTGGACCCTTAGCAGAGACTGAGGTTACCGTGGCCCGGCACCATCTTGTTGGGGTGCGGATGCTGGACATTATGCCGTCCCACCCCAAGGGAGCAAGCATCAAAAAAGCCGACCCCGGAATAACCTGCTCTTCCCACTACCTCAGATGTCCACCGGGTGGTGCCCGGGGTAAGCTGGGACTTGCCAAAAGTGTCTGTTGGGGAGGGACCCGTGGAGGCCTGCAAGCCTGGGCATGGGGACGGGAGGGAGGGGGAGGACGGGACCGGGAACAAAAAAAAGAGGCAATCCTTGTTACGGTACAAGGCGCGTAGCTTGTGGTGAAGTTTGGTGTAGATGGCATCAATATGGCAGAGAAACTGAGCTTGCTATCAAGCCAGAGCCCAAGATATTTGAAGGCGGGGACAGTGTCCTGTGGGTGCCATCCAGTTTGGAGAAGACAGAGGAAGGGAAAAGCCTTGACAATTTCCGGCTGGTGCCAAAGATCATGGACACTGTCTTCTTTGTGTTTCTGTTGAGCTGGTTAGCCTGGAACCAGCGCAGCATGTTGTGGAGGATGTGCTAGAGTGGGACCTCCACAACTGAAGCTGAGGGGCTGGAAGTGTACATGACCATGTTATCCGCGAACATGTGAATGTGCAAAGTGACACGTGCAGATGGGAGGCTGTTCTGGAAGATGGAAAAAAGGATCAGGCCTAGAATGGAGCCCTGTGGGACCCCTGCTAGGGTTGAGGTGGGCAGGAAACCATCCATATGAACTGACTGTTGATGGTCCATAAGGCATGAATGGAACCAGGCCACAGCGGATGCAGACAGGCCTGCCGAGTTTAGCTAGTCCAGTAGGAGTGGGTGAGACACAGAGGCGGAAGCCTTGGCTAAATCGATGAAGATGGCTGCAGTGATGTGTCCCTGATCCATCCCAGCATCCCAGTGAGGATAACGTTAGTTACATGCAGCAGGGATGACATGGAGGAATGGTTCTTCCTAAAACTAGACTGGAACAGAGAGAGGAGGTTTGAGGAGGTAAGGAAGTCAGCAAGCCTAAAGTAGACAGTAGATTCTTGGAGTTTAGCAAGAGAGGAGGAATGATATAGGCCTGTGGTTGCCTGAGGTGGAGGGTCACCTCCTTTGTGCAGTGGGAGAACCTTAACAATTTTCCAGGTCTGAGGGATGGCACAGAGGAAAAAGGGTAGGTTCAGAAGGTGAGAGAGAGGGCAATGGATGGATTAGAACTTCGTAGGAGTTTAGGGTCCAGTCTGTCAAGGCTGGACTTGGAGGGGTTGAGTGACATAAGGACTAGGTAGAGTTCCTGGGGGCAGACAAGGTGAAGGGGAAACCTTCAGATGATTGGGGTGGGGTTAAAATAGTAGAATCTGGAGGAGGGTGACAGAATAGAGTACAGGTAATGAAGAATTTGTTAAAAAGAGCAGCTACGGAAGGAGGTCGGATACCAGTGAGTCATCCACCAGAAGGGCCAGAGGGGAAGACTGGGCAGGGGGATCGAATAGGAAGTGGATTACCTTCCAAAATTTTGAGGAGAAGGAGAGATATGATTGGAGGTTAGCCATCAAATAGTGGGCTTTAGTGTTGCAAACAGCCTTTGTACAGGTGTGCTTTAGTGCCCTGTAATACTGGAGATCAGCCAGGGAATGGGAGGATTTAAAACGTGCCCATGCAAGGTTCTGGGACTTGTACAGGTCAATAAGGTCAGCTGTGACCACGGCTGTTGGGAGTGTTTAACCCTGGCCTTTCTGAGTTTTGCTTGGATGTTTCAGGTGTTGTTGAAAATGTCAATGAATAGAGACAGGGCTGAATCAGTGTCAGGGGCTGAGTACAGTGGGGAACAATCAGAGACTTCAAGGTAATTTAGGAGGACATCAGTGTCTGGTGACCTGAGAGGCCTACACCAAATGTACTTGGGGGAGACATAGTGGTTGCTGAAGGTGTCCGGTAGAATGACTGCAGCTATAACACGGTGGGGGTGGGAGGAGAGCACCCGGTCCAGTAGGGAATGGTTAGGTTAGTGCAGATTAAGTTGGGTGGATTCAGCGATTAGTTGGGTGAGGTTCAAAGACTCACCCAATCACCAGTTAGAGATGTCCAGTATGCTTCTGAGAGGTATTCTCCGTATGAAACCTCCTATCTGTAATCCAGTCCCACCTTGGGATTTGCATTATGTGCTTGAGAAAGTGACATTGGCTCCTTTTGAGCCTGCCTCAAGTTGTGGCTTACGTTTTCTGTCATGGAAAACATTTTTAGTTGCAATCACTTCTGCTCAAAGAATTGCAGAGCTTCAAGCGCTAATATGTGAGCCTCATTTGATTTTCCACAAAAGCAGTTTCCTTTCGTACAAATCTTAAGCTTCTACAGAAAGTGGTATCTTACTTTACACTGAATCAAAAATACACCTTCCTGTTTATTACCCTGAGTATACCAGTCAGTGGAAGGCACTGCTTCATATTTTAGATGTACATAGAATACACAGATACCATGTTACTCGCATCAAGGACTGCAGAAGGTCCTCTCAGCTTTTTTGTTTTGTTTGCCCCTGGGAATGAGGACACTCCTGTGTCTAAACAGTTGCCTGTCCAAATGGCCGGCACATTGTATTATGTTCTGTTATAGGACGTACGATAAGGAACTTCTTGTTCTAGGGACATGGATATGTTGTTCATCCACACTGTCTGGCAGGTTTCTTGCCACTTTAAATCTTGCCGGAAGGTCTTCAAGCTGGCTTCTCCCACCCACCCGGGTGGTAAAACTCTCGGCTCTGCCCCATGACGCTAGATCTTCTTACACAGAGCTCAGGTTTCCTCCTTAACGCCTCATGTATAGACTGGATCCTAATTCTTCGGTTCGCCCAAAACTAATTCTAAATTTTTCAAGACTTCGGTCTAATTACTCCCTCGCGGCTGCGATGGACAAATCAACTCCCAGATTTCAGCGGTGCCCATGTGGACAGAAAATGTCCAGAACGGATCCGCACTGCACCTGTGTCTACTGCCTCGGCCTAGATCATGACCCGCATGCCTGCGAGTTATGTCTTTCGTTTTCGGCCAACATCCTGGAAGACCGCGCTGCCCGGTTACAGCTTGGCCGCCCTGAGAAGCTACCCGCCGGTGAAGTCCAAGGAGGCCCGTTGGGCGGTGTCCGCGGCGGCTGGTTCGGCTGAGCAACTCGAGCAGATGATCGCCCTCGAGGAGGAGGTAGCCCAGGCCGCATCTTCATCTTCCTCGGTCGCGGCATTTATCCCGCTGTCTTTGGGATCCTCCTATACAGCATCTTTTAAGGAGCTTTGCCAATCCCTTTCCACGAAGGGAGAGGGGCCATCGGGACACTCTTCTCGGTCCAAAAAGAAGGACTCAAAGGTAAGTCCCACCATCGGCGTTAGGTGGGGCCGGGAGGGTCCCCTTCCTGGACAGTCGACACTTCGACTTCGGTCGAGGTTGCGGCTAAAGCCACTGGCTTCATGGTATCCCTGTCAGGTCAGCCGGCCGAGACACCCAACGCGGTCGAGATTTTTCTCGACCCATCGGACGGGCTGTTGATTGGTGAAGACGACAACCCTTCTTCACCGGTTCCCCCGGTGGAGACCGAGGACTTGCCTGTGCCTCCTGTGCCGGAGTCCCCAGTCAAGGCTCCCGAGCCGAGAGAAGAGCGGGTGTCCCCGGCCCCTTCCCAGACCCGCCCTCGGAAACACCGAGGGTCTCGGTCCAACCAATCCCGCCGACATCGGCGGTCTCGGTCTTGGCACTGAGGTAAGTGGCGGCACCGCTAGTCCTAGTCTTCCTCCTCGGAAGAGGAGAGGCTTCAGCGCAAATTGCGTTGATGCTACGAGGACTTAATGTGGCAGCAGTTACTTTTGTCTGGGAATAAGCCGACGCCGTCGCCTTCCCCGGCCATCAAGTGGCTGTCACCCGAACGGCCAAAACAACCCCTCGCTGTAGTCGAGGTGCCCAAGCCTGGGCCGGTTGTTCGACCTAAACCAGCTGCCCCACCTACCTCCGCCTCCACAACCGAAATCGGGGGCGCCGACCAAGGACTCTCGAACGGGTCAGGGTGTGCCCCACAGGTTGTTGGTCACCCTCACTCCCGACCGTCCTCGGCAGGTGGAGGGTGGCTCAGGCCCCAGGCAGCTCTTCGCGGACTCCGACGACTCCTCCCTGTTTTCCAGGCCCGTTGACCTGGAGTCATCCGGGGGGCAGTCGATGGACGAGAGACCATCGTCGTTTATGGGTCTGCTTCGGCTCATCGCGGAGTCCACAGAGATGTAGCTCGAGCCTGTATCCAAGCGGGCCAAGTATCCCCTGACGGAGATACTGGACCGAGGTTATTTGCCCACGGAGGCCTTTCCGGTGGCTGAAGCCATTGTTGGCCCAGCCTTGGAGCTCTGGCAGCGGCCGGCTTCCTGCCTTGCGCCTTCGGCCAGGATGGCCAGGAAGTATGCGGTCTCTACTGGCTTTTTGTCCGGTTTTTCGGAGCACCCCTCTGCGGAGGGGTTAGTCACCAATAGCGTTTTCTGGCGTTCTGGAAATGCTAGGGATGTGGATAAGCCCCCCGACAAGGAGTCCAAAAAGCTGGACTATGCTGGGTGCAAGGTGTACGCTGCATCCTCCCTAGGCCTCTGCCAGGCCAGCTCGGCTGTGCTGATGGCACACTTCTCCCACGCCCTCATGGGCTCCCTGGATGAGATGATCCCTCATCTCCCGGCCGACCTGCAGCAAAACAGCAGCTCCAAATGGCTCTGGACATTGGAGACTCCTGTGCCAGATCAGTTGCAGCCGCAGTGGCCATGCGCCGCAGAGCATGGCTGAGGATATCCACCTTCACGGCGGATACCCAGCATAAACTGGCGGATGTCCCCTTCTTGGGGACTGACCTGTTCGGCCCTGGAGTGGAAGGCCACCTCCAGCGGATCAAAAAGTCCAGTGCTACCCTGAAGGACAAGGGCCATCGTCAACAACATAAGTCCTTTCGCCCTTCTGCGCCTGTGGCATGTCCGGCCCAACAGCACCAGCATCAGGGCCAGCAGGCTCGCGCTTGGCATCCCAAAGCCAAGCCTGCGGCTTCCTCTAACAGGAAGCAGGGAGGGAAAGGCCCAGGAGGTCCCTCGGCCGGTCCCTCCTCCAAGCCTGCCCAGTGATGGGTTGAGGGGTGTCGCCTTCAGCCTCGTCACTCCCCCCTGGGTTCCCCCCGTGGGGGGACGGCTCGCCACTTCCTTTCCGCCTGGTCCACTGTCACCACGGACTGCTGGGTGTTTGAGGTGGTAGGAAAGGGCCTGCCCCTGGAGTTCGAGCAGGCCCTGCACTTCTGAGCCATCACCCCTCGCTGAGCCGACATCGCCCTGCTCCTCGAAAAAGAGGTGATCAGGAGGGTGGCGGATCCTCCACCAGACCCGGGGTTTGTGTCCAGGTACTTCCTGGTCCCGAAACGGACGGGGGGGCTGGCGCCCCATTCTAGACCTCCACTACCTGAACAGGTTCCTAAGGTCTCGAACCTTTAGGATGGTCACTCTGGTGCAGATCATTCCATCCTTGGAATGAGGTGTGTGGTTCTGTTCTCTGGACCTCCAGGACGCGTTCTTTCATGTCCCAATCCGTCCGTCCCACCAGAGATTCCTCCGCTTCAGGGCAGAGGGATCCCTCTACGAGTTCTGGGCCATGCCCTTCGGCCTTTCTCTAGCTCCCAGGGTCTTCACCAAATGCATGGCAGTGGTGACAGCATTCCTGTGGTGCCGAAGGGTCCGGGTGTACCCCTACCTGGATGACTGGCTGATTGCAGTCTCCTCCAGAATGGAGGTGGAGTGGTCCAGAGATCTGGCCCTCCAGGTTTGCTCTCCAGTTGGCCTCCTCATCAACGAGGCCACGTCGGAACTCGTGCCAAAGCAGGTGATACAATTCATCGGGCAGAGCTCGACTCTCTACGAGCCAGAGCACGGCTCCCGGCGGACAGGTCCGAGGTTCTTTCCTCCTTTGCCCAGTCATTTCAGGTTGGGCAGTTGTGCCCTGCCCGGGAATTCCTGTGCCTCCTGGACCTCATGGCGGCCTGCACCAGCGTGGTCCATTGGGTCTGTCGGTACATGCGTCTCCTTCAATGGGGGCTGGCCAGCCAGTGGTCACAGCACTCCGATCCCTTGGATCAGCTAGTGACAGTGACCCAGGGGATGTGGAACGCCCTCCAGTGGTGGACCATTCCAGCACATCTGCAGGAGGACATCCCGTTCATCCGTCCCGAGCCGACGTTCTCTCTATGACCGATGCCTCTCTGATGGGTTGGGGTGCCCATCTGGGGGAGCACAAAGCGCACGGCCTCTGGTCCCCTCAGGAGTCCTGATGCCACATCAACCTGCTGGAGCTTCGAGCGGTTCGTCTCGCCCTCACCGCCGTCGCTCCGTTTCTACGGGGTCAAGTAGTCCAGGTCCAGACGGACAATACCACAACCATGTACTATCTAAACCACCAGGGTTGGACACGCTCCATGCCTCTGTGCAGGGAAGCTCTCTGCAATTGGTCACTCGTGCACAGCCTGGAGGCGGAGCTCCTTGCCATCCATGTGGCAGGAGCCTCCAACATTCTGGCCGATGCCCTAAGCCGGATAGGGGCTGCATCCCACGAGTGGTCTCACTTGCCAGAGGTAGTACAAGATCTGTTCTCCCACTGGGGCATGCCTCAGGTGGACCTGTTTGCCTCCAGGGAGAATGTGAAGCTGAGACTGTTTCATGCCCGCCCCACTCAGCAGGGCTTGCTGCAGGGGGATGCCTTCTTGAGGCCGTGGACCCCGGGCCTCTTCTACCGCTTTTCCCCCATTTCCCTTGATCCACAAGGTGCTTCTCAAGGCGAGGAGGGACAAGGCGCAGGTGATTCTGGTAGCCCCAGACTGGCCCCGCCAGTTCTGGTATCCAGATCTCCTCAGTCTCAGCTCCAGGCTCCCGAGGCGGCTTCCAGCCCGCCTGTACCTGATCTCAGTCAATTGGGGAAGGTATTCCATCCGGACCTTCAATCCCTGCACCTGACGGCCTGGTTCCTGAGCGGCTAGAGTTCCAGGCCTTGGGTCTTTCCGACGAGGTCCTTAACGTTTTTGAGGCATCCCGTAAGGAGTCGACCAGAAAATGCTATGCGTTCAAATGGAGGAGATTCTCCATTTGGTGTCAGGGCAAGGGCCTGGACCCTTCCTCCTGTTCCTTGGCAAGCATTCTGGACTACCTGTGGTCCCTTTCTCAGCAAGGGCTTCGGTCTACGACCCTTAAGGTGCACTGGGCAGCCATCTCTGCTTACCGGGCGTGGGCTGGGAAGCAGTCGGTGGCGCAGGAGAAGGTGGTCGGGCGCTTTTTCAAAGGCCTTGATCACATATCCCTTCCGGTGCGAGAACCTCCACCTCCATCGGATCTACTGCTGGTATTGGCTAAGCTCATGGGCAAGCCATTCGAACTGATGCACAGGTTTGACATCTCGCACCTGTCGTGGAAGACCGCCTTCTTGGTGGCTATCACGTCAGCCAGAAGGATGGGAGAGCTCCAGGCACTTTCCATAGAGTCTCCTTATCTGGTCTTCAACAGTGACAGGGTTGTCCTATGCCCCCACCCGAAATTCCTTCCGAAGGTGGTGTCGGAGTTTCACCTTAACCAGGTGTTGACTCTGCCGGTGTTCTACGCCAATCACACCTCGGAGGCCGAATATAGGCTCCATACTTTGGACCCTAGAATAGCGCTTGCTTATTATAAGGAGCGGACGACTGAAGTTCGGGTAGAGGTTTGCCAGCAGTTTGTCACCTATGCTGAAGCCGCACCTAGCAGACCTGCAGCCAAGCGGACGATAGGCAGGTAAGTCACCTCCAGCATAGATCTCTGCTATAGGTTGGTGGGCATGGAGCCTCCCAGAGGGAAAAGAGCTCATCTACCCGCCATACCGCTGCATCGGTGGCGGCTTCCAGGGACATCCCTATCCAGAAAATCTGCAGTGCTGCTACCTGGAAGTCAGCACACACCTTCATCACCCACTACCACATCGACCTTGAGTCACACCGGGATGCTGGTTTTGGGGCCTCGGTTCTCCAGTCTTTATTTCCTAAGTAGGGGGTGTGTGCCTTGCCTTCCTCCTCCTCCCGGAGAACTGCTAGGAGTCTGCCAGACAGTGTGGATGAACAACATATCCATGTCCCTCGAAATACAGGTTACTCGCCTGTAACAGGAGTTCTAGGAATGGTATATGTTGTTCATCCACACGACCCACCCAGCCTCCCCGGCTTTGATGCACAACATGGCTTCCAGCGGGCTAGATCTGGCATCATGGGGCGGAGCCGAGAGTTTTACCACCCGGATGGGTGGGAGGAGCCAACTTGAAGACCTTCCAGCAAGAGTTAAAGTGGCAAGGAACCTGCCAGACAGTGTGGATGAACAACATATACCATTCCTAGAACTCCTGTTACAGGTGAGCAACCTGTATATGTGGTTCATGGTCGGTCCACTAGGGAAATGGCCACTTATGTCGCTTTTTTCAGAAATGTTTCTGCAGCTGATGTTTGTGCTGCAGCCACATGGAGTACTGTCCAGACTTTCATTAAACATTATAGTATGGACATTTTATTTTTTTTTTAACTATTTTTCTGGCTCTCCGATCTCGGAACTCTCTCGGGCCACTGCACTTGCCTATTCGCTCTACCGCCCACTGTGTTCCCCTACATCTCCAATTTCATCGCGGTTCCCCAGGACGGGAGGCAGCAACCTGGGGAAACCGCAGGGGCAGTGATGGAGAACCAGCATTGGGCGTGTGGCGGTGGCACTGACAGGGCCGTCGCCTATCCAAGGCGGAGGGTATTTTCCGGATTTACGCCCTCAACAACGTTGTACGTGCAGTGCCTGCCCAGCCCGCGACGTGAGTGCTCCCACCCATGTCCAGAAGGCGGCTGCCAATGTCTACCCCACACTCGTGAGCCCCTGAGCGTCGCAGTGCCATCGCTCTTCCCCTGGATCCCTCCCCGAGAGAGGAGAGGAGAGCTCAATCCTCTCTCTCTCTCTCTCCCCTGCCGGCCCATGGCAGCCTGGGCTCGCTCCTGAACCCGGGTCATCTGTGTGAGGTGTGGCGTCCAGCGCCTCAACCCTCAGCGCCACCGGGCCAGCTAGTATGGACATTGTATTTAGGAGACGTGCAGGTTCGGACTTTCTGTAGTGCAAGGCCTGCTGTCCTGAAAAAAAAAAAATATATATATATATATATATATATATTTATACAGTATACATAATTGTAAAAAAACAAGGCGCTGCATCAGCATGTGGTCTAAAAGCAAAACAAAATGGTTATATTAAATGCACGCCAAAAATAGAAAATAGAGTTAAAAATCTACGTTTCGACCTTAGGTCTTCTTCAGGAAATATCTAAAAGAGAAAAAAAACAAGTTAGTGTAGAGGAGAGGTAAAATGAGAGAGATACATATGTGGAGAAAGAAGAAAAGGGAGGCAAAGGGAGAAGAAGTGATAAATGGTAAGATTAAGAAATCTGTGAAACAAAAAGGTGATGATGGGAAAGATAAAGCATAATGCGAGAGAAAGAGCTGGGGAAGTTCCCAGGTGGGGACTAATTAACAGGGTCTAGTAAGAAGGCTGCAAGGTGACAAATGTGTGAGAAGGAGACAGAAATGGAGACATATGGTGAAAATGAAAAATAAATGAGTACAAAAACAAATTGACTTTAGGGAAAAAAAGGGATGGCTGAAAGAGGTTAGTGGAAAATAAAGTCTATCATTTAAACCAGAGGGCTGCTGGGAGCCAAGGTGGATGATCAGCTTGGCTTCCATGTTTTTTCTATGGTCAGGATTCCGGAAGCCCTGCTGAAGAACACAAACAGAAAGGTCATTGACACTGTGGTCCCTGGAGATATAGTGGGATACAATGGGTTTAGCAGTTTCACCATTCCTGACTGCTCTGTAATGTTCCCTGAAACGGTCAGCAAGACGCCTACCAGTTTCTCCGATGTAAATAGCTGAACACCTCCTGCAAAGAATACAGTACACCACATTAGTGGAGGTGCATGAGAACCCCTTGGTGATGTGAAAAACACTACAGTATACATATATATATATATATATATATATATATATATATATATATATAGAGAGAGAGAGAGATATGTGTGTGTCTGTGCATGTCTATATTTTTGTGTGTGTATATATATATATATATTGTGGGCATGTGTGGTTTTGTATTTTCTTGAAACTTGGCTTCCCAGCCAAATGCCCTTTGGGGTAACCCTTGCATCAGTGTTTGCGCACAGAGGCTCTTTGTCTTTTAAATAGTTTTTTATTTTAATGGGTTCACCACAACATAACCCAGACAGACCGTCTTAGGGTAGCTGGTTCATTCCACTGGGGTGTCAAACAGACGAGATATACTGATGAGTCCTGGTAGGACGAAACACGTGTCTATGTCATCTGTTAGCACCCTTTGCAAACTGTGTGAGAGGCCTTTTGGCACCATGCAGTTCTGCTTAAAGTTGAACCAGCATAACATTCTGGTGATTTGCGTATACAGCCCTGATAGTGTACTATGTGGCATGTGTGTGATTTTGTATTTTCTTGCAACTTGGCTTCCCAGCCAAATGCCCTTTGGTAACCCCTTGCTCCTCAGTGTTTGCGCACAGAGGTTCTTTGTCTTATATATATATACATATATGTAATAGATAAACCACTGTGAGGTGGTGCAGTCAGTCGCTGTAGAGATACACGCCTTGGTGTGTGTTATTCTGACCTCGTCGTCAACCACCCAAGTGCATTATACAAAGTGTGACTGCACACCCAGGTGGTTTATCTATCATATAAAATGTCAAAATTGTTTTGGGGGTTAAAGTGCAGGTGCTGGTCGCGCTCTTATATACGCACAGTCATGTGATGGGTCTCAAACAAATCAGCAGACATGATTCTTCCTACCCATTTTATATATATATGTGTGTGTGTGTGTGTGTGTGTGTGTGTGTGTGTGTGTGTATATATATATATATAGATATAGATATAGATATATATGTATATAGATATATAATAAGGACAGGTATCAGGAGTGAGATGATTCTCTTTGCGGATGGCTCAAAACTGGGGGCGGTGGTGGATGGGTAGGAGGGAAGGGTGGCCCTACAGGAGGGCCTGGAGGCTCTGGAAAGATGGTCTAGAAAGTGGAAGCTGAGGTTCAATGCAGGGAAATGCAAGGTACTGCACCTGGGGGCCAGAAACCCAGGCCAAGTGTACACCCCGGGGATGCTGCAAGTCTCGATGGCTGAGAGGGACCTGGTGGTGGTGGTGGATGTCAAGATGAATACCTCAGAGAGTTGTAGGAGGGCAGCAGCCAAGGCCAACAGGATGCTGGGATGCATCGCTAGGGGGATCACCTCCAGAAGGAGGGAAGTGATACTACCTCTGTATAACTGCTTGGTGAGGCCGCACCTCGAGTACTGCGTGCAGTTTTGGAGGCCACACTTAAAGAGGGACATTAAACTCCTGGAGAGGGTCCAGAGGAAGGCAACCAAAATGATTTGGGGCTTGGGGACAGGACCTATGAGGAGGGCTCGAAGAGCTAAATATGTACATATTGGAAGAGAGAGGGACGAGGGACATGATAGAGGTCTTCAGGTACATGAAGGGGTAAATAGGGAGGAACAGTCAGGGTGCTTGAAGGAAGGAGGGAGGGGCCACTAAAGGGCATGGGTGGAAGCTGGAGGGGAAGATTCAGGGAGAAAGGAGGAGGTGCTACTTCACTGAGAGGGTGGTGGAGCCATGGAATGCGCTGCCTAGGGGGCTGGTGGAGGCAGAGGCGGTGGAGGGTTCAAGAGGGTGGGACAGGTACAGGGAAGGGTTCTGGAAGCAAAATCCAATGCAGCAAGAATATCCGGAACTGGGAAGGAGAAGCCAGAGAAGGAGGGCAGCAGGGTCGGCTCCCGGAGGCTGACCAAACCAGTAGACGCGAAAGACCGTTAGGCCTATTCTGCTGGCATTTTAGTATGTTAGTACACACACACACCTGCCCTTTGTGGGCAAGGTTATTGAGAAAGTAGTTACGTTGCAGATGGAGGATCATCTTACCATTCTTGATATCTATGACCCTCTCCAGTCCGGATTTCAGAAAAGGCATAGTACCGAGATGGCACTAGTTCAGGTTCTTAATGATGATCTGATTGCAAGGGATCAGAGGAGTCGTTCAATCTTGGTACTCTTGGACCTTTCTGCAGCATTTGACACTGTGGACCATGGAGTGTTACTTTAGCGCCTGCGGTTGATTTGCAGTTTGGGTACAGTCCTCAGATGGTTTAGATCTTTCCTCACAGGCTGGACTCAGAAAGTGGTGTCAGGGAATTATTTGTCGGCTCCTCTCCCCCAGTCCTGTGGGATTCTGCAGGGTTCTGTGTTGTCACGCATGTTGTTCACTGTGTATGTGCTGCCGTTGAAGGATGTTATAAGGTGGTATGGGTTGAGTTTCCACTGCTGTGCAGATGATATTCAGCTTTATATGTCCTTTGAGCCCAAGTGAGTTGAGGCCGTTTCATTCTTTAATAGCTGCCTCTCTGAGATCCAAGACTGGATAAGTGCCAACTGGCTGAGGTTGAATCCTGATAAAACTGAGGTGTTGGTGGTGGAGCCAGGTCGGCAGGGTTTGGGGATGCCGGCTGGACAGTTGTCTGGGCTTTGGCTCGGTGGAAACCAGCTGCTAACCTCAGACCGGGTTCGGAATCTGGGCGTTGTACTTGATAGTGGTCTGATGCTTAAGGCTCAGGTGTCTGCTGTTGTCAAGACCTCTTTTTATCATCTGAGGAACATTGCCCGAATTAAAGACCTGGTCCCGCCTACTGACCTTCCAACTTTGGTCCATGCTTTCGTAACCTCCCGCCTTGACTATTGCAATGCCCTGTACCTAGGGCTTTCAGAGGTTGATTTGATTTGTTTATTTAATCTGGTGAGTCCATGGGTCAAAGACCCATTTTCATGGGCAGCTAGAGTACAAAGAAGACACAAATTAACAATACATTAGAAAATGTGTAAACATCTAAAACATCGGGCACAGATAAACAGATTTTGATACATATGAGTAAAAAAACAGTCAAAATAAAATATCATGAGCATGAACATTTTCTACTAGTAAATAATCTTTCAATACCTTACTGTATCTATACATTATATTTTGCAAGCAATCAATTTTGGCCATGAGTGAATAAAAAATCACTGGTAGGTTATAGATTAATGATCTCTGACCGAGTACAGTTTTCATTTTTGGAATTGCAAAATAGCTGGAGACAGAAGAATGGGTGAGTTTAGGATTTTTGAAAAATAGCTTAAAAGATAGAAGGAACTTTGTACATGGTTCTTCTTTGCCAAAATTCCAATTTGGAGTTTAAATCTTTGCTCAAGAGGGGAGAGTATTCCTACTTGTTTAAGAAGTACACAGTGATGTGTTCGAGTTGCAAGCTGTGTGGCAAAGCGTGCAACCTGGTTTATTAAGGTTCTGGCTTTAGCAAGTGAGCCATCATTTGCAATATGATAGAAGATCAATCCATAATCAATATTTGATTGCTGCTTGCATCTGGTGCAGAGTGCAGTGGCCAGACTGTTGACTGGCCTATCAAGAACTTGACATGTCACACCTGTGTTCCGTGACCTGCACTGGTTGCCGGTACAGTGGCGGATCACCTTTAAAATCGGGTTATTGACCTTCAGTGCCCTACACAGATGGGGACCCCAGTATCTGCAAGATCGTCTTTGTCCTTATAGCCCACTCTGCTCACTCTGCTCTTCTGATGAGGGATTGCTAGAGGTTCCCAGGGTTTGATTAAAGTCCTTGGGAGCCCGTTCTTTTCCTTTTATGGCCCCCCCACTGTGGAACTCTTTCTCATCAGGTATCAGTATGCCCGACTGTTGAGAGTTTTAAAACTCATCTGTTTGGTATGGCTTTCCGTGATTTTGATTAATTGGTTTCTTTTTTATAATTCTAGGATTGTACTGTAATTGTCTGTATTTATATTATAGTTTTTAGGATTATTTAATTATACAAGCGCTTTGATCTTGTGGAATTGCGCTTTCTATCAATCAGCGATTGATTGATGGATATATACACACACACAGACACACATTTTCTCTGCAGAAAACTATATTAATGCACCATTAGGATTAAAGCATCAAAAGTAAAGAAATACAACCTTAGGGGTCTCACCCCATCCTCAACCTTTATAAAAACTGGCCTGAGTGGTGAGGTGTGTCTTGGGGTTGTGAAGCTTAATGCTCACCCCATTCCATGAATAAGTAAGGTAAGACAGGTTCAGTATAGGAGGATTGTGTTAGCATTAGGGTTCACAACCCCAAGGCACGCCCTTCAGGCCGGTTCCTGTATACAGGCTGGGGTTGGGGTCTTAGGCTTGGGAATTCCAAGATCGCATTTCCCTACTTGTGATGCATTAACTCTAATGGTACATTAACATTTTTTTGCAGAGAATTTCTTCACTTTTTGAGAAAGTATAATCATAGACTTACTTCCTTGTGGGAGCACAGGGCCCTCCAAGCCCTACATTTCCAACCATCCATAATTCTCCAGAAATTGCAGTTGTACTTTATTTTCCTGTGGGAGCGCAGGGCCCAGCTGCCATCACTCCATAATCCTGTATATAGTTGCATGTGGGAGCACAGGGTCCTCTGGGTCTTGTGCTCCCATAAGTCCTTAATGGTACTCGTATTTGCTCACATCCACGCATAGTTTTTGAGACAGTATACTGCTAAAGTTGCCATAGTGTGCACAGCCAAAGAAACACCTGACATTTACATGTTATCCTATAGCAAACACAGGGAAATCTGAAACCTCTGTAACTCAACACCAAATTAATATATTTTCATGAAACCAGCAAAAGGCACATCGCTGGGGCATGCCCTTTGTACCCTGTAAATTTCAAAACAAAATTGCAAACCGTTTGTTCACAACACAGTGACAACATAATGACTGTCTATACCTCCCATTACAATGTTATCCTATGGGAAATTACACACAATTTAAATCTGCAGAACTGTAACCCAAAGTAATATATTTTCACCAAACCTGCAAAAGACGCGTCTGTGGGGCAAGCTCCTTTTTACCCTGAAAATTTCAGCCCCAAATTCCCGAATAGTTTCTTTGTTATGAAGTGACAAAGAAACAGCTATATAAAAAATTATTTTTCACAAATTGCAAAAAAGAATCCTTTACCAAGCTTCCTTTTCCACAATTTGCGATAAAAGAAGAATCCTTTTTCACAAATTGTGAAAAAAAAAATTCTGTTTCACAGTAAAAGAGAATCCTTTTTTGCAAATTGCAGAAAAGAATCCTGTTTCATGGTAAAAGATTTCCACAATTTGTGGTAAAAGATTTTCCACTGATAAAATAAACACATTTCTGAACACTTTTTTAAAAACTGACCCCAGAATCTGATTCCTCTGGCCCCCTTTAGGTAAACACAACTATTGGTGTTTACCAAATCCCTAGATTATTTTGAAAATTTAAGTTTGTTTGCCTCGCTAAGCAAAAACAAAATGGCATCATGAACTAGGATTCTGCATTTGCAAACTAGGATTCCGCATTTGCGATCAAGAAACCTATTTTGAGCCTGACAACTAATTTTTTCCATAGGAAATAATGGGAAACTAAAATGTAATGACTGTGGAACGGTTTTATATTTTTCACCAGACCTTCAAAATGCACCACAGTGACCCAAGACTATACCCTAAAAATTTCAGACCAACATTCCACATAGTTTTTGCATAACGCGGTGACAAACAATTTGACAAAAAGTGGTAATTTACATGTTTTTTGACACTCCATATCTCCGCACCTGCATATTTAACCATGACAAAACTTGCCACATCAAGAGATCTTTGCTCCCCGATGGAGCATGCAAAATTTCATGCATATCACTTGAACGGTTGCAAAGTTTAAAATTAAAGTCCCAAATTTTCAGTTTAACATGGAAGTGAAGATTTAATCCTAATATGGGGGTGCGACCACACCCCTATAATAGATCTATACCGATAGTAGAGATTACATTGTGTATCAGAGTAATTGTTACACAAATAATTTTGAGTAACAAAGGAAAAGAGGGCATAAATCAGGAAAGCTGAAGTAAAGGATTCAGGGAGACAGTGATTAGAGACGGTAAAACGAGAAGAGGTGGGTCTCGAAGGCAGGGCGGGAGTAAGGTATGGAGAGCCATATGCACCAATGCACAGAGTCTGGGGAAACAAAACTCCAAACCTGAAAGCCATCATGGCAGAAGCCAGCCTGGATTTGGTAACCATAATGAGTTGTGTTGCATTGAGCACCACAGCTGAGATGTGGCCATACCTGGCTACCCTCTGTTCAGGAGAGACAGGACAGGGAGGAAGGTTGCATTATGTGTAAGGGAAGGAATGAAGGTCATGGAGGTACAGTGACACAAGGGATCGACAAATCCCATAGCCCGACGTCCCGGGCTACAATTTTATACAGCCGGACAAGCAATTTCAGAGCACTAGGTTGTCCTACGGACAACCAAACTAGTGCTGCTTTTCTTTTTGTTTTGTACTGCTCTTTGCTGTTTCTGCTGCTAGGTGTCCCTCGTTCAGCTATGGAGGAGCAGCGGAGCACCGATCACATGATCGTGAGTCCATCTGGCTTGGTTCACGTAATTGTTTGCTGTGTGGCAATAGATAGGAGCACCACCGCTGAAGCAGGAGCCAAAGGGGCGCCAATGGGATTGTGGCGTGCTGCGGTAATGGGAAGCACGCCCACCCGCCTCACCCAGACATCCAGTCATCAGCACCAAGTGACATCCACAGGACTGACAGGTGAGTCGATGATTTGTGTGTTTTTAGACATGCCTGTCAGTCCTGGCACAATTGGGGGTTGGGACGGGCTGAGGAAAACGTTGCTGCACTGAGACAAGACATTGAAGCTACCGCTTGAGAGAGGTACAGATGCAGTCTGTTTGGAGCCGAGTTACTGCAACTTACTTCAGTGGGCTGCCTTCTTCTGCGGTATGTCTTCCAGTTGAGGCTTAGTAATGTGAGTTAGTCCTGACTTCTACTGTGCAGCATTTTCGGGAGCTGCTCAAAAAAAAAAAAAACACTTTTGGGACAAAGAAAACATGAAGACTGAGATTGGGAGGGAGGAGGTGGGAGGCTTAGGCCAGTTGGGTTGACATTCGGTCTGCCCTGGGTACTCAGGACTATTCAGAGGGGGGGAAAATGCTCTACAGTACACTGTCACTGACTGACAAAATTGGAAGCCTCAGAGTCACATTGACCCAACAACCAGGCATCAGAAAGATAGTAAAACTGGCTGCTTGTAATTTAACCAAAACAAAGAGGAGAAACAAAAGGGAATACTGAATAGAATAAAAGTACTACTAGTGTAGCTGTAGTATACATACAGTTCAGCGGGAAGAGGATTTGGTGTTGGTGTGTGTGTGTGGGGCAGTTGACTGAGCAGTCTGGGGTGACAGGAGTGCTATATGTGAAAGTATATAAACAGCACAATGACCAAGGGTGTGGGACTGGGTCAGGAAGAGGAGACCAATTGTCAGGTCTTGGTGTGTCTTGGGGCACTTGGGCAGTTGTAGTGTTGAAAGGAGTGCTGTATAAGTACATGGAGGATAAGTGTACCACAACACAGCAGTGTGACAGTTAAGCAAAAAGGGTGCATTGGGACTGGACTCGCTTGTGTGTATGGATCTTCTGTTGGACACTCAGGAAGTTTGGGGTGAGGAGGAGGAGGCAATGTTGTACAGACTAGAGAAGAAAGAGAAAAAGAAATTGTCTGTACTGAACTAAAGTGTAAGTGTGTGCAACTATCCCCAGTCAAAATGTACAAAAAAATAAATCTGCCACGCTGCCTTGTACTCTACCTGACTGACAGACAAACACCCAGGTAGTCGTACCAACACAACAGTGAAGGTTCAGCAAAAAGGGTGTGTGTGACAGGACTTGTCTTGTGTTGTGTGGATCTGTGAACACTTCGGCAGTTTTAGGAATGTTGTACAGACTAACAGAAGGATTCCCTTTCTGCTGCTTTCCTGTCACCAACCTGACCCTGGATAGTGGCTGCTGCCTGCAGTCACTAAAGCTTTGAGCACAAAGCTTCAACCAAATTGTTTGTACTAGTGTTGTTTGACCACTGTCTCTCCAGCCCCCATCCCCAATTAATTCCCCATCACGTCCTCCCGGTCTCCCTTCCAGACAAGGACATGCACACAGTGAGATATTGCAAAATAAAGGTTATTTTCATATAAAAAGTGTGTGATTTTTTTCCTGTTGTTCCAATAGCCTACATCTACGTAGTATTAACAATACAACCCCCAACACTATTTACTTTGTTGCTACGTAATTCAAAAAAAAGTTTCCTTAAAATATAGCCTTCCGACCCTGGACTACCACTCGCAACACTGGGACTACCATTTTTGGCTAGGCCAGTTGTCCTGGACTACCACATAAATTTGAAATTTGTCAATCCCTGAGTGACACCCGGAGGAAAAGGAAGGGCTGGAGGTGCTATGGGTCATCCTGGAGACAGGCTCTTGGGCCACGTCTGTACTAGAGCAGTGTACTGACCTCCAGCACAGGGAGAGGAGTTGGATTAGGCACTTGGGCAGAAACCGCCACCTGAATGGTAAGTAAGAGGGAGGTGCTACTTGGTGATTCAGTCTGCCAAATACGGAATGGGGCCTTCCAGCTGTGACTTCTGTAAGCGGAAGAACCATCCTTTACTCCCCACAATGGGTTTTTCTCAGGCAGCTACTCAAAGAACCCACTAAGGACGAGGCTGCATTGGACTGGTGCTTACCAACAGGGACAGGATTGTAGACGTCACAGTGGACTGTCCCCTAGGTACCAGTGATTACTCTGCAGTGTGGTGTAACATAAAAACAGGAGCAGAAGCAAACCACACAAGGACAAGGGTCCTGGACTTCAGGAGAGCAGATTAAAAAAAAAAAAAGTAGACTGCCTCAGAAACTGCTTCATGGGGAGGATTTCCAGGAAGGGGGTAGAGGTAGAGTCGGGAAAAATAAGGCAGGACATAATTAAGGCAGTCAGCCTATGCATGAAGGAAGTGAGTAAATGCAGAAGGAAAACAAGATCATCATGGTTCTCGATGGAAATGGCAATGGTAGTGAAGTAAAAAAAGGTGCATTTAGGAGGTTTAAGGAAACACAGAGGGAGGAGGACAGGGCGGTATACCAAGTAAAACAGAGGGAAGCAAGAAGGGCAAAGGGAAACAAAGGCACGGATAGAGGAATGGATAGCCAAAGGGGTAGATAAAGGGGTTAAGAATAGGTGAGAAGAGCAAAGCAAGGGGAGGGATAGTGAGGATTAGGAGAGCAGAAGGGGGGAACTGAACAGAAAAGGACCAAAAAAGCTGCCATCCTGAACAAGTACTTCTGTTCAGTCTTCATAGTGGGGGGAGGGGGGGGATGGACTACCAGGGAGTAGCAGGGACAGAAGGTAGGGGCACTGAACACATGTCCATTTTCAGAGGAGAGAGTCCTGAAGGTATTTGCAGCTCTAATAAAAATATATAAAAATAAACAGAGAGGAAAGAGTAAGCATACAAAACAACAGTTGAGCGGCCACAAATAAGACATGATGGGAGTGGTGCAGTACAGTGGCTCTGGAGCGGCAGTCTTTCGGGAGACGTTCTGGAGGATGCAGTGTTGTCCCATCTGCAGGCATCTCTCTGGGCTGAGGGAGGAGGTTGCTCATCTCCAGGCAGAGTTGGCCATGATTCGAGGGACCACCTCTCCCACCCAGGGACCACCAGGACTGCTGCCGCTGCCTCAGAGGTTGCCAAAAAAGAGAAAAGAGAAGCTGTTGGACCACAGTGGGCTCAGGGAGGGTGAGGGTGGTGGAACAGAGGCGCATCACTCCAGTTGTACCTCTTCACAATTCGTACGCCATTCTGGCAGAGTGTAGTTCCTTTATGGAGGCACCCACAGTGGAGACCAAGGAGGATGCTGGGAACTTCCACAAAGGAGACCACAGAACTTCCACAGAAGGGTGGCATGGGAACCCACAGGGAAGAAACAACTCCTGGTGGGGACTTCATTGTTAGATGGGTAGAACTTGGGGGGGGGGGGTAAGGTGCCTGCCTGGCGCCATAACTTGGAGGGACAGGGAGCAAATCCACAGGATCGTGGGAGCAGCTGCACGGGGGAGGGAGCTGGATGTCATTGTCCACCTAGGGACAAATGACCTGGCTAGGAAAGGGATCAGAGCAATGCAGGAGGAGTATGTGGAGTTGGAGAGGGGCCTTAGACAAGTAGCATGCATGGTAACCTCCTCAGAGGTGCTGCTTGTCTTTGGGATGGGAGAGTCTCGGGTGCTCCGCACCATGGGATTCAATCAGTGGTTGAAATACTGGTACAGAGCTCAGGGTTTTGGTTTCATTGGGGACTGAGGGTTCATCTGGAGGGATACAGGTCTATACTGGCGCGAGGATCTGCATCTGTTCAGGAGGGGAACCAGGATCATAGGTGATAGGTTTAAATGCTTCATTGGCAAGCATTTAAACTAGCCAAGGGAGGCGGCACTGAAATGGTTCAGCACTGAAATGGAGCAGAGAACTCCTAGCCCCCGCCCCCCCGAAAAAAAATCAGGGAAGTTAGTGAGGTAAGCACCACGATAGAGAAGTCGATAGGGAGAAGGGCAGGGGCAAATGGAGAAAAAGGCAGTAAGGATAGGGATGGGTCAGAAAGGGGTAAGGCCATCAAAAAATGGAGGATAATGAGTACCAATGCCCACAGTCTAGGTAACAAGCTCCCTGAACTGGTGGCCTTGATGGAAGAGGGACAGATGGATATCGTGGCAGTCACAGAAACATGGTACACAGAGTACCATGACTAGGATGTCAACATACCAGGATACACAACTTACAGGAGTTACAGGGAAGGTAGAAGAGGAGGAGGAGCTCACTACGTAATGGAAGGGATCAAAGCAACGTAACTAAAGGGTAAACAGGGAGGAGAGGAGGCACTGCGGGTCACCCTGGAGACAGGAAATGGCACCACAATTCGCATGGGGGTTGTATATAGGCCTCCATCTCAGGGGAAGAAAATGGACAAAGAAATGATGGAAAGCATCCTTAGGATGGCAGAAAAAGGGGAGATATTGTTGATGGGAGATCTGAATATGCCAGAACTGGAGCACCTTTGCTGCAGCTACATCCAAGAGCAGGGTCATTCTTGATGCCCTGCAACGGGAATGCCTCAGACCGCTAGTACTGGAACTCACTTGGGATGGAGCGGTCTTAGACCTAGTATTCTCAAACAGGGATGGAAAGAGGATCTTGGATGTAGAAGTGGGTAGCCTTCTGGGAAAAAGTGACCACCAAACTGTGTGGTTCACAATAAACACAACCACAGAGTCAAGCT
Organism: Neoceratodus forsteri; assembly: GCA_016271365.2. Lineage (NCBI taxonomy): Eukaryota > Metazoa > Chordata > Ceratodontiformes > Ceratodontidae > Neoceratodus > Neoceratodus forsteri. Next base: position 1,135,601,260 of record CM057449.1, on the reverse strand, counting down.
ATACAAAAGTGAGGGTACTGGACTTAAAGAGGGCTGACTGTGAAAATGGGAGAGTGCCTCAGAAAAACACTAGCACACATGCAAGGAGGAGGGGTGGAGGAACAATGAGGAAACGTCAAAACTGCCATCACAGAGGCAACAAGCCTTTGTGTGACGCAAATAAATCAGAATGAAAGAAACCACTATGGCTCTCAAAGAGGTGGCAGGGAAGTTTAGGGAGAAAAAGATAGCATTTGGGAAGTATAAGGAAACCCAGAAGGAGCAGGACAGAGAACTGTACCAATTGAAGCAGAAGGATGCGGGGAAGGCAGTCAGAATAGCAAAAGCCCAAACTGAGGTAAAGACGGCCAACTCACTTAAGAAGGTGAATACAACCTTTTACAGGTACATTAGGGAGTGAAGAAAGATCAAGGGATGATAGTGAGGCATAATAAAGGGTAGGGTGGGTGGGCAGAGAGGGACTGTGAAAAAGCAGGGATACTGAATGAATACTTCTCAGTATTTGCAAAAGAAGAGGAGGGGGAGGTACCTAATCCAATCAATAGAAGCACTCTGGATATGGGGGTTGATACCAGTCCTTTCACAGAAGAAAGGGTTCTGAAAGAACTCCTAAAACTGGCGGTGAACAAAACAATGGGGCCTGACAGGATTCTCCCTAGAATTCTAAAAGAACTAAGGGGAGAACTAGTGACACCACTAACTACCTTTTTTAACAAATCATGGGAGGATGGCATGGTACCTGAGGACTGGAGAAGGGCGGATGTGATTCCCCTTCACAAAAGTGGGAGCAAGGTAGAGGCAGGAAACTACAGACCTGTAAGATTTACCTCAGTGGCGGGGAATATTATGGAATCACTTCTGAAAGAAAGAATTGTTGAGTACCTAGAGGCCAGCGGGGCACAGGATCCAAGCCAGCATGGATTCACAGAGGGAAAGTCTTGTCAAACGAATCTAATAGATTTCTTTGACTGGGTGACCAAAGTAGTAAACCAGGGAGGGGCTGTGAACAAGGCCTACCTAGACTTTAGCAAGGCATTTGACACAGTCCCACACAGAAGATTAATAAACAAATTAGCCAGCATTGGAGTGGGTTCCAGGGTGTTAACTGGGTAAAAATTGGCTGGACAACAGGACACAGAGGATAATAGTATCGGAGTCCACTCCAAAGAATGGGAGTTACTAGTGGGGTACTGCATGGTTCAGTACTGGGTCTGGTCCTTTTTAACGTCTTTATAATAAAGTGACATTGCAGAGGGACTGGAAGGAAAAGTATGCCTCTTTGCAGATGACACAAAGATCTGCAACAGGGTTGATACACGAGGGGGGTGGAAAGGATGAGAGGGAACTTGGCAAGGTTGGAGGAATGATCAGAAGTATGGAAGCTTAGATTCAATGCAAAGAAGTGCAGAGTAATGCACCTGGGAAACAAAAACCCAGGGGAAGAGTACACAATTTTTTGGGGGGTATTAACAACAACAAAAATGGAAAGGGACCTGTGGGTAGTCATATCAGATGACCTAAAGGTAAGCAAGCAATATGAGAAGGCAGTAAGGATGGCTGGGGAGTACTGGGATGCATAGGGAGAGGCATCAGCAGTAGAAAACAGGAAGTTGTTATCCCTCTGTACAGACAGTTGGTGAGACCCCATCTGAAGTACTGCATGCAGTTCTGAAGACCCCATCTCTGCAAGGACATAGGATTGAGGCAGTTCAGAAGAGGGCAACTAAAATGGTGCAGGGTCTGCACCAGAAGCTATATGAAGCGAGACTAAAGGAGCTTAACAACATATATACACCCTTGAGGAGAGGGGGAAACATGATAGAAACTTTCAAGTACCTCAGGGGAATCAACAAAGTCCAAGAGGGTAGCATAAGATAAGAGGGGGACAGCTCAGTGGCAATATGAGGAAGTATTTTTTCACAGAGAGGGTGGTGGACTCCTGGAACAGCCTTCCTGAGAAGGTTGTGGGGTCAGAAACAGTGGGGGAATTCAAGAATGCATGGGGCAGACATAAGGCAATTCTGGTGGGGTAAGAAGAAGTAGGATGTAGGTTAACTAGGAGCTGCAGCTTATCCAGTAGGTAGGGAAATGGGCAGACTGGGTGGGCCAAGCGGTCCTTATTTGCTGCCACAATCTATGTTTCTGTGAAGCTGGTTCATTCCCGGGTTTCGGCAAGTGTGTTTACGGAGGCAGTATAGCACAGTGGTCTAAGGCTCTGAGCTGCAAATTTGGTGACATCCAGCAGACCAGACCTGGGTTTGAATCCCACAGCTTCCACTTGCATACTGTGTGACCCTGAGCAAGTCACTTAACCTCCTTGTGCTCCCAGGTCGCTCCTGTAAAAAAGCTTTCAGCTTAGTGTGCTATACCTGGTTAAACAACTAAATAAAAAAAAATAAAAGCTGGACAAAGCTATGGGTATGGATGAGATACACCTAAAGGTACTAAAGGACCTCAGGGAGGTGTTAGCTGCTCCACTGACAACCTTGTTCAGCAGTTCACTGGAAACAGGTAAGGTTCCAGAGGACTGGAGAAGAGCTGATGTGGTCCCTTTACATAAGAGTGGCAGCAGGGAGGAGTCTAGCAACTGTAGGCCAGTCAGTCTCACTTCACTGGTGGGGGCATTATGGGAAACCCTGCTAAAGGAAAGACTGTCAGAGTATCTTGAATCCAGTGCACTGTAAGACCACAGGCATAGAAACATAAACTTTGATGGCAGATAAGGACCGCTTGGCCCACCTAGTCTGCTCATTTCCCTACCTGTTGGATAGGCTGCAGATCCTAGTTAACCAACAGCCTACTTCTTCCTACCCCTACCAGAATTGTCTTATGTGTGTCCCATGCATTCTTGAATTCCCCCACTGTTTTTGACTCCATGACCTCCTCAGGAAGGCCGTTCCATGCGTCCACTACCCTCTCTGTGAAAAAAATACTTCCACACATTGCCCCTGAGCTGTTCCCCCTTGTTCTTGCACATCTCTTTTTCTGAAATATGGTACTCTCTTGGACTTGGTTGATTCCCTCGAGGTACTTGAAAGTTTCTGTCATGTCCCCTCTCTCTCTCCCTCCTTTCCTCGAGGGTATACATATTATGCTCCTTTGCTAAGGTTCATACTAAGGTAAGCACAAAGCAAGCAAGCCGTAGCCCATGAGTGCTCTTACAAAAAATACTTAAAATTACCATCTCTTAATATGTATCTATCAAGTCTTTGCTTGAAGATATTTTACTTTCTTAAACAATAATTTCCAGTGGCAGATAATTCTATAACATCACAATCTGATTAGTAAAGACATTTTTCCTCATTTGTTTTAAATTTCTTACCCTGTTCTGGAGTGGGTGACATCTAATCTCAACATGGGTTTCCTTAAATTCAATATCTAAATCATACATTAGGACTGGGTCTTGTACGACATCATACAAAAACAGCAAGTCTCCACAAGCACAGCCTGTCTCCAGTGACTTTAGATTTAAAGATTTGAGTCTGTCATCGTAGTTATTTTTTTGATCCAGTATCATTTTTGTGAATCTACGCTGGACCCTCTCTAGCTTTATTCTTTTGCGCTTTTTGTAGGGATTCCAAATGGGGGTGTACACAGGATCTGTATAATGGCAATAGAACAGAACTGGACCAGGATACAATATTTCTCTTAACTTGAGTGGATTACTCTATTTGCTCTGTTAATAACCTTGGAAACTTGTTCTTTTGAATCCATAGTTTGCCCCATATTAATACCCAAATCCCTTTGTGTGTTTCTTCCAAAATATAGCCATCTATATTATATTTAAATGTCATGTTTTGTTTCCCTAAATGCATGACTTTATATTTATTTAGATGCAATATCATATCCCATTTATTTGTCCAACGCACAGTCTTATTCAGATCACTTTGTAGATTAATGCAGTCATGTATACTGGTACAGGGTGCACCAATCTTTGTATCATTGGCATTCTTAATGCTTCATGAATTGATATCTGATGTCAAGTCAGCAATAAATATGTGAAACAAAACTAGTCCCCAGACTTACCCCTAGGGCACACTACTCAGAACCTCCTCAACTGTTGACGTATGCCCGTTTACTATTACCCTTTGCCTTCTATTTCTCAACCATTCAGCAATCCAAAGGGAGAATGCGCTATCAATATTGTGTATCAGTAATTTTTCAGTAATGGCCTAGTGAGGTGTTAAATCGAAGGCCTTTGCAAAATCTAAATAAAGGACATCACATGAGATACCTTTGTCCCAATGTGCACTCATTTTTTCATAAAAGGCCAAGAGGTTTATAGTGCAACTCCTTCCCTTTCTAAAGTTGTGCAGTAAGGGGTCAGTATTATTATGTGATAGTACTATTCTATACTTTATGATACTTTCCAACATTTTTCCTAAAATACTAGCGAGACTTATTGGACTGTAATTTTTTAACTCTTCCCTTTTGCCTGACTTAAAAATCGGTACCACATGCGCCACCTTCCAATCTTCTGGTATTGATGCTGTGTTAATAGAACTTTCAAACAGGGTCCTCAGTGGGAGTAACAGGTAAGGGGACATAATCTGAATTAGTCAGGCGGAGCTATTATCAGGCCCTGGTGAAGCATTCAAATTTAGCTTTGCAATTTTTTCCTTCAACTCATCCAAGGTGATTTCAGCCTTCTGCTTACTTACAGGATCTGTTTTTCTTACCATATTACTGCCTTGTTTGTAAACACTACACAAGTATTTATTAAAGGCCTTAGCCATACATTTATTATCTGTGATTATGCTGTCATCCCTTATTGGACCCACTTCATTTGTCGTTTTTTAAGAGAATTAAATGTATGCATAAAACTGTTTGACATTTGTTCTTTGCCTTTTCCGCCAAGTTATTCTCTGCAATTTTCTTGGACTTCCTAATTTTGTTTTTACATAATTTTTGTATTCTGTTGCATGTATTTAATATAGATTCATGTCTAGTCTGGGTGTATTTTTTATAAAGTCAGTGTTTTTTATTAATCAAATTCTTAATTTCTTTATTCATCTAAGGTCTTTTCAGGCTTTTGATCTTATCAACTATTAGGATGTTATATTTTGCAGTTTTGAGAATAATCTCCTTAATTACTTCCCACATCTCATTAGTGGTTTTACCATCCAAAATATTTTGCCATTGAATACCCTCTAATGCTTTACAAATCCTCTCTTTATTCATTTTTTTAAATAAATAGATCTTAGTACAACTTTTTCTAGGGTTTATGAATAAGTAACCTTAAACATGACACTGTTATGGTCACTGTTGGCAATGGGGGTCCCACTGTACAATTCTCCATAGAGAGAGAGCTGTGGTAGTTAGTACCAAGCCTAAAATATTCCTACCCCTGGTAGGTTCTGTTACCCATTGTGTCAAGACTGCCTCTTCACAAGTTTGCAGCAGTAATCTACCAATAATCGTGCTTGCATATTTACCTTTCCAACATATTTCTGGAATATTAAAATCACCCATCACTAACAGGTCTCCAATCTCACTAGCCCCCTAAAATTTCTTCCATGAGTATGTTAGACATTTCTTGTGAATAGTAAGGAGGTCTGTACAAACAACCCAGTATTAATGTGCTGTTAATAGCCCCCATTAACTTGGACCCATGTAGTTTCAGTATCGGTATATGTTTTAATACGATTTGTGATGTCATTTGATACAAGGTCTGATCTAATATATAATGCCACACCTCCACCCTTCTTGTTAATCCTGTTTGTTTCGTACAGTTGTATACCCTTCAGTGTGAGTACCCAATTGATCTTTATCATTGGTTCATCATGTTTCAGTAATGGCAATTATATCTGTTGGGTTCAGGTTCAAAATTGATTTTAGCTCATCCATTTTATTACTCAAGCTATGCACATTAAACATTAATATGGATAAATGTTTGTTTGGAACCAAACACCTGCTAGATTTGTTTGGCAGATGAGTATGTGGTACATTTGTCCCTCCCCCCCCATTAGTTTAAACCACCTTGTTCCATTTCTTTTTTTAATGTTTGATGCTAGAAGTCTGGTCCCATCCTTACTCAGGTGATGTCCATCTTTTCTGAATAGATGGTGCTTATTTACAAAATGGGGCCAATTACCTACTCTGCCAAGTCATTCAGCTTTGCATCTTTGCATACGTTTAATAACCTTGCACGTATTCTTTGGATAGTAAGATTTTTTAAACAATGTGCTTTTGGAATAGGTAGAATATTTGATATTCTGACTCTGTGACCTTTACTCTTGAGCTCTTTCCCTAAATTTATTAGGTCTCCACAAATATCTTTTTCATGCTCCTTACCAGTATCATTGGTTCCCACATGAAGGTAACAACTGAACCTGGAGGGATGTTTATGCTAGATGTGTTGTTCTTAATATCGGCCACTCTGGCTCCCAGATGATAAAGCACCATATTTTTTACTTTGTCCAGACCACCAATATGGGTGTCAGTGAATGGTAGCATGGAGTCACCTAGGATTACCTTAGTTATTTCAGCTTGGGATGCTACAATAGAGGCATTATTTCTACGTTCTTGTGGGCCTGATTTCTGGTAAATATTATTTTTTTGTTCTGAACAAGTCTTCCTATCATGAAGTATATTAAGCGTGTCCTGATTTGCACTACTATATGATGGGGGCATGTTACTTGCAAGAGGATCATTTCTTAATGGCAAAAATCTGTTCATGGTTTCTACATTTGTGGGATGTTTCCTCCTTCTGACTGTGACTAATGGTCTTTCATCTGGTGTCAGCTGCTCCTTGACACCTCGTGTTTTCTTTGATTGTGGGACCTGATCCAGTAAGTCATCAGATAAAGAATGACTATCCCTATCCCTTTTTCTGTTAATAAGTGACTCTCATCAAGTGTGTTCAATGCTTGGATCTGTGCAGTGCCTTGTTGTGCTTTTAATTCTTCCTGCAATTTAATGTTATCAATTTGAAATTTCCTCAACAATTCACATTCAGAGCAGATATAATCCAGTATATTCCTATCATCATTTTTATTTCTCTGATACATACCACACAGGTTACAATTAAAAAAATAAATTATCCCTCAAAAGTGCATTTAATATGTTTTCACTATCACAAAATGCCATCTTGTTTGGTATATTTATTGAAGGGTACAGGTCAACTAATACTTTCTACAACGCCACACCAGTTAAATCGTACTGTTCCAGTATATATACCAGATTTTACCTACGACTTTCTGACTAAAAATGCTGCTCCCGTTCTCCTGTACTTGTCGGATATGCCAGACACGCTTTGCTTGTCTCAGCGCGTGTCTCCACGCGCTTGCCCAGCTCGTGCTTGCCCCACTTGCTCGGGGCGAGAATCTTATACACCTGGAACCAGGAAGTAGCAGGTCACATGACCACTCGTATTTGCTGGATGTGTAAAGTGCAACTTTCAACTAAGTCAATAGAACCCTATAGTTCTGTGATCCCCTAGGTCCTAACAGATCAATTCTGTCTGCCACACAAAATACAAATATGTACTGATAAAATACACCTGCACCAGCACTACTCTAGTGGATTGGGATTGTGATTCCTCCGTAGAGCATGAAACACAATACCCAAGCTCACCGCTGATACTACAGGCTAGCACCAAAAAGGACTTCACCTGCTTGGAGTTTAAAAAAGAAGACACATGCCCTGAAACAGCTAAAAGGTCTGTTTAGCACCACAGTGAGTCCCTCTCATGCAAGGTGCTTCTGTAAGACTTTAGTCTCTATTTGTATGACTTCTGGTGCAGACCATGCACCATTTTAGTTTCCCTCCTCTGGATTGCCTCCATCCCGTCTATGTCCTTGCACAGATGGGGTCTCCAGAACTGCACGCCAGATGGGGTCTCAGCAACTGTCTGTACAAAGGGATAACAGCCTCCTATTTTCTATTGGTGATGCCTCTCCCTATGCATCCCAGTATCCCCCAGCCCTCCTTACTGCCTTCTCACATTGCTTGCCTACCTTTAGGTCATCTGATACGACTACCCCCAGGTCTCTTTCCATATATATATATTTTTTTTGTTAGCACCCCCCCTTTCCCCATTGTGTACTCTTCCCCTTGGTTTTTGTTTGCCATGTGCATTACCTTGCACTTCTTTACATTGAATCTAAGCTGCCATACGTTTGACCATTCCTCCAACCTTGCCAAGACTCTTCTCATCCGTTCCACCCCCCCGTGTATCAAACCTGTTTCAGATCTTTGTGTCGCCTGCAAAGAGGCATACTTTTCCTTCCAGTTCCTCTACAATGTCACTTATAAAGAAAGACATTAAAGAGAACCGATTCCAGTACCGAACCCTGCGGTACCCCACTAGTAACCCCTCTTTCTTTGGAGTGGATTCCATTTACTATTACTGTCTGTGTTCTGTTGTCTAGCCAATATTTTACCCAGGCTACCACCCTGGGACCCAGTCCCAGGCTAGCTAACTTGTTTATTAATCTTTTGTGTGGGACTGTGTCAGATGCCCTGCTAAAGTCTGGGTAGGCCCTGTCTACAGCCCCTCCCTGGTCTACTGCTTTGGTCACCCAGTCAAAGAAATCTGTGAGATTCGTCTGACATGACCTTCCAGCTGTGAATCCATGCTGCCTTGGGCCCTGTGCCCTTCTGGCCTCTGGGTACTCAACAGTTGTTTCTTTCAGAAGTGATTCCATCATTTTCCCTACCACTGAGGTCAAACTAACAGGTCTGTCGTTTCCTGCCTCCGCCTTGCTCTCACTTTTGTGAAGGGGAATCACATCTGCCCTCCTCCAGTCCTTGGGTACCACACCATCCTTCCATGATTTGTTAAAAAAGGTAGTCAGTGGTGTCATTAGTTTCCCCTTAGTTCTTTTAGAATTCTGGGGTGAATCCCATCAGGCCCCATTGCCTTGTCCACTTTCAGTTTTAGGAGTTCTTTCAGGACCCTTTCTTCTGTGAATGGGCTGGTATTGACCCTCCTATCCAGAGTGTTTCTACTGATTGGTTTAGGTACCTCCCCTCCTCCTCTTCTTTTGTGAATACAGAGCAGAAGTATTCATTCAGTATCCCTGCTTTTTCACTGTCACCCTCTGCCCATCCCCACCCTTCCCCTTTATTAAACATCACTATCCCTCCCTTGATCTTTCTTCACTCCCTAATGTACCTATAAAAGGTTTTAGCCCCCTTCTTAATGGAGTTGGCTATCTTTTCCTCAGTTTGGGCCTTTGCTATTCTGACTGCCTTCCCTGCTTCCTTCTTCTTTAACTGGTACAGTTCTCCATCCTGCTTCTTCTGTGTTTCCTTATACTTCCCAAATGCTATATTTTTCTCCCTAACTTTCCCTGCCACCTCTTTTGAGAACTATAGTGGGGTTTTTTTCCCTTCATTTTGGTTTGTTTGCTTCACACAAAGATGTTGTTGCCTCTGTGATGGCAGTTCTGATTTTTCCTCATTGTTCCTCCACCCCTCCTTCTTGCCCATTTGCTAGTGCTTTTCTGATGCACTCTCCCATTTTACCAAAGTCAGCCCTCCTAAAGTCCAGTACCCTCACTTTTGTGTGGCTTGACTCTACAGCTGTGTTTATCATGAACCATACTGTTTGGTGGTAGCTTGTTCCCAGATGGCTACGCATGTCTGAATCTGAGATCCTCTCTCCGTCCTCGTTTGAGAGTACTAGGTCTAAGATTGCTCCCTTCCGAGTTGGTTCCAACACTAGCTGTCTGAGGCATACCTCCTGTTGGGCATCGAGAATGACCCTGCTCTTGGATGTGGTTGCAGCAAAGGTGCTCCAGTTAACATCTGGCATATTCAGGTCCTCCATCAATAATATCTTCCCTTTTTCTGCCATTCTAAGGATGTCTTCTATCATTTCCTTGTCTGTTTCCTCCCCTTGCGATGGGGGTTTGTATACAACCCCTGTGCGGATTGTGGTGCCATTTCCTGTCTCCAGGGTGACCCACAGTGACTCCTCTCTTCCCTGTTTACCCTTTAGTTCCATTGCTTTGATCCCTTCCCTTATGTAGAGAGCTACTACTACTCCTCCCTGTCCTTCTACCCTCCATGTCCCTCCTGTAGATTGTGTACCCTAGTATGTTGACATACCAGTCATGGTTCTCTGTGTACCATGTTTCTGTGACTACCATTATATCCAGGCATTCCTCTTCCATCAAGGCCACTAGTTCAGGGAGCTTGTTACCTAGACTACGGGCATTGGTACTCATCACCCTCCATTTTTTGATGGATGGTCTTACCCCTTTTAGACCCCTCCCTGTCCTTACTGCCTTTTTCTCCATTTACCTCTGTCCTGCTCCCTATTGACTTCTTTGCCTTGGTGTTTACCTTGCTATCGACTCTGTTTTGTGTGGGGGCTGGATTTTCCTGCTCCTTTTCAGTGTCTTTCCCCTTGGCTAGTTTAAATGCTTGCAAATGAAGCATTTAAACCTATTACCTAGGATCCTGGTACCCCACCGGACAGATGTAGACCATCGCACTGCCAGTAAAAGCCTGCATCCCTCCAGGTGGATCCCCAGTGAAGCCGAAACCCTGAGCTCCACACCAGTTTCTCAACCATTCATTGTATCCCATGGTGTGGAGTGCCCTAGCCCCAGCCATGCCATAGAGAGGCAGCATCTCCAAAAAGGTTACTGTGCATACTACTTGTCTAAGGCCCCTCCCTAACTCCATAAACCTCAACTACAATGCTCTTTATCCCATTCCCATCCAGGTAATTTGTCCCGAGGTGGACAATGATGTCCAGCTCCCTCTGCCATGCAGCTGCTCCCACGATCCTGAGGATTTGCATCCTGTCCTTCCCAGCTATGGCACCAAGCAGGCACCTTACCTCTCTCTCCCCTCCCTCCCCCAGTTCTACCCTCCTAACAATTGAGTCCCCCACCAGGAGTTGTTTCCTTCCCCGTGGGGTCTCGTGCCACCCTCCTCTGGGCCTCCTTATGGAGGTTCCCAGCATCCTCCTCATTCTCCACTGCAGGTGTCTCCATAGAGGAAGCCACGCTGTGCCAGAACGGCATATGAAATGTGAAGAGGTACAACTGGAAGGATGCACCTCTAATCCACCAACCTCACCCTCCCTCAGCCCACCATGGTCCAGCTGCTCCTATTTCTTGGCAAATTCTGAGGCAGTGGCTGTGGTGATCCTTGGCTGGGGGAGGAGGTTACCTGAATCCTCACCAGATCGGCCTGGAGACTTGCAGCCTCCTCCCTCAGCCAGAGAGGTGCCTGCAAATAAGGCAGCATCGTGGCCTCCAGAAACGTCCCTTGGAAGACTGCCGCCCCACAACCAGTGCATTGCACCACTCCCTACATGTCTCTCTCCCTTCCTGTTTTTTTTTTTGTTTGTTTGTTTGTTAGTGTGTGCGTGTATTTACCCCCATGCAGTGTGCTTGGCTGTTAAGGTTATGACAGGTGCATGTCCTTTTCCCTTATTGGGGAAGTGATGTCAGAACTCCTGGTATAAAGGAAATCATGCACTTGGGGTGGGCAGTGGGGGGGAATTCATTCAGACGAGTCTGATTGATTTCTTTGACTGGGTGGCGTGGGAAATAGATCAAAGGAGAGCATTATACGTGGCCATTCTGGACACTGTGTTTGCACAGGAGACTGATTAAGAAATTGAGCAGCATAAGGCTGTTATCTGAAGTGGTGATTTGTGTTACTGTAGAAATTGGTTAACAGATAGGTGACAGATGGCGGTAATTAAGGGCACTCACACAAATGATGCTGCAGGTCTCAGTACCGGAGCCGGTCCTTATCAATGTCTTCATAAGTGACATTGCAGAAGAACTGGAAGGGAAGGTAATATGAACATATGAAATTGCCAGCAGAAACAGGCCTCGTGGTCTGTCGAGTCTGCTCGAGTGTGCAGCTAGCACCTCATCTCGTAGCTGCCCCTCCCGCCTCCCTTTTCCCAGTATCCCTCCTCCTTACCCTGTCCCAACCCCTCTTGAAACTGCCCACCATCTTACAGGACACTATCTCGTCTGGTAAGGTGTTCCATTTGTTCACCACTCTTTCAATGAAAAAATGTCTCCTCATCTCCCTCCTGACTCCCCCCACTGTCTCAGTCCATGCCCTCTCATGTCCCTCCCCTTTCTCATCTGGAAAATCCCTTCTGTGTTGGTCTTGTTTATTCCCTTTAGATACTTAAAGGTCTTGATCATATCCTCCATCCTTCCTCTCCTCCAGTGAATACATATTCAACTCTCCCAGCCTTTTCTTGTAGAGCTTGCTCTCTAATCCCTGGATCGTCTTTGTCTTGTGGAAGTGAAGGTAATGCCCTTTTTGCAGATGATACCAAAATCTGCAATAGGATGAGCACTCAGGAGGGGGTGGAGAGAATGTGTAGGGATCTTTGAAAATTCAAGGAGTGGTCACGAGTATGGCAGCTGGTGTTCAGTGCCAAAAAGTGCACAATCATGCACCTAGGACTTGGGGAACCCTGGAGTTGAATATATGATCTTGGGGGAAGGGGATGTACTGACAGTCACTAAGCAGGAAAGGGACCTAGGGGTTGTCATAACTGATGACCACAAAGTGGCAGGGCAGTGTGACAAAGCAGTGGGTAGGGCTACTGGGATGCTGGAGTGCTATTACTCGCTGGTAAGGCCCTATCTGAAGTACTGTGTCCAGTTTTGGAGGCTGCATCTCAGAGAAGACATAGAGTGCAGGCAGTCCAGAGAAGGATGTCTGAACTGGTGCAGGGGTTGCACTAGAAGCCGTATGAGGAGAAATCTTGGGAAACTTGAGGAGTTGTCAGGAGCATGGTGGCAGTTGGGGTTCAGTGCCAAAAAGTGCAAAAATTATGCATCTAGGGCATAGGAATCTGGGAGCTGAATATAGGATGAGGGTGACAATGACAGTAACTAAACAGAAGAAGGACCTTGGGGTTATCATATCTGACAACCTCGAAGTGGCAGGACAGTGTGACAAACCAGTGGGTAGGGCTACTGGGACGCTGGGTTGCATAGTAAGGGATATCTCCAGCAGAATGATGAAGGTGGTGTTGCCACTGTATCACATGCTAGTGAGACCCCACCTGGAGTACACAGTAAAGTTGTGGAGGCTGCACCTCAGAAAGGGCATAGAGAGGGTGGAGGCAGTTCAGAGGAGGGTATCTAAAATGGTGTAGGGACTGCACAAGAAGCCTTATGAGAAGACTGAGGGATCACAACATGTACACCATGGAAGAGAGAAGCGTGAGAGGGGACATGATAGAGACCTACAGGTATCTCTGAGGAGGGAACGGTGAAGGACAGGCTTCTCTTTCAGTGGAAAAAGAGCACCAGGACCAGGAGGCATACGATAAAGCTGGAAAGGGGGGAACTGAGAGATGTGAGGAAGTACTTCTTCACTGAAAAGGTGATAGATGCCTGGAATAGACCATCAGCGGAAGTGGTGAAGGTGAAAACAGCGGGGGGTTCAAGCACGCATGGGATAGACAGGGGTATATTTAAGCAATAATGAGGTACGGGGGGGGGGTTACGTTAATGTTCTATTAATCACCCCTTGGGGCGTAATGTGGCATGAAGCGAAGCAGAGTGCCACATGCCCCCAGAGGGTGATTAACTGGATGTTAATATAACTCCCAGCAGTTCATTATTGCTGTTATAATTGGGTTATGAGTTACTGTAGTTTGAATATTTTTTTAAATATTTTTTTGCTTATTTTTGTATGAAATTAATATAAAATAGTCCCTCCACCATGGTAAATGGTATAGGATTTGGTTTGTTTGCTGTGCTAACAGTGGAAGCGTTTTTTTTTTTTTTCTGACAGATGGAAAGGTTTTACAAATGTAAGAAACTGTCTAAAGGCTCGTGCATAGAATGTTGATTTCAAAGCAAATCCGATTCTGACAAGAGGGCAGCACATATTATTATTATTTCAATATATGTACATGCATTGTGTTACTTATGCATCTAATAGGTATAATTAGAAAAGTACTGTAAAAAGTTACAATATAAATATCTGACTAGTTTATTCTGAAATTGCTTGTACCTGTCATATTCCAGAACTGTATGTAGCCACCACATTTCAAAATTGTGCATCACATCCCCACCACATTCTGACTTTGTACATTCCAGCCACATTCTAAAATTGTGCATCCCTCTCACATTCTGAGGTTGTCACCAGCACATTCTGAAATTGTGCCTCACCGCTACATTCTGAAACTGTGCCTCACCCCCCACATTTTGAAACTCTGTGTCATCGCCACATTCCGAGACTGTACACCACCGCCATATTCTAAGACTGTGCCACTGCCACATTCCAATATTTTGCACCACCGCCACATTCAAAAAACTGTGCACCACCACCACATTCCGAGACACTGTGCTACTGCCACGTTCTGAGACACTGTGTCACAGCTACATTCTGAGACTATGTGCCACTGCCACATTCCGAGACTGTGCGCCACCACCACATTCCTAGACTTTGTGCCACCACCACATTCTGAGACTTTGCACCACCACATTCTGAGAACATGCACCACCACAACATTTCAAGACTGTGCCACCACTACATTCTGAGACTGTGTGCCAGTGCCACATTCTGAGACTGTGCGCCACCACCAGATTCCAAGACTGGGTGCTACCACCACATTCTGAGACACTGTGGCACTGCCACATTCCGAGACTGTGCGCAATTGTCACATTCTGAGACTGTGTGCCACCACCACATTCCAAGATTGTGCACCACCGCCATATTCCAAGACTGTGTGCCACCATGACATTCCGAGATAGTGCGCCACCGCCATATTCTGAGGCTGTGCGCCACTGCCACATTCCGAGGCTATGCGCCACCGCCACATTCAGAAATTGTGCAGCACTGCCATATTCCGAGACTGTGCATCACTGCCACAGTCTCCAAGACTGTGTGCCACCACCACATTCCGAGACTGCTCATCACCGCCACATTCCAAGATTGTGCACCACCGCCACATTCCGAGATTGTGCGCCACCACCACATTCTGAAATTGTGCATCACTGCCACATCTCTAACTTGAGAGCCACTGCCACATTCCAGAATTGTGCACCACTGCCACATTGCGTAATTGTGCACTGACAACACATTCAGAGATTGTGCACCACCACCATATTCCGAGACTCCACCACCACATTTTGAGACTCCACCGCAACATTCCAAGATTGTGTGCCATTGCCAAATTCTGAGATTGTGCTCCACCGCCACATTCCGAGACGCCACCGCCACTTTCATAGATGCCACCTCCACATTTACGAAATTGTGCACCACCACCACATTCTGAGATTGTGTGCCACTGCAGCATTCCCAGACTGTGCGCCTCCGCCACATTCCCAGATTGTGCGCCACCACCGCGTTCCCTTGATCCACAAGGTGCTACCCGGGTTGAAACTAACTTTTTTAGCTATTAGCTGGCGGGGCTAGTGATTGGAAAAACTCACCGGCCCAACAGGATTTTCACTAGCCCAACACAGTAATTATCAGAAATCCCCCCCCCCAAAAAAAAAACAGTTTTATTGCAGTTTTTAACAATTGGTATTACACTTTTAATGTAAACAAAGTGTTTGTCCTTTTTTTCTTTTACTGGCAAGGGACTGCAACACGAACATGAAAATAAAGTTAGTATTTAAAGAGGGAGTATGGGGCAGTGCAGACCTATCCAGAAGAGACGGCTCAGGCCCATTCAGGAGGGACAACATCAGCCAGGAAAAGGCAGTTGTGACAGAGTTAGAAGTGCACAGCTCAGACTTAGCTAAGATGCAGCAGCACAACTGACTCAGCCAAGATAAGGTAACTGAGGATACTCGGACTCTTTTCCAGCTTGCAGTCGTCATCACCCACGTCCTCGGAGCATTCTGCAGTTTTCATTGGCAGTTTCCATCGACCGCACCTAGTGGCCGTGCCTGTGACTTCATTGCCTATATACAGTGATAGTTGCACAAACATTGACCATTAGTGCGATATACTGCATGGCGCATTACCACAGTAGTGCAGTACATGTTATTCAATGGCTACCACGCTACTGCTCCATGCAGTATATCATGCTAATGGTAAACTTTTGCATGATTACCATTGAGGCACCAAGGGCACGCCAAATCTATCTGCATTTGGCGGGAGTGGAGAAGCACTTCAAACTCCTGCGGTGACTGCGCTTAGGGTTTGAAAAGAGTTATGGGGATTTTTTGGGGGTGATAAAGTGTAATTTAGATAGCAAACATAATCCTGTAAATTAAACTGAGTGCAGATCTACTCTGAATTGTGAGGGGTTGGGTTGTATTTGGTTAGTCTGATCCCTTGTTTGCACAGGATTTTAAACTGCTGGCTAGACCCAAAGCTTGCATAAGGATTTGCAGTAGGCATCTAGGCCCCAAGAATGAATACAACTCTTCAGTTGATAGCTAGACCAAGTGGTCCAGCTAGAACAGCTGGACTGTACAAGTTTGGCTCTCTCCTGCTGGTCCGGCCAGTTCACTTGGTCAGGTTTTTACTATTTTGAGTCCAGTCCAGCAGTCCTGATTTCACCCATACCCTTTGGTCCAGGCAGGAGATGAGCGTTATCTTCAGAGCAGAGTGGTTTTCAGTCTGACCTTGCATTGGTAATAGCCAGGGGCGCATGGCTTTTCTCTCCTGGCTGTTGTGTAATTGGTCAGCACTCAACAGGTTTATGTTGTGTGGGGCTCACCGCACAGCACTTGATCTCAGCCAGAAGTTAGCCTGCATTCTCTACCACCCTTAGCATAGTGAGGTGTTGTGGGGGGGGCGCATATATATTTGCTGACTTTGAATGGGTTGGGGTAGTCATCCAGACTGTTCTACATTTTTTTCCATTACAACATTCAGGGTATACATGGGTGTTCAATTCAGACACAGAAGTGGTCACATTGACCTGAACTTGCGTCTTAAAATAGTATAAAAAGCCTGAGTGTGCTACTTTAGACATTAATGAATAAAAAATCTCACAAAGCCTTGTTGTACAGTATATCAATGAAAAACAATTTTATGTGCAGCTTTTTTAAAAAAAATATATAGTATTTAATTGATAATACCAGGAGAGATGGATTAAGACTAGTGTACAGGTGGGCCAACTAGTTGACTCAGTGGTAGCGCTACAGCTGGTGATGCAGCTTGAGTTCAGGGATGAGTTTGAGTTGTCGGGCTGGCTGAAGGGGAGAAGGAAGATCGAGCAATGCACCCCAGAGGAGTCTCTCTTCCTCTGGGGAGTGAGGGTCTCTGTGGCTGCTACAGTACTGCCACCTAGGTGTCCACAGGCAGCAGTGAGTGGGGACCCAGCTTAGCTTAGCTTAGCTCCACTTTGAACACTGTGCATGTATGACGCTTCACCTTAACAGGCCAATGTCTCAAGGGGCATGGACCTAATGAACAAGAGAAGCCCAGTCTTGGACACAGTGATCCTGGGTGCACTCAGCCCCAACCACCATCCAGTCTCTTCCCAACCCTGGGAGCTACTGCCTCCACACGCAGGAGCAGGTGGGAAGTTGGAGCTGGCATGCTCAGACCCCGCCATGCATGGGATGGGGCTGGGGGGGCCTGTAACCTGGTGAGGTTAAAGGGGGAAGAAACATGGAAGGGATGCAAGGTGGGGCTGGGTCCAACCCGCAACATGGGTGCCAAGATCATTATTATATGGTGGGCTCACTAAAATTACTATTATGACATTTCAAGGTCACAATCGTAGAAAACAACAACATTATATGTGAACCTCTTCATTTCCCAATCATGGCAATTTCACTGTTATTAACTTGTATTATTAATTTGTTAATCTTACCCTCTGTGTTATCTGTGCCCAATGAATACACAGCAAATTCAAGCAAGCAAACATTAAGCATTGACAAATGTTTTTAACAGCTATCATTTTGTTAACTTCTTATTCCTGAAGTATTTTCCTTTTTCTGTTTGCTCAGTAGAAGATGTTCTACTAGGTAGTAGTAGGTGTGATGTAAAAAGTAGTACGTTACCTGGAGAGTGACAAATCTAGTTCTGTGCCTCTTCATACCTCATCTGCAGTGTAACCTCTCTCAATGTGACGTCCCAGTTGCTAGAGAAGGGCAACCATAGTGGTGCGTGAACTGCAGCAGAAGCACTACGGGGAGAGACTCAAGGAATTAACTACTCTCTAGAGGGAAGGAGGGAAAGGGGGGACATGATAGAAATATTCAGATCACGCAAGGGTATCAACAAGGTGCAGAAGGGTGACATTTTAAATAGAAAGAGATGCTCAAGAACAAGGGAGCATGATATGAAGGCTGGAAGCAGAGAGGCTCAGAGGAGATGTGAGAAAGTACTTCACGGAAAGGGTGGTGGATGCATGGAACAGACTGCCAGCAGAGGTGGTGGGTACCAAAATGGTAGCAGGATTCAGGAGTGCATGGGATAGACACAGGGGCATCTTAGTAACAGGGCTGGGGGGTGGACAGCCGATCAAATAGGGTCTGCAGTGACACAGTAAGCAGGATATTTTTAGGGAAGACTAGATGGGCCAAGGGGTCCTTTTCTGCCCACAACTTCTATGTTTCTATGTGTGTTTCTGTCACCGATCTTGCGTCAGGTGACTGGATTTTCCTGGATAGTAAGTCACAGGGCTGATGGTGTATGAGGAGGGCTAGAACTAGATATGCCAGCCTTCAGGTAGATTACTGTAAAACACTTCCAACCTGTTTTTATGGTGTTTTCAAAACCTTGTTCTTCACGTTTAAGAATGTAAAACTTGCAGTCCTTAACATTTCAGAACGCGAAGAGCTAAGTTTCTCCCTAGACCAGTTACAGCTGTAATCTCCATTAGTATTGTGGAAGCGTGAGCTGAGCTGCTACGGCAGCATGGAATTGCACACTGATTCAGAATTGGCCATTTGGACCTTGGTAATGCATTCCCATCTGAACCTAGTGGTTGAAGTTGAAAAACGGGCTAAAACTGTATTATTAAAATAACATAACCCCCCCCCCCCATTGACAACTTGCCAGATTCTCAACGGGTTAGTTTGGTGACAACAGGAAGGCACTCAAGCTTTGCTCTTGTGCCCTTGATGTCACTGAACTAACCCAGCATTGAGAATCTGCTTATTTTCAAGTGAAGGGGGGTTAATTATTATACATGTTCTCTACACCACACCAGGTATTGTGAGGTAGAAAATCTTTTAATTGGCAGGCAGGAAAAGAAAAAAGTACCTCATATAAAAAGAAGTAATACTTCACTGCTGGTGAAAGTTAATATTAATATCAGGCAGTACATTAGCTCTGTAATTAATAAAAAAATGCATCTTGTATCTTTTAACAGTTAAAACACTTAACGTAGCTTCAACATTTCACCCGTTTCAATATTTAATTTTGAGTTTCAGGCAACACTTGCAAACATACTTGTCAGTGAAGCTCTCAGAATGGTATCATTGTAGAGAGCTGTTGAAGGCCATTAGAATGTTGTGGTGAGAACATTCTGACTACTTAATTAGGCAAGCCATGAAGTTATGGTCATTTCCTAATCATACCATGCATATGTGCTAAATTAACCATTTGTGTGCTGTGCATACAAAGTACATTTTTGGCACACCCATGTGATGGATTTTAACCAGTGAAGTTCCTTAAAGGGAAGCTGTCGTTATCAGGTGCTCCCGCTCCTGCAGACGTCACCATCTGGTTAAGCTTTTTGCTAAAAAGTGCATTTTTGTATGCCCAGCAAAGTAGTTTAATTTAAGAAAGCAAAGTCCGCTACTTGGAAGTATGGCGGACTAACGGGCGACACCATTAACTGTAACAGTGTGGCACTGCACCCTGCACTTCAATCCAAATGCATTGAAGCACAGGGGGCAGCGCGCACCACTACAGTTAGTGGTGCAGCCTGCTAGTCCGCCATACTTCCAGGTAGCGGACTTTGCTTTCTTAAATGAAACTACTTTGCCAGGCATAAAAAAATGCACTTTTTAGCAAAAAGCTTAACCAGAGGGTGACGTTTGCTGGGACGGGAGTCCCTGCAAATGACAGCTTCCCTTTAAAATTTCGTACCCATTTTATAAAAATGCAGTCTGCTACTCCAGGGCATGCAGTAATCCTAATATTCTCCCATGCACAGGAAGAGTTAAAAGCACTTGGCTGTGCTTGCGCCATACCGCCCTTCCTAGGCATGTAGTCGTTTTTATATTACCGCACACTCTGTAGCTTATTGCCCACATACTGTATCTAGAATAGTGGATAGGGCACTGTGCACAACAAGCCTGTGTCTCCTTCAAGGAGGGGGCTGATGAAATCATAGACCTCAAGAGCAGAGCTCAATATGTCCCTATGATGTCATCAAACCCCAAGATGGGAACACAGACTTGTCTGTGCACAGTTCCCTAGCCGTTATTTTTTTTAGTACATAGTCAGACATTATTTAAAAAAAAGAGATAAAATGTGTGCTTTGACTGGCCATTTGTTTTTGAATTATCTAGTAACTCTTCCTGATGTTAACTGCCCCGCTACGACTGCTGCACCTGCCCCCACAGGCTTATGCAGCCTTACTGTTTTAATTTTTTATCACTGCATAAAAACATAGAAGCTGTTGGCATAAAAGGACCTCTTGGCACACCTAGTCTACCCTAAAGTCCCTACCTACTGTGCTGCCATAGACCCTAATTGATCTCCGGCCTCCCCCCACCCCCACTAGCCCTGCTACTAAGGTCCCCCTGTGTCTGTCCCATGCAAACCTTCTTTTTTGGGAGGTGGTATGCTTGGGGGAAAAAAAAGATATGTCCCGATATCCCGTTAAATCTGTGCTGCCGTCGTCTGTCATTTTACATCATAGATGTTGACTGAAGCGAGGGACAGTGATCGACAGCACTCGCACATAGAACATAAAAGTTGTAGTATAGTAGTGATATCTGACAATGTGCTATATCTGATTTTGAAGATATAAGAATACAGAATGTGGGGTGGGGTTACAGTTGTTTGGCACAGAAAGATGTCTTCAGATTCAACACTTGAGCAGAACCGAAAACAGTGCAATAAAATTGGAAGCGGTGTACTTTCTCAGCACTAGACTAAAGCAAGGACTGACATGAAGGTGAGAAATGCAGACATGAAGGAAAAATTAGAAAAAGTATGAAAATAGAAACATTTGAATTTTCAGTAGTGTTGCTGGGCTGGTAATATAAACAAAAGGGTATTCCATACCTGGGCACTGGGAAATATGGCACGCTGTTATATTGGTCCAGTAACTGAGTTATTTACTCCAGCCAAATTGAATGGATAAGTGAACTGAAAACTAAACTTTAAACTAAATATTGCATACTGAGCTGTCCCTTTGGCACAGCGGAAGGGCTGCCACTTGCTACCCAAATGACCCAGTTTTGGTAGTGAGCCGAGGTTACTGGGGGACGGCCGAGATGAAGAAGGGTGGGCATCCACAGGATACTCTCTTCTTCCAGGGAGGGTGGACGAGTCCACTGAGATACTGCCCCTTGGGTGACCACAGGAGGGTGCTGTGGGAAGGAGAGGAAGCCACCATCATCGACACACGGATGCAGTGTGGGTGCCTCTTCTGATGTCTCTGTGCATGGTGTCCTCTGGAGGATGGGGAGAAAACTACAGATTAAAAGCCCCCCAGTGCACCTCACTGTGGTGTTCGCAGGCTACACACTTGCCGACTCATGCTGTCTCCCCAGAGATCTGGCTGAAGTATATCTGGAGGGGCTGGTGCTGCCCCAAAGGCCCTGCCATGGGGGTAAGCCATGTGGGTTTCTACAGGAGGATGCAGCTCTTCTGAGAGATGGCAGGGTGATGAGGCTGGGGCATCGTGGGGGGGTGGTGAGAAGGGTCCAAGGGCTGTGTGGGAGACTGAGCACAAATATACACATTATAATATATACTGCCTATTTTTTATTTTAGTTTTTGGTAACTGGGTAAGGCCCACTAGGCACAATTACCTGTTTTCAGAGGTGACCTGGGAGCACTGGGCGGTTAAGTGACTTGCTCAGAGTTGCACAGTATGCAAGTGAAGGTTGTGAGAATACTACCCAGGTCAGGTCTGTTGGATGTACCAAGCTCATTCACAGCTCATGACTGTAACCTCTAGGCTGTACTGCAAGCCCAAATATTGACAATATCAGCACGGTTGTTGACTTTTTTGTGTGCGTTTGTTTTTAGGATTATGATGCCTTCTTTGAAGCCAAGGAAAACAACACAGTCTTTTCATTTCTAGGAATGAAGCCTGGGCTAGCGTCAAAGGTAAGTGTTTCATTCATATTGTCAAGTGGTCTTCCCATAATCAACCGTGGCTTTTCTGGGCTTGACATAACATTTTATTTGTAAAGTCTTGCCTGAACCAGAGGGAGTCATTTGGGGTTTAGCTGCAGGGGGTACTAGGGACAGAATTGAACTGCAGACTAGAAATAAAAGCTTTACGGCAGGTATTGTAGCTTGAACAGGATTTACAGGGTAACTTTGAATATATCTTATTAGTGCAACCTATCAAGATTCCGAAGGGCTGTGTAGCTCTTGCAGAATTTTCCCGCAGGAATAAACGGTGCCGGCAATTTTTATTAAAAGCATTCAAGCACTCAAATATCATGGGGTCAGAAGTTCAAAATTGCAAAATTCAAGAACCCTTTCAAACCAGTAATGGGGGGAGCTTCTTGTGCATTTACACAAGGGGACTGCCCTTAGCTAGCTGAGCATGGTAATTGGTAATTGCTGGTTAAAATGTCATACCACTCCTGTTTGTTGTTTTTTTGAATATATTTTGTATTGAACTAGTTTTAATGTCTGCAAGCTCCAACACTGTATAAAGAATAAAAAGAAATTTGTAATGTATTTTGGGATGTTCCTGAGTCATTATTACAGCAGTACGTTTCCAGCTGTGATGAGGTGATAACGACGCTAGTTCTCCATCTCCTTAGTCACAGTGCAGGGAGGATGGGTGGTAAACAGTACATTGCTCTTCATCACTTAAGTTGTAATACCTTTTGGTAATGGGGGTGTGTGGAAAGGGATGACCCAGGACCCGACTCCCTCGGAAAGGCAGGGTTGCAAGGGGTGGTCCCTACTGTTCAGGCAGGAAAATGTCCAGATTGGTTGCAGATGTGGGGCCTGCTTGGTGGTGTGTGGGAGGAGTTAAGTGGAGGGTTTTTATGGGATGAACTCCCTGTCTTTCCCCCTTGTGTGCCGCAGCCACTCGGTCCACCGTGAGGAGCAGAGCTCTGCTTTGTCATTCAGGGAGTGTGTTATTTTCTTCATTCTGCAGATATGAATGATTGTAGTGTGTCATGTGGCCAGAGCTGGGGCACGTGGGGTTAACCCAGGCCCTTGTAATTTTATTTCTTTTTTGGGCCACAGTAAGTAGGATTCCCAAAAGATACCTGATGTTAGGGTCATGGAAACCACGTGGGAGCTGAAGTGGGAGGAATAGTTCAGCTGTCAGGAGAAGTAGTTTAACTAAGAACTGTTCTACCTCCTCTTGTAGTGAGAGGCAGAAGGGCTGCAGGATTGGGTAGGACCACATAATGTGTGTGTGTGGTTCCCCACATAGCCACCAGCAGGTGGTGTCTCTAGTGGCTAGGTAGTGCACAGTGAGGACTGGAGTGCTGAAATATCTGATTCGTTGTTTCCAGGCGCACTCTCGCCACTGTTGTGAGCTAGTCACTGTGGAGGAGTTTTGGCAGGACCTATGCTAGGCTCCTGTAGAGATAGGGGTGCCCATTTTGTCCTGCCAGTGCAGGACGATATCCTGTGTGGAGTCTCCATTGGTTTCAGCAGGGGACTTTCACAGACACGAAGTCATATGTTCTGTGTTCTCATAAGAGACCAAGAAGATATTGCTGGGTGTGCCTCTGGGTTACACACACCAAGTGGGAGAGTAGAATAGTAGCGCCTGAGCTGTAAGAATCAGTAGACATCTGCCTGTCTGAAGCCAAAGTCAGACGGAATATCAGCAGAGGACTTTAAGCAAGGCTTCAGACATAAGCTGGTAAAGGTATTGGAGAGAACAATATTGCCAGTTCCTGAAAGTAGGATCTATGCATGCTGGATGGAATTATTCCAGTAGTGGTAGGGGGCATAATAGAGAAAGCAAGGGGACCAGGTGTAAGGCAAGGCAAATTTTATTTGTACAGTGCCCAATCCCGGAGGCTCTGGGCACTTCACATTAAAACAATGGGTAAAACTAGTAAATGAGACAAGTAGAATAACTTATTTCCAACTTTGTTAGAACTTAGTTTTGACAAAGTTCTATTGTTTGGACTTCACTCTTGTCTGTTTGATCCATTGTATATTTTGTTCCTTGTAACAGTTGTAACATTTCTGTACACTACAATGCTGTAATTTTCGATGATACTACTCTACTGTTGTTTTATTCCTCCTATGTTTACGTTGTCTGTCCCCTTGACATGGAATCTTTGTAAAAGAACCCCTGGTTCAAAGGTATTTGTAATTCAAGTTATGAATAAATAAATACATAACTACCATAAATGTTTGGATGCCTTCCCTGGTGACCCAGATTCAGGAACGGACATGGGTCCCTTGGGGGCTGACCAGGGGAGGAAGGATTGAGCCTCCGGAGGACTGCTGTCCTTCCTCTGGATGGGGGGATTTGCGCCACATGCCGTTGGCCAACACCTTGTGTTGGCTAGGAGGTTAGCACATGCACGAGGCCACGAAAAGGGGTTGGCCCACGTCCAGAGCAATGTGGGTACAAGGGAAAAATGGAGGAAAATGCTGGAGCTTGGCAGAACCCGTGATGGCCCGATCGCTCCAGTGAGTCCACCCGCCATCACCAGATATAATGTACCGGGGTGAACGAGGACGCTGGCACCCCTCCCCCGCCCTGGCCCTGCTGCAGAGGGGGAATCAGCGGGGGAACCCTGGGTAGAGGATGAGCTGGGGCTTGAGGCCAGAGGATGAACCCCTCTGAGGAAGGGGTCATAGCCCCTGTCAAGCCTGCAGAAGGAGTAAAATACGAACAGAAAAAAAATACCATAAATAATGTGTGTTTTACTTATCGAAATCCAGACTGAGACTTGGAATCTGAGTCATGGGTTAGTGGTTGTTATTCCTCTAGGGGATGTGTCGGTATGATACTCTGCCACGGAGTACGAGGAGCACCCATGTGCCACAAGATTATATAACGGAGCTGCGTTGCCCAGTAGTAGAGCCTTGGGTTTGGGGCAGAGAGGCCATCTTCTACTTTAGGGAGGTACAGCCTACGCAGCTTCACCTATAGTCGCTGACCACCCAAAGGAATCTAGAAATCACTTTATTCCACAGTTGAAAAGTGGTTTGTGATGGGGGGATCATATCAGGTAAATTGATGTCCAAAGTAGCAAAATTACTGCCTGACGCTCAGGAGGAGTTCGCCACCAAGGTAAATAACCTAATATTCTCCAAATCTCGCCAAAGCAGTAGCGCCCTTCCAAAGCAAAAACAGAGATGCTAACTGCAGTAAACAACACATTGTTTATTTGGTGACAATAAAATACAACATCTGTTGTTTATTGCAGTTTGCATCTCCGTTTTACTTTGGGCATCTTTAAGAGAAGATACCTAAATAAAATTAACCCTTGGGTGAATGACCATACGGATCACCTTTACCCTCTTAGAGACTCAGGGTAGACGTGTCCAGTGTGAGAGGTCACACCAGTGCTATTTGTAGACTGTTACAGCATTGAAATATTTATTTCTGCTTTTTTAATTAATTTTTTTTTTTTTTTAGTTATTTCTCCTCTCTAGTACACACCCCTTCAGACCGAAGCCACTTCCCAGCTACATCAGCAGTTCACCGGAGGAGCTTATTCCCCCACAAGCTTGCTTCTCGTGGCAAGGCCTTCTCAGGTGTGCAGATCCAGATGCTCCCCTGGTAGGAAAATGATACAGGCCCTGAGAGTACTAGTCTGCATCACGAACTGGGCCCAGTTGTTTTTCCATTTTACTATTCCAGACTTTAGGACATCATCAGATGCAGAATAGTCCAGATGGTATCCTCCCTTCACAAGGCACTCCACCAGTACTGCCACCTATGGCTACCCAAGTGGCAGTTTCAAGGCGGAGGAAGCTGTTTTCCCTACCCTATTTTGAGGAGAGTATCTTATGGTATGCTCATTCCTCATCCCTTCCCCCACTGACCTTCTGACACCCCATGCCATTTTTTGGACAGGTACAGTCTGTTTTGTTTTTTTCTTTAACAAAAGGTTTGCTGGTTATTTTATTTTCGAGTAAATTTCAACTCTGTGTAAGCTGACATTTCATATGGTGGCATTCCCTACTTTATCAAGGCAACCATGGTGGTCTAGAAGTTAAAAGGTTGCTGGCCTCAGTGGTGTAATCTTCTGTGCCT